>OY728165.1:292588905-293838905 GCA_963277665.1 Viscum album
GACATATTTATCATCCATGTTCTTGATTCATAATTTTTTTTCAGAAGGAATATTTTATGGTTTTGTGGAATATAAAGTTTATCAATATCATCATTTTAAATGTTTTAATGATTTATTCTTCTTAATATTTTTAATTAATGTCCATGTTTTTAAAATGATTTTAAGGATTAATTTATATGGACATGATTGTTTTAAAATTATAATTCCTTTCAAAAGATACAAAGTGGTATGGGAAACTTTTATTCAAAAATATCCTTGAAATTAATTCCTTTATAAATGTGTTACTTTTAAATGATTTCACAAAAAAGGGATATTTCCCTCCAAGAGTTTTACTAATCATTTTCAACTATGTCCACATCCTTACTGGATATTATTTTTGATTGTGGTTGATTTATTATAATAAAATCCTAAATATTTTATTGAATGAGTTATGATATGTTTGACTATGGATGTACTATTTTTATAACATTCATGGTTTATGGTTAAAGTATTGACATTTTATATGCCAGTTTTAATACAAATGTTTTTATTATATTTCAACATTTTCATTGGAGGCATGCATTTGTATTAGTAAGTTATGGGTGGGGACCTCTATAGCCCCTCGATGAATCGGTAGGTCTAATGAGAAAAACTAGTGTCTTGGAACAAGGCCTTGAAAAAATTAATATTTAGGGTTTTGGAAAGAGGCCTTGAATTTGTGGTTAAGATGTCAATCAATATGCATTCCATCATTATGATATTAGTTATTAACATTACATGTGATTATTCGATTAGTACAAAATCCCTGTGAATAAGTAAATGGAATTATTTTATTTTCGTTTCTTAATTATATTGAATTTTATGTTTAAAGTTATTGTGTTTCAATTTTATACCTTTCCATAAAAGTTTATAAATATTTACGATATCTTCCTCTATATTGTTTATCCTTACTTAGCATATGATATCACCCGTTTCTTATGTTTTGTTTTCCCAGGATTCTAATAAGTATATTCCGATTTATATAAAGGTTTAAGCTAAGGGAATAATGGCATTATCAAAGGATTATTTATGTTATCTTTTATTTTATAAATTTTAGTGTAAAATTCATATATGTAATCTATTTTCCAAGACTGCTAAACTGATTGTTCCATTAGGACTTTATTCCTTGTAATCATGCCAATGTATTAAAATAATGGAACAGCTTCAGGATCCTGGGTTTGGGGAATTATAGTTAGTATTATAGGAAGCTTAGTACGAACCTTAGAAACTATATTTACGAAAAGAACTCTTATTAGAGAACATTACCCTAAGATAAACTTTGAAGATTATTATAGAATAACTTCCTAGAAATTTGGTAATATAGAGATTTTGTGAATTTTTGAATCAATACATCCCTATATGATTACGTGTAGGTAGAGGTGGCTCTAGAACATATTTATATTGGGGTAAAACCCAAAAACACAGAATTGAGATGGACATGAATGAGAACTAGCGCACGACAATGGGCCTTACTGCACTCTGGGTCCCAACACTCCTAGGGGATATGCTTTGGATAATTCACATTTTCATTAAAAACCATTATGAAGGACTTATTAGTAAATATGTCATCAAATAAACCTTTTTAATGATTATGAGACTAGATGTGTGAAAATCTTCAATTAATGATGAGAATTTTTCTAGTTTTTAGATTATACATTATGATATGATCTAACCTAGTTTATTTTGTCATTTAGAAATGATGCCAAACAGAAGGAATGCGAACTCTAGAAATACCCATGATCCAAAGAGTAAGAATGATCATATCATTCATGGTATTAAGGAAATATTTAGAAGGGAAATAATCTCCCACATATTCTCATCATATATAGAAATATTATCATGTGTTAATAAGATAAGTAAAGAATTCTCCAATTCTTATGGATTTTAAGGGAAGCTAGAGAAGAAGATAATGGTAGAGAGAATGATGGATAAATGTAAGAAGGGAAAGGAGGATTTTCCCACATGTGATAACTGTAGAAGGAATCACCCTAGGAAGTGCTTGAACGGAATGTGATATTTTTATAAGTGTGGAGAAAATGGACACCATGTTCATGATTTCAAGGGTAAGAAAAAGGTTTCAAATGTACAATACTTCATCTGCAATGAGTTGGGACACTACCTGAATCAATGTTACAGTCATTAAAGTATACCCCAAATAATGTTATTGGATAATAATCACGCAATGATGCAACTGTAGATGAAAATGAATGATTAGTGTTCTTAATCTGTAACTAAAAATTTGTGTCAGTTTAGTATTGTATTAATGATGTACATGTTATAAGAATTATAAAGTATATAAGTATTTTATCGCAATACATTTTCATTAATGATTTGAGATTTTATAGTACCAAGTAAATTGACAGAGTTTCAAGTTAAAACATTTTGGAAAATATATAGGGTGGGGGAAATATAAACCTTAATATATTTTTGAAAGTGAGATAATTATTTCAGAATAAGATACGATTGATTTGATAAAATTATATCGGATATTCTTGACTACTTGAAAACTAATTAATTGTTTGTTTATTCCATCATTTTTTGAATTTACAAAAAAATTTTATATAAGGAGTATATCAAATATTCTATAAGAAATATGGGTGCATGAATGTAATCAATAAGGTTTTAAGGTGATTAAGGGTGTTACCATGTTTTAATAGAATACACGATCAAGTTATTTACATGTTATTTTGTGGGAAAAGATATCTTCAATATTTTTACCTTCCATATTAATTTTAGAATGCGAGTTTAGACAGAAGTATTTTGGATAAGTTTAAAGGTTGGAATGAATTAAGATCAACACTAGATACTACTTTTTATGGTTAAAACCTTTCTTAAGGTTAATACTTGTATTGTTATAAAAAGGAAAACCCGGAGGTCGGTTGACCACCCATGGTGTCTAGCAAGTACATGAGACATGAACACGCAACTAAAGGGTGATAAGGGTACATCACCTACCACTGGTCTATGTGATGTATTGGTTTATATAATGTAGTTTATTTTAAAATAGTATAATAGATAAATTATTAATTCATTTATTATGGAACACTATATGATTAGGATAAATAGAATATTTTTTAGTTCTATTATCATTTGGAGTTATAGATGAGTTTGTGGTAGAAATTAGTTAAAGGCTGGAACTCTACATGTTAGGTATTCAATTTTTTATTATTCAATAAAGAAATTAATTCATAAAATTTAGTGAAACGATATTAAATCCAAAACTGTGTGTTGTCTTAATTACTTATGTTTTTTTGAACTAATGGTATTTTAAATGATCATAGATTTATGGATTTAATGCCATCAATTTTCTATGTATTTTTCACCTATTTGTTATTGATGACCTCAATCAATCCCTACAAATATTTATGTTTTTTCCAATTATGTGTCTATAATTTACTCTAATGTTCTCTTATTCACAATCATAATTTGGTGGTGAATTTTTCATTTTCATTTCCCTCTTATTAACTCTAAATTTTGTTAACCATATTTCTGTTATGTGTTTTCCACAAAGGTGTTTTCTATTTTTAACCTTTTATTTTCAAATAATAATTTTAAAATCGGGAGGACACAATTTATTATAGAAGGATATAATATAACACCCCAAGATTTCATAGTATGCTATCTCTTTAAATTAATTTAATTTCTTATATTGTAGGCATCACCGACTTGGATGCATTATAAGCAAGATTGAGTTTCTGCGAAACAACGAATTAGTATTATCATTATTTAAGCGAAATATTTATTTATAAATTAAATATTTTAATATAAATATAAAAAGATAAAATTTAATTGTTATATATATTGTTTTCAAATAAATATAACATATTTATATGTTTTTTAAAATAGTCATATATTTAGAAAAACTATTTTCTTAAAAGAACTACTTTTTATGTCCTTTTCTGAAAAATATTAAAATTAATTTTAGACACTCCTAAAAATTTATTTCTTTAAAATAGAATTTATTTTATATTTCGATATATCAAAATTATCTAATGGTGAATTTTTGGAAAAATTTATAGAACATTCATATTTTGATTAATAGTGAAAAATAAAAAATTTTAATTAAAAACTAATTTTTTAATCGAAATAATATATAGTGATAAATTATAAATTTGAGTAGTTTTAAAGTATAATTAGATTATATTTTTACAATTTTATATAATTTAGATAATTGGATGTAAATTTCACAATTAAATTGAACATAAAAACATGCCAATCTTTTTATAGTGTTTTTTTCTTAAAAACCAAATTTTCGGTTTTTGACAACAGGAAATAATTTTAAATTAACTTCTGAAACTTCTGTGTTTTGAATTTGAAAAAATTGATTCCATATTTGGAATCAAGAGGTAAATTTTTTGTAAATATGTAACATTTATTTTTAGACATTATGAATAGCAACTTCAGTAAATATTTTATTTACCATGGTTAAAGGGTAAATCCGGTAAATAAGGGTAAAGAAATAATATTATAATAATATTAAATTACCCTAAAACGTATCGTAACCATATTTTATGAAACATTTCAGACCATGGAAATCCTTGGGTATATTTTGGGACCCCATGAAGCCACTTGTAAGTGAAAATGACACTTTATAAAAATTAAGATAATGATAAGGAAAATTTATCATTAACATATATCTTTTAGTAAAACTATATTTATATGAAGTTATAAAATTGTTATCTTAAACTATAAATAGTCACTAAAAAACTAAAATGTCTTCATATATCATGATATTTTATTTATAATTTTTAGAAATAAAAAAAATATATTTATTTATGAAGCAATAATGATGCAAAATTTGCCATATTATTGAAAAAATCAAACAAATGATATTATAAATACTAAAAAAAGTATAATTTAAGAATTTATTCCAGATATAAATTTTGTAGTAGAATATGAAATTATAGATTTGATTAATTTTTTTTCTATGTAAAAAATTGTTTATGACTTTCACAAAAACCTAATACTAAAGAGTGTCAAAATTGACATAAACGAGGTTTAAAAAATATTGTTTTATTAAATGATATAATACTACTAAAAATCTAATATTTGGAAAAATTACATATATAAGGTTAGATATTCCACTAATGAACCACTTTAGATTCTTTTTGATTTTTATAGTAATTTTATTAACCAAATAATATAAAAATACAAGGAGTCATGGTAAATATTAAAGAATTCAACTAAGAGTTAAATCTAAAAGATAAGGTTAATATGGTGACCTAAACATGACTAAAACCTATTGGTTAATAGGATTTAGATCCAAACCTAGATTCTTCTAAAAATATATCTTTTGGAGATATTATAAACTTAAAAGGATTTTACAATAAATTAATATTTCAATCTTTTCCTAAAGTGCCTCTCACATCTCTTATAAAAGGATACATCCCCTTCTCTGTAATTCACACCTCCAAAGCCTTTTTTCTCAGACAAAACCTACTCACATATCCTCTCAACTATACTCAATTCAACCTAGAGGCCTTAATTTTATAATAAATCTAACCTACATGACCATTTTGTTCATATCAATAGGAAGAACCCGAAGAAGATGTAATTATTTCATCCCCTCTTTCAATGTTCTTTTCTTCTTCCACTTCTTCTTTATTTGTTGTTTCCATACTAAAATAAAAAATATAATAACTTTTACATATTGATATGTTTTTATAAATATGGTACAACCGTATTAATTATTCAGTCCATCCTATGAATACAAAATTCACCATACTTGCGTACGTACGGCTTACCGTCTCCACGTCGTTGTGTAGTTTGTTATTCAACACTTCATTGTTTGGATGGGTATAATAATGAGTATAATTGATGTAAATAATAAAAAAAAATGTTAATAATTCTTTATATATAATATAAAATCCAATTACATATGATTTCACCATCAATAGAATTATATCGTCGCTCGTGAGTACATACGACTTACCGTCTCCACGACGCGATGAGATTCATTTCCACGTTCACCATTCAACGATGATTATAAAAATATATATTATTAATAAGTATGTAATTTATGAAATAATGAAGCTATTAGAAATATATATATATATATATATATATAATTATTTACATATATCTCATTCACTTACTTCTGTTCAATATGATATGAAAACAGAATTGACGTTTATGCGTATGTACGAGCTACCATCTCCATAAACTGAGTTTTCTGTTTCATATATCTATCTATTATACATATTTATATTATGAATATATATTATACATAAATAATTTTTTATATATTTTTTGCAATTAAATCATTATATAAGTGATACGATCAAGAATAACAAGTTAAAACACGTACGATAAAGAAGGTGATTGTTACCCAAAATGTTATTTTAATATAGAAATTATTATTGAAAGGGTAGTATAAAGCTATAAATAAATCAACTTTGATATCATAAATCTGAATATGGTTCTAATATAATTCAATAACATACTATCGTCAATATATAGGAGGTCAAACGTACCTTCGACCAAAGGAAAGTACAAGGTAAGGGTTAATTCCTCAATCTCATTATTATCCAAGATTGTTTATGTGTAAGTATATAGTAGGACGTATTTATCATTCTTGTTATTGATTCAAAAAAATTTTTCTCAAAATTAATATTTTACGGTTTTGTGGAAGGTAAACTTTATCAATATCATCATTTTAAATGTTTTAACAATCTATTCTTCAAAATCATTTTAATTAATGTCCATCTTTTCAAAATGATTTTAAGGAATTATTTATATGGACATGATTGTTTTAAAATTATAATTCCTTTAAAAAGTTTCAAAGGGGTATGGGAATCTTTGATTAAAAAATATCTTTGAAATTATTTTCTTTATAAATGTGTTACTTTTAAATGATTTCACAAAAAGGGATATTTCAATCCAAGAGTTTTACTGATCATTTTCAAATATGTCCACATCCTTACTGGATACTATTTTTTGATGGAGGTTGATTTATTATAATAAAATCTTCAATATTTTATTTAATGAGTTATGATATGTTTGACTATAGATGTACTATTTTTATACCATTCATGGTTTATGGTTAAAGTATTGACATTTCATATGCCAGTTTTAATACAAATGTTTTTATTATATTTAAAAATTTTCATTGGAGGAATGCATTTGACTTAGTAAGTTACATGTGGGGACCTCTATAGCCCCTCAATGAATTAGTATGTATCATGAGAAAAACTAGTGTATTGGAACAAGGAATTGAAAAAATTTATATTTAGGGTCATAGAAAGAGGCCTAGACTTTGTGTTTAAGATGTCCGTCAATGTGCATTCCATCATTATGATATTAGTTATTAACATTACATGTGATTATTAGAATAGTAGAATATCCATGTGAATAATTAAGTGGAATTATTTTACTTTCGTTGCCTAATTATGTTGAATTTTATGTTTAAAGTTATTGTGTTTCAATTTTATACCTATCCAAAAAAGTTAATGATTATTTACGATATCTTCCTATATCTTGTTTACCCATACTGAGCATATAATCTCACCCATTTCTTATGTTTTGTTTTCCTAGGATTCCAAGAAGTATATTCTAATTTATATGAAGGTTTAAGCTAAGGGAATAGTGGCATTATCAATGGATTATTTATGCTATATTTTATGTTAGAAATTGTAGTGTAAACTTCATATATGTAATCTATTTTCCAAGAATTCTAAACTAATTGTTCCATCATGACTTGATTCCTTTTAATCATGCCAATGTATTAAAATAATGTACCGGATTCAGGATTTTGGGTTTTTGGAATTATAGTTGGTATTAGAGGAAACTTAGTACCAACCTTAAAAACTATATTTATGAAAAAAACTCTGATTAGAGAACATTAACCTAAGATAAACATTGAGGATTAGGGTAATGTATGTTGGGGTAAAACACAAACACACCACATTGAGCTAGACTCGAACGAGAACTGGCACACGAAAATGGGACTTACTTCACTCTGGGTCATGACACTCCTGGTGGATATGCTTCGGATAATTTACATTTTCTTTAAAAACCATTATTAAGGACTTATGAGTAAATATGTCATCAAATAAACCTTTTTAATGATTATAAGACTAGATGTGTGAAAATCATCAATTAATGTTGAGAACTTTTCTAGTTTTTTTATTATAAATTATGATATGATCTAACCTATTGTATTTTTTCATTTAGAAATGATTCAAAATATAAGGAATGATAACTCTAGAAATACGCATGATCCAAAGAGGAAGAAAGATAATATCTTTCATGGTATTAACGAAATATTTAGAAGGACAATAATCTCCCATATATTCTCATCATATGAAGAGATATTATCATGTGTTAATAAGATAAGTAAAGAATTCTCTGATTCTTATGGATTTTATGGGAAGATAGGGAAGAAGGTAATGGTAGAGAGAATGATGGATAATGGGAAGAAGGGAAAGAAGGATTTTCCCACAAGTGATAACTATTGAAAGAATCACCCTAGGAAGTTCCTGAAATGAATATGAGATTTTTATAAGTGTGGAGAAAAAGGACACCATGTTCGTGATTTTAAGGGTAAGAAAAAGGTTTCAAATGTACAATACTTCATCTACAATGAGTTGGGACACTACCCGAATCAATGTCATAGTCATCAAAGTTTACCCCAAATGATGTTATTAGATAATAAACACACAATGATACTACTGTAGATGAATAGAAATGATTAGTGTTATTAAGCTATAACTAAAGATTTGTGTCATTTTAGTATTGTATTAATGATGTACAAGTTATAAGAATTATAATGTATATAAGGTTTTTATTGTAGTACATTTTCATTAATGATTTAAAATTTTATTGTACCATGTAAAGTGACAGAGTTTCAATTTAAAATATTTTGGAAAATATATGGTTGGGGGAAATATAAACATTAATATATTTTTGAAAGTGAGATAATTATTTCAGAATAAGATATGGTTGATTTGAAGAAATTATATTGGATATTCTTGACTACCTGGAAACTAATTAATTGTTTGTTTATTCGATCATTGTTTGAGTTTACAACATTTTTTTATATAAGGAATTTATCTAATATTCTATAAGAAATATGGGTGCATGAACGTAATCAATACGGTTTTAGTGTTATAATGGGTGTTACCATGTTTTAATAGAATACATGATGAAGGTATTTACATGTTATTATGTGGAAAAGTAGATCTTCAATATGTTTACCTTCCATATTAATTTTGGAAAGTGAGTTTAGAAAAAATTATTTTGGATATGTCTAAATGTTGGAATGAATTAAGATGGACACTAGGTACTATTTTTTAGGGTTAAAACCTTTCTTAAGTTTATTTTTTGGATTGTTATAGAAAGGACAACCCGAAGGTCGGGCGACAACCCATCATGTTCAGCAAGTCCATGAGACTTGAACACACAACTGAAGGGTGATAAGGGTGGATCACCTACCACTGGTCTATGTGATGTCTTGGTTTATATAATGTTGTTTTTATAAAATAGTATGACAGATAAATTATTAATTAATATATTTTGAAACCCTATATGAATAGGATAAATAGAATATTTTTGAGTTCTATTATCTTTTGGAGTCATAGATGAGTTTGTGATAGAAATTAGTTAAAGGATGGAGGTCTACATGTTAGGTATTCAATTTTTTATTATTCAATAAAGAAATTAATTCTTAAAATTTAGTGAAAGGTTATTAAAACCAAAACTGTGTGTTGTCTTAACACCTTTTGTTTTTTTGAACTGATGATATTTTAAATGTTTATAGATTTATGGATATAAGGCCCTCAATTTTCCATGTATTTTTCACCTATTTTTTATTGATGACCTCAATAACTCCTTACAAATATTTACATTTTTCCCAATTATGTGTCCTTAAATTACTCTAATGTTCTCTTATTCACAATCATAATTTGGTGGTGAATTTTTCATTTTCATTTCCCTCTTATTAAGACTAAACTTTGTTAAACATATTTCTGATATTTGTTTTCCACAAACATTTTTCTTTTTTTATCATTTTATTTTCATAGAACAATTTTAAAATTGAGAGGAAAAAATTTATTAAAGAAGGATAGAATATAACACCCCAAAATTTCAGAGTATGATATCTCTTTAAAGTAATTTATTTTCTTATATTGCTGGCATCACCAACTTGGCTGCATTATACAGAAGATTGAGTTTCTGCGAAATAACGCATTAGTATTATAATTATTTAAGTGAAATATTTATTTATAAATTAAATATTTTAATATAAATATAAAAAATAAAATTTAACTGTTATATATAATGTTTTCACATAAATGAAACATATTTATATGTTTTGTTAAAATAGTCAAATATTTAGAAAAATTATTTTCTTAAAAGAACTACTTTTATGTCCTTTTGTGAACAATAGTAAAATTAATTTTAGAAACTCCTAAAAATTTTATTTTTTAAAATATACTTTATTTTTTATATCATAATATCAATCTTTTCTTATGGTGAATTTTTGGAACAATTCAGATAACATTCATATTTTGATAAATAGGGAAAAATTCAAAATTTTAATTAGAAACTTCTTTTTTAATCTAAATAATTTATAGTGATAAAATATATATTTGAGTAGTTTTAAAGTATAATTAGATTATATTTTTACAATTTAATATAATTTAGGAAATTTTATGTAATTTAATATTTAAATTGTACATAAATACATGTCAATCTTTTTATAGTTTTTTTCTTAAAAACCCACTTTTTGGTTTTTTGACAACATGAAATAATTTTAAATTAATTTCTACAACTTCTATGTTTTGAATTTGGAAAAATGGATTCCATATTTGGAATCAAGAGGTAAAAATTTTGTAAATAGGTAAAATTTAATTTTAGACATTCTGAATTGTAACTTCAGTAAATATTTTATTTACCATGGTTAAAGGGTAAATCCGGTAAATAAGGGTAATGAAATAATTTTATAATAATTTTAAATTACCATAAAACGTATCCTAACCATATTTTATGATACATTTCAGACCATGGAAATCTTTTGGTCTATTTTGGGACCCCATGAAGCCACTTGTAAGTGAAATTGACACCTTAAAAAAATTAAGTTAAAGATAAGGAAAATGTAACATTAACATATATCTTTTAGTAAAACTATTTTTATATGAAGTTATAAAATTGGTATCTTCAACAATAAATATTAACTAAAAAACTAAAAGGATTTCATATATCATGAAATTTTATTTAAAATTTTTAGAAATAAAATAAATATATTTATTTATGAAGCAATAATGATGCATAATTTACCATATTATTGAAAAAATAAAACATATGATATTATAAAAAATAAAATAAATATAATTTAATATTTGATTATATATATAAATTTTCTAGTTGAATATGAAATTATAGGTTTGATTAATTTTCTTTTCTAAGTAAAAAATTGTTTATGACCTTCACAAAAACCAAATACTAAATACTGTCAAAATCAAAATAAATGAGGTTTAAAAAAATTGTTTTATTAAATGATATAATACTACTACAAATATAATATTTGGAAAAAGTAAATAGATAAGGTAATATATTCCATTATTTAACCACTTTAGATTCTTTTGGAATTTTATAGTTTGTTTATTTACCAAATAATATAAAAATACAACGAGTCATGGTAAATATTAAACTATGTAACTAAGAGTTAAATCTAAAGGATAGGGTTAATATGGTGACCTAAACATGTATAAAACCTATTGGTTGATAGGATTTAGATCAAACCTAGGTTATTCTCCATATATATATTTTTGGAGATATTATAAACTGAAAATTATTTTAGAATAAATTAATATTTCAAACTTTTCCTAAAGTGCCCCTCACCTCTCTTATAAAAGGATACTTCCCCTTCTCTCAAATTAACACCTCCAAAGCCTTTTGTCTTAGCCAAAACCTACTCAAATATCCTCCAAAATACCCTCAATTCATCCTAGAGGCCTTAATTTGATTATAAATCTATTCTACTAGTCCCTTTTGTTCAAATCAAAAGGAATAACCCGAAGAAGAGGTAATTATTTCATCACCTCTTTCAAAGTTCTTTTCTTCGTCCACTTCTTCTTTATTTCTTGTTTCCATACTATAATTAAAAATCTAGTAAGTTTAACATATTGACATGTTTTTATAAATATGGTACAACCATATTAATTATCCAGTCCATCGTATGAATGACAAATTCACCATACTTGTGTACGTACGGCTTACCGTCTCAATGTCGTTGTGTAGTTTGTTATTCAATACTTCATTATTTGGATGGGTATAACAATGAGTATAATTGATTTAAATAATAAAATTAAAATTTTAATAATTCTGTATATATAATATAAAATACAATTAAATATGATTTCACCATCAATAGAATGATATCGTCGCTTGTGCGTACGTACGACTTACCGTCTCCACGACACGATGATATTCATTTCCACATTCACCATTCAACGATGATTATAAAAATATATATTATTAATAAGTATGTAATTTATGAAATAATGAAGCTATTATAAATATAAATAAATATATATATATATATAATTATTTACATATATCTCATTCACTTACTTCTGTTCAATACGACATGAAAATAGAAATGACGTTTATGCGTATGTATGACCTACCGTCTCCCTAAACGGGGTTTTCCATTACATATATCTATCTATTATACATATTTATATTATGAATATATATGATACATAAATAATTTTTTATATAATTGATTCAATTAAATCATGATATAAGTGATACGATCAAGAATAACAAGTTAAAACACGTACGATAAAGAAGGGAATTGTTACACAAAATGTTATTTTAATATAGCAATTATTATTAAACGAGTAATATAAAGATATAAATAAATAATACATGATATCATAAATATGAATATGGTCCTATTATAATTAAATAACATACTATGGTCATTATACAAGAGGTCAAACGTACCTTTGACCAAAGGAAAGTACAAGGTAAGGGTTAATTCCTCAATCTCATTATTATCCAAGATTGTTTATGTGTAAGTATTTACTAAGACATACTTATCATCCAGGTTCTTATTTCATAATTTTTTTTCAAAAGGAATATTTTAAGGTTTTGTGGAAGGGAAACTTTATCAATATCATCATTTTAAATGTTTTAATGATTTATTCTACTAAATGTTATTAATTAATGTCAATGTTTTCAAAATGATTTTAAGGATTTATTTATATGGACATGATTTTGTTAAAATTATATTTACTTTAAAAAGTTTAAAAGTGGCATTGGAAACATTGATTCAAAAATATCTTTGAAATTAATTCCTTTGTAAATGTGTTACCTTTAAATGATTTCACAAAAAGGGATATTTCCCTCTAAGAGTTTTACTAATCCTTTTCAACTATGTCCACATCCTAACTGGATATTATTTTTGATTGAGGTTGATTTATTATAATAAAATCTTCAATATTTTATTGAATGCGTTATGATATGTTTAACTATGGATGTACTATTTTCATACCATTCATGGTTTATGGTTATAGTATTGACATTTCATATGCCAGTTTTAATACAAATGTTTTTATTATATTTCATCATTTTAATAGGAGGAATGCATTTGACATAGTAAGTTATGGGTGGAGACCTCTATAGCCCCTCGATAAATTTGTAGGCCTCCTGAGAAAAACTAGTGTCTTAGAACAATTCCTTGAAAAAATTTATATTTTGGGTCTTTGCAAGAGGCCTTGACTTTGTGGTTAAGATGTCCGTCAATATGCATTCCATCATTATGGTATTAGTTATTAATATTATATGTGATTATTCGACTAGTAGAATATCCATGTGAATAAGTAAGTGTAATTATTTTACTTTCTTTTCCAAATTATGTTCAATTTTATGTTTAAAGTAATTGTGTTTCAATTTTATACCTTTCTATATAAGTTTATGATTTTTTACGATATCTTCTGCTATATTGTTTATCCTTACTGAGTATATAATCTCACATGTTTCTTATGTTTTGTTTTCCCAGGATGCTGAGAAGGATATTCTGATTTATATATAGGTTTAAATTAAGGGAATAATGGCATTATCAAAGAATTATTTATTCTATCTTTTATGTAAGAAATTTTAGTGTAAACTTCATATATGTAATCTGTTTTCCAAGGATGAAAAATTTATTGTTCCATCAGGACTTGATTCCTTGTAACCATGCCAATGTATTAAAATAATGTACCAGATTTAGTATTCTGGGGTTGGGCATTATAATTGGTATTAGAGGAAGTTTAGTAAAAACCTTAGAAACTATATTTATGAAAAAACTCTGATTAGAGAACATTACCCTAATATATAATTTGTGTATTGCTATAGAATAACTTCCTAGAATTTTGGTAATATAGAGATTTTGTGAATTTTTGAAGCAATACATCCCTATCGGGATACGTGTAGGTAGAGGTGGCTCTGGCACATATGTATTTTGTGGTAAAACCCAAAAACACCGCATTCAGCTAGACTCGAACGAGAACTAGCGCACGATAATGGGCCTTACGACACTCTTGGTCATGACACTCCCTAGTTATATGCCTCTGATAATTCACATTTTCATTAAAAACAATTATGAAGGAATTATGAGTAAATATGTCATTAAGGAAACCTTTTTATGATTATGATACGAGATGTGTAAAAATCATCAATTAATAATGAGAATTTTTCTAGTTTTTTGGATTATACATTATGATATGATCTAACCTGGTGCATTTCATCATTTGGAATTGGCGCCTAGTAGAAGGAATGAGAACTCCAGATATACGCATGATTCAAAGAGTAAGAAAGATCATATCTTTTATGGTTTTAAGAAAACATTTAGAAGAGAAATTGTCCCCCATGTATTCTCATCATATGAATAAATTGTATCATGTGTTAATAATATATGTAAATTATTTTCTAATTCATATGGATTTTAACAGATGCTAGAGAAGAAGATAATGGTAGTGAAAAAGATTGATAAAGGGAAGAAGTGAATGAAAGATTTTAAAATATGTGATAACTGTGGAAAGAATCATACTTGGAAGTGGTTTAAAGGAATGTGAGTTTGTTATAAGTGTGGAGAAAATGGAAACCATGTTTGTGATTGCAAGGGTAAAAAAGGTTTCAAATGTACAATGCTTCATCTGTAAGGAGTTGGGACACTACGCGAATCAATGTCCCAATCATTAGAGTATACTCAAAATGATGTTATTGGATAATAATCAAGTTAGGATACTACAATAGATAAATAGGAATGATTATTTTTCTTAATTTGTTATTACACAATTGTGTAATTTTATTTTTGTATTAATGATTTAAAAGTTATAAGAATTATAAAGTATATAAAGATTGTATTGTAGTACATTTTCATTAAGGATTTGAGATTTTATAGTACCAAGTAAAGTGACATAGTTTCATGTTAAACATTCTAGAAAATATATGGATTGGGGAAATATAAACCTTAATATGTTTATGAAACCGAGATAATGATTTTTAAATAGGATATGATTTATTTGGACAAATTATATTGTATATTATTTACTAATTGAAAATAATTAATTGTTTTTTTATTCCATCATTGTTAAAGTTTACAATATTTTTTTATATAAGATGTATATCCAATATTCTATAAGTAATAAGGGATAATAAAGGTAATCAATAAGTTTTTTTTGGTAATTAAGGGTGTTACCACATTTTAAGATAATACATGAAAAATATATTCACATGTTATTGTGTGGAAAAAGAGATATTCAATATGATTACCTTATTTATAAATTCTTGACTGTGAGTTTAGACCGAAGCATTTTGGATAAGTTTAAAGGTTGGAATGAATTAATTTAGAAATTGGATCCTATTGATTAAGGTTAAAACATTTCGTAATATTATTATATGATTTATTTTAAAAAGTAAAACATGGAGGTTAGGAGACAACCCAACACATCCGGCAAGGCCGTGGGACTTGAACCCTCAACCAAAAGGCGATAATAGTGAATCACCTACCACTGGCCTAAGTGATGTCCTGGTTTGCATAATGATGTTTTTCTTAAATGTTATGACAGATAAATTATAAATTCATTTTTTCAGAACCCTCTATGATTAGGATAAACAAAATATTTTTGAGTTATATAATATTTTGAAGTGAAATATGAGTTTGTGGTTGAAATTAGTTAAAGGATGGAACTCTACTGGTCAATTATTCTATATTTCTTTATTCTATGAAGAAATTAATTATTAAAATTTAGTGAAAGGATATTAAAAAAATGTGTTGTCATAATTCCTTGTGTTTTTTTTGAACTGATGATATTTTAAATCATAATATATTTATGGATTTTAGGCCCTCAATTTTCCATTTATTGTTCACTGGTTTGTGACTGATGACCTCAATCACTCCCTAAAAATATTTATGTTTTTATCACCAATTATTTGTCTCTAATTTAATCCAATGTTATCCTTTTAAAAATAATAATTTGGTGGTGACTTTTTCATTTTTGATTTCCCTCTTATTAAGAAAAATGTTTATTAAGCCTATTTCTAATGTGGGTTTTACACAAAGGTATTTTATTTTTTTAACATTTTATTTTCAATGAACAATTTGAAATTGTGGGGAAATAATTTATTTATGTAGGGGAGAATGTAACACCCCATGATTTAATATTAATTTATCTCTTTAAAGTAATTTAATAGCTTATTTTGTACGCAACATCTACTTAGGTTGCGTTATAGGCAAGATTGAGTTTCTGCAAAACAACACATTAGTATTATAATTATTTAAATGATATATATATTTATCAATTAAATAATATAATATTAATAGTAAAAAATAAATTTTAAATGGTATATATAAATTTTTCACATAAATAAGACATATTTACAAGTTTTGTTAAAATAGTTATATATTTTGAAAAACTATTTTCTTAAAATGACTAATTTTTATGTCCTTTTGTGAACAATAATAAAATTAATTTCGTAAACTCCTAAAAATTTAATTTTTTAAAATATAATTTATTTTTGATTTTTGTAATATCAAAATTATCTTAGGGTTAATTATTGATACTTTTTGATTACTTTCATATTTAGATGAATAGTTAAAAATACTAAATTATAATTAAATACAACCTTTTATTAAAAATAATTTATAGCATTAAATTATGAATGCGAGTAGTTTTAAAGTGTCATTAGATTATATTTTTGTCATTTAATATAATTTAGGTCGTTGTATTTAATTTCACAATTAAAATTTACATAAACACATGTCAATATTTTGATTGTTTTTTCTTATTAAAAACCCGCTTTTTGGTTTGGACAATGAGAATTAATTTTAAATTAATTTCTGAAACTTCTATGTTTTGAATTCGAAAAAATGTATTCCATATTTTGAATCAGGAGGACCAAATTGTGTAAATAGTTAAATTTTATTTATTAGACATTTTGAATAGTAAATTCAGTAAATATTTTATTTACCATGGTTAATGGGAAAATCCCTTAAATAAGGGTAAAAAAATAATATTATTATAATATTAAATTTCTATAACATGTGTTATAACATTATTTGATGATACATTTCTGACCATGTGCATACTTGGGTCAATTTGGGACCCCATGGAGCCACTTGTAAGAGAAAATGACAATTTATAAAAATTAATTTAATGATATGGAAAATGTAACATAAACATATATCTTTCAGTAAAACCGATTTTATATGAGGTAATAAAATTATTTTCTTATACTATAAATAGTAATTATAATTATAAAAATATTTCCTACATCATGACATTTTATTTATAATTTATAGACATAATAAAAATATATTTATTTATGACACAATAATGATGCAATATTTTCCTTATTAATGAAAGAATCAAAAAAATGATATTATAAATACCAAAATAAATATAATTTGAATGTTTTGATGCCATAAATAAACTCTATAGTTTAATATGAAATTTTAGGGTTAATTAAATGTAATTTTTTGAATTAACTTATTTTTATGACTTCCACAAAAACCAAATACTAAATAGTGTCAAAATTGACAAAAATGAGTTTTTAAAACAAATACTATTTTATTAAATGATATAATACGAATTTAAATTTATTATTCATCCAAACGACTTATATTAGGTTATATATGTCATTAATTATACACTTATGGTTATATTGGAATTTTATATTAAGTTTGTTAACCATATAATATAAAAATAAAGGGAGACACGATAAATGTTAAACTATTTAACCAAGAGTTAAATAAAAAACGTAAAGTTAATATGGTGACCAAAAATTGTATAAAACCTTTTTTTGGAGATTATTTCCACCCATAACCACATTAGTGTCTAAATAAATCCATTTTAACCTATTATATTGGGAAAATGAATTTAGAATAAATTAATATTTCAAGCATTTCCAAATATACCCCTCATATCTCTTATAAAAGGGTACTTCCCCTTCTCTCAAATTCACACCTCAAAATAATTTTCTTTCTTGACCAAAACCTACTCATATCTCTTCCCAACAACCCTAAATTCAACCTAGAGGCCCTAAATTGATTAAAAATCCATCCTAAGGATACCTTTTGTTTAAATCAAAAGGAAGAACCCGAAGAAGATGTAATTATTTCATCACCTCTTTCAAAGTTCTTTTCTTTTTTCCATTTCCTCTTTCTTTGTTGTTTACATAATAAAATAAAAAATCCAATACTATATAAATAATGAGATATTATTATATGTATGTTATGGCCATTTTAATTATTCAATCAATCCTATGAATGAAAAAGTCACCATACGTGTGTTTGTAAGGCTTACCATCTCCACCTCGTGGTGTAGTTTGTTATTCAAAGATTCATTATTTGGATTGGTATAAAAATGATTATAATTGATTTAAATAATAAATATTACATGTTAATTATTCTGTATATATAATATACCGTCCAATTACAGATGATTTCCCCATAAATAGAATGATATGGTCACTCGTGCGTACGTACGACTTACCATTTCCACGATGCAATAAGATTCATTTCCATGCTCACCATTAAATGATGATTATAAAAATATATATTATTAATAAGTATGTAATATATGACATAATTATGCAACTATAAACACACACACACCCAAAAACATATCTCATTAACTTACTTCCGTTCAATATGATATGAAAACGGAAACCACGTTTATGCATACGTATAACATACCATTTCCATAAACGTTGTTTTCTATTTCATATATATATATATATATATTAAAGATTTTCATATTCTGAATATATATGATACAATAATAATTTTTTATATCCTGTAATCAATTAAACTATTATATAAGTGATACAATTAAGAATAACAAGTTAAAACACGTAGGATAAAGAAAGTGATTATTACCTGAAATGTTATTTTAACGTAGAAATATTTATTAAATGGGTAGTATAAAGCCATAAATGAATCATTCATGATATAATAATTATGAATATAGTTCATTTATAATTTAATAACATACTATGGTCATTATACATGAGGTTAAACGTACCAACGTCCAAAGGAATGTACATGTTAAGGGTTAATTCCTCAATCTCATTATTTTATGAGATTGTTTATGTGTAAGTATTTACTGCAACATATTTATCATCCAAGTCCGTGTTTTATAAAAATGTTTTCAAAAGAAATATTTTATGGTTTTGTGGATGGGACTTTTTATCAAGATCATCATTTTAAATGTTTTAATGATTTATTCTTATAAATTTCTTTAATTAAGGGTCATGTTTTCAAAATGATTTTAAGGATTTATTTATATGAATAAGATTATTTTAAAATGTTAATTCCTTTCAAAAGTTTCAAAGTGGTATGAGACACTTTGAATCAAAAATATTTTTTAAATGAATTCCTTTATAAATGTGTAACTTTTAAATGATTTCACCAAAATGGATATTTCCCTCAAAGAGTTTTACTGATCATTTTAAACTATATCAACATGATTACATGATATTATTTTTGATTGAGGTTGATTTATTATAATACAATATTAAATATTATACTGAATGAGTTATGATATGTTTTACTATGGATGTGATATTTTTACACCATTCATGGTTTATGGTTAGTGTATTGATATTTTGTATTCTAGTTTTAATATGAATGTTTATGTTACATTTCAACATTTTCATATGAGGAATTAATTGGACATAGTAAGTGATGGGTGGGGCCCACTAAAGTCACTCTATTTATCGGTAGGTCCCATGAGAAAAACTAGTGTATTTCCATAAGGCCTTGAGAAAATTTATATTTATGGTTTTGGCACGATGCCTTGACTTTGTGGTCAAGATGTCCGACATTATGAATTCCATCATTATGAGATTGGTTATTAATGTTACATACAATTATTTTACTAGTAGAATATCCACGTGAATAAGTAAATGGGATTATTTTATTTATCTTTTCCATATAATGTTTAATTTTGTGTTTAAAGGGCTCGTGTTTCAATTTTGTACCTTTCCATAAACGTTTATGATTATTTATTATAGCTTCCTCTATATTGTTTATACTTACTAAGCATATGAGGTCACCCGTTTCTTATGTTTTATTTTCCCAGGATGCCAAGAAGTTTATTATGATTTATATGCATGTTTAAGCTATGGGAATAATTCAATTCTAAAAGGATTATTCATAATGTGTTTTATGTTATGAATTGTAATGTAATGTTCATGTGTGTGATCTATTTTCAACACTTCTAAATTGATCAGTCCCTCGAGACATGATTCATTTTAATCATGCTAATATATTAAAATAATGCACCAGTTCCGAGATTTTGGGGTCGGGGTGATATAGTATCCTCTAGGTATACTCATAAGTGAATCCATTCTACTCAATATCATTATCTATAAAGAATAATTGGAGGAGTATTATATGGGTTCCTTGAAATGTTTCATAGAATGAATCATACTACATGGGACCCTAAAAGAAGTGTAATAAGGAAAATGCAACCTATATGGGATCCTAAGAATGGAACACATGCAGATGGATCATACTAGTTTTTTTTAAATAGGTTGATGACATGTACTGGTTTCCCAGTTCATGCCCCCCAAAATAATTTATTAAATATAAAGTGTATGCAGTACAGACTCGAGGTGTAATGAATTTACACCAGCGGGGAATAAAGGGGATACAAGTAGATGACAAAGAAAAACCAAGGGAAAAATTCAGGACTGCAGAATGTGAACACAGTTGTGATTCTTCCATTTGAGACTGCATTACAGCATCCAAGCGCTTCCTAATGTTTCAGCAGGTTCACAATACAGTCATCTTGCAAGATGTTCCATTCCATCCTGAACGCTTCATCAAAAGTTGGGAGCCTCCCTCGAGCATCGCCGAGACATGCTCCAGTTTCAGGGAAACATCAACCACCTTCGATCAGAGCAAAAACTGCATGGAGAGAATCCGATGGACAGAAGGTGCAACCAGAATAAAGAGAGAAAGTATCAGCAGAAGTTTCCATCAAAATCAGCTAATCTCTTTGGAGAAATAACATCTTCTTAAGGTGGACTCTTTAATCAGAACATGCAGGAATATGGTTCTTGTGGAACTTCATAAGAATAGGAACTGCAGCGTAAAGTAGTCACACTACTTTTCAGAAGTCCAGAGACTTTCTTAATGTATTGGGAACTGGCTGTCCAGCATTGCCTGGAAAGAAAACATGGGTTTCAACTGATCCAGGCTGCAATCGTACTCAAAAGAGGATTCAGAACCATTCTCCAAATAAAAGCTCATAATGGCACAAACCAAACATCCACCAAACTGAGTATAGGCACTCCCAAGGGCTAGTAAGCAGAGAACTTTCAAACCAGACTGAGAACTCCTTAAAAATTCAGTATCCAAGTAAGAAGATAAACATAAATTCATGATATGATCCTTTTATATCCAGAACATAAGGCATATGATTCATCCTTCGGTTGCTTCAAAAGCTCCGCAGCACAACAGAGCCAATGAAATGCATAAAATGCAGCAAAGAGATCAGAAGTGAGCAGTGAAACTGAAATTACAGAATTGAAAGAAGGACCATTTGAAGCAGAGAAGAATGCCTTTTCCGCTTCTGTCTTTGAGAGTCTTCCAAAAAACCAATGAAGACATTTTAAAACTTTTCAAAAATAAAAATTGAAATTTCAGATATCATTCTGAAATGAAATAAAAGAATTCCAGCCATCCAAAATATAACTTCTCAGAGTGTGAAACTGCCAAAACCAGCAACCTCCAGGGAGACCAAATCATCCAAAAAGAAGAAACCATTGAAAATCATATAGCCAGTCATATGATAAAACAACCGCCAGGGCCTCAAGAGGTGTCGGAACAGTCAGAATAATCTGGCAGGGGCTCAAGGGGGACTGGTTATGGAGGCACCTCAAAGCCAGGACTTCAGGCCACAAAAGATCTTGTGATGATAGTTCTCTCATAATTGACGTTGCCTCTATGTTTTCTTGTTTTCTTTGGGGTTTGAGTGATGAAACCATCCGAATCCATGATGACTTTTTTACCTTTTCGATCATTCAGATGAAAAGCCTCCACATCCTTGTACATGGCATGCGACCCACAAGGGTTCTAACCATGTAATCTAAATGGAAATGTTCCACTACATGAGCAGTATAATCTAGTAGTTGGCTATATGGATGTGTCTATGTCTGAAATTTTTATACCCCATACAAAACATGCAGTTCTACAAGTTCATATTTCCTAAATTGGAATAATACAAGGCTTGTGTTCATGAATATACACACCGTGTGATCAGTATTCTCGAATGGGAAACCCTGTAA
The DNA here is from genome assembly GCA_963277665.1 of Viscum album. Lineage (NCBI taxonomy): Eukaryota > Viridiplantae > Streptophyta > Magnoliopsida > Santalales > Viscaceae > Viscum > Viscum album. Next base: position 292,611,709 of record OY728165.1, read on the forward strand.
ATCATCTCAAACCCTTTTACCCTCTAAAAAATAAAAAGATCAAACTTGAAGGGGTAATAATAATGAATAATAGGGGTTTAAAACTAAAAATTTAAAATGTATGTGGAAATATGGGAAAAATAAAAATGGACTACCTCAGGGAGGAATCTTCCAAATATTGACCCGTTTCCATGGTTTACAACTACCACATGATGATCCATCATGTCCCAAGCTTCACAGGGGTATTTCCCTTTTTTAACTCTCAATTTAAACCTCCCCCTCCATTTATATCTTGGTTGTTTAATAGAGGAGGATCACCCTAGTTGTATAAAAAATATTATAGGGAATTAAAAGAAGAAACTAAATGAAACAGAAGAAAAGGAAAAGAAAACGAAAATAAAAAAGAAAAGGGTTACCCATGCGGACCATGTGCCAGAATTGTGTTTATGCCCTAACTAGTAAATAATGCCTATTTTTGAGTCAATTAATGAGGAAAAGTATCAATCCAATTCTATATTCAAAATACACGTCCAAACGTACCAACATGAGTGAATTTATATTTATTTAATTAAATAATAATATTAATTATTCTGCCAAAATTTAAACGATATAGAATTCTACCAAAATCCTATCCTCAGGTAAACATACTATTATGGGACTAATATATGGATCAAAAAAATAACCTATGTCATATTCTAGTGTAAAATTACCACATTAACACTTATAAGAGCCTGAAAGAAAAAATTCAAATTGCTTCTCAAAAATTGAGTTCGAAAAAAACACAGGTCATTACGAAAAGGTTTTTCATCAAATATATCACTCTTATGTTAAAATTAATTTATTCCAAATATATAAATTTAATATTAAAATATTTATACAAAATTTGGAATTAGAAGGTTCATATTTAGTAAATAGGCCTTTTTATTTTGGGCAAATATGAGTTGTAATGGTTGTAATTTTTATCACCTATATAAATGGTAAATGGAGTTGAATTATGTTAAAACCAAGGGTTGAGGTAACAATTTTTCATCCAAATTCCAATTGGATAAAATTAATTCTACCCATATTACCGTAGTCTAATTTTTTTATTTTTTATCTAATTTTTTTCAAGAAAATAACCTATATAATATTTAGAACAACGAAAAATAAAAAATGTCAATCTTTTACTTTTAATTATATAAAGTGAGTTTAAATTAGGAAAAAAGAAATTGGTGGTCTAATTTATATTTTTATTTTTAGAATAATAATTTTTGTCATGATAAAAATTTATTTATGATTTTTTGGTATTACATCAATACCTTAAATGCTTATACAATTCTGATAGAATATTTATTCGATCAATGGGAAAATAAAAGAAATGATTTTAAAAATATTAAGTTTAAGAAAATTTGAATGAGTTATTATGATCCATTAATTTTTTGGAAATATATATGTCATTATGGATGTATGAAAGTTCTATATTCTAATTTCAAATTTTTCAGGATGAATTTGATTACATGTTAAATGGCTACTGTCAAAAATGAAAATAACAAATGGTTAGAAAATAATATTTTATTAAATTATTTAAAAATCATTAAAATATTGAAATACGAAATAGGGGATAATATATGGTCTAAAATATCACCCCTTTCAATTTAATATCCATTTTTTACCTTATAAGTAAAATTATAACCCCTTAAGATTGAAAAAGTCATTACAATAGATGATGATGAAATATGTTACTAAGGGGTTAAAACAAAATATAATATTTATAAAACCACATAAAAATGTAAATATTATATTATTTTATAAACATTTAACCCTATCATTTGTTATATATGTATCTATGTCCATTTAGAAGCATTTTGTTTGAGAATTACACAGTTATATTTTTATCTTTTTATAAATTCCATGTGGGTCCTTTACCTTCATTTTAAATGGGAAACCCTTACTTATCTTCTTTACAAAAATTTTAACAAAAAATATAGAACATTAGATGACTATTTATTTTCTAAGAATCTTCATCAATGTTTTAGAGGTTTTGGTGTCCTCAGATGAACAACCGTATGTTCTATAAGAAAGGATCGAATGAAGGTCACCCAAAGAGGAAGTAATTGTCTTACCTGAACAATTTCAATTTATTTATTATTTTAACTACTCTAAATCTGTGGTATTTATCATGAAGTAATAAATTATTTATCCCCAATACTCTGAAATATTATTATTATGATGATATCACTATTATCCTCCCTCTTTTCTATCAAATGCATTTTGAAATTATCGTCCGTGCGTACAAATGACCTACCATCTCCACATAATGATACAATTAAATTACCCTCTCTATATTTTATGTATGGCTATTGTTATGGTTTTATTATTTATATATTATATTTTTATGTAATATTCCTTTGTAATTATAATTCGACACTGCCCTTATTGTCTTCCAATCTGATGGAAAATGATAAATTCACTCATGCGTACGTGTGGGCTACCACCTCCACAAAAGGATGTGATAAATTTTACATTTATATTTTTTATGTATGTATATAATGATATATTTAATTAATTTATTGAAATATATCTTTATTTCAATCATCCATTAAAAAATTGAAAAAACGTTAATGCGTACGTATGACCAATCATCTCCATGAATGTTGTCTTTCATTTTTATGTATAAAAATTTTATGAATTACTATATATACAAAAATAAAAAATATATATGATATTTATATCATGGTTAAATAAATTTTTATGATTTAAAATTGATAAAATCTATAAGACCAAATCAACCAAACCAAAACATTCATGAAAAATGAATAAATTATTACCTGAAAGAGTGATTTTAACTAGTAATTGTTAAAAAATTGGTTATAAAATATTATATGTAAATAATATATAGTATGATATACATGTGTATAGATATAAAATATATTTATAATATGTTTATATTTATTATATATGAGGTTTGGACATATACGAAAGAATTTGAACCCAAGTTAAGAGTTTATTTCAGAATCTCATCATTATTCGAGGTTTTTTATGCCTAGTTCTCTACTAGGAGAATGATTTTATATTTCTCTATAATTTTTTTATTATTATTCTATTTTTATTTCTAAAAATTAATAGTTTTAATTTAATTTTACTTTCTCTAATTACTTATTATTATGAAATGATATTTTATGGAAAATTTACCTTATTTTTATACTCAGTCATGATTCATTCTCTTCCATGTCTGTATTTTCATTATAATGTATAATTTTTTTGAACATTATCTATTGATTTATTAAATAAATTAAACCTATTATTTTATTTTTAAAATTTTTAATGTAATATTCATTACATTTTTTGAATGGAATATTTTTTGACCTTCTTACAAAAGTGTGAAATGGTTTTTTTAAATCATATGACATAAATTGAATTTCCCACTGTGATGAAAAAGAATTACTTTCAATATTTCATTTCATGTTTACAAGGTTACTTAAAAAAATATTTTTCATAATTATTAGTGAAAATATTTGTGTCATTAAATAAGATATTTTATTGTGAAAAATAACATTTTTATCATGATTTTTTCTAGTAATATTGTTATAGTATTTTCATCGGTGCTGAAATACTTAGTTAGATATCATTATGAGGACATAATATAATGATATCAGATAATGTATTTATTTTGTTTTTTAATTATTAGTTTTAAGGGGGAAAATATATATTATTTTGGATAGTTCTTCCAAAAACAGATAGTTATTTATTTTTAGGTCATGTCGATTAAGTTGTGTTGTTTATTCATATGATGGAAAAATTGTAATTATTAAGTGATGGGAGGATCCTATAATTACATAGACCCTTGACGTATCTATAGGTTTTATGATACAAAATATATTAGGTATTCTTAAAATGTCTGAGCCATTTATATATATTTCTTGGCATGTGGACTTGAATTTATTTATAGATGTATTAGAACACAACCTCAGTGGTAAGTTTCATATGTCTGACATAATGAATTCCATAATTATGAAATCAGTTATTGATATCCATGAGTTCATTTTAATAGTTTTTATATCCACGTATATGTTTTAAACGCATGTGATTATTTATATGAAATTATTTTATTGTCATTTATCTTTACTATATCAATCATTCTTTATTTGTATTCTACTGTATTCATGCCCTTATAGAGCATTTGTTCTCACCCCTTTCATATGTTTCCATTCTAAAAGAATCCATGATGTTTTTTATTATTGATATGCATAGATATGATATAGGAAATAATTATTTTTAAATAAATCCCTATGTGTTATTTAATGTTTTCAAATGTAATGTGGGATTCATGTATTTATCATGTTTAGCAATAATAATAAACTATTTGGTCATTTGGGATTGAATTGATTGTATTTAGTGCCAATATATTAATATGACCACTGTCTTTGGGCTACTAGGGGTAGGTTCTTTACTATTATTTTATCCCTATATCATGTTATTGGTCTATGTTTCTAATTTTTTAAATACACTAGGCCTCTCGATCTTCCAGGATTATATTATTTTTATCTTTATATAAAAAATCATGAATTAATGTGCATATATGATTATGTTTATCATAGATTTTATTATATATAGGTCTATTTATTTCTTTGAAATTATGATTATAAAACCTATATGTGAGCCTTAGGGATAACACTAAATAAGTGAAAATATCCCTAAATTTTGGTAATGAATAGAGTAAGGAGAATCCAAGAAAAAAAACATTTATAGATAATAAAAGTTGTTTTGGTTCTATAAAAATTGTAATTTGGGGAAATAACTCACAAAAGGGATGATTGATTGTTAACTTGATCATAACACCGTGCATGAAACATAGGCCATACTATACACTAGTTTTGACATTCCAGGGGATATGATTCGGTATGTTCAAAACCTAATTACAAACTATTATGAAAGGAAAAATTCCCATAAAGTACTATGTTAAGAAATTGGATACATATAAAATATATTTAGACCTATAAATTAATAGGTTGTGTAATTTATTACATTTAATAGTTATCCCTTCAATGTTTATAGTTTTTTTGTAATAGATTGAAAATTCTCATCCCTAAATTTTTCTTTATTTTAATCAAAGGTTTAAAATTAACGGAATAGAGTAGAAAACCAATGCAATGAGAAATTTGATGATTTCCCAATTGAGATGCTAAAAATTATGTGATAATTATTTGAGAACATCATGAAAATAATTACTCAATTAAATCAAGTTTCTAACAAAAACATGAATAAAAGAAAAAATCTATAACCCCTATGAATTAAAAGATAAAATTAATACATTGTTTGATAAATTCTTATAACTTTTAGTGGATATTTAAATCCATTAATCAGAGAACAATGGATAAAATCTCTTGAAAGGATTGTTGCCTTATTTTAATGATTTGAATAAAAAAATGTTTTACTAACTGTTTATCATATGAAGAGAGAATCTAATCAATTATGGATGTGATAAAAAATACAATGGGTGAAGAGGATATTAAAGTGATCAAAGGGAATGAATTATGGAAAATGTTTTTTAATAAATATTTTCCTCTGACTGTACAACATAAAATATAGAGGTAGTAAGTTAGAATCAAATAAATGGATGGATAATCCATTGAGGCATATGAGAAAAACTTCACAAGTCTTTCATGATATACCTATCTTTTTTTGTTGACCAAAAAAGTGAATTTGAATGATTATTGAGTGGGTTAAATACAAATATATTAATATCTTTATCCATTATAGACTTTTATAGCTGGGAGGAAATTAATTTTTGATCCATTAATGTTAAAATAGATATTAGTAAATCCCAAGGGTCTCATGGGTTTTGAGATAACAATTAGAGAATGGATTTTAATTCAGGTGTTGAGATGGGAAAATATCATTTGGGATTGAAAGTCCAATATTAATTTTATTAAAAGTGTGGGAAGAAGCATCATGGAAATTTATTTAAGGGGAAACAAAAATGATTTAGGTGTTGAAAGGAAGGTCACATAGTTTGTAAATATTGACATGAAATATCCACTTTTGGGATGGAATACTCTAACGCTTAAGTCAACACATAGCCAGATGTCCAATGATTCAACTATAATGAATAAGGGGTCAATGTAAATCGATAAACTAAGTCATGGTTTGTTGATGATAATTGAAAATATGTAACCTACATGCCTTAGGGAGAAATGGAATGATTATTCCATCACAACTACTGAGGTGGAACATTATAATAATTCGGTGAAAGGTATGCTAGTTATTCATTCATGGATAGTGAACATACAATTTTATTATTTTATACAATTATTTTATATCATTAAAGTTTAATAGAAATATTCAAACACCACCTCAAATCATGGAAGTTGATATATCAGGGAAAATTAAAAATGGGGTAATTATTGAATCCCTTGTATATGACTACTCCCATATCCTTATTTGTGGGATGAATTTCCAATCAAAATTTTTGATACACCATTAGTTGAATTTGATGCTATTATGATTATGGATTTTCTTCCATTTTATAGAGAAAACATAAATTTCCAAGATAAAGATATAATCCCATATATCATAATTCACCATCTGATTATATACAAGTGCAACGAGGAAGATAAATATCATTTAGAATCATTATCTCAATCATGGATATTATTTCTTTAAGAGAAATCATACCTGGCTAAAATTATTGAGACTAAGGAAAAATCATCCTTGATTACATGCCCAATGTGAGGGAATATTATTATGTGTTTCTTGAATAATTACCTGATCTTCCTCATAACCAATAGGTTGACTTCAGGATAAAAATTATGCCCAAATATTTTTCAATATACAAGACTCCATATATGATATCCACTATTAAATATATAATGATGAAGAAGAAAATATTGAAAAATATAGTTAAAGGGTTTGAATGCGTAACTATTTCACCATGTGATTCAAAAATCCTTTTCCAAAATAATAAGGATGGGGAAAATCATCCCTTTATTGATTATCATTATTTTAACATTATCAAAATAAGGGAAAATTATCCAATATCATGGATTGATGAATTTTTCAATTAACTATGTGAAGACCAATACTTCTCGAAGGTGGATCTTCAGTCCGAATATTATCAAGTAAAAATTATGAAGGGGGATATCCCCATGTGTGCATTTTAAAACAAGGTCTGGGTATAATTTGAAAAATGTGATTCCGTTTGGACTGAAAAAATATCTAACTATATTTGTGGAATTAATGAATAGAGTCTTCAAAGATTACATGGAAAAATTGTTGGTAGTCTTTATAGTTAATATTATTATCTACTCCAAAATCAAGGAGGAACACGAGGAGCCTTGGAATACTATACTAAAGAACTTGTAAAATAAAAATTTATATCTGTTGAATAGTAAATGAATGTTTTGGATGGAGTAATTAACATTAATGAAACATGTTATCTCCAAAAAAGGAATATCTATAGATCCCTAAAAAACAAAGGGAATTGTAACATGGAGTTTACCAACATATGTGATGGAGATTTGTATGTTCCATGGAATAGTTTTGTATTATCATTGATTTTTGAGGAACTTCTCACAATTCTTAAGCCCACAATCTAATCTGACATGAAAGGGAGTGAAGTTTTGTCACAACCCCCTCCCACCAAAGATGCCCCTCCTGAGCTGGCAATGGTGAAAGGGAGATAATGACCCCCGAGTCCCGCCTCCAGTAGGCCCCGGGGTGGAGACTAGCACCAAGGGTATGAGTTTTCACAAATATGGTAGGCATTACCCTTTTTTATTTTTAAATATCAGGAAATAGGACAAGTCAACCACCAAAAAGGAAAATAACCAGTGTATATAAATAAACCCAAACCAAGCCCACATGCATGTTTAATCAATTTTATAACAAGGTACAAGTACAAGAAAACTAAAAGTACAATACCAAAAGAAATCAAGAGAACAACAACTGCAAGAACTCCAACTGTCCGACTAGTAGGGTCCCGCACGGCTCTAGTAGTCCTCCTGGAATCCTGAAAGTAAACATAGGGTGAACATACAAGTATACTGAGTAGGGAATCTTAAAGCTCTCGTGCACAAGTGAGGAGACATCCTAATGTCCCGTGAGAACAACAGAAGAATCCTAGAAAGGAATTCTATCCACCCAACCTCACCAGCCACACTCACCAAAACACAAACACAATAGGTAGTAGTAGTATATAAGAACAAGAGTATTGGGTACCCCACACCATTTCCCTTTAGTTAGCTTCTCTTCCTAATGATGAACGTCCTGACGCTGCCACACTCTCCCCACCCGCACACACCTTGGCCTCACAACCACATATCCCACCCGCACACACCTGGGCCTCACAAGCATGTATCCCGCTCGCACACACCTGGGACTCACAACTACGTATACCGCCCGCACACACCTGGGTCTCACAACCACGTATCCCACCTTCACACACCTAGGCCTCATCCCGAATATTCTTGGGAAATAGTAGAACCTGCCCGAAGAGTCTTGGGCTAAAACCACCCCAATCGAAACCTACCTGAAGAGTCTTAGGTGTAAGGTCGCCTCAAGCCATCACAGCCTAGGGGAGAAGGAGCAGAAAGGAGCTAGTAACTAAGGGAAAAACACCCTCTCCTATAAAATGGGAGTGTTCGACACTAAGTGCTCAAAATGGGTGGGGTGTAATAAAACACAAAAGATACAGATATATATACATATAACAACCACACAGCCCAACCTATGGCTTCTAAAAAGAGAAACTGAGCATGTGCCTTGGCACTGCTACTATGAAGCATGCATACAACAAACAAAACCAACCCCCTTTAGGTTTTCACATTTCGGTAGAAATAGTTATTTAGTTCCTTAACTACTGGGAAACTATCCACAACTAACCACACCAATCGTTCGTAAAAACATATCCCTGCCACCCAAAAATCAAGTTAGGAAAACACAAGCAGCACAACCAAGCCCTTCTTATCAACCAACCAACCCCATTGATTATTAATCTCTTTCCATTACCATGACCCACCATTCATCAACTCTTCCTCTTTTATTTAATATTCACAACCCACAGCCCGTTCACATTTAAACCAATCCCTCCATCCCCACTGCCAACCACCATAACCACAACCACACCGATCCTGCGCATCATAATCTCTTTAATACCATTTATTGCATCCCCACTGCCAATCGCCATCATAACATTTACAAAAACCCACAACCAAGTCAACCGCAGTCCCGCTGCTCACCCGATCCACAACAACCCACAAAACACCCCCATCACATGCCACGTAACCAAGCCAAAACCCACATGTTCATTATTCCATTTTTTTAATCGGGGTGATCACACAAGGGTTCCAGATTTTAACAGCCAACTTTACGTGATTATCCAATTTCCACATTCCATAAGCTTCCATTCATATGAAAATACAGAAGGAGAGGGAAACATTTAATTGCATAAGAAAAGGCCCCCAACGACTGTGATTTTTAGTAGGTAGAAGTTTATTCAATTCACAACATAATATCACAGGATATAAGTAACAACAATCACAAACTTCCCATCCTAGTTATATATGCCTCTTATTATATTCATTAAACTGGTTCAAAAGTTTTTCACATAAATAAGAGAACACCCACCCCGCATGATGCACAAATTATAGAGACGAAGGTAAAAAATACCTACTTCAACAGGTTCTAAATCGCAACGCTCCCCCGGATCAACCTTAGAAGACCTCTGTCAGCATTCGTCACCTCTGTCGGGTCCTGGAAAAACCTCCTCATGTGGAAGTCGAAAAGGAAAAGACGAAGAAAAGAAAACGGACCCAGGCTCGGAAGTTCTGGCTCGTCGTTACGATCTCGTGGCCGTTGACAGATCGTAAATCGGAGCTCGGACGAAAAAGTTATGGTAGGAAGAGCCTTCGAGTCTCTTGAGAGAGCTCTGCTCACAGGAGAGGGGAGGAGAGGTGTGAGTTGGAAGGAGGAGGGGACCCCTCCTTTTATAGGCGTGAAAAGAAAAATTACACAGTGTGTACTTTATGGTACACGACGTGTACTCAGTTCTTTCACACGGTCTCCACACGGCTTCCAACACGGCTCTGCGGCCGTTGACTGGTCAACACACGGTTTGAGGGTATCGCATACGCGGGGAAGGACAACATGGCATGTAGTTTAGACAAACGACGTGTACTCATTTATTGCACACGGCAAGGAAACGACTCCAACATGGTACACGACCGCTGACTGGTAACGCGTACGTGGGGAAGGACTACACGGCATGTAGAACTGTACACATGGCGTGCACCCATTATCCCACACAGCAAGGACACAGTCTACAAGACGGGGTATACCCGGGAAGGGGGTACACGGCATGTAGTCAAACTATACGACGTGTAGTTTTAGAATTCTGGAATGTGTGGGAAAGGTCCATTTTACCCTCCAGAACACTTCATGACCTTCTTTTTGACAAAGGAATGGGCCGGAGAGGTCTAAGACATTACATTAGATACCTCTTAAAACATTATCGTCCCTGAGAATTCAAAAACCAACCCAGAGGAAACACAACAAGATACCTCTTAGGGTTCTCATTATAACATGAACCCAACCAACAACCCTAATCATATGTGTTAGGAATTCCTTCTCCTATGTCGAGATATTATCCGCTTTAGGCATCACTGACTCTCCAGCACAGTTTTAATCACATCCTCATTAATGTGTCTCGATTAAGAATTGGGTCTTCCCATTTTCATACATTAGGATTTTTTAACTCGTACTAACCCCAACACCACACAACCAACACACTGCCAGAGCACGTGGGTTTGGGAAATTCCTCCACCTATGTCGAGATATTATCAACTTTAGGCAGTACTAACTCGCCCGCTCGGGTTCAATCGCATCCGCATTAATGCGTCTCGATTAAGGGTCTGGTTTTTCCCTTTCCCACACATCCGGACATGTTACATAATACCAGGGAACAAAGAAACAAAAGGTCTCACAACCGACAAGCCAAACATTCCACATGACAAGGGTACAGAGTACAACATCAACACAAGCTCAGAAGAACAAGGGAAAAGCACAAGTCAAAACAACTCTGGGTACTGAGTGTGCATCTGGGTCTCCCGCTCCCAAGTGCTCTCCTCGAGGCTGCCGTGCCTCCACAACACACGAACCAAGGGAATGGTTCATCCATGGATCACCCTCTCTTTACGATATTCGATTCTGACTAGTCGTTCCTGAGAGGTCGCGTCGTCTCCCATATCTAACTCTCCCCAGTCGATAACATGGGAGTATTCGTGTATGTACCGAAGAAGCTGGGAGATGTGGAAGACATCACGAACCTTCTCCAACTGAGGTGGCAGGGCCTGCTGATATGCCACCTCGCCGACTCGCCTCAACACCTCAAAAGGTCCGATGAACCTGGGTGAGAGCTATCTCCCCTTCCCAAACCTCTACTACCCCAGTCGAGGGGAATAATTCAAGAACAGATGATCCCCCACCTCTAACTCCAAGGGCCGCCTCCGACAATCAGCATAAGACTTCTGTCGGTCCTAAGCCGCTTTCATCCTCTCACGTCCAAGATGGACTTTCTCTGTGGTGCTCTGCACTACCTCTGGCCCAAGAGCACCTGTCTCACCATCCTCTGCCCAGAAAATGGGTGAACGACATGGCCTTCTATATAAAGCCTCAAATGGTGCCATTCCAATAGTAGAGTGAAAGTTTTTGTTGTAGGAAAACTCTACTAAAGGCAAGTGTCGTACCCATGATCCTCCGAAATCTAGAACTCATGCTCGCAGCATGGCCTCCAACATCTGGATAGTCCGGTCCGTCTGCCCATCGGTCTGGGGGTGGAATGCAGTGCTAAGGCGTAGCTGGGTTCCAATAGCATGTTTTAACCCCCTCCATACTCGTTAGGTAAACCGAGTATCCCGATCTGAGACGATAGTCTTTTGAAATCCATGAAAACGCACCACCTAGTCTACGCACCTATGTGCTAAGGTACTCACCGGACCTGACTCCTTAATTGCTAAGAAGTGAGCCGATTTCGTCAGTCGATCCACCACCACCCAGATAGCATCATAACCACCCTGAGCTCTGGGTGGTCCTGTGACGAATTTCATCGAGATGTCAACCCACTTCAACTCAGGGACATCTAAAGGATGCAACAAACCACTGGGAACATGGTGTTCAAACTTCACTTGCTGAAACACTAGGAATTTAGCCACAAACTCCGCCACTGCCCGTTTCACCCCGAGCCACCAAAACTGATCCCTCAGGCCTCAGTACATTTTTGAAACTCCTGGTTGTACCACCAAGGCTGAGCTATGGAACTCATGGAGAACTCCCTCATGCATCGCCTCCGGAACAAACAACCTTCCATGGAAAAGCAACCGATGTCGGCTGTCCTCTAACCATCCTTCTGGAGCGTTCCCCTGATCGAAACGATCCTGTATCACTTCCGCCTCAGAGTCCCCCCCTCTGAGACTCTTCCACCTGTTGCAACACGGAGGACTGCACTGTCATCTAAAACAAACAGCCTCTGACACCTTCTGCCCTGGCATCCAAGTGCAAGGCAGCCAACTCTCCCATCGCCTTCCAAGCATCAACAGATTCCTTGAACCACTTCGTGATGCGACTTCCTACTCAGGTCATCAGCCACAACGTTGCCCTTACCTTCAGTGTAAGATATCTCAACGTCATAGTCTTGGAGAAACTCGACCCATCTCTGCTGCCGCATGTTCAGGTCACGCTGGGAGAAGATATAACACAGGCTCTTGTGATCTGAGAAGACCAAAATGCGCTCCTCAAAGAGGTAATGTCGCCACAACTTCAGTGTGAACACTACTACTGCAAGATCCAGGTCATGAGAGTCATAGTTACGCTCGTGAGGGTGCAACTGCCTAGACCCATAACAAATCAATCCCTTCATCTGCATCATCACGCACCCCAGACCAAGGCCAGAATCACCAAAAAAAACTTCATAAAACAACCCCTATTCTGGAAACCTAAGTACAGGAGCACTGATCAGCTTATCCTTTAGTTAGTAAAAATATTTCTGGCACTGATCTCTCCATAAGATGACATGGTTCTTCCTCATCAAAGCTGTCAATGGAGCAGCAACTCGAGAGAAGTCCGAAATGAACCTCTGATAGTAACCTGATAACCCCAGGAAACTACGAACTTCTGCCACGCTCTTGGGTGCTACCCAAGAAACAACTGTCTCCACCTTCGACGGGTCCACTGACACTCCATGCTGAGACACCACGTGCCCATGGAAGTGTACTTCTTGTGTCAAGAACATACACTTCGACAATTTCCCATCAATATGGTGGTGTCGAAGGAATTACAAGACTACTCTGAGATGCTAAACATGATCCTCCTCTGATCTTGAGTAGATAATGATGTCATCGATAAAAATTACGACGAACCGGTCCAGAAACTCTTGGAAGACAATGTTCATAAGTCCCATGAACACAGCTAGTGCATTTGTAACTCCAAACGACATCACTACAAACTCGAAGTGCCCATAACTGCACCTGAAAGCTATTTTTGAGATGTCACTATCCTTCACCCTCAGCTGGTGATATCCAGATCATATATCAATCTTGGAAAACCAACCTGCTCCCCTCAGCTGGTCAAAGAGATCATCTATCCTTGGGTGGGGGTAACGGTTCTTGACCGTTACGTGGTTCAACCTTCGGTAGTCTATGCATAGCATGAGACCACCATCTTACTTCTTCACAAACAAAACTGGAGCACCCCATGGCGACACGCTGGGTCGAACAAAACCCTTCTCCATCAGATCATCAATCTAAATCCGCAACTCCCGCAACTCCAAAGGTGCCTTCCGATAAGGGGCCATAGAAATCATATGGGCACCAGGATGTAATTCTATCCCGAACTCAACGTCACGTCGGGGGGGGGGGGGGGGGGTAGAGTCACAACCTTCTCAAGAAAAACATCGAGGAACTCCCCAACAACCTCTGGGACATCCAACATCTCTGTATCATCTGGAACCACTGATAACCCGCCTAACAAGGAAAGGGGAGGCTCCACGCGCCGACTTCCCGCCTGATATCTCCTCTCGCCAACAAAAGATACGCGCTGCCCATCCACGTCAGAGAACACGACTCTTCTCCGGAAGCAGTCGATATCGGCACTAACAAAAAACAACCAGTCGATACCTAGGATGACATCATATGGCTGCATCTGTAACAGAAGAAGGTCCCCACTAGATCGATGTGGTCCCAACGTCAGCCCACATCCGCGACAAACACAAGATACGCTAGTCTGGCCCCCAACTGGTGTACTCAGTACCAGTGGTATGGAAAGTATCTCTACATCTAGTCCCAAAGCATGGGCTAGACTAGGTGCAATAAAGTAGTGTGAGGCTCCCGAATCAAACAAAGCAGAAACAAGAGTACTGAACAAACAAATCGTACCTCGTACCACCTCTGGTCCCGCTGGAGCTGCCAACTCTGCTGCGTGCAACTGTCCATACCCAGATCCTCTGCCTCTCTGATGTCATACACCTCCCCGACCATGCCCTGGTCAAGGTCCCTGAGGAGCACCCTGAGGTCGGCCTCCTCCCGCAAAGTCTTCCCTCAGAGGAGCATGGTCCTGCTGCTGCTGGAAGGGCCTCACTAGGAACTGGTGCTGCTGAGGTGGGCACTGAAACTGCCCACCTCCACCATACTGAGGTCAGGTCGGGCACCGAATCTGAATGTGCCCGAAACCTCCACATGAAAAACACCTCGGTCCCAGGCTCATGAAAAATGGACAAGGACCCGAAGATCTGAACTGGAACTGCTAGGGCCAGCTCCCCACTGGACTGAACCTGGATGGTCCCGTCGCAGGATCCCTACTGCTGACTGCCTTCCCCTTTGACGAGCCTGACTGGATCCCCTCTCAGGGTGCACCTCCTAGAGAGTTCATCCTCTCTACAACCTCTTCCTTCTTCTATAACTCCAAGTACGTCGGAAGGGTGAAGGGGGTGACAGCATACTGGAGCGAAGGACGAAGCACCTCCTCCTAACATCTCGCCTGAGACTCCTCATTTGGAAAGAGATCCGGAGCAATGCGTAGGAGATCCTTGAACTTGATCCCCAGCTCTCATACCGATATACTTCCCTGTTGAAGGGAGAGTAAATCCTACCACTTCTCAGACTTGATCAAGGAAGAAAGGAATTCCTCTCAGAATTCCTTCTCAAAGTTAGCCCATGGAACCTCTGCCTCTATCCTCTCTCCGAGGTAGTGTGTCCACCACTATCGCACCACACCTCTTAGCTGACTGACAGCTAGGGGATACCAGTAATCCCTCAGAGGACGGATCAAGGTAAAAGTGATCCCTAGCTCCTCAAGCCACCCCTTCATCTCCGTATCCGAAGTACTACCCTCGTACTTCATGAGGGTCTGCCGCTGGAAAGAATGGAGAGTCTTCTGCCACTGGCTATCTTCCTCCTCTCGGTCAATCCTCAACTGATCGACCGCCTGAATCTGCTGGGCCTCGGCCATCTGATCCACCCAGGGATGATGTCTAGGTGCCATAAATGTATGGTAAACAAGGATTTCCTAAGCCCAAGTAGTAAGAAAAAACTCAAGGTTTTATTTCATCATTTTATTTCAATTTCTTTCCCAGAACACCCAAATCAAGTAAAAAACAATCATGACGATGCATGTACCTTCCCTAGGGTCTCTATCCTGCAATCAATGTAGTCTCACTTGGTCGTTCGGTAGGCTCAGAGTCCTTGCATCGGATCACGGGGGGCCCTAAAATCCCATGTCCTAGCCAGTCTTCCCTGGCCTATGTCACACACCAAGATTAACTAACACTGTTTCCCTACCATCCCATGAAATCCTCACTATGCCTAACTCCAGACTCCATCCTATCTCTCAACCTCCTTCTGATACCATTCTGTCATGACCCCCTCCCATGAAGGATGCCCCTCCTAAGCTGGAAATGGTGAAAGGGATATAATGACCCCTGAGTCCCGCCTCCAGTAGGCCCCGGGGTGGCGACTAGCACCAAGGGTATGATTTTTCACAAATATGGGAGTCATTACCCTTTTTTATTTTTAAACATCAGGAAATAGGACAATTCAACCACCAACAAGGAAAAGAACCATTGTATATAAATAAACCCAAACCAAGCCCACATGCATGTTTAATCAATTTTATAACAAGGTACAAGTACAAGAAAACTCAAAGTACAAAACCAAAAGAAAACAAGAGAACAACAACTGCAACAACTCCAACTGTCTGACTAATAGGGTCCCGCACTGCCCTGGTTTTCCTACTGGAAACCTGAAACTATGCATAGGGTGAGCATACAGGTATACTAAGTAGGGAAACCTAAAGCTCTGGTGCACAAGTGAGGAGACATCCTAATGTCCCGTGAGAACAACAGAAGAAACCTGGCAAGGAATTCTATCCACCCAACCTCACCAGCCACACTCACCAAAACACAAACACAATAGGTAGCAGTAGTATATAAGAACAAGAGTATTGGGTACCCCGCACCATTTCCCTTTAGTTAGCTACTCTTCCTAACGATGAACGTCCTAACGCTGCCACACTCGCCCCACCCGCACACACCTGGGCCTCACAACCACGTATCCCACCCACACACATCTGGGCCTCACAACCACGTATCCTGCACACACACACCTGGGCCTCACAACCACATACCCCGCCCGCACACACCTAGTCCTCATTTCGAAGATTCTTCGGGAAACATTAGAACCTGCATGAAGAGTTTTGGGCTAAAACCACCCCAATCGAAACCTACCCGAAGTGTCTTAGGTGTAAGGTCGCCTCAAGACATCACAACCTAGGGGAGAAGGAGCAGGAAGGAGCTAGTAACTTGGGAAAAAACACCCTCTCCCATAAAATGGGAGTGTTCGGCACTAAGGGCTCAACATGGGTGGGGTGCGATAAAACACAAAAGATATAGATATATATACATATAAGATCCACACAGCCCAACATATGGATTCTAAGAAGAGAAACTGAGCATGTGCCTCGGCACTAGTACTACGAAGCATGCATACAACAAACAAACCCAACCCTCTATAGGTTTTCAAATTTCGGTAGAAATAGTTATTTAGTTCCTTAACTACTGGGAAACTATCCACAACTAACCAGACCAATCATTCGTAAAAACATATCCCTTCCATCCACAAATCAAGTTAAGAAAACACAAGCAGCACAACCAAGCCCTTCTTATCAACCAACCAACCCCATTGATTATAAATCCCATTCTATTACCATGACCCACTATTCATTAACTCTTCCACTTTTATTTAATATTCACAACCCATAGCCCATTCACATTTAAACACATCCCTGCAGCCCCGCTGCCAACCACCATATCCACAACCGCACTGAACCCCCACATCATCATCCCTTTAATACCATTTATTGCAGCCCCACTTCCCATCACCATCATAACATTTACACCAACCCACAACCAAGTCAACTGTAGTCCCGCAGCTCACCCGATCCACAAAAGCCCACAAAACACCCCCATCACATGCCACGTAACCAAGCCAACACCCACATGTTCATTATTCCATTTTTTTAACCGGGGTGATCACACAAGGGTTCCAGATTTTAGTATCCAACTTTACGTGATTATCCAATTTCCACATTCCACAAGCTTTGATTCATAAGAAAATATAGAAGGAGAGGGAAACATTTAATTGCGTAAGAAAAGGCCCCCAACGACCGTTATTTTTAGTAGGTAGAAGCTTATTCAATTCACAACATAATATCACAGGATACAAAGTAACAACAATCACAAACTTCCCATCCCCATTATATAAGCCAGTTATTATCTTCATTAAACTGGTTCAAAAGTGTTTCACATAAACAAGAGAACACCCACCCCGCATGATGCAAAAATTATAGAGACGAAGGTAAAAAATTCCTACTTCAACAGGTTCTTGATCGCAACGCTCCTCCAGATCAACCTTAGAAGATGTCCATTGGCGTCCGTCACGTCTGTCGGGTCCCGGAAAAACCTCCTCAGTTGGAAGTCGGAAAGGAAAGGCCGAAGGAAAGACAATGGACCCAGGCTCGGAAGTTACGCCTCGTCTTTAGAATCCCGTGGCCACTGACGGATCGTAAATCGGAGCACGGACGAAGAAGTTATGGTAGAAAGAGCCTTTGAGTCTCTTGAGAGAGCTCTGCTCATAGGAGAGGGGAGGAGAGGTGTGAGTTGAAAGGTGGAGGGGAAACCTCCCTTTATAGGCATGAAAAGAAAAAGTACACGATATGTACTTTATAGTACATGGCGTGTACTCGGTTCTTTCACATGGTCTCCACACGACTTCCAACATGGCTCCACGGCTGTTGACTGGTCAACACACGGTTTGAGAGTAACGCATACGCGGGGAAGGACTACACGACTTGTAGTATAGACACACGGAATGTACTCATTTATTTCACACGGCAAGGACATGGCTCAACACAGTACACTACCGTTTACTGGTAATGCGTATGCGGTGAAGGACTACATGGCGTGTAGAACTGGACACACGGTGTGCACCCATTATTCCACACAGTAAGGACACGGTCTGCAACACGGGGTATACCTAGGAAGGGGGTGCACGGCGTGTACTCAAACTACACGGCGTGTAGTTTCAAAATTCTAGAAAGTGTGGGAAAATTCCATTTTACCCTCCAGAACACTTCTTGACCTTCTTTTTGAAAATGTAATTGGCCGTTGAGGTCCTGGCCATTACAAGTTTGTATGGAATGATGAATGCAGGAAGAAATTAAAAGCATTGAGAAAGTGGCTAATTAATTAACCTATGCTCACATTACCTAGCAGTGGGAAATATTTGTGACCTGTAACATTGCATTCAAAAAAGGGATTGAGGTTTGTACTCATGAAAGATGTAAAATTGATAGCATAATCATCCAACCAAGTAAATATCCATGAGTAAAAATACCCAATCGATGACTATGAGTAGACTATAGAGATCTATACATTAATTATTTACTGAAATTATATCTATAGAGAAATTATGACATATATATAGATCACAAAACCCTCAATTATATATTAACAAAAAAAGATATCAATATGGGGGAAAAGGTGTTTTGATCTAATCTAGGATTTTGATTGTTAAATCCATTATTTTATTGGGAAGAAAAATAAAGTGAAAAAATATTTGAGTAAAAATGATACTTTAACCTTATCCATGATGAATATTGAAAGATATCCAATACTCATGGACATGAAAATGATGGAAATGGGAATTAGAAAAGGAACATCATCCTACCTTTCTCAAATAACACCTCTACCACCAATTTCTGAGAGGATAATAGAGGGAAAAGATAATGATTAGGATCTATAACGATATGTAAAAAATATTTAATTGTTTATGTTTTTTTAAGATGGAGTTATGAGGTTTGGAATGAGGATATGTACGCCATAAAAAATAGAACAAAAGTGAAAAATCTTAGATGATTCACATAGATCATCATTCTCTATTCATCTATAAATAACCAAGATGTATAATGTTATGAAGTAAAACATCTGGTGGGATAACATGAAGAGGAAAATTATAGAATTTCTATCTTGATGCTTGGTATAACAATAAGTTGATAACTAATGACATAAGTTTACGAGTATGATGCAACTGTTTCCCACACCAGTATAGAAATGGGAATACATCATTTCATCATAGGACTCACCAAGACATTTAAATGAAATAACAACATCACAGTGGTAGTTGATCGCCTTACAAAGAAAAGACACATCATTTCTATCAAGTAAGATATCAATATTGAAAAACATATCAATATTTACATAAGAGAAGTGGTATGACTCTCTTGAGTTCCACTCTTTATTGTATTTAATCGAGACTCAATGAATTCGATGAGGTTCTAGAGATGTTTTCAATAAGAATTAGATAGAATGATTAGTTTTAGTTCTTATTATCAACCATAAAAGGATGACCAGCATGAGAGAACCAATAAAACTGTAGAGGATATTATGGGATCAGGTTTAATGTATTTCCAAGGATGTTGGGACCAACACCTTCCCTTAGTAGAGTTATCATATAAAAATAGTTTCTATTTTATCATTCTAATTACACCTTATGAGGTTCTGTAAGGTATTATGTCTCATAATATAGTAATCTAGGCTGAAGTTGGAGAGTGGAAGCTGATGGGACCTGATCTTATCCATGATATGATAGAGAAGGTTCAAACCATTCCATGTCATATGAAATTTTAAAAGTCAATAGAAATTTTATACAGACAATCATCAATGAGACCAAAAGATTGAGGTTAAACATAAGGAGTTCCTTGATATGTCGCCCTAGAATAAAGTAACAAGGTTTTTAAGGAAGCGAAGATTATTCCTTGATACATCAGACCCATTGCAATTCTTAATCACATTGAAGTTGTGTCTAATATAATATCACTCCAATCTAACCTATCTGAGTTACAGAACGTGTTCCATGTACCCCTCATAAGGAATTACATACTAAACCCCTCACATGTAATGAATCCAACGTTTGTAAACTAATAGAATGATCATTCATATGAGTAGCAATCAATGAAGTATAATATCATAGAGAAATTTTATATAAAACATGACAACTCAGCTAGTTAATGTAGTGTGATGGAACTGATCGTCTAAGGTAGAAACATATGAACAGAAAGAGGCAATGATAAATAATTACCCTCATATATTTTTGTGTATGAAATGAAATTTAAAGGGGGATATTTTCAATGGGGGGGATAATGTAAGGACATATAATCCTAAAATAGAAATTCCGTTTTGAATGAATAAATTCATTATTAAGTAATGTTGTTTTTTAAAACACATAGACCTATTTGTAAATTTTAATAAATTATATTTAATTTGATTTAAAAGTACCTTAAGGATCATAACCTTTGATAATATCTACATTGTATAGTGACTATTAATATTATTATGTATCAAGGGTTATGAAAATCCTAATTGACACAGATATAATTAGATATTTCCTCGACCTGTACAATCATACTATATGAAACCCATTTATCAGAGCTTCCATGGGATATGAAATCATTAGGCTTTTACCTTATCTAATCCCAAATTGATATTAAATAACTAAAATATGAACAAAAACATTTATGGGGGAATTTCAATATTATCAAGATCACGACCCAAACTATGTTCGCTAAACCACCTGAAGAAAGATCCTACATCACAGAGCAAGCACATTGGGTGTACTCTAGTGTAATATGGTGCTAAAAATCTAGACATAAGTGATATAAATTTATATATTCTATTTTTATTAAAATATTTATTTTATTTATTTTTAAATTATTATATAGAGAGTTTGATAAAAATTAGAATTTTATATAATGTAATCAAAATTATATTTTTGGAAAATATATTGTATTAATTAAAACACCCATTTTTATAAATTCATGGATTTTGGAAAAAAACATATTTTCATAAAATATTCTTATAAATTAGTTTTAATTTATATAAAAATAAGAATATAATTTAATAAATCCCAATGTAATTTTTATAATGGTTGAAAAGTTGTTAGTTTTGAAAAAACTAAAATTTTACATTTAAAAAGGATTTCTATTTAAGTAAGAAAATTTTAATATTTATAAAAATATTTGGTTACTTTTTATTTGAAATTATCTTGTTGAAATTAGAAAATGATGAATTTTTCATAATTTTCCTCGGAAATTTAATTTTTTGTGTAAATATTAAATATTTTATAAATATATTGTTAGTATAATTTCATCATAATATCTCATAAGAGATTTTATAAATAAAATAAATGGAAGCTAAAACAAAAAATCAGATTCCCCTTAAAATATGCATTTTAAACATTATTTTATTAATTTAATAAACCTTTAATGTGACCTCTAAAAAATATATTATATTTTTTATGTCTTAGAATCACTTCTTTATAAACATGAATAACATACACATCTTCAACGGTATTATTTTAATATATTTTATTATTAAAATTAGAAAATATTCACAACCATTTATCTTTGTTAGATTCTATTTTTAGAAACCATGACATGGTTTGTGGTTTGGATTATATTTTTATATATAGTCCAAAAACAATGTTTAGAAATTAATATATAATTCCAATTTATTTTCTATAAATACCAACCCAACCCACCATTCCTACTCACTCAAAACAAATTAATAATGATTTATTTCTCCAAATAATTCTTCAAATCCCACTCAATGTGTTCCCAATCTCCTAAGAATATCCTCCCATGAATTTAGAAGCGCCCTCTCAAGGTAAGGGATCTCTCTTTCATCTTCTCCATTCATGAAACTTCTTTGTATTTATACTTATAAATGTCAATTTATTATATTTTCCTATATTAAAAAATATCCCTTTACTATAAATTTTTTGTTCTAATAATGTGATCTCATTTATCCACTCCAATTATGATATTTTCATATGATAATAGTATGCCGATGTATGGGAATCTCTCCCTCATTATTCCAGTAGATTATTTGTATTATGCCTTTTTATTCCCAATTTTTCATGTTGGAATATGTTTTTAAACATCCATTTTTGTATTTATGATTCCCATATAAATAAATAAAACAATTCACTATCATTAAACCCTTCTATGAACCCTTTCATATGCCCACTATACATCATAAATTATCCTATGATTTTCCATGCTCAAATTTTTTTGTTGTGAATTCGCATCCCCATTTCCACTCAAGGATATTCACATAAGTGTAATTATGCTTCATTTATTGGAGACTTATATATAAGTAACCTACAACTCTTAGTTTTGTGTTTAAATGTTATTAAATACTATCTTATGTTTTACGATCTATATTCCCCATGAATTCATGAACACAACATGAATGTGATAGGTGGGGTCAAAATTATATATCCCTATAATGCATTGGAAATGATTCAATCTCATTAGATACCATGTATGGTGCATGAGAGGTCATCCAAATCACACTATATTATAATTTATTTGTTGTGAGCCTTTACTTATTCCTATGATGTCCTATTTTATATTATTCCCATATTCTTACATTTGATTTATACTATCATATTATATCATGGTTCGATGTTCTTGTTTATAATTCTTACCCTTCTATGTCACCCTTATATTATTTTTAACTCACATGTATTACTACCATAATTTTATGGTTAGATTACCTCCTAACTGAGCTTTATCATTTCCCATTTCATATATATATCCCCAGGCTTTCCTTTGAAATATTATAAGATCATGTGAATTTAATGGAATGTTATAGAGTTTTAATATAATATCATCATGTTCCTGATTTAAATTGTTATTATATATTCCAATTTTCCCAAATCCACTAGGCCTCTCAATATTATGGAATTATATTATGTTTATCATTATGTAATAAATCATGATGTTAATTGTATAAAAGATATGGCCTATCGTAGGTGACTTGTGATCTAAATTAGAAGAATTATTCAGAATGCGGTTGTGGAGGTTCAAGGATAAAATAATGATTGGTAAAGATTTAGTGTGGTGGGATTTTTTAGGAGAGTTTCAAATCAAAAGTGTTTTGGGAGTTTTTAGATGGGAAAAAGGATTTCATGCTAAGTTGATGATTGAGATAGGACATGAGACAATGATCGATATTTTCCATGGATTTTTGTGGATAGAAAGGGTTATGATGGAGAGTTTGTAAAAACCTGTGTAATTATTGGTTGGAAAATCCTGGAGCAGTTTGAAATTTTGTGTTAGTGGATTGGTCATGTTGAGAAATGGTATCCAGAATTGAATTCTATGAGTTTTAGTATCTACAAAGGATGCTTTTAATTTGTATATGAGGCTCAAAGGGGTCTCGGTGTCTTGAAGGAGGCTCTGAAGGGGCTGGGTGACTCTTGTAGGAAAATATACAGTAGAACCACTAGAAAAAATGAGGGTATCTAGCATTAAACATTTCTACTTCTAGTATCCACCAGATGTCTAGTGGCCACAAATAGTGTGCCAGTGGAGCAAAAATTGATTTGGTGAGGGTTTGGGCACTGTCATTTTAATGAGTAACCTTTTGGACCATTCAAGGGTTCATACTCAGACATCCCTTGGGATTTACCTCATCTACTAGTCCAAACAATGAGGAAATATCTCTCTTGGATCTTCTTTGGTACATCATTAGTGCCCTTTGGATCTAATGGTTTTATAGATTTTTTTCACTCTGATTCAAGGTATTATCCAATATTCTATTTACCTTTCTTTTCCTCTCCATTATTCACTGATTTTTATTTGACTGTCTTGGGATTTGGGGGAAATAATTCTTTCGAGAATAGCCAAATATTTTCACTTTATGGGGATTTTCTGTGCTCTTCATAGAGGGAATCGTGAGCATCCATTGATATGGTATTATTCATTGGTTAATTTATGGTATGTTACTTATTGGAGTCAATTTTTTTGGTCAATTTTGGTAAAATTAATGCTCGATTTGAGTTTTTAAATTATTTTTTCTTCCTGGATTAATCATGGGTGTGGAAATGGATTGAAATAGACACTATTTCCCAAAAATTTAACATTTTCGGACTACATAGTGAGTTTTCCCAAATATTTAAAATTTGAATATTTTATTAAAGTAATTATATAATTATTTTTATGATTTTTATGGTCGATCTAGGTAATCATGGATTTGTAGTGTTTAGAACAGACCTCTAATTGATTTAGTGTAACATTAGGATTTAAGAATTTAGTTGGTGGTTAGATGGACCAAAGTAGTGATGGTCGGGTGGAAAATCATATGAAAAACTTTATTTTGAGGTAGGGGCCATGAAATTTCAATGTCTCTTTGTATATTGGTTATTTATGTTTTTTCCTTTACTAATATTACATCCTTCATTTAATAATTGCCTTTACTAATGAAATTTTTTCCTAGAATAATTGTTGTGGGTTAATGTAGATGTACACGAAAACCCCTTGTTATGTTGAGATGGCCCCATGGTACCCAGAAATATTCATACATGTTGGACTAGGTCCCTAGTGACTAGTTCCATTATGATGATTTGGTGAGTTTTGAGATGGGCCACATGCACTATTTGACATTTTTATGTTTTTTTAAGCTCATGTTAATGTAAACTACTTTAATATACATGGATGGTTTAGGGTACTCAGGATTGGTTCTATTAAGATATTATGAGATGGGCCGATGTGATTGTTTGGACCTCTAAAGAATCCATGGGTTGATTTGTAGTGATTTTTAGTCCTACCATGAACCTATGGGATGGGATGGTTTAATTGATTTGCCTCCCTATAATCTACATGAATAGTATAGGGTGAATATATGGGCCTCCCCATAACCTATTGGTAAAGGATAACATAGATAAATTACATCCTTAAAGTCTATAGGGATGGGTTGGGTGACTTGACCGACCACCAATAGTATACAGGGATGAGTCATGATAATTTATGAGGCTGTGAACTAAGTGATATGTGTGGTCCTTTGGAAATATATGCTATTGAGATCCAGATAATTGTTTCTTCCAACATGATTTTGAGGTTGACAGTTTATGGTTAAGTGTATTATGTAGATCCCAACATGGCACTAAATCAAGTACTGTATGGTTTGTGTTATGAGATGGATACAAGAATTGTGATAAATCAGGTATAAATTTATGTTCATGTGTGTTATGTTACAAGGTTTGTGTGGTTCATGGAAACAAAAAAACTTATTATATATATTTAATTCACATCCTTTTGATCGTATCAATACCTATTTTGGATGAGACACTAGATATACCTATTGGTCCATTGGACTCATCCCTATCCACATACATAGACAAGATCTGGTCTAAGTGGTTAAATTCCACAATTTCTTATTAGGAAATAGGTATCACATCGAGATGGAATCATGATACATGTTATAGCATGTGGAGGCCACATATATGGAATTATATATGTGACTTGGGCCAGAGGCCATGTTATTTTTTAGTTGTAGTGAGCATGTATTGGAAAATGTGTGTTTTTGTTTATGATGTCAGTTTATCTTTTTCATATGAGAATTCTATATTTTTGGTTTATTTATTTTATAGTTATATATATATATATATATATATATATATATTCTAGAGTATAATATCCCAGTGAGATCCTAGTTTTATGACTATAGTTTGGTGGGGAATCAACTAAACATGTGGGTAATTTCAAAATTTTGATTGAATTATGAATGACTCCGTGGATTATTTTAAAGGACATAGTCTCAAAATTAATATGTTATGTTGTCACCACTGGTTAAAAGAGTCAAGATTACAAGGATGTGTTCTTTATTTCATTTGGATACCTTGGTCATGAGTCATTTGTATAGCATGTGATATGGAGTTAAATTTGTGTCCACTTAATTATTCAATTCAAAATCCATCACTTACGGATAATTATTTTTTTCTTTACATTTTCCCCACAATTATAATAGATTCAATTAACTTTTTCTCTTATTACCGGATAATTTTATTCTCCAGCACCAAATTTTCCATTAATACATAACTCATCACATTAATAAATTATAGTCGATCCAACTTCTAAAACAATGATAGAATAACCTCATGGTTGATAGTTCTGAATTCTTCGAACTGAGAAATTGAAACCATTTCCACTTCTCCAATAGAATTAAATTCCATATCATTAATTATTTAGTTATATATATATATATATATATATTAAAAAGTAACTTACACAAAATCATATTACTATAATTGTCCCAAATTCCATTTACTCAAACCCCAGTTAGAGTATGATTTTTCTTAGGAGTCTTCTACATCATCTTTATCTTATTTTCTTTTCTCATTAATAAAATTTCTCCACCCTTTTTATATAAATATTATAACATATATATTAACAATCATATTTTGATGGTAATATTCCAAAATATTAGATATCATTGGATCCTCTATAAATCATCTCTAAATTTTTCCACATCTTAAAAAATTATAATAAAGATAGATTTTATTGAATACCTCTGTAATAATTGATTTAATAACAATCTTCTATATCTCTACCTCTTAAAAAAATTTAAATTTCCTTATCAAATCAGTATTTCAAAAAATAAACTCAATGATCTCTTCACTATAGAGAGTGAAAACAAATCCATATCATTTTTCCATCCAATATAGTTATTACCATTGAGAATAAGATTCCTTTTCATTGAATTTATATGTGAAAAAATAAAACAAATTATACTAAAAATAAAGTAGAATATTTTTTCAATAATAGAACATTTTTTGGAAGTAGTTGAATGTATGAATCATGATGGGGGGTGGGAGTAAAATGGTATACACTAAATATTAAATAATTTCTTTATCGAAGTCCTATGTAGGGAAAAATATTGTTCACCAATTATTAGGAACTAGTCTAATATTTCACTCCTAATAGTGAAATCACTAATACATATAAATATATATATATATATATATATATATATAGACAATTAAATATTGTATAAGATATAATAATTTTACCTATTTCACCCCAAAATGCTACATCTAATGAGAACACACTGATGTTGTATTTACGGACCAAAATAAACTATATTACTAGTTTGGTGGATACACATTTGTAATGGTCACATCACACCAAAGATAAATTCCTTTAAAAGATATAGGTTTCAGTAAATTCTTATCAATGGGACACTCTATATTATACTCCTCTATGTAATTATTTTTGGAAAGTCCACAACATTATATATTTTATGACCCACATTCACATAGATTTTTTAAATTATGGTAAATTTAAATATTTATTCCCAAGTGGTTTTATACGGAAAAATGAAATTTCTCAAGGGATATGATAATTGAATAATTTTAAGACCACTCCATTGGTCCTAAAATATGGTATTTACCATTGGAATATAGTTTGGTGTAATTTGAAGTCATTTTTTAGGTGTATTTAACATTTTATCAATTAGTTAATAATTATTTACACATGCGAGAGAGTTGATATCTCTTAAAAAGAGTCTTAGATTGAAATTATGACCCTGTAGTTGAGTATGGAATAAGTTGACTTGTCCTAGGTGAGGTATAAAATCATCTCAAGCATCAGGGATACAAACGATCACTTTTCCACCTTAGTCATTTACTTATTTTATCCATATTCATTTCCATTACCCCCTTTGGGGTCTCGTACGTGAATCCTCCCATGGGTGTCTCATGGATAAGGTTGAAGAGGGAGAAGAGTTCGATTAGTTTACCACTATCTTCATCCAAGGAGATGGATCTAGGTGCAGTGGGAGTGAGGAACAAATTTGAGTTTGATGCTTCATCGTATTACACCTCAAGGTTGTGCAATGGATTTATTATTCACTAATATAAATATATATTAGTTTTTAATAATGTTTTAGGGTTTTAGTAGTGATGTTAAAGAATATATTGGTAGTTTGTTGATGAATCATGGGTTTCGAGGGTTTATAAAGGATTTCCGTTATAGAAACCCATATACACACTACGTTGTTTCTAGAACAAAAAATTATGTGTCGATCTATTTGAGAGAAGGAAAGATGATGAGGGATACACAACATGATTATTCAATGCATGCTATGTAGGGTGACTCAAGGTGTGGTTAGGTACATGGTTTGACACCCAGAGTAGGTGCACATGGAAGTTTAATGTACACAATCATACCCTATGTACAATACATAACTAGAGGATGTGCGGATATTCTTTCTATAATCCACAAGAGATATGTGGCTGAGTACATCCCTAGGAACTCTATGTGGGTGACATGTTTTCTAGGGTAAGTACACAAAGTGTACATGGGTTTTACACGCCGTGTATAGTTAATTTGAACTACCATAGATGGATTTTAAGGTTATGCATAATGTAAATGGGGTTGACACCATGTACATTCCATTTTAAGGGTCATCCCCCATTTTATTTCCCTATTGTATGAATAATAATTTCAAGGCGTCTATTTTAAGTGTTTCTTTACATAGATTATTATGGAGAGGTTCTTGTGGTGATTATAGTCCATTAGGGATATGTTTTGGAACTGCTGATGTTTAGTTTGAGGCTTTATACATGATTTTAGTTTTAGATTTATCATATGAGAGGAGATGTTTATATCCTAGGAGAGGTTGCTAAAGTGTTCGATGAAATGGAAAGGGGTGCTGGAGGGTTTAGTTTGTGGTTCATTGAATGACCCCCAGAAGGTGGGATTATGTAACAACATGGATTCAGGAATCCAGGGGTTTATTTTGAGTTTTTTTATGGAACATAAATGTTTATAACCAATTCTCTAGGTTTGATAAGTTGGAGCCTTTAGGAAGGGATGATCCAGTATTGGGTGAGATGGGTCACAAAGGCATTCTAGGGTTCCCTCACTGGTATGGAAATTTTTGAGGGTGCCTTTGCAGGTGTGGAAATGTTTATTGATTTCCATAGGGGAATGGAAAATTTTATGGATTCTTTTTTCAGAGAGGTGTTACCTAATAATGGGGTTTTTTTGTCATAGAGGCTTTCAATGTTATAGAGACATCCTGTAGGGTGTCCTATTTTATTATGCTTAGAAATACCAGTGATGAAGTATGACTTATTTTTAACCATGATAAGGTTAATGATGATGTATCAACGTTGAGGATTATGGGTCCATACATTTTCCAACTCTTATTGTGTTCCTGGGGTCTTAGATGACATAGGTTGGTCCATATTATGGTGTTAGAGGTGAGAGACATTATATAGACGATTATGGGTTGATGGGTTGAACATGATATCATTGGTAGATACCATCCTCTACAGATTTATTACAATTAGGCGGTCATATGGAGTTAAATGATAACCTAGACGAGTGTGACCCCTTATGCTTATTATCTTATCTACCTATAGATCAATAGACCACGTGGTGATACAGCAGTCATGGGTAAGTTATTTACCTATCTCGGTTAGGACTTGGTTCTTACTAGGGGATAGTTAACCATTCAGGTAGTGTTTCTATTATGGTCTAAATAATTGGGAATCCATTTTTCTACATGACTATCAAAATGTGGATATGTACATTTTTATCGATCGAGAGTTTTTACCCAGGGTTCAAATCATACTATTTGAGTCCCATATCTCAGTATCATTGTGTATTTTCTTCTTGGATAACTATGGTGAGATACCATGGTCTTGTATTCATACATTTTACTATTTAATATGTCTAGTATATTCCTTAAGACATGTAAGACACACATGGTGTGTTATGGAATATTGAGATAAGCATTCATAGATTTATGGCACTGCCTAAATTAGGTTTTATTGATCTCAGATGGATCATTAGAACCCAATGATCAATAGTGATTAATTCATTTTATTTATTTGTCATATTAATCTAGTTTACTTTACTAGATTAATCTGGTAATATCACATGTTAGATGGAAATGTAATGATACCATATATTAGATACCACTATTATGGGTGGACAATTGATATTTATTTCTCACCCACTATATAGGTACTTTGTGTCATGTGAAAACCCTAATCTATATTTTTAAATCAATCATTGTATGAAATGGTTTTTTGGGGGGTAATTTTTTCCTGATCAAGTAGGATTAGATCCATTGTTATTGGATATTAGGTTAGATGTATGACATGGGGTTTTCAATTGTTGTTGGAATATGTGGTTAGACTAGTGCATGATTAGTTGATGTTTTCTAGTGTGAACATCAGTAGGTATATTACTTTTCATTTTATTATAGAATAATCAATTTAGATGGATTTACATATAATCTAATGATTATTGTTCAAGATGTGTTTAATTATTTTCTACTGTTAGTTTAATATGATCTGGTGTTATTGTCTCTCCAACACAAATTTTTATACCCTCATCACTACTTTGTAGCCTCTAGTATATATAGAGGTGTTATTGAGGCCTTGTGGTAAGCCATATTGGGTGGCTTGTTGGGTCCAACCAGGTCTATTCCAAAAAATATATGCAATAGGGTTCTCTATATTTTTTATTAATCATCTTGTATCCTAACTCAAATATAATTTCTTCTTTAATATCCACTTCATTATGCTTTTATAGAATGAATCCAAATGAGATCAACTCCTTAATATGAGGGCTTAGTCTAAATCTACCAAGGTTATATTTGGGTGACTTATTCTTAGGAATAATGACTATTTTTCTTCCACAATAATCACATTTATATAAATTATACTTTTAGATGTGGAATATTCCATCGTAGAATAATCATGTTGCAGTCTCACTAATACTCAGATTTACTAATGAAATCCTTTTTATTAATTTTTCTATACTATTTTTCAATATCTATTAACATAATATATAAATATTACTTCATTGTATCTGGAAAATTTTTCTTGATAATTACATGAATCCTTTCCTTATCTAATTTATTTTATATGTATAAGAGTTTATGGGAGACCTTTATTTTCCACAACTCTTTATAGCAAATATCAAAATTTATTTACTTATAATAGATTTTGTGATATGTTTTTCTTGCTCATGTTCAGGTAAAAACACAACATCTCCCTAATTTTTTAAAAGATCCATATTTGTGTCTCATTATTAACAAATATACCATCCATGTGACGTATTTATGATTTTTTCTTTCCCATTATATTTCATAAAAATTTTCTAAAGATTTATTTTTTTCATTTTATTGTGTTCCATCCTAAAATGAATATATTATTATTCATTCCAACAATAAAAAGATCTATTAAGATTCCTGAAAATGAATATTTCCCCCTATTTAAAAAAATGGATTTATTACTTTTAATTTCCACAAATGAAAAGATTAATCCCATTTAATAATCCATTAATTCTGTATCTATAAAAATGATACTCATAGTGACCTATTTATAAGTAATGTTTTTTTGAAAAAATCATTACAGTATATCACACCATTTTCCTTCATATTATACCAATTTCTATATAAATTCTCATTTTCATAAATGATTTTTAGAAACCACATAATTTTTTTCATTCAAGTCCAATGAGAATATCCACCTCTCATTTTTAAATGAAACTAATTCTTAATAATTTATTCATGGGACCATTAGGTCTTACACAATCCTTAATTGTTCTTACTGAAGATGATTTCCACTATGGTTTTCACATAAGTCTCATACGTCCTGAAAATATACTACATTGCACAATTATTTTTTATTATACCATATTTTTTGAGATACCTTAATTTTCTGTGAAAATTGAACCATATGAAACTTCC
Organism: Viscum album; assembly: GCA_963277665.1. Lineage (NCBI taxonomy): Eukaryota > Viridiplantae > Streptophyta > Magnoliopsida > Santalales > Viscaceae > Viscum > Viscum album. The sequence continues at coordinate 292,643,819 of OY728165.1, forward strand.
ACTAATCTATTTATGATCCTCCATTCACAATATTCAAGAGACTTCATCCTTCCCCTGATACATGAACATACAGATATGAACATCTTTAAAGAAACTGTATATGTATAAATCTATGGTGGAAATGCTTCAATGTAATCCATTCTATGAGTCCTTCATCCATGAAATCATTTTTTGAATTAGTTATTGTGTAATTATTTCATGAGAAATTACAGCGAAATTATTTTTTAAAAATATAACATTGGAATTTTTTTGGAATTCATCACTTTAAAATCTTGAGATTCACTGAAAATAAAACTTTAATATAAATTATCTTGTACAAATAGAATATTAATTGACTTCAAATGTTCCCCTTAAAACCAAATTTTATATATAATAATCAAACTATAATCATTATTATGTCTTACTTGTAAACTATGATAATAATGGACTTATTTATGAAATAACTCCCTTTGAACTCAAGATCCATTTTTTTGTTGGAAGTGTATCCAAAAGAAAAATTGAACAAAAAATAAAAATTCACAAATAAAATTAACAAATGTTTTCTGGAAAACAAAAAATGAATCAATGAATGATTATATTCTTTTAACGTTATTGTTTTTCTAGGCCTATCAATACCCTTATATTGATCTCTTCATGACATGAACTTGATATAGAAATATCAAGGTAGTTCATTCATTAAAAATAACTATTTTTGAGCCAGTGTAGTAGCTACTTCAATACAAGATCACCACCACATACTAATAATCTGTCATTACCTTCCCCAACTAAAAATTACAAATACATATATATCACTTTTAGTATCCCTTATCAAGTATCAATTTCCTTCACGAATTTTTAAAATTAATTTTAAAAAATAAAAATCCCAATCTAGGATTGAAAAATAATGGTTTAGGTTATGATGTGAACAGATATACATATATATTTTAAGGATCATATATACCAGAAACCTCTCACCCAATGAGTAGTGATTATAACATCTCAATATCTCACAACTACATCCAAGTCCAAATCACGAGTTAGATAATTACACTAACTCAACCCATACTTCCTGAATCAATAGAAAAAATCTCATCTATCAAGTATTAAGAATAATATAATTCATATTCATGATGCATCAACATATGGTATATACTACTTCCCTATTTCAAGTAAGATTTGAATATGTGTAGAATTCAACATTACTTTTAGATCCTAAAAGGATCTTTTCAAAAGATTTGACAACTCAAATTCACCCCCATATTAGCGAGGGGCATCTAATATACTCCTAAATGGGAGAAGCACAAAAAAATTCTCTGACCATATCCTCTAAATCAATGGAACATACAGATCATAATTAATTTATTATGTCACTCCTATAAAATCATAACCACGAACTTCCCAGGTTTCACTAATATGCTAGCCTATGAAATCACATAACCTATGAACTAGACCTCAAAAATCTAGTACCGTCATTCCTAAATTAACTGATAAATTTAATGTACCATCAATGTAGCCATGAATAACTCCAAATAGAAAGAAATTTCCTACAATGACTGATTTCACACCATAATATCATTGAAAAATATGACTATAGAAGAATCCATATATGGATGGAAACCATATTCATTAGGGTCACAAACACTACTTGAACATTTTTTAAACTCTAGATAATCAAAAGAAATCTATATCAAAAGAAATATATATATTATATACCTACCTCTAAAATTTATAAATGAAATATATAATGGATTCAACCAACATAGATTAAAAACCAACTGCACGTTGATATTGGATAATTATATGGTTTCCCTCAATTAATTGAATATATTATATATAATTGAAATGGGATATTGATTCATAACCATCATATAGTTTGACATATTGTAATCCACACATATGTTAAATGATCTTTAATACTTCTTGGAAAATAAGAAATGGGAAACCCAAGAAGGTGTACATGGGGAATTAAATCCATTTTCATAAATATCATATATTTGAACCTTCATATTTCTATGATCAATAGGATCCATCATATAAGGGTGAATATATATGGGTTCCATTACCAAAATAATATTTATAATGATATTTACCTATCTATTTGGAGTAAAACCTATGAATTCCTTTGGAAAAATTTCTTAGAAGTAGTACCAAATAGAACGAAAGAGTAGTAAATGTGTCTCCTCCCAATCCATATTAAAACTATGAAACATGGATAAGATAATATCCAGCTATCAATGTTCTGGTCCTGAATGGACTGTATATAAATTACACTATCTAATAATGGTATAATTTTCACCATTAAGAGGAATTAATGATATTATTTTTTAATACAATTTTATCTTCACTTGATACTGAGTAAACTAATATATTGCAATAATCACAATAAGGTTTCCATTTTCACACATGAAAATAATCCTAGTTATGCGTAGATCAAATGATCACAATACTTCACTGCGAACATCTTCAAATACCTTGAGTCTCACCCCTATAAGTGTATCAATAAACATCACCCCAGATTAATACTGACTATAAGATCACTTATATCCTTATCCTATCTAGAGGAATAGATAGACCAAAAGGTCTATACACATCCTAATTCGCCTTTCTATTAAAAGACTAATTCATGAATTCTGGGAGATAAATAAGAGAAAATATAGTCACATGGGGTGGAATTGAATTTAGCATCCCATTCTAAAATTGATGAACCCTAGTGGTCTTATCACCAACCAACATATGAGAAAACTAAATAGACCTATATGGTGAACATCACTGTACAAATACAACATTCTTCGATGAACTAGATATATAAACAAAGAATACCTAAAAATACCCTATATCTGAGGAAAGAAATACTCTATGAAAAATAATTAATGTGGTTCTTGGAATACCACACAAAACTATTTTCCTTGATAAATAAATATTACAAAAACATCATATTCCCTAAAATGATATCCATAGTATGCATCACCAACCTCTTAATTCATGTTTTTTTATGGTCAAAGATAGTCTTAAAGGACTGTACCAAGAACATATCAGCTTTGACTCCACCCTATTTGTAAAATATATGTGGATTTTAAAACTAAAACACTTAATTTAAGTCCCAAATAGAAGGGCATACTCTCATATATCCATATCCCATGGACGATATCATTTCATATACACTTTCATGGAGTTATTGGTTAATCAAAGGTACACCCATAATTAAGGGATCCACCGCAATAACCAGTGAGGCGTTATCATCCCTTCCAAATGAAACCTAATAGGTGGAAATCTTGGGGGAATTTAATTATAGAAAAATATGTAAAATTTTGAAATTGATAATAATAGGTCTTGATCTAAATGATATGTTAATAAGTTTTTCATTTCCTAGATCTGTTCACTCTATGAACATTTTCCGAACTAGTTGGTGACAAGGACTCAAGAATGCGTTCCCACACACTAGAGGCTGATGAATAGTAGATAGGGCCTAGAGTGTGTCTGTAGGGAGACTATTATCTCATATTAGAGAAATAACATAGTGATGAAAACCAAAAAACCTACCATATTATAAAATAAACATAGTGCAGAAGAAATAAATATAAAAAGGATGTAATAAAAAACGGTATGGTGTAAAATCCCAAACATTCATGTCGTATATACAATATTAGTCACCCACTAGGAAGAAAACATATACAAGATTCAATAAAATAAAGAGAAATACAAGTACAAGGCTTTACTGCTATCTTTGAACTGAACCACATACATTATATACACATACACATATAAGCCATCCTAATCGGCCAGTCCAAGGCCTCATCCCATATTATTCCTACATCCATGTAAAGGTCTACTATGTTCCCCAATTAAATAGTGACTCATGTAGGGTTTTAGTTCAAAACTCTAGAGGGCACCAACAACAAGGTCCCATACAAATCCAATAAATGTATTGTAGGTATATGTGAATTAATCTTCATGAAATTATTCTATACGTACATTATTTGGAAATGTTTTCTTCCAAGTTAAGAAAAAAATAAATGTAAAAGTTAAAAATAAATCTGTAGTCGATCCTTGGAGCCATGATCCCCTTAGATAATACCTATTTTGGGAAATTCTATAAATATTTATGAGTAAGCTATGATGCTATAGGGGATATAAGTGTTTTTTCATTTATAACCCATACTTTTTTTCTAATCAATATAATGAAGGCTTCCACGTAATACATACACATCATATAAATATTTCATATATCTTGATTTGATACCACCCATCCATGTATATCTAGTAAAATTTCTGAGTCTGATTTCTTGATCTTTAGACAATCATGAAATTAAAACACAAATAATCACTAATGGGTATAAACCTTAGTTGATCCATAAAAAATGATCTCCATTCCCAAGGAAATAACCTAATGAATTTTAAATAAATTACTTAACAAACCTATCCCCATTAAATTTTGAGTGATTAAAAATAATGCTTCATCTCGATCCTTGGGTGAATCCCAGGCATCACATAAGGAGATTAATTTCAATCATCAAGAATATAACAATATATAAATCTCAGGGGCTGTGTGGCCACCTGGAAATGTCATCCATGGAATGAAATGAACAAAAATTTCAATCACAGATGTGGAGTACCATGACCAACATCCTGATAACAATAATATAGATTATAAATATCATCATCTAGAAACAAGATTTACTTAAGGGTATCCCTGTCATAACATCACATCACGTCAGTCTTATTGGAAAAAATTTATGAAGTATCTTTGGAATTCCTAGCAACTTCAAGAGTAACTCAGTGAATGTATAAATAAAAGAGTCAGGTTAAACAAATGACTAAAATCATAACTACATTCATATCCCCTAAGGATTAAATGTTTTGTATGTGTTTTATGTGCCACTCACTTCCATATATACCCAAGCCCATGAAATACTTGAACAAGGTTTTTCAATTACTTAGGCATCCACTGGGGTCCCCTTAGTCAAAACATAGATAATGAATCCCTCTTAGGACCCCTATAAATGGAGTCATGGCCTCAGGTCAACATCCAATGCACCAAGACATCACATCCCGTGAAATCATGAGAAGGTTAGAATGGCCTATCTAGTTGTGTGGGGTCTTTTGTGAATTCATGGTTATAAGAGAGGTCATGGACCAGTCTTGATGTGGATATCTTTCTAAGAAAATCCCCCCATTCATCCTAGTCTTTTTATACTTATGTTCTATCTACCTAGGCTGATATATGTAATGAAATGCCTTAACGATTACAGTCTCACCTCCTACAAGGTTTGGTGGATCCTCAATACCTTGAAGTGACAAGACATGATAATAGTGCACAAGGTGTTGTTAGTGAACCCTAAAATTAATCTATTATAATCTACCATTTTAATTAATTATAAACATCATTAGAAAAAAATTTAATAGTCAGTTTCACCCTCTGGGTGAACCCTAACATTAACATAAAACCCTAAATGTACATCAATGTTGTCATTACATAATCAATGAAGCTTGTATTTGTTGTATTATTTTAATACATTGCAATTATTACATGGAATCATGTCTTGAAGGACAGATCAATTTAGCATTCTTGGAAATTTTATTACATACATGAACCTTTCATTACATTTCAAAACATATTATTCACATAGTATATTATTTGATAAGTCCACTATTCTTATAGGTTAACTTATTATATAAAAAATAAAAAACTGTTTTTCATCCTAGGAAAATGAAAAAAAATTAATGGGGAGAGCTCATATGCTCAGTAAGGTTAATGTATATAGCATAAGCTTTCATAAATAAGAATAAAATTTTATGGAAAGGTATAAAACTAAAATGGAATCCTTTTACACATTAACTTATCATAATATGGGAAGAATAAATCCAATAATTCCATTTATAAATTCACATGGATATTATACAAGTCAAATAATCACATGTAATATCAATAATGAACATCATAATGAATGAATGCAAAATACAAAACAGATAAAACAAAAAGTACATGCCTCGACCAAGGCATATGAAGATAAATGGATAATGCCTTATCCGAATAAATATATATTTTGTCTCATGAGACCTACTGATTCCTCAAGGGGCTACAATGGTCCCCTCCTGTCACTTTCTAAGTCTAATTCAGTCTTCATATGAAATGGGTGAAACATAACATAATCATTTGTATTAAAACTAGCATGAGATATATTAACAATTTTACCATAAAGTGCGAATGGAGTTCAAATAGAACACACATAGTCAAACATATCATAATAACATCCTTAAATCAACATTAATTAAGAAAAAAAATCTAACAAAGGATATTGACATAGTAGAAAATAATATGAAAAAATCATTAAAACTTATGCATATAAATATCCCTTTTTACATTGAAATATTTTAAAATACATGAAATTATACAAAAAAACATTTCTTTTGAAAATAACCTTGTATGATTAAATGGTAATCATCAAAATGTTAAGGTGGAATAATAGCATAAAAATATGATTTCACTATATAAGTTAAAAAAATTATTTTCTTTATTTTTTCAAAAGGCTCACAAAGTACCTTGTTTGTAAAATGATGAAAATATTTCTTTAAAATCATTATATAAAATGTAAAACACAGTTATAAATGACTTTAAAAAATTATAGTTAAATATTAAAAATATTTTAAAATGTATTTTTATGAAACATGGACAAGTATGATAAATATACCAAAGTAGATACTTTATATAAACAATATCAAATAAAAATGTGATTGCAAAAGTAACCCTTACCTTGTACTTTTTTAGTCAAGGGTGATTTAACCTCTTGTATAATGTTTAATTCATGTTATTTAATTATACTAAAAAATCCATATTTATGATATCTTATATTATCATCTCATATCATTTTGTTAATAATATTTCAGTATTACCATTGTTTTTGGTGTTAACTGCTTCATTTTCCTATGCATGTTTTTTTTCTTGTAAGTCATGTTTATTATGAATATGTCATATTTTATACATATATAGAATTATATTCAGTTAATAATTAGTATATTTTCATAACATATTACTTATATAATTATTCAAGAATGTTTAATGTGGAGAATGAATCTTATCACGTCGTGGAGACGGTGGGTCATACGTATGCACAAACGACAATATCATTCCCTTAATAGTTAAATGGTAAGAAATTGAATTGTATATTAATTATATATAATCATTATTATTTTATATTAATTATTTATCATTATTATACTCATTATTATACCCATCCATATAAATTAGTGTTGAATAAAAAATTACACCACAACACGGAGACAGTAAACCGTATGTAAGTACAGATGGTGATATTATTATTCATAGGATAGATAAAATGAGGAATATTATTTTTCTATGATTATAATTGCATCTCAGTATATGGATGACACTAGAGTTATTTTTTGGGTATGGAAATAATATAGAAAGAGGAAGTAGAAGAAGAATATAACTTTGAAAGAGGTAATAAAACAATTACCTCTTTTTAAGGTATCTCTTATTGATTTTATCAAAAGGACTCTAGGATATAGTGAGGGAATTTATGAAAGGAAATGGGAAGTGTTTTTTGATCCAAATGGATTTGGAGGTGTCAATTAAAGATAAGGATATGTGACCCTTTATAATAATGGTGAAAAACACTTTTAGAAGTTTTTTAAATATTAATTTATTATACATTGTTTTTTGATTTCAAATATCTCTAAGGTGATTGATTTTGAGGATAATAAGAGAGAAGGTATAAATCCCTTCAAACAATTAATTTTATCATTTTTTAGTTCGTAAAATTAACCTCATATTTTGAATTTAACACTTTGTTAAAATGGTTTACTCTTACCGCATCTTATTGTATTTTTACACTATATGGAAAATAAAGTTACTATAAATTGACAGAAGAACCCCAATTGGATTTTTATGAAATTATTGACATTATACAAGTTATATGATTGAGATTTATATTTTTATTACCTTTAAACATTTTAAAAAAATTCTATTTATTTTAAAATATCATTTAGTTAATTTTAATAAAATTTTAATTTTTTTTTCAAAAAATATCAAAACAACATGATAAGTATTAAATAATCTATCAAATATTTCATTAGAATGTATAATTCATTTATAAAATGATTTTATATAATTAATAGAGTCATGTTATATTTACATTAATATTTTTAATATCATTTATTTGATATTCATGTTAATAAAATATTTTTTACTTCACTATTGTGGTACCATTAATGGTAAATATTTAATATATAAATATTATAAATAAATTTTTATGAGGTAGGTAATTATTTTTTATTTCTAGATAATATTTATAATTTATGTTATCTACTAGATTTATTTATACTAATATAATTATACTTATAAGAAATCAGAATGTGACATTTTGTGACATTCATTAATTTTGATAATATTCATGTCATATTTATGAAGAAGGGTCCACTAAATGATTCCATTTAGAACCTTAGATGATAAAGGATGAATTTATTCATCCCATAATATATTTACAATTTTTAGGATAGTTTTATAATATTAGTTTTACCTATAATTACTCGATTTACCCTTAACCGCAGTAACAACCAAATTACTGAAGTTACTATTCATAATGCACAAAAGTTGCCTTGTGTTTATATACGATTTTTTGTTGAAAATAACACTAATGACCTAAATTATATTAAATTATAAAAACATAACCTAATTATAATATAAAACCAATGAAAAGGATAATCTATCAATATAAATAAATTAGATGAAAAAGCAGTTTTGAATTAAAATTTAGTATTTTTTTGTTATTTATTAAGATATGAAAGTTATTCGAATAAACAACAAAACATAATCCAGACAAAATTTTTATTTCCCTCTTATAATTTAAAAGTTTATTTTTTCAAAATTAATATATAAAAGTGTCAAATATTTTATTTAAAAAGGTTTCTCGTTTAAAAGGTGGTAAAATTATTTTTAGAAACAAATATCATTTTAATTTGTAAGATTAAATTAATTCTTATCTTATGTGTATAAAATCGTGTGGATGGATTTTGAAACATTTTATTAATTATATAATATGTAAACATAATAATTTGGTTAATACTATTCATAAATTCTAATTTAATATCTAGGTTATATATTATACTAAATAATAATATTTTTTTAATATATTGTTGTTCGATAAAACTAGGTCATGAATGTAACGCAAGACAACTCATTGTTCTATGTAGCTTATACTTAACATGGTGTTGAAAAAAGATAAATCAAGTAACAAAATTAAATTTACTCAGAAAAGAAAATATTGTAATATCTCATGGTGGTATATTATCACATCCTTCAAAAAATTGCATCCTCGAAATTTGATATTGCATTAAGAAAATAAAATTTTGATACTGAAAAAATACATTTGTGGGAATCCCAAAAAGGAAATTGGGTTAACAAAATATAATCGTAATAAGAGGGAAAAGGGAAATGTGAAGGTCACCCCCAAATTGGTTTTCAAATTAGAGAACATTAATGGAAAGTGGAAATACATATATGAAGGAAAAATGTAAATATTAATAGGAAGTGATTGAGTCCGTTAGTCATAAAAAATTGAATTATAAATGGAAAATTGAGGAACTCGTAGCCATAAATATATAATGATTTAAAATACCATTGGTTCAATTTATTTTTCACTTGAGATACGTATTTAGGATAACACATTTTTTAGAAACTCTTTTCATAGATTTGAGAGATTATTTTACAATATAGATAAGTAATAAAAAAACTAATTGATTCCATAAATTTTATCCTTTGGTTGTGATTCAATATATTTTTTGTTCATACTCTATGTTTACATAAACTAAAAACATTAGAGAAATGTATCCATAAAATCATACTTTAACCTCAATCAATAATATAAATTGTTCAACATACTTCATGACTACCATAAGACTCAACAAAAATACTTCCATCCAAATTCACTATCCAAAAAGGTCTCTAAATTTCAAAAAATCAATATTAACATCAAATTTCACAAACAATGTAATGTAGCACTTATTATCACATACCAAATATTTGATCACCTTTTAATCCTTAATGGTAACTCTTATTCCTCCCAATCCTTAGAGGAGAAGTAGTTCAGTGCCATCCTTATATATATCATGAATATTATAACCATAGAATGATTGATGTAATAATTCTTGAATAAAAATAACCATAATCATTACACTTCACTCTTAAACCAGTAGATATTGTTCAACATATTATTCCTTAATACCTCCTTCATCTCATTTTACTTTTGTAGTCACTTCATCATCAACAATATAACCATTACATGTATAACCTTATGTATTCTAACCATTGACCAAAAATCAAAGAACAAAGTGCGAAACAAAAATCATAATGATATTCTCAGAAGAATCACTTATAGAATACTAAAATGATTCCTTATTATTCTCAGTCCGTTTGCCTATATTATTAACCTAGGTCATCCATTACTGAATCTAAAGGATGATATCTTATGCATAGACTTATCCTCAGAGTGATACATAGGTTTATATTTTCTAATATATGTTTTCTAAATAAAATTACAAGGTTATTATTAAACTTACTCTAATACCAACTGTAATGCCCAAACATTAGAAGCTCATATACAGTGAATTATTTTAATACATTGGCATGATTACAAGGAATAATGTCCTGAAGGACTGATTAATTTAGTATTCATAAAAAATAGATTACATAAAATAACCATTAATTACATTTAAATACCTAATATTCACCTAGTCCATTCTTTGATAATACTATTATTCTCTAAGATTAACCCATAAAATCAATCATAAAATAGTTTTATAATATTGGGATAATAAAACATACGAAATGGGTGAGCTCATATGCTTAGTAAGGTGAAATAATATAGGAAAATCTTTCATAAATAAGAATAAACGTTTAAGGAAATGTATAAAACTAAAACAAAATCCACTAACAAATAACCATTAACATAATATAGAAAAAATAAATCAAATTATTCTCTTTAAACATTTACATGGATATTCTACTAGTAAAATAGTCACATGTAATATAAATATCTAATCTTATAATGAAGGAGTACAAAATTCCGAACATCTGAAACATACCATCAATGCCTCAACCAAGACTGATGAAAATAAATGGTCAAAGACTTGTCCAAATACATATCTATTTTATATCATGACAACTACCAATTCATCAAGAGGCTATAGTGGTCCCCACCCATCACTTCATAAGTCCAATACATTCTTCATATGAAAATGGAGAAACATAACATAAACATTCATATTAAAACATACGTGAGAAATTTTAATAATTTAACTATAACCATTGTGTGGTATCAAAATAGTACATCGACAGTAAAAAATTTCATAAAACCTTTAATAAATCCACCTAAATTAATCATTAAATCCAACAATGGATGTTGACATAGAATAAAATAATCTGAAAAAATCATTGAATCCTTTTGATAGAAATATCTATTTTTACTTGGAAATATATTCAAAGTTGTGCAATTATAAAAGAAAAAATTTATTTCAAAAAAAACCTTTTAATATTTTAATTTAAACTTGAAAATGTTAAGGAAAAATTACAATGGAAAAATACACTCACATCTTATAAGTTAAAAAAACATTCTTTCCTTAATTTCTTGAAAAAGTCACAAAGTAACTTGTTTGGAAAACGACAGAAAGATTCCTTTCAAAAAAAATTATAAAAATTTAAACATGGGTATAAATCAATTTAAGTTTTTTTGTGAAATAGTAAGAATATTTTAATATTAATATCTATGAAACAATGAAATGGATGATAAATATTCCCAAGTAGATACTTCGTGTAATCAATCTTAGATAAAAATGAGAATACAAAATTAACCCTTACCTTGTATTTTTATTTAGTCGAGGGTGAATTATCCTCTTGTATAATGGTTAAATAATGTTATTAAATTATACCGGAACCATATGAAAATATATGATATCATATATGGTCATCTTATATCATTATGTTAATAATATTTTATTATTAACATTTGATTTGGGTGTTAACTGCTTCATTTTCCTATGCATGTTTTGTCATGTAATTCATGTTTATTATGAATATAAAATATTGTATTCATATACAAAATGATATTATGTTAATAAATATTATATTTAGTTATCATATTACTATTATAATGATTATTTAATGGTAAACATAGATAATGAATCTCATCGCATCATGGAGACGGTAGGTCGTACGTACTTACGAGCGACAATATCCCTCCCTTAATAGTTAAATGGTTTAAAATTGATTTTTATATTAATTATAAATAATAATTATTATTTAATATTAATTATTTATCTCTATTATACTCATTATTATTCCCATTCTAATAAAATAGTGTTTAATAAACAATTACGCAATGGGGTGGAGACGGTAAGCCGTACGTATGCACGCATGGTAATATTGATATTTGTAAGATGGATAAAATAAGGAATATGGTTTTTCAAGAATGATAATAGAATCTAAGTATAAGTATGATACTGGAGTTGTTATTTTTTTATGGAAACTACATTGAATGAGGATGTATCAGAAGAAAAAAACATTGAATGAGGTGATGAAATAATTATCTCATTTTCGTGTATCTCCTTTTGCTTTTCTCAAAAGGACTCATTAGGTTGGCTTTGTGCCCAAGGAATGACCTCTATGATGTAGTGAAAGAACTAAGGAGATGAAATGGGTAGGTTTTGGTCGAAAATAGCTTTGGAGGTGTGATTTAAAGATAAGGATAAATTTTCTTTTATTAGAGGGGTGAGGGGCACTTTTGGAAGATCTTAAAATATTATTTTATTAAAAATTTATTTTTGGCTTTAAAAAGCTCCATGGTGATTTATTCAAGGATAAAATTTGTTTGGTTAGAAATCCCCCAAAACCAAATAATTTTAAACATGTTTGGGTCATAAAATTAACATTATATTTTAAATTTAACACTTAGTTAAAGTATTTAACTCATATCGTGTCTTCTGGTATTTTTACACTATAGGGATAATACAGTTACTATAAAATGAAAAAAAACCTCAATAGGATCCATTGTAAAATACTTCACATTATCCATGTTATTTTACCAAACCTTATATTTTTATGACTTTTATATCATTTAATAAAATTGTATTATTTTTAAATATAATTTTTGTCAATTTTAAAACTATTTAATATTTTCATATTCAAAAATATTAATCCAATATGATAAATTCAAAATAATATATCCAAAATTCTTTAAAAATGTCAAATTTATCTATGAAATCAGTGGATGTCAGTAATTAATCCATGTTATATTTATATTAAAAATTTTAATATCATTTATTTGATATTTCTATTAATAAAATAATTTCTACTTCAATATCATGACAACATTAATTGTAATTAATTAATATCAAAAAATTAGAAATAAATTTCTATTAGGTAGATAAGTATTTTATATTTCCATAAAATATTTATAATCGATGATATGTCTTAGATATCTATATATTAAAAGTATTATACTTATAAGAAATGATAGTATGAAATTTTGTCATATTCATAAATTTTAATAATATTAATGTCATATTCCTAGACAAGGGTCCAATAAATGATTAAATTTAGAAACATATATGATATGGGTCATATTTAGTCATTAAATATAATTTTTAAAGTTGTTTTTGTAGGTTTATAATATTATTTTTACTTTTAATTACCCGATTTACCCTTAATTGTAGTAATAAAAAATTACTAAAGTTACTATTCATAATGCCCAAAAATAAAAGGAAAATATTTACATAATTTGGATCCATTGATTAAAAATATTGAATCCTTTTTTCAAAATTAAAAACACATAAATTTTAGTAATTTATTTAAAATTAATCCCCGTTGAAAAAGTGATAAAAGTGGTTTTTTTAAAAGTAAAACCCATCAAAAGACTGGCATGTGTTTATATCTAATTTTAATATGAAAATAACTCCAATGAACTAAATTATATTAAATAATAAAAATAATAATCCCATTATACTTTAAAATCAATTAAAATGATAATCTATCAATATAAACAAATTAGATGAAAAAGTGGTTTTGAATTAAAATGAAGTTTTTTTACTATTCATTAAAATATGAAAGTTATCAGAAAAACACCAAATAATTATGCAAACTAAATTTTTATGTCCCTATTATAAAGATAAATATTAATTTCTAAAACTAAATATATAAATGTTTAAATAGTAGATTTAAAAAGGGTCCACCATTAAAATGAGGTAAAATAATTTTTAGAAACATATAAACATTTAATGTGTTAGATTAGAATAATTCTATTATTATTCCTATTAAATCAATTGAATTGATGTAAAAACAGTTTTTTTAATTATATAATATATAAATTTAATAATTCTGTTATTACTATTCATAATAGCTAAATTAAATCTTATGTTATTTATTATATTAAATAATAATATATTATTAATATATTATTGTTCGGTAAAATTGGGTCTTGCATGTAATGCAAGACAACTAATTATTACTTGTATTTTAATCTCAACATGGTATTGCATAAAAATCAAGAAAGAAACAAAATTATATTTATTCACAAATAAAAATATTTTAATGTCTCAGGGTTTTACAAATACAATATTAAAGGTACCACCGACCACCCACATTTAGGAATATTTATATTTGTTTTACAGGGGCCAACAGTAGTTTCAAAGGCCTATCCAATCTCATATAAGACACTTGAAGTCTTTTCTTAAACCAAACCACCAGAATTAAATTAATTATAATAAAGTTATTATTAATTAAAAAACTCCAAAATATAAAACAATTAAAAAAATCTTTATAAAAAGGAATAATGAATAAAACCTCACTAGAATATCCTGTCATGATGCAACCACAGAGAAAAACTAAACAAAAACTCATGATTAATCATCAACTGTGAATCTTGTATAATCTGTAAAAAATGTGTCAATGGAACCACCAAACAATTTATTTTAAATCATTAAATATTTAATAATTACCTATGCCTACATACCTAAAAAAACATAACATTAAGAACTGTAGATGACCTACAGGGTTATCCTTTTACAAGGAAGATTAAAATACCTATCAATTGTATCATATTTCACCATGCTCTGGTGTAATTAGGAATTGAAACCCTAATTGTGGAATCCAAGCTTAGAGGATAAATGATAACAACAAAATAGAGGATAATAAATTAAAAGGATTACCCCAATGATTCCAACACATATAATGATGTTCAATTTATATCATGAATGAGAATATCCCCCATGGTTCAATAGAGGAAGATTTTGGAGCGTGTGGGAGAGCTTCTGGGTGAAATGAGCAACAAAATATGGAAATTCTATTTTATTTTTTTTTGAGGGAAATTGGTTATTTACCCCTTTATAATGATCCACATAGTTCTTTAAATTATTTTATCAAACTCCGATCCAACCAAAATGGACCTCCATCCAAGAAATACACCTTTTATGGTTAGCCAAATAGTTTATAAATCACATGCCAACCATGAAGTTGGAACTATTTTGACCCCTCTATCACATAAAGATGCATGGAACAGTTTAACAGATTGTACGCCAATAGTGTGACATGTCTATAGTAAATTTTCAACCCCTACATAGTCTCCTCTTGACATTCAAATGGTTTTACAAACTATAGGCCTATAAAATATAGCCCTTATGGTTAGAAATAACCATGATCCAATGATGCACCAGATCCAACATTTTTCCATAACACCAACTCCAAGCCCCGAACCACCCAAACTCTCCCAAAAACATTGAAATAGTATATTATCCAAAAACCACAAAAAAATCACTCCAAGTAATTACAACCTTCTTAATTTAATTAAAAAACTCCTATGATGATTTTACTAGACCAGTAAATTGAAAATTCAACCTCCTTCAAAAAATACACTACTCAGAAAACATAGGATCATACAACCTCACCACCTTAATACTTATTGTAACGCCCCAACCCCAGAAGCCAAGAGTATGTGTATTATTATGTATCATTGGCATGATCACCAAAGATCAAGTCTCTAAAGTCCGATTAGTTTAGTAGTCTTGGAAGTAATCGATACATTCATATGATTTGCATTATATCATAAAATGAAAAACATCAACAACAATGTTTCCATAGACAACACTGAGATCCCATAGACTATCCCTTCTGGTCAGTCATAATATACTTCATTACATCCTGGGAAAAATAAAACATAGAAAGGGGTGATCTCATATTCCCATTAAGGATAACAATATAGCGGAATCATTCATAAATAAGCATAAACATTCAAGGAAATGTATAGAACTAAAACAAAATAATTCTCAACATAAACTTCATCATAATACGGAAAATATAAATCAAAATAATGCCATTTACTTACTCACATGGATATTCTACAAGTTGAATAATCACATGCAATATCAATTGCTACTTTAATAATGATGGAATGCATAACACCATACTTTTATAACCATATAGTAAAGGCCTTGTGCCAAGACTAAAAATAATATTTTGTCAAGGCCTTATACCAAGACACTATTTTGTCTCATGAGACCTACCGATGCATAGAGGAGCTATAGCGGGCTCCACCCATCACTTAATATGTCTAATGCATTCCTCATATGAAAAGGTTTAAACATAACATGAACATTCTTATTAAAACATGAATATGAAAATTCTATACTTTATCCATAAACCATGAATGGTGTATAAATAAAAAATCCACAGTCAAACATATCCCAAAAACGTTCAATATAACATGGATGTTTTGTAACATAATAAATCAACTTCAAATAATATTAAAATCTATCAAAGGATATTGAAATAGATTAAATAAAAACTTTTTTTAGAAATATATCTCTTTCTATTTTGAAATAATTTAAAAGTAATATAATTTTAAAATAAAACATTTAAATTTGAAAATATTGTTATATGCTTGTAAGGGAAGCTTCGAAGATGTTATAACGGTGGAATATAGCCGCACCCTCTGTATAAGTTAAAATACATTTTTACCAAAATTTTGTCAAAAAGGTCATGAAGTAAATTGTTTGGAAAACGACGGAATGATTCCATTAAAAATGTATAAGGTAACATAAGGGTATAAATGACTTTAACAAATAATCTAGTAAGTAGTAAAAATGTTTTGGAACACATTCTTAGGAAAACACAAATGTGGATGATAAAGCGGTCCCGGTAGATAAATACATATAAACAACCTTGAATAATGAAGAGGTTGTAGAATTATCCCATACCTTGTACATTTCCTTATTCGAGGGTAGATTAACCTACTGTATAATGGTGATAGAATTGTTATTAAATTATACACAAATGATATACATTAATATGAGATCATATATGATCTTTTAATATTGCTTGGTTAATAATATTTTAGTATTATCGTCGTTTCAGGTGTTAACTGATTCATTTTCCTTTATATTATTTGTTATGTAAGTAATTTTTGTTATGGATAAGATGTATATTATTGATATTCAAAATGATATTATGTATTTAAACATTAGTTTTAATCATCTAATGAAAATTATTCTTGAATGGATACGATGGGGAATGAATCTCATCGTGTTCGTGGAGACGGTAATCCGTACGTACGCACGAGCGACAATACCATTATTTTGATATTAAAATCATATATAACTGGATGGTATATCATATATAAAAAATCATTATAATGTTATATTTATTATTTAAATCATTTATAAATAATTATTATACCCATCCAAATAATAATGTATTGAATAACAACTACACCATAACGCGGAGATAGTAAGCCGTACGTACACACATATATTGACATGTCATTTAAAGGACGGATATAATAATGAATATGGTTGTACCATATTTATAATAACATCATATTTTATGGAAGATAATGGAGTTATTATTTTATAATGGAAACAATGAGGAATGAAGAAGTGGAAGTAGAAAAAACATGAAAGAGGTGGTGAGATATTAACCTCTTCATCAGGTTCTTCCATTTGATTTGATCAAAAGGGCTCATTAGGATGGATTTATGAATAAAGGAAGGCCTTTAAGATTAAGGGGGGACAGTTGAGAGGGTATTTGGGCAGGTGTGGGCTGATCCAAATGGATTTTGAAGTGTGAATTAGAGGGAAGTGGATGTGCCTTTTTATAAGAGGGGTAAGGGGCACCTTAGGAAAAGTTAGAAATTTTATTTTATAATAAAATAATTTTCAGTTTCTAATGGATCAAAATTGCTTTATTTCGATTCTAAGGTGGTAATGTATCAAAATCCACTCAAAAAAGTAGTTTTATACAGGTTTGAGTCACTATATTAACCTTATCTTTTATATTTAACTGTTAGTTAATTAGTGTGACATTTACCATATCTCTTTGTATTTTTATATTATATGGTTAATAAACAAACAATAAAAAGACAAGAGAACCCCAATTGGGTCATTATTAATATATATAAACTTATCTAAGTCATTTGGACGAACATTAGATTTTTAGGAACATTATATCAATTAATTATATAACATTTGTTTTAAAAACTCTTTTATGTCAATTTTGACAAGATTTGGTATTTTGTTTTCGATAAATTCATAACAGAATTATTCATTCGAAAAAAATTTATTTAATCAACTCTAACAAGTCATATTAACCTATAAAATTATTTTCATTCATAAAAAGTCTAAAATTACATTCATTTGGGTATTTAGAATATTAATTATTTTAATATTTCATTAATAAGGTAATTACCGCATCATCAATGTGTCATAAATAAATTAAATTAATTAATATCTAAAAATTATAAATAAAAAATCATTATGTATCAAATCGTTTTATCTTTCTAATTAATATTTGTAGTCTAATTTATATTGTGTTTATCCCTATATTAAAAATGTTTTAGTTATGAAAACCTGAATTTAAAACTTTCAACTCTTCTTTGATTTAAATAATAATAAATGTAAGAATCTAATCTAAGAGGACCTAAAGGATCATATTTTAATACTACGGTTGTTTTTGGTAGAATAAAACTTATCCAATATAAGTAGGACTTGTGTTAGGGTAATTATAAAATCATTTTTACCTTTGATTACCTATTTACTTTTAACCGTGGTAAATAAAATTCAAAAGTAACAATTCACCAAAAAAAATTCATCTCATTGAACCACATTTTACATACTGATATAAACCATGTATCTCGGATTTTTGAAATTCAACTCACAAAAGCGGTAAAATTAAGTTTTATGTAAATATGAAAATGCTCCTAGGAGGTGGGTAAAAGACAATAAAAAGTTCAGTAAAATTTTTATATATCTAAAATTATTATAAACTAACTCCAATGAATTACATTGAAATTATATCGGTATTATGTATCTATTTTGACCTAAAATAAATTTAAACAAAAATAAATAATTATTTAATTAAAAATTTGGTTTTAAACTATAACTCAGTGTTTTTCAATATTCAACAAAATTGAATGTTTTCGGAAAAATACCAAAACATCACCCTATGCTAATTTCAATATTCTGAATTCCAAAATGAAGTCCATTTTGAATAATAAAATTTATAAACTTTTAAAAACTGGGTATTACTATTCATAATGGCTAGTTTTATTGGTTGTGGTGTGTTAGAACTCGAAGTTGCGTACAACACACACTATTGTATTATTCGAAGAGAAGCATACCATGCATACTTGGGGTGTTACACTTATTATTACCAAGAAGTCATTATGGGAATAAAAATGAACATCCTGGCCATCTTTGACTATGAATTCCCAATTAAAATATCCATTTTGTTTCTAAATTCCAAACATGATTCCATGTGACACATTAAAAATGTGGTTCTTCAATAAGAAAAAATATTGCCAACACAGAAAAC
This sequence comes from Viscum album, assembly GCA_963277665.1. Lineage (NCBI taxonomy): Eukaryota > Viridiplantae > Streptophyta > Magnoliopsida > Santalales > Viscaceae > Viscum > Viscum album. The sequence continues at coordinate 292,663,668 of OY728165.1, forward strand.
CAACACTGAAACAACAAGATGACACTTGCCTAAACCTGTTTAACCTAAGACATGACCAAATCATCCTCTGAATTATCAATTGGCCAATGTAACTCCTAACAATAGGACATTTCTTTCAATAATCAATTATAAGTACCAATATTATCACTATTGGAAAGACCAAATAAAACATTCCCTTAGCATTCTAATGATAGTCCAATCTTATTTCACAACTTGATACACCCAATCATATATTAGGAAACCATTGTTAGTCCACTATTTTATCTAAATGGTTGAATTCATATTGACCAAGATAAACCTGGTGGTCCCAATATTTATATGAAAAGATATAAAAAACCTTTAGTTTTCACCCATCTTATCCCAATGGTGCACCTGATGTGGTTTCATTACAAATGCATTAAACTATTCAAGAAAAAAGAGGACCAAACACATATTGAAGACTATGAAAAAATAACCAACATCACTAGACAAAAAAGCATATAAACCCATTACCAATGACTTCATCCCATGGCACATCAAAATAATTTCAATAAAAATATTTGACTCCCATAACTAACTTCACTTAACGTCTCCTAGTCAAGCTATCCCCTTTCAATTTCCATCATCCTTCCACATCACGAAAATTGGCGCTTTCCAGATCCAATACACCTGGGTGGAACAACTATCCCAAGCCTAACACCCACACTCAGAATCCACCCAAGACTATATTCAAACATGTTCATTTCATTCTATGAGAAATCCAATAGTATCAAGTTTAATTTATCCAATAGTATAAAAAACCCAAAATGATCATCCAACGACTGGTTATATCCTCACATGGACTTTCTAAAGAGTGGTTCAGAAGATATTGACCAAAACACCACTCCCCACCTTAGGATAATATTTTTATTTCACCATAAAAAATACAAAATCACTAAAACCCACACTCTATCTATATTTGTACATAATAAATAGCATGTCTAGGAAGCTTCTCAGATTGAAGAACCAATGTAAATGACACCTAAAAAAAATTCATGATCCACCAAAATGGTTCCTATGGGAAACACCATATTTAAAATCCTAAAAGGGTCATTGTACTTAATGATCCAATGGTGGACACCCCACTATATGGATTCCCATAAACAACTCCTCGATCATAACTACCATTGATTTACTTTTTTCAAAACATAAATTAACATTAATAAGACATGAATTATAGCCAATTTTATAACAGTGTACTTAAGATGATGTCAAGATATTGGCCATGGTCATATTTGGACATGGAGTACACTATGATTCAATTGATAGGGATGTACCTGTAACGACCAAAAATTTTGAATAATTTTTGTTTCCAAATTTTGTGTGTTATTATATTTAATACTCCACAAAACTATTTCATTTGATGAAATGAGTATAATTAAAATGAGACTGTTGGGTTTCGACTTTTATATAACGGTTGGTCAATATGACCGTTGGAAACTAAATGTTGCGTTGGTTGTCTATAAATACATGTGATATTGGTTAATTAATACAAAAAAAGATTTGATGGCCTCATCCAGTAGTCTCGGACCGATCGAAGCCCATCTGATGGAACTTGGAAAGCAGGTAGCACCACTGGGCTTTGTTCTGGACCAAACCCAAGCTGAACTTCATCATGTGAAGCTGGAACGGAATCAACATCAGGTGAAGTTCAAGCTGATAAGAATCACTGCTCGGACAATTTTAGCCGAGCCGCCCCCAGATTCTATCACCTTACCACACCTTACACTTAGGTCATATGCTGGTGTTATAAGTGGCTATGTAACGTGACCTTAGATGCTTTGGGTAATCCTTTGATATAAATATAATTGTGATTTCTTTTTATGGTGATGTTTGTGAATTTTCAAATGTCCGGATAAATATAAGATGTATATTATTGATGACTCTTTGAAAAATGATATTTTAAAATATTTATGTAAACCATAAATAATTATGAATGTGTAATGATTTAAAAAAATGGTCTTCTACAGTTGTGTTCAGTATGAAATTTAGAGTCTAATAAGTTCAACTTAATTTATGGTGAATAACACATTATGAATAGTGATTTTATGCTTTTGATTAATAATGTGACCAAATGTCTTAAGTAACCTCACTTATGAAAGTATTAGTATAATTTAGGAACCATGATTAAGTAATGTGATTATATAAAATAGGTAAATAACTATTTCAGAAATTATTGGTTAAGTATTAGTTTTTTCGGATGAATAGTGTTTTTATTTAAAAATTTATGTTAACATATTTAGAAAATTATTTTCATAAAACGGATTTAATTTTTGAGTTCAGAACATCGATACTAGGTTAAGGTAAATATTTTGGGATTTATTTTGAAATGGTTGAATTTTCGATGAATAGTGTTTTATTTAAAAATTAAATTTAAAATATTTAGAAAATTATTTTCACAAAATGGTCTTCATTTTTGTATTCAGAGAATCAATATTTTGTTGAGGTGAAATTTTGGGATTTTTCTAAAATAGTTGAATTTTCAGTGAATAGTGAAAATACAGTTTTGAGTTTCGGGTGTTTAATGACATCATTAAGGATGTAATAAGTATTAAATTATTCTGGTCAACTTATGAATAATAAGATAAGGAATGAGGTGTCCCAAGTGGCCAATACCATGGGCAAATACCATCATAAAACCGATGGTTTTCCCCATACCACCGATGAGGTGTCCCTTGGCAATTAATGCTTGGTTCCCTCACTTCTCATATAAATACCTAGCATTTCCCACATTCAATTAATTTCCAAATACTCACCAACAATGTTCTGATCTCCTTACCTCCCATTGAGTCCTCCCAAGGTTCCCTCAAGCCTCCCATGGTAGAAACCTTCACGCTTTCGAAGTTACTCTTCAGGTAAGGGAATCTTTCACCCTCCTCTTTAAGCAATGACTTCCTTTATGTTGTGTCTTCTAGTTTATATCTATTTTTGTTGAGGGTATGTTCATATATGTTCTAATTACTGTACATTTCATGTCTAATTGTTGAGATAACCTTTCCTCTTTCATCACATTTTTTTCTGAATTTTTATGTGACGCTGTTAGGCAGCCGAATTTTTTGTAAAAGAAATCACATCTTCTCTTTTCTTTCATGTTTCCTTTTCATGTGGTATGTCATTCAAATTTCCATACCATGTTGTTATCTCCATGATATAATGTATTTATACTATATTATTAGTTATTTATGAGTGGTTTAATCTTGTACCATCTATTTTCAATGTTTTCTAAAACCATGCTATATAGCTATTATGTTGCTGAAATTTCGCCTCAAAATTTCTATCTATTTCTCTCAAGAAATTTTCTTTTTTTATTTATATGAATACCCAGACATATTTAATTTCATTGGGTGTTCATAAATATATAAAAATGATGTATTTTATTCTGTAATTGACATAGATATAACCCTCACTCCCTTTCCATGGGTTATAAATGACATAATGATCTTATTTTTTTTAAGAACTTTTAAAACGTCGCGATCTTGAAATAAAACCCATTTCTTTTACTCTCCATGGGTATTTTATGAAATGTTTTATTATGATTTATATAGATCAAATTAAAGTAAATACATATTAAGGGTGTTCCCTGATAGCGCTATGATGCATTGGGTAAAGATTTAATCTCTAGAGATGACAAGTTTCACAATACCATGGTGAATAACCTTGGTAATTTTTATGACACCTTGGGGATGGAACTTGGGGATATGTTCATGAATGTCTAAATGAAATTTTGTAGCCAAATATTCATGTTATGTTCCAAGTTCTTTTCATTATGATATTCCTATACTTCCATTTATCATGTCTATATGTTGTTATTAAAGTTCTTATTGTCAAACAAGTAAACTGATTCCCTTGTTTACCCTTACTGGGCCTTCTGCTCACCCTTATTTTGATGAATGTCTCCAGGATATGAGATGCAGTAATTTTTCATAGGATGAACCTATGATGATGCCTTACAAGTGGTTTATATGAATGTTTTATGTTGTTTCAAGTGTTTTTGTACCTGATTTCCAAGAAACTATACTTTAATGATCCTCTATTTGTAAAATGTAATGAAAAGTTATGTTTGAAAAAGGCAGGATTCCATAGTCAGTATCAAAGGATAGTTTAGTTATTTATGGAAATTAGGATATGATAAATTTAGGAAGAACCCTATATAAATGTTTAAATATAGGAATTCTTCCTTGTATTTTGGTGTGTATTGAGTAAGTGGTTTATCAAACAAATACATCCCTGTCTGGATACGAGCAAGTAGAGGTGGATCTGGTATAGATGTACATAGGGGAAAACCCTGAAGACATCACTTTGAGCTAGACTCTAATGGGAACTAGTACACGACAATAGGCCATGCCCCACTCTTGGTTATGACACCCCTGGGGGATATTTTTGGTTAATCTCAAGCTTTTCATGAATCATTATGATGGAATTATAGAAAAATGTAATTTTTTAAGCATGATATTTTAAGACATAAAATCCTTTATAGTTAAAAGATTCATAAATGAAATAAGTTTCACACGAAGAATTTATTCTTTTAGAAAATGGATAGAAATAGGAGGAACCGTGCAAATGGTGATCGTAATGGACCATGTGATGACGACCCTCCAAAGAAAGGCGAAATGGAACCATTCATGCGAATGATGAACCAACTGAATGAAGTTATGAGTAATAACTTGAATCAAGCTGAGAGGATGATCTCACCATGAAGGGAACAACATTATGTTGAGTCCTTTATGTGTCAACGACCAGCAACCTTCTGTGGATCAACTGTCCCATTGATTGATGAATAGTGGATTAGCTCTATAGAGAAGATAATTTCTGTACTACGTTGTTCAGAGCAAGAGAAGGTCACCCTGGCTATCTATTAATTAGAGGGAGAAGCCGATCAGTGGTGGGAATTGATAAAAAACACAAGTCAAAGAGTGGAAGTTAGAGCTATGGAGTGGGAAGAGTTCAGAGGGATATTTTCCAATAAGTATATCCCTTATTCTATGAGAACAATAATAGAGAAGGAGTATCTCAAGCTAAAGTAGATGGAGAATGAATCTGTGGGATTCTATGAAATGAACTTCACAAGGCTTTTATGATATACCTCTAGCTTTTTCATGGATCCAAATTGTAAGGTTGATAGATTTTTTGGTGGACTGAGACCTCATCTGCAGAAGAATCTAGACAACCAAGACTATGATAGCTACGAGGAGATCATGCAGAGTGCGATGAAAGTTGATCTAGAGTTTGGTAAGATGTAGTGGTCTCATAAATCCAACGACTAGAAGAGATAGTTGGATCCATGTTTAGGGAGGATCTTCGATCAAGGAAGAAGAGGCAAGCAATTACAACTTACAACATGTAATAAATGTGGGAAGAAGCATTAGGGGAACTACTTTCTCTTGAGTGGGAAGTGATAAAAGTGTGGTAGATATAGACACATTGTGTGTAATTGTAATGGTGAGGTGAAACCTCAACTTACAAACACAATTGACAAGGGGATGATGGTGGAAGCCCTACCTGCTGTCCAGTGCTTCAAGTGTGGACAACGTGGGTACATTTCCAATCACGGTCCAAATCCGAGGGTAGGGGAGGCGAACCACCATCAGCCTCAGAAAAGGCCAAGGGATCAAGGCCGTGATTTTTCTATTACAACAGATAATGTTGAAGCTCTTAATGATGTAATAGCTGGTACTCTTGTTGTCCTCTTAAAGTTAGCGAGTACTTTGTTTGATTTTGTTTCTACGCATTCTTTTATTTACTCCAACTTTTCAAAGAATTTAGAATCAAATCCAAATTTTATAAAAGTAGAGTTATCAGTCCAGACTCCTGGTGGGACTATCCAAGCATCGTCATTGTTTAGAAACTATAGTATTTACTTTGGTGAGCACAATATTATCGCAAATCTAGTGGTCATTCCCATGATGGAATTTGACATTATACTAGGTATGGACATGATCTCAATGTATAATACTAATATCAATGGAAGAAGCAAGGAAATATTAGTAGTATTGAATGTAAAAACTACAACTATCTTCCACGGAGAGATATCTCGACCTGATCTTTTTCTAAAAGAACCCCCTATATCCTTCTTTATGGAGTTGATCGGTGAAGAAGAAGAAGATGATGAGAGTTTGATGATAGAAAATGTACCAATCGTCCAGGAATACGTTGATGTATTCCCTGAGCAGTTTCCTAGACCTCCCCCATAAAGTGAGGTAGAGTTCTCTATTGAACTCATACCTAGATGTCGTCCAATATCAAAGGCCCCTATAGGATGGAAAATGTGGAGCAAGAGGAATTAAATAAATAACTCCATGATCTTTTGGAGAAAGGGTTTATCTGACTGAGTGGGTCTCCTTGGGGAGCACCTGTTCTCTTTTTGAAGAAGAAGGATGGATTTATGCGGCTATGTATTTATTATAGAGAACTGAACGGGATCACAGTAACGAACAAATACCCTTTTACAAGAATTGATGACTTATTTGACTAACTTCGTGGGGCTCAATTCTTCTCTAAGATTGATCTTCATTCAGGTTATCATCAATTGAGGGTCAATAATGATGATATTCCAAAAAATTCCTTCTGATAAAGATATAGTCATTATGAGTTTATACTTATTCCCTTCGGACTGACTAATGCACCTGCTATTTTTATGGATTTGATGAATAGAATATTTAACGACTACCTTGATAACTTTGTGGTAGTTTTTATTAATGATATTCTGATATATTCAAAAAGTCACGAGGAGAATGAGGATCATCGAAGGGATATTATTCAAACTCTATTGAAAGGGAGGCTTTTTGGAATTTTCAGTAAATGTGTATTCTGGTTACAATAAGTTTCTTTCTTGGGGCGCATTGTTACTAATGGAGGAATCAAAATTGACCTTGAAAAGACAAAAGTTGTGGAGGAGTGGCCACAACCTACAACAATAAATGATATTCGAAGTTTTCATGGTTTACTACGATATTATAGGAGGTTTGTGAAAAACATTTCACGACATTCTCATCCATTAACCAAGTTAACTCGAAAAGGGGTCAAGTTCATCTGGACAAAGGAGTGTGAGGAAAGTTTCCAAGAGCTGAAGAAGAAATTGGTTACTGCACCCGTGTTAACTCTTCCCTCAAGTGGAGAAGGATTTTTTATTTTTAGCAATGCATCTCTAAAAGGGCTTGGGTGAGTCCTCATGAAAAATGACAAATTCTTTGCTTATGCATCTCGACAGTTGAAGACTCATGAGTAGAACTATCCTACGCATGATCTGGAGCTGGATACTGTCGTTTTTGCTATGAAGATATGGAGGCACTATCTTTATGGGGAGAACTATGATATATACACAGACCATCAATTTTTGAAGTATATTTTCACACAAAAGTAATTGAACATGAGACAACAGATATGGTCAGATCTTCTTAAAGACTATGATTGTTCAATTCATTATCATCCCGAAAGAGAAAACAAATTTGCTGATGCATTAAGTAGGAAAGACCCAATTGTTCTTTCCATGATGAGGATTCAATGAGATCCTTTGATCAATGACCTAGTAAAGCTGGACTTGGGAATTATAAGGGAAGGGACATCATCAACCCTAACCCAAATGATTTCTCAAATGTCATTACTAGAGAAGATCAAGAAATCATAGAAAGAATATCCTTTGTTATAGAAGGAGTTTGAGGCTATAAAGGATGAGACGTTTCCTCAGTTTAATATTGATCAAGAAGGTGTGATGAAATTTTGTACCAGACTATGTGTTCCATCTATTTTGGAAATAAAGAAGGAGCTGATGGATGAAACTCATTGCTCTACATTCTCTATATATCCTATAAGAACAAAAATGTATAGGGACCTTCTTGATCATTTTTGGTGGGATAATATTATAAGCGATATTTTTGACTACACTTCAAGGTGCCTGGTATGTCAGCAAGTGAAGGCAGAGCGACAACATCCTAAAGGGGTATTGCAACCACTACCCATACCAACATGGAAGTGGGACAATATCACTATGGACTTTGTCACTGGTCTCCTTGGAAATTACGAAGGAAACAATGCGATATGGGTTATTATGGACCATCTCACCAAAATAGCCCATTTTATCTCCACTATGGAAGATTTATCTCTTTATCAACTTTCTAGGATTTATGTAAACGAAGTGTAAAGGATGTATGGAGTTCCACTTTCTATCGTATCTGATCGTGATCCAAGGTTCAAATCAAAATTATGGAGAAGTATTCAACATGCTCTGATCACTAAATTGAATTTTAGTATAACCTATCACACCCAAAATCATGGGCAGTCTTAGAGGACAATTCAAACACTTTAGGACATGATGAGAACGTGCTCAATCGAATTTAAAGTTGGATGAGATCAACATCTTCTTTTAGTTGAGTTCTCTTACAACAACAGCTTCCACTCAAGAATTCAAATGTCACCCTATTATGATCTATATGGTACGCGATGTAAAAATCCTAATTATTGGGATGAAGCTGGTGTGAGAAAGCTTCTTTGGAATGATCTTGTGCAAGAGATGACAGAAAAATTCCATGCCATCCAACAATACATTAAGGCTGCTTTGAGTCTGATAAATACCTATGCTGACAACCATCAAAGAGACTTGGAGTTTGATGTCGGTGACAAGGTCTTTATTCAAATATAACCTTGGAAGAGAGTCACGAGGTTTGGGAAGAAAGGGAAGCTCAGACCTAGGTACATTGGCCCCTATGAAATCATTGATCGCATAGGAGTAGTGCCCTATCGACTTCCACTCCCTCCCAATCTAGCACAAGTTCATGATGTCTTCCACGTTTCCCTCTTGAGGATGTACATACCTGACCCTTAACATGTACTAAACCTAGAGGTGTTATAACTGGAGCATGACCTCTCTTATGAGGAATAACTGGTGGAGATCTTGGATTGTAGAGACAAGGTTATACACAACAAGAATACCAAACTTGTAAAGGTGTTGTGGACGATCCACAAATATGATGAAGCCATGTGAGAACCTGAGGAGTCTATGAGGCATAAGTACCCACATCTTTTATCCTATGAGGGTACGAGTTAAAAATTTAGGGGAAAAAATTTCTTAAGGGGGGAAGAATGTAATGACCCAAAATTTTGAATAATTCTTGTTTCCAAATGTTTTCTGTTATTTTATTTTATACTCAACAAAACTATTTTATTTGATGAAATGAGTATAATGAAAATGAGACTGTTGGGTTCGAATTTTATATTACCATTGGAAACAAAATGTTGCGATTGTTGAGTATAAATACAAGTGATATTGGTTAATTAATACAGAAAGAAGATTTGATGGCCTAATCCAGTAGTCTCGTGCTGATCGAAACCAATATGACGGAACTTGGGAAGTAGGTAGCACCAGTGAGCTTTACTCTAGACCAAACCTAAGCTGAACTTTATCATGTTAAGCTGGAATGGAATCAACATCGGGAGAAGTTCAAGCTGATAGAAATCACCACTCGGGAAATGTTGGTCGAGCCGCCCCCAGATTCTATCATCTTAGCACACCTTACACTTAGGTCCTATGGTGGTGTTATAAGGGGCTCTGTATTGAGACCATAGCTGCTTTGTATAATCCACTGATATAAATAAAATTGTGATTTCTTCTTATGGTGATGTTTATGAATTTTCAAATGTACGGATAAATATAGGATGTATATTATTGATGAATTTTTGAAAAAGGATATTTTAAAATATTAATGTAAACCTTGAAAAATAAAAAATGTTTAATGATTTTCAAAAAATGGTCTTCTGCAGTTCTGCTCAGTATTAAATTTAGAGTCTAATTTGATCAACTTATTTTTGGTGAATAGTAAAGTATGAATAGTGATTTTACGCTTATGATTAGTAATGTGACCGAATTGATTAAGTAACCTCACTTAAGAAAGTATTAAAATAATTTAGGCACCTTGATTAAGTAATGTGATTCAATAAAAATAGGTAAATAACTATTTTAGAAATTATTGGTTAAGTATTAGATTTTCTAGATGAATAGTGTGTTTATTTAAAAAATTAATTAAAAATATTTAGAAAATTATTTTCAAAAAATGGAGTTCAATTTTCAATTCCAAGCATCGATATTTGGTTAAGGAGAATTTCTGGGATTATTCTGAAACAATTGAATTTTTTATGAATAGTTTTTTTGTTTAAAAATTAAATTAAAAATAATTAGAATATTATTTTCATAAAATGGTGTTCATTTTTGAATTCAGAGTATTGCTATTTTGTTAAGGTGATTTTTTGGGATTTTTCTGAAATAGTTGAATTTTCGGTGAATAGTTAAAATACAGTTTTGTGTTTCGGGTGTTTATTTGCATCATTAAGTATGTAGTAAGTATTCAATCATTTTTTTCGACTTATTAATAGTAAGATAAGTTTTGCGGTGTGCCAAGTGGCCAATACCATGGGAAAATACAATGGGAAAGACCATGGTTTTTCCAATACCACCGATGAGGTGTCCCTTGGCAATTATTGCTTGGTTCCCTCACTTATCCTATAAATACCAAGCCTCTCCCTCATTAATTTCATTTAAAAATCCTCCCCAATGACGTTGTGGTCTCCTTACCTCCCAATGAGTACTCCCAAGGTCCCGAACTTCAAGCTTTCGATGTTACTTTTCAAGGTAAGGGAATCTTTCACCCTCCTCTTTAAGTCACGAATTCCTTTATGTCGTGTCTTCTAGTTTCCATATATTTTTGTTGAGGGTATGTTAATATATGTTCTAATTACTGTCCATTTCATGTCTAATTGTTGATATACCCTTTCCACTCTCATCACTTTGTTTTCTGAACTTTTATGTGACGTCGTTAGGCGGCCAAATTTATCGTAAAAGGAATCACATCTTCTATTTTCTTTCATGTTTCCTTTTCCTGTGGTATGTCATTCAAATTTCCATAACATGTTCTTATATCCATGTTATTCTGTATTTATACTATATTATAAGTTATTTATGTGTGGGTTACTCTTGTACCCTCTCTTTTCAATGTTTTCTAAACTATGTTATATAGCCGTTATGCTGCAGAAATTTCGCTTCAAAATTTCTATCTCTTTCTCCCTAGAAATTTTCTTGTTTTATTTATATGAATACCCAGACCTATTTCATTTCGTTGGGTGCTCATAAATATATAATGATGATTTATTTGATTATGGAATTGAAATACATATAACCCTAACTCCCTTTCCATGGGTTATAAATGACATAATGATCTTATATTTTTATGAACTTTTAAAACGTCACGATCTTGAAATGAAACCCATTTCTTTTATTCCCCATGGGTTATTTATGAAATGTTTGATTATGATCTATATGGATCACATGAAAGTACATACATATTAAGGGTGCGCCTTGATAGCACTCCAATGCATTGGGTAAAGATTTAATCTCTAGAGATGACATGTTTCACGATACTTTGGTGAATAACCTTGGTAATTTTTATGACACATTGGGGATGGACCTTGGAAATATGTTCATGAATGTCTAAATGAAATGTTGTACACTCATATTCAAGTTATATTACAAGTTCATTTCATTATTATATTCATATACTTCCATTGCTCATGTCTTTATGTGGTTATTCATGTTCTTATTGTCAAACAAGTAACCTGATTCCCTTGTTTACCCTTACTGGGCCTTCTGCTCACCCTTTTCTTTGATGTATGTCTCCAGGATATGAGATGCAGTAATTTTACCTAGGATGAATCTATAATTAAGATTTACAAGCGGATTAAGAGATTTTTTTATGTTTTTTTCAAGTGGTTTTGTTTTTTATTTCCAAGACATTAGATTTTAAAGATCCTATGCTTGTAAAATTTAATGAAAAGTTATGTTTGAAAGAGGCGGGATGCCATAATACCACTCTTCATAAGCCCTTCTCACATCTATATCGAATATAATTTCCTTTTACCAACACTAACACCAGGTCTCCTAGAAATGTGTCTTCATGTCCTTCTTTGGGTCATCTGCCTCACAACACCAAATTTATATTTTATGTCCCTATAACATGTAGGTACATTACACATTTTATCATAGATCATAGGAAACCATGCCTAAAAAATTTCCTTAAAACCATAATTCATAAGCTAACTCATTGCCTCTCACTGATTTATGATTTAAACAATACACCATGAAATGAACATATACCATTATCATCTGACTCATTCTCCTATGATTGTCTATCACTAGTCCAAGTTGACCATTCTACATGACATGTCAAAAATATTAATTTAGTGTTCCCTTATAAATCCTCTTCAAAAGTTATCACATACTCTTTCCATGATTTATTCCACAACCTCCAACCTCATAATGTCATTTTATGAGATTAATTATTCAACCACACAATCATTGGTCAATAAAGATTGAAAATTGAATAGTCCTATGTTTGGATGAAAATACCTATAATTGGGCACCCACAATGTTTTATTAGAAAAAATGTATCATTATGTATATATCACCAAAACGGACCACCTCACATTCATTGGTGTAAATATAATTGTACAAACAATCTCACTATGTAAAAATTAATTCATATCCCCTTGAAAACTCAATCATGATTTCCCTTGATAAGACCAATAATATAACTACAAGGTCCAGATTCATAACTATGTGTCTATAGAAATCCCTTCTATGTCAACTGATCATGTTATGTATCATGGTCACAAAATGTCTCCACCTAGCCCACAAGGCAATCCTCAAATCAACATCTGATGTCATGGGGCATCATAAATATGTGTCCATAGGATTTTGACTTGAGAAGATGTTCTAATAAGCCACATTAGGAGAATATATGGTCATTTACAAAGTAGGACACAATAGTTAATGATGTAAATAATAGAAACAATATGTAATAAATAGGAAACATGCTTAACCAAACATCTACCATGACTAGTTACAAACAAGAAAACAAGAACAACCATTTCATGTAATGCTAACAGTGCTAAAATTGATGGAACCCAAAATAAAGACCACAATAGAATCCCTAAAATGATCTCTAATCAATGTCTGGATCCCCATCCATGCATATCCCCATCATAACTCAACTCCCTTGGAATAAGATTTTTACCTTACCCAATCCCACTATAATGATGTCTACTCAGGAACCCATCAGTGGCCCAAGAAGGGTTTTATTATAACTCGTTAGGCCACCAACAATGGGGTCTAAAAAATATCATTTCTAAACAAATAGTGAATGAAAGTAATAAATAAAAGAAAAATGAGCAAACGAAACTTGGGTACTATTGGTTAACCATCGTTACTTTAACCCCTTTCTATCATTATTATAATTTCTGTCTTTTATTCCATCTTCGTTATCTAATCCATATTCAAAACATGTTTCATAGTTTAGTTATCTAATTCATCTAAAATTGGGTCTTAGGCAATAAATCTCTATACATAAGAGAATAATCCAAGTCTCTATATCACTTGGAAAATACACATCACATTAACAATTTATCCTCACTCTATGACTCAATATTCATAGAATGAAACCATTATGGTAATATATCCTCCACCCCCTTCACTAACATGTTCATTTGGGGTTGTTTTTTAAAGCCTCATCCTAACTCAACCCCAGGGCATAGAGCATCATGTAAATACTCCACTCTTCCAAGCCATGTGAACATGTTATTTATCCCAAAACCATACACATACCATATAACATCCAAAACAATGAATAAAAGTAGAAATCATATTTTATAACCATCAAAATATGAATTAATAATATTCCACAACCCATTAAAAATTTTTATATTTACATTACATCAATGTTTATCCCAATACCCATTATCATGCCTTAAACCACTGATTATATTCATCAATTCCAATTCATTATCCATTATTCATAAATTATCCTACATTAAGAAATTTATCCCATTTAACATTATTATTTCTATATCTCAAATAATTTTAAATAATTCCTATAATTGACCCATTTTCCATAATCTTCAATTCCAATATGTTATCTCTTTTATCATGTTCATTAATTACGTTATGAAATCTGATTTGACACATCTCTCAAATTATAATCCATTACCCATTAAAAAATTTCACCATTTTGATATTCACTATCCCTCTTAGGATATTGTATCATAATTCATAATCCATTTACCACTTCTCAATTAACCCAATCAACACATTTTATTATTCATAAGCCCTCAACCAACAACCAATTACCCTTTTGCATTTCATAGCCCAATAATTCATTAAAAATTATCCAATGGACCCCATTATATCATTATAAAAATATAGAAAAATTTATTAATTCTTCACATTCATCTCAATTTAACATATTAACAAGCTTATCATGGGATGTACATTGGCTCATTACAACTCTATCATTAACATTACCAATTTCTTTGTTCGGGAATGTCGGCACACCCCATGGTTGGTCATAAATTGTTCAAGTAATCATCCATTCTTCCCACGGGACACATGATGGAGTGAAATCATTATTTAGAGATCCATTATACTAGATCTCACAAAATACATCAAGAATACAAAAAGTAAAAAACCGTGAATGTAAACAAACATGCACTAAATCAACTCAACGACTATGGGATAGAACTAGTAGACCAACATCCTCAAATATGATGTATAAAACACTTTTAATCATGGATATAGATCCAGATTAAAATACCCCATGAATAATTAACACTGATTCCATTGTAAAAAGTGGGTTTTAGAGTTTTTAAAGACTATCACAAAAGAAACAAGCCCTAACCCAAAAAAGAGAAGATATTCGAAGATTAGACTCACCTGGATCATCAATTCAAAACTGACGGTTCTCTAAATGGCCATGAATTGAGAGAGAGAAAACATTAGGAAGGTTTGGAGTTGTGAGTTCATCACCAGGGCTAGAGGTAGGATAATAGGAGGAAAAACCTGATTATACTTAAAAGTCATGATATTGTAATTTTGTAATTTTTTTAACTTTACTAGGATGCACAGTTTATGTAGAGACCCGAAGCCTGACGTACATGGACATTACATTACTTTTTCAGAATACTTAGTACATAACAAACACACACACACAAGGACCTTAATATTTTAGTGTCTTTGGAAACTCGTAATATAATTTTTTAATTGTGGTGAAAGATCTTCAACATCTCCCATAAAGATCTTTTTTTAAAAACCTAAATCCTTTCTTTATGTCCTTGGGAACTGAAAACACAAAAGGGTGAGCTCAAATTCTCAGTAAGGGTAAACAAAAGAAATATCAATCATGTCATATTCATAAGAACATATCTTTTGGAAATCATAACTTGCAAAAGAGATCATAGTTTCATAACATTGGATAAATCATAGTAGTGAAAAGTAATCCCAATAATCATAACTTAAAACATGAAACTTTGTGGAATACACACATAATCATATAGAATCATTTCTTATTAGTCAAGACTCATTGCCAAGACTATCTTAGTGGAAAAAGTCCCTTTCTGAACTGAGTTCACCCCTCGTTTCAGTCCTGTTTCACTGAAATGGTATAACCTACCATTCCAGCCACATCTATCTCATGAGATATAAAATATTTACCCAATGCATTGGAGGGAGATATAGGTCCCACCCATCTCATAATGAAACCATTCTTATGTGTGCCACAAAATCATAAATCATACATCATTGCATAACCCATGTAATAAAAATGGAATTCTTAAACATCGTGACATCATAAAACAATTCATATAAGATAAATTAATTCATAAAAATAATTCCATCACAACATAATCAAATAAATGTAATGATAGGTATAGAATCATAACCCTATATTACCTTAGATGGAAAATAATTTTGATAAAACACTTGAACTCCATTCTTGAGGAAAATATCCTTTCTACTTCAAAAACATATTTCCTTTCTTAACATGTCATTCAATTTTAAACTATAAGAATTTGATTAAAAATAAAATTGAAAACTTGTAAAGGAAGCTTCTTGGAAATAATGTTTTAAAATTCCATTCATGCCGTATAAGTTAAAAAAACATTCTTCTCGTACTTTTGTCGGAAAATTCATAAAAAAGTACCTTGTACGAAAAACGACAAAAGATTCCTTTCATATCTTTTACTAAAAACTCACCAAAGAGTAAAATACGATTTAAACAATTGTAGGTGAATGGAAATAATATTACATATTGAGGAAACATGGATGTGGATGGTAAAATACACCCCAGTAAATGCCAAAGTATAAACAATCTCAGATAAAAATGAGATTGTGATATTTCCCTTACCTTAGGTCCAATTTGCTTCATATGTGTTCAAAACTCCTGTATAATAATTTAAATAATGTCATTGACTTATTATAGAATCATAATTATTGTTATGATATCATATATGGTTCACTTATGGCTTTATATTACCTGTTCTTTTGTAAATTCCATGTTAAAGAGCATTTTGGGTAAAATCGTTTCATTTGTCGTTCGTGTTTTGACTGGTAATTATTCATATGATTACTTAGATCATGATTAATTAATTCCAGAATATAAAACATGATTTATATATAATATATATTCAGAATATATATATATAATAGATCAGTAAATGGAAATAAATACACCGTTCATGGAGACGGTAGACCGTTCGTACGCATGAACGCGGTTTTCTTTTCCTTATTGAGTTGAATGGAATTAAGTAGATGACATACATATAAATACACATAAATCCAGTATCATTATTATGTCATATATTTCATGATTACTTATTATATATACTTTATAATCATTCATGAATGGTTAAAGTGGAGAATGAATCTCATCGCGTCGTGGAGACGGTAGTCCGTACGTACGCATGAGCGATGATATCGTTCTAATGATCGTGGGGCTGTAATGGAGTGTATGTATACTATTTCAGAATCAATATCACTTTAATGTAATCATATACAGTTATTAGTTACACCATTATACCCATCCAAGTAAGGTGGTGGTGGAAAATAGATTTCACCACGGCGTGGAGCGCGCTGTGATTTCTTTTTCCGTAGGATGGATAGATGGTGAAATAAGGTTGTTTTATAATTATAATAACATATCAGTATATAAGTGATACTGATTTTTTTACTTCATAAGGAAACAACCTAATAAGAAGAAGTGGAAGAAGAAATTAAGATGATAGAATCGGTAACAGACATTACCTCTTCTTTGAAGCACCTCTTTGAGATCTCCTTTTAGGGCACTAAAATTGGACTTTGAGGAAGACCAGAACCTCTAGGATGTTTCCAGGGAAGTGGATAAGGTAATTTGGCAGGGGTGTCTGAGCTTGAAGGCTCAAAGTGGTGTGAGGAAGAGAGGGAGGAGGTGCCCTTTTATAAGGGAGGAGAGGGGCACCTTTTGAATAACTAAAACTATTATTTTATTATAAAGTCAAATTCCGTTTTAAATAGCTCCAAATTGATTCATTTCTAAGATAAGGTGGGGATGGGTCGAAATCGTCTCATCCAATAGAATTTAGACAAGTTTAGTTTCCTATTTTAACCTTATCATTTATATTTATCATTAAGTAAAATAATTTTACTTTTACCGTGTCTTCTTGTGTTCTTATACTTTAAGGTTAATAAACATACTATAAGAAGCCAAAGTAACCCCAAGTTTTGTATTATTAATATATATAACCTTATCTAAGTCATTTTTCCGAACCTTATATTTTTAGGAATAAAATTAAAATTAATAATAAAATATTTGTTTTAAAAAACTATTTTATGTCAATTTTGACACTATTTATTAATTGATTTTTGTGAAAATCATAACAGAATGATTAGTTCTAAAAAATTTAATTAAATCAATAATAACATGTCATATAATCCTAGAAAATTAGTGGAATTCATAAAAAGTCTCAAATTACATTTATTTTGGTATTTATAACATCAATTATGTCAATATTTCATTAATAAGATAATTACTGCATCATCATTGTGTCATAAATAAATAAAATTATTTAATGTCTAAAATTAAAAATAAAATAAAATAATGTAGGAAAACTTTTTATCTTTCTAATGAATATTTATAGTCTAATTTATCTTATGTATAAACCTATATTAAAAATGATATACTTATTAAACATTGATTTTAACTATTTTAACCCTTCTTTAAATAAATTAATAATAAATGTCCTAATCTAATCCAAGTTGGCCTAAATGGTCATATTTTATTTCTAATGTTTTTTATGGTCGAATTACACTTATCCAATAGAATTAATACATGTGTTAGGGTAATAATAATATCATTTTTTACCCTTAGTTACCCTATTTACTTTTAACCGTGGTAAAAAAAGCAAAAAGTTACTATTCACCAAAAATTATTTTCATCTCATTAAACCACATTTTACTTACTAACATCAACTGTGTCTCTCAGATTTTTGAAATTCCACACACAGAAGTGGTAAAATTAAGTTTTATGAAAAATTCATTTTTCTTAACTACCACTTAGTGGTTTCACTATTCATCAAAAAATGAAAGTTTCCAGAAAAATTCCTAAAATTTGGCCTAAGATATATTTCATATTATGAACTCAAAAATGATGTCTATTTTACCAAATTCAAAACATATCAGTGGCATTAATTAATTTAAAAATTAATTCCCGTCGTCAAAACAAATATCATGTTCTTAAGAGATAATAACTATCAAAAGATTGACACTTGTTTATGTCTGGTTTAAATGTGAAATTACATCAAATGAACAAAATTGTATTAAATTGTAAAAATATATTCTAAATATACTTTAAAACCACTCAAATTAATTATTTATCACTGTTAATTATTTCGATTAAAAAGGTTGTTTTTAATTAAAATTTAGTAATTTTCACCATTCATTAGAATATGAAAGTTATCTGAAAAGTACCAAAATTTCACCCTAAGATAATTTGGATATTAAGAATCCAAAAATGAATTCCATTTAGAAAAATAAAATTTACAAAATTTCAAAAAGTGGTTATTACTATTCATAACGGCTAGTTTTAATAATATTTTAATAGCATATTGTTGTTTAATGAAACTCGTTATTCCGTACTACACACGCTATCGAGGAAGGTCACGATTGCGTGTAATGCAAGGCAAGTCAGGGATGCGTGTTATGCAAGATCCTTTTGGTGTAGCATAAAACACAAGACATTAATGAAATTAAAAAGAATATTTTTCATAAAATCTCTGGCTGTTACATTCTACCCCCCTTGAAATGAATTTCGCCCTCGAAATTCGCCGGGGTTATAAATGGTTTACTATTCGAAAGTTTCTTTAGTAGAAACCCACATCGTAAAAAGGAATACCAAAACCAATCTTCAATAACAAAATTATGAAACATAACGGTTAACCAAATAAACTAATCACTAGGTTTCCACATAGGTGAAAATATGGATATGGAAGAGAAATCTAACTATCAAGTTCTGATGGAGAGTGGTAGAGAACATGGCTATGGAAAAGCCAATAATCACAAAGCCATAAATTTGTGACGATCAAAGGTACAATCTGATTCATCAGATATAAGATCACTAGGACAACATTTTTGGTTTTCAAGATCATTTCTCTAAAGTTGATGAAATTGGAATTAGAAGAAATACTTTCATGATTTTGGTATAGTCTCATTGTTTTTCATTCTTTGGACAATTTCCACTTCATCTCTTAAAGAAATGAAGTTGAATTTTTCATTCTTGATGTGTTAGTAGATCATGTGATAGAATGATGGGTCATTCCATCTGTCTCAAACAAAAGGTTAGAAAAGTTATCAAAAAATACATAAGTCCATCTATAGTGAGACTAATCATATATGGTTCCTAAAATGGACTTATACATCATATATCATACTGCTTAATATAATAAAACTAGTTTCTACTAAACAGGGACTTCCTATAGGTCAGTGGTAGGCGATAAAGGCCAGTCGCACTTCGGTTGGGGGTTCGATTCCCACAGCCGTGTCCGACGCGATGGGCTGTCGTCCATCCTACAGGTTGTCCATTTTCTAAAACTATATTACTATAACATCCCATCAACAATATCAAAAAAGTTATATCCTTAAACAATACTAAATTATGTCCAACATAATCCATTCCAATCTTTAGGCTTATCTAAAATACTTCAGTCCAAGCTCATAGTATAATGAAAATGATCACGTGAATTCCATCATTTATCCCCCATATATCATAAGATATATCTTATTGGTCAAATTACAAAAATGTGAATACCTTAATCATGTATTCTCTTGAAGAATGAATATCCATTGAAAAATAGTGAAAACTTGAATGCAGTTAAAAGTTAACACTTTCCACATACCAAAATCCTCAAAATTCTATATCCTCAAACCATGATATCACTTAGTCCTTATATCAATCATGAGCTCATGAATACTATCAAACATATTAGATTCTCTTTATCCCTTCATTATGTGCATATCATCTGCTTTCCAAAAATATTTCAATCACTTTTCATGGTTACTGATGCTATAAAATTATTGAAAACCACAATAGACCAAAACATAAATATTCCAATATTCCACGATACTATATACAACATTATTCTGGAATCCCATTATATAAACACTTAATCATTCCACCACATCGTTGTCATATTCAACATCGCCAATGGTGATCGCATGTGACTTCCCTTTGTCATTTTCCTTAAGTGGTTTCTCAGGTCGATCATCACTAACCCTTGGATTAGGTCATTTATTAGCATAATGCCCCATTTCCTTGCACTTGAAGCATTGAAGTGTTGTTGGTGCATTCTATGCAGTCTTTTATTTATTCACATCATTAGAAATCTTTTTTCCATTACATTGACACTCAGCTGCTCTAGGACATTCTTTTCCACACTTAATACATTTTCTAGCCCCTTTATGACAATCTCCACCATGCTTCTTTTCAGACTTTGAGCATAAGGAAACATTCATCTTCTATTCCCCATTATTTTGAGATTTCTCCTTGAACTCCATCTTTCGTTTCTTGTCAAAACTATGAGATCGATAAGTAACACCAATATCCATTTCTACCTTGATATCACAACACCCAATTTCTTCATAGCTACTGAAGTCTCTTATAGCTAATGCCCTTTGATGATTTGGTTTTAAGCCACTGAAGAATCGATCAACTTTACTTTCAGGTTGGATGATAAATCTAGATGCATACCTTGCAAGACTTGTAAAATTCGCTTCGTATATACCAACAGATTCATCATCCTTTTTCTTTAGTTCAAGAATCTCTTTCTCCATCTTTGTTCGAAGAATATGAGGGAAGTACTTATTGAAAAATAAGTTCTTGAACTTTTCCCATTCCATGGACTCAATTTCATCTCTTTGCATCGTATTCATGATAATATTCCACCATTGATTAGCTTCACCTTCCAAAAAATATACTGCTAAGATGACCTTATCATGTTCAGAACATTAAAGAACTGAAAATATATTTTCAGTAGTACTGATCCATTGTTCAGCAACAAGTGGATCAGAAGACCCACTGAAAGAAGGTGGACGTTGCCTCATGAAGGACTCAATAGAATATTGTTCCCTTCCTTGCTCATTTGGATGTCTAGAATGATTCATAGATTGTGTAAGTATAGCAATAAGATTTTTCACTCCATCTCCCATAACATTTGTTTTTTCAGGAGGACAATCATTGCATTGTCCATTTCATTGATCAACACGGTTCATTTGGGTTCCAGCCATCGTCTAAAACCCAAAAAGAATAGTGTCAGAAGAAAAAATCATGCTAGGTAAAACAACATAATAAAGGGGGAGTATCCTCAATATCTAACATCTTAGGTTAAATTTTATGATTGTTACCGTAGTTCTAGGACTGTATCCTATACGTATACTTATCCTTAGGGACATCCCTAGACATACCTTAGAAATATCTCTAGGGATCTAACTAACGTTTTTTCATCCTAGTTTCCAAAGGTTGACTAAACCTTTCCTCTGATACCAACTGTAGAGACCCAAAGCCTAACGTACATGGAAATTACATTACTTTTTCAGAATACTTAGTACATAACAAAAACACACACACAAGGACCATAATAGTTTAGTGTCTTTGGAAACTCGGAATATAATCTTCTAATCGTGGAGAAAGATCTTCAACATCTCCCATAAATATCCTCTTTTTTTAAACCTAAATCCTTTCTTTATGTCCTGGGGAAATTAAAACAAAAAGGGTTAGCTCAAATTCTCAGTAAGGGTAAAAAAATGAAATATCAATCACGTCATATTCATAAGAACATATCATTTGGAAATCTTAACCTGCAAAAGAGATCATAGTTTCATAACATGGGATAAATCATAGTAGTGAAATGTAATCCAAATAATCATAACTTAAAACATGAAACTTTGTTTCATACACACATAATCATAGAGAATCATTTCTTATTAGTCAAGAATCATTTCCAAGAATATCTTAGTGGACAAAGTCTCTCTCTGAACCGAGTTCATCCCTCGTTTCAGTCCCGTTTCACTGAACCGGTATAACCTACCGTTCCAGCCATGTCTATCTCATGAGATATAAAATCTTTACCCAAAGAATTAGAGGGAGATATAGGTCCCACCCATCCGATAATGAAACCATTATTATGTGTGCCACAAAAATAATAAATCATACATCATTGCATAACCAATGTAATAAAAATGGAATTCTTAAACATCGTGACATCATAAAACAATTCATATAAGATAAATGAATTCAAAAAAATAATTCCATCACAACATAATCAAATCAATGTAATGATAGGGATAGAATCATAAACCTATATTATCTTATATGGGAAATAATTTTGATAAAACACTTGAACTCCATTCTTGAGGAAAATATCCTTTCTACTTCAAAAACATTTTTCCTTTCTTAACATGTCATACAATTTTAAAATATAAGAAGTTGATTAAAAATAAACTTGAAAACTTTTAAAGGAAGCTTCTTTGTAAATAATGTTTTAAAAATCCATTCATGCCGTATAAGTTAAAAAAACATTTTTCTTGTACTTTTGTCGGAAAAGTCAAAAAAAGTACCTCGTACGAAAAATGACAAAAGATTCCTTTCATATATTTTACTAAAAACTCACCGAAGGGTAAAATAGGATTTAAACAATTGTAGGTGAATGGAAATAATATTACATATTGAGGAAACATGGATGTGGATGATAAAATACACCCCAGTAAATGCCAATGTATAAACAATCTCGGATAAAAATGAGATTGTGATATTTCCCTTACCTTATGTATGATTTGCTTCGTATGTGTCCGAACCTCCTGTATAATGATTTAAATAATGACATTTACTTATTACAGAATCATAATCATTGTTATGATATCATATATGGTGCACTTATGGCTTTATATTACCCGTTCTGTTGTAAATTCCATGTTAAAGAGCGTTTTGGGTAAAATCGTTTCATTTTTCATCTGTGTTTTGACTTGTAATTATTCATATGATTACATAGATCATGATTACTTAATTATATAATATAAAACATGATTTATATATAATATATATTCA
The DNA here is from genome assembly GCA_963277665.1 of Viscum album. Taxonomy (NCBI): domain Eukaryota; kingdom Viridiplantae; phylum Streptophyta; class Magnoliopsida; order Santalales; family Viscaceae; genus Viscum; species Viscum album. The sequence continues at coordinate 292,687,124 of OY728165.1, forward strand.
GAATATATATATATATATATATATAATAGATCAGTAAATGGAAAGAAATACACTGTTCATCGAGACGGTAGACCGTTCGTATGCATGAACGCTGTTTTCTTTTCCTTATTCAGTTGAATGGAATTAAGTAGATGAAATACATATATATACACATAAATCCAGTATCATTATTATGTCATATATTTCATGATTACTTATTATATATACTTTATAATCATTCATGAATGGTTAATGTGGAGAATGAATCTCATCGCGTCGTGGAGACGGTAGTCTGTACGTACGCACGAGCGATGATATCGTTCTCATGATCGTGGGACTGTATTGGAGTGTATGTACAATAATTAAGAATAAATATCACTTTAAAGTAATCATATATAGTTTTTAATTACACCATTATACCCATCCAAGTAAGGTGGTGGTGGAAAATAGATTTCACCACGGCGTGGAGACGGTATTCCGTACGTACGCACGCATAGTGATTTTGTTTTCCGTAGGATGGATAGATGGTGAAATAAGGTTGTTTCATAATTATAATAACATATCAGTATATAAGTGATACTTATTTTGTTACTTCATAAGGAAACAACCTCATAAGAAGAAGTGGAAGAAGAAATAAAGATGAAAGAATCAGTAACGGACATTACCTCTTATTTGAAGCGCCTCTTTGAGATCTCCTTTTAGGGCACTAAAATTGGTCTTTGAGGAAGACCAGAACCTCTAGGATGTTTCTATGGAAGTGGATAATGGAATGTTTCAGGGGTTTTCCGAGTTTTAAGGCTCAATGTGGTGTGAGGAAGAGAGAGAGGAGGTGCCCTTTTATAAGGGAGGAGAGGGGCACCTTTGGAATAACAAAAACTATTATTTTATTATAAAGTCAAATTCGGTTTTAAATTGCTCCAAATTGATTTATTTTGAATATAAGGTAGGGATGGGTCGAAATACTCTCATCCAATATAATTTAGACAAGTTTAGGCTCATATTTTAACCTTATCATTTATATTTAACATTAAGTAAAATAATTTTACTTTTACCGTGACTTCTTGTGTTCTTATACTATAAGGTTAATAAACATCCTATAAGAAGCCAAACGAACCCAAAGTTGTTTATTATTAATATATATAACCTTATATAAGTCATTTGGCCGATTCTTATATTTTTTGGAAAAAAATAACAATTAATAATATAAAATTTGATTTAAAAAACTATTTTATGTCAATTTTGACACTATTTATTAATTGATTTTTGTGAAAATCATAACAGAATGATTAGTTCAAAAAAAGTAAATTACATCCATACTAACATGACATATTAACCTATAAAATTAGTGGAATTCATAATAAGTCTCAAATTACATTTATTTTGGTATTTATAACATCAATTATGTCAATATTTCATTAATAAGATAATTACTGCATCATCATTGTGTCATAAATAAATTAAATTATTTAATGTATAAAAATTAAAAATAAAATAACATTATGTAGGAAAACGTTTTATATTTCTAATTAATATTTATAGTCGAATTTATCTTATGTATATCCCTATATTAAAAATTATATACTTATTAAACTTTGATTTTAACTATTTTAACCCTTCTTTAAATAAATTAATAATAAATGTCCTAATCTAATCAAAGTGGGCCTAAATGGTCATATTTTATTCCTAAGGTTGTTTTTGGTCTAATTAAACTTATCCAATGGAATTATGACATGTGTTAGGCTAATTATAATATCATTCTTACACTTAGTTACCCTATTTATTTTTAACTGTGGTAAAAAAAAAGAAAAAAGTTACTATTCACCAAAAATTATTTTCATCTCATTAAACCACATTTTACTTACTGACATCAACCGTGTCTCTCGTAATTTTGAAATTCCACTCACAGAAGCGGTAAAATTATGTTTTATGAAAAATTCATTTTTCATAACTACCACTTTGTGGTTTCACTATTTATCAAAAAATGAAAGTTTCCAGAAAAATACAAAAAATTAGGCCTAAGCTATATTTCATATTATGAACTCAAAAATGATGACTATTTTACCAAATTAAAAACATATCAGTTTCATTAATTAATTTAAAAATTAATTCCCATCGTCAAAACAAATAGCGTGTACTTAAGAGATAATAACTATCAAAAGATTGAAACTTGTTTATGTTTGGTTTAAATGTGAAATTACATCCAATGAACAACATTGTATTAAATTGTAAAAATATATTCTAAATATACTTTAAAACCACTCAGATTAATAATTTATCACTATTAATTATTTTGATTAAAAAGGATGTTTTTAATTAAAATTTAGTAATTTTCACTATTCATTAGAAAATGAAAGTTATCCGAAAAGTACCAAAATTTCACCCTAAGCTAATTTCGATATTAAAAATCCAAAAATGAATTCCATTTTGAAAAATAAAATTTACAAAATTTCAAAAATTGGTTATTACTATTCATAACGGCTAGTTTTAATAATATTTTAATAGCATATTGTTGTTTAGTGAAACTTGTTATTGCGTACTACACATGCTATCGAGGAAGGTCGCGATTGCGTGTAATGCAAGGAAAGTCAAGGATGCATGTTGTGCAATCTCCTTTTGGTGTAGCATACAACACAAGAAGTTAATGAAATTAAAAAGAATATTTTCTATAAAATCTCGGGCTGTTACAGTTTATGCCCATGGTTTTCCCAACAATGCCCAAAACATGAGTATGAAACTTTCCTTGGGATTTTGGTTCATATGGTTACCTGCTAGATCTGAACTATTTTACTAAATGTGCCCCTACCATTGGATCTTCCAATAAGGTTTCACAGCTTTCCTGGGAAGGCCGCACGATTTTCTTATCCATGCACTAAATGTCTACCTTGCACAAATTGCCCCAATTTTCCATACATTCATGTACCAAAACCCCATAAAATTGTAGAAATCCCTAATACACATATAAATAATTTCATTAACCAAAAAAACTGAAACCATAATCTAAACAAGGACATACATTCCTGAAATCTAAGATCATACATGTAACACCCCAAGTATTTATGGACCTTTTTTCAAATAAATTAAATTTACATTTATTTTTTGATATGAACTAAGTAAAAAATTACTTTCCCATTAAATGAATGTGGATTAAATTACATATAATATCAAATTTGAATATGTTACATGGATGAAAAACATGGAGTACGCTATACACAACACCGATGTTTCTACAAAAGATAATTTTATTGTTACAATTATTTAAATGAAATAATTATAACCTAACCTTTATGATTAGAATATGAATAGTAATAATTATTTTTTAATTATTTTTTTCAAAGTATTTCTATAAATTAAACATAATTATAATGAAAGATATAATTTTTGGTAAAGTCATTATATCTTTAAAAATACTATTTTCTCAAACAAAAAACTTTTCATGACCTTCTATAGAAAAAAATGAAATCAATTTTATTAATAATTTGAAATTTCATTTCATAAAATAATCATTAATTATTGAATTAATAATTTCGAAATTAACTTAGGTTGAAATTTCACGATTCTTCTAAGAAACATCATTTGGGTATGAATACTGAAAAGTTCCATATTTTAATTCAAAACCGTTGTCTCATCAAATTTAATTTTAAAGATAAATTTTATTCTAAAATGGTTTAAAAAACTAATTAGAGAATATTTTTATTAATTAATACCATTTACGTCAATAATATAAATTTCAAATTACTATTGGATATAAAGACTTAGCTTACTTTTGATTTTATTTTACTTTAAAAACCCACATTGCTGACCTGACTACGAGATTCAGTGTAAATTAATTTCTATAAATAATGTGATTAAAATTTATAAAAAATGGATTCCATATTTTTAATTATCATAATTTATAATTTCTAAGAATTTTCAACATGGGTTTTTACCACAACTATTAGTTAAATTAATTAAAATTAATTACATCAATTAAGGTAAAATTAATCTTAACAAAGGAAAAAACCTTAACTTTAAGATCCCAAACGACTTACAAATTTTTCCAACAACCATTATATGTCCATTATTCATCCATTTACCTTCCATTATTGTTTTTTTCTATGACTATTTTTAGGTAAAAACTTGTGTACACCTTGCTTGTTTAAAAAAATGCCAAGTGTGTCTCTCCATTTCCATATAAAATTCCACAACATATCCCTCTTTTTCACACATATAAACCCACTTAATTTTGGCCAAGATATTCCCAATAATCTCCAAAAAATACTTCATTACCACCTATAAGAGTAAAATTGGAATTAACTAAATCCATGTATGTTCTTTTGTATAAATGAAATGAAGTTAACCGATTAAGAGGTAACGTCTTCTCTGAAGCTCCTTTCTTTTACTTTCATTATCCACCATGTACACTCTCTTTATTCCAGGATTGTATAATATATCCAGTATCATTAATATAATAGGATGTTTTTATTCTAAGTGTTTTTACTACATATACACACACCTCTATCGAATGGGTAACGAGAATACTATTTTAGTTTACGGAGAACTACCGCTTCACTAAATGATGATTGTTCATTTTTAAATTACATCCTATCATGGTGGAAATTATGATGAAAAATATGTTTATATGTGTGAAATATTATATTTATTATATTTATTTAATCTTGTTTATTCCTTTTACAACATATATCTATTTTAATTTCCATTTGGTGTAAATACGATAATTTCATTTGAGGAAGTGTGGACTACCGCCCCCTCAAAGCAAAGTGATTCATTCACACACTACATGGAATTTATTAAAGATATGTTTAATGAATGAATATGATATATATATATATATATCATTATAATAAATATTTGATTATATTATATACACATATATACATATATTTAATTTTCTTTCAATCTTTCAATTTGACAATAAAAATAGAAACAACGTTCATGTGTGACTATGACTTACCATCTCCACGAACAGTGTATTCCATTTCATAATTATATATTATATAGATTATTATAATACAAATATAATAAATAGATATGATATTTATATCATGTATTACATTATGTAATCTTTATATTAGTATAAGGACCAAATATATAACAAATTAATACATGCGTGAAGTACCAAACAAATATTACCCAAAGTGAAACCATAACATATGATCGTTAACAAGAGGGTAATATAAGGTCATGATAAAAAAATATATGGCATTATATATATAAATATGGTAATGTTAAAAATTTATAATAAATTTATAACTATTATACAGGTGGTTTCAATGAGTACGAAGATAGTCTAGACACAAGGTAAGGGGATTTCATCTCACTTATTATTTTTATAAGAAACAAGCATTAATATCCTCCCAATCATTTTATATTGTGCGTATAATACCCATGAATGTATTATATGATTATTTTAATTAAGTTCATGGGTATTTACTTATCCATTTTATTCTTTTTATTTCATGGGGTTTATCTTACAAAATGTTACCAAATCAGTAAAGTAATTTTGTCTCAATTTTCATAATTTGTGACCCATGCCACGTTATGTACTTTTATTTTTCCACGAGGTGTATATACCACCATTGAAATTTTATATCATGAATATCCATAATTTAATAATATTTTAATATTCCATTAATTTCAATGTCATACTTGGGGAGTATTATTCAAAGTTACTAAATGATAAGAGTTTATTGAAATAATATCATCGCTTTTCAATATTTTTTATGATTATACTTCCTTGGTTGATATTACAATCAATATATAAATAAAATTATTTAATTTTCTTATCCTATTATTATTCATGATATATTCATGTATTGGTAAATTTTTCTACTCTTTGGAACATAATATAGTTAAGAATGCATTTTTAAGAAATCTCGACTTTACCTTCTCTTTGGTCGAAAATATATGTTCCTTCAAAACCATGTTTTCTAAAAAAAGTTTCCATGAATACTATCAAATTATATTATAATATTTAAAAGTTTTTTTCCATTTGTTGGTATTTTACCAAATTATTTAATGGAATATTATTTTCTATTTGTGAACAAATAATTCTTATACATTTTATCGTGTAAAAGAAATATTCTTTTTACCTAATATGATATATAAGAACTTACATGCTATAATTTCTATGAAATTACTTTACATTTTTAAAAATAATATCTTTTAAGAAATTTATTTTAAATTAAATTTATATGGAAAATTATTTTCAAAATTTTTTACTCTTATTTGAGAAGTTTTAATTTATAAATGTTTTCAAAACATTTTATATCTTTAATTACATGTTTTCAAATCATTTTCAAAGATATTGTTTTCGAAAACTTTTCAAGAATACATTATAAATATTCAATGTATTCTCAAATAAATGTACTTAAAAATGTTTTAAACTTTATATTATATGTTTTCATGGAAAATGGTTTTCCCAAAAGATTTCAGTATTTTTTATAAGTATTCAATGAAAAATGCTATCAAAATGATATAATTCATTCTTCCTATGATTTAAAAGAATTTTAAATGAAAATATATTTCAAAATTTTTAATATTTTAGTGATTATTTTTAGAAGAAGAAAGGATATTTTCCTTAAGAAAATCTTTTTAAAAGATATTTTGAAATTATTTTCAATCTAAGCTTACATCTATTGGTGTTATCCCTTCTTGAAAAATTATGGAATGTATCCATTCTTATTATTTCTCTGAATGATTTATGTTTTTATGGAACAGTGTTTATGAAACCCATTTCTCTTTGACATGTTATATATTTATGAAAAACATTTCTATTTCATAGTACATATTCTTTTGAAACCCTATTCTTTTAATAGGTTATTCTTTGATGATATGACTATGGATCATATATTATTCCATTGGTTAATATAGGATTACATGTTTTTGAAACCCATTTCATTTCATGGGTTATGATATGATTATTTATAATCCTATGGAACATGTGTGTGTGATTTAATTATGAGGTGAGTGGGACCTATATATTACCTCCAATGCATTGGCTAAATATGTTTATCTAGTGAGATAGTAATTGATGGAATGGAAAATTAACCAAGTTCATCATTACATGGATGGAACATGAAATGAACTCGGTTCAGTATTATTTTTCTAGAATGGGGAGTATACTCGGATTAATAATATTGATCTAGAATAGGGTGTGAACCTAGTCTATTAAAAGACTTTCTCCACTAATATGGTCTTGGAATCAATTCAATGAATTCTATGGAAATCATTATATTAGATTATGTTTCTTCACCAATTCCACGTTTTATTCCTATGATATGATTTCTAGGATTCTGTTCCTTATTTTCTTATGATTCATGTCTTTGATATTACCAATCATTATTCCATGATTGATGTTTTTGTTCTTTGATATGCATGGTATGATTTTCTGTTTTCATTATCATGTTTTCATACCCTTATGCTCATAAATATTCTTAGAAATATTTATTTTTAAACCTCATTAAGAATTTGAGAACGCCATTTTTTATGTTTCCATCCCCTAGGTTATGATGATGCGTATTATTTTTGATGTGTCTGAAAAGGGTAATAGTCAAGAAGAACTAAGTGGGGATTATGTAGCTCATTTATGTACTAATATTTAATTTTTCCATTTTTCCAAACACACTATACTAGTACGGTCATTGGGCATCATTTTGTATAAGTTATAGGTATTCTTTAAATGTTATGTACTGCTAATGTGTGAAAATCAAGGGTCACTATATATAGTATTAGGGAAAAGGTATAGTTAACTTTTGGAATCTTTGATGAAAAAACCTTAGTTAAAACCATATGAAAATGTCTACATATAAGTCTATGGATAAGGAAAATAATATAAAAATGTCTTGGAATTTTGGTAGTGGCTTGAGTGAGTGGTTTAATAGAAGTACATATTTATCTGGATATTACATGTGGATTTAGCTCTGAAATTGAGGTACCTAGGGACAATAACTCCGACAAGATGTTTTGGCACTAACTTAGGGTAATCTAGTACATGAAAATGAGCCTTTCTACGCACATGGTTTAACACTCCTAGGGGATAGTCATTAGAAATTAAAAATCTTTTCCCAATCCATGATGAAGGATTTAAATATATTTTTTCTTTCAATAACCTAGGATAATCCTATGGTGTCAAAAATTAAGAAAGGTGTCATAATTTATACATCCTACAAGAAAAACATCATGATTATGTGGTTATTCAATATGTTAACTCTTTCTTACTCTATTGTTTTCATTTTATTAAATGGATGTATGGGAAGGAACCACGATAATTATGATTGTGAATGAAAATTCAATGATTGAACACCTAATAAACCTAATGATATGGGAGATGGAATGGAAAACCTCATTTCCAGGCTCAAAAAACATTATAATGCTATGAATCAGGGTGGAATTTCAAATGGAAAAAAGGAGGGAACATCATTATTTTTATTCTTTCCTGTAGAAACATCCACCTCATTCATAGTGTTTTATAATCTACTAATTTATGAACATATGGGTTAGTACTACTGAATATATATTATTTGTTCTTATATGTTCAGAGAATGAAAAATTTATTCATACTATTTATTGATTATAAGGAATAGAATATAAGTAGTAGAATCTAATCGAGAATATAAGGCAACAAGATAAGATTGAATCCATTTAATGAACCAGTTGAAGATGTCCTCAAATATGAGGCTCAACCTAGTCCGTGACATGGCCTACCGGGGTTCCCGATCCCCAAGAGTTGGAAACCAGTGGAGGACATCAAATGAAACAAAAAGGGAAGGATTTTAACACAAAGGAAATTACCAGGACCAGATAAATAAATAAGGCAGATTGAAGATGTTCTAAAACTAATAACTAAGTCTCAAATAAATTAAGAAATGATTAAGATACAAAATAAAAATGATCAAGTGGAAATAGAATAAAAAAATAAAAACAAAACCAGGAAACCATGATCTACATTTTACCTCTCAGTCACTTCCAACTACATGACCAGACATGCTCCAACATCGAGAAGCTAAACCAAGAGAACCTGAGAAAAATGGACACTGCAACTGAATGTTAAATTAGGCATGAGAACTGAAATTATCAGTAGTAATTCCAATTATAACGCAACTAATCCATGTTTTTTCTTTCCCAAAATAGTTCATAAACACAAGTTTGAAATATGGTTATAAAACAAGGTTCTCATATTGTACTAAACAACACATTCCACATATTATTTCCAAAATGAATTTCCATTTTACAATCAAAAACAAAACAAGGAATTTCAGAAATATGCTAAAAATAATAGGTAAACATTACAGTAGATAATGAATAAGAAATATAAATAATAATAACCATGGGTGATCCTAAACATCCCAAGAAGACCCCTGTACATACTCGATTCAGAACCCCCTACCAGTGTTTGGTGAAGACTATAAGTTAATAACCAACTGGCTGCTCTATAACATCATCACTAGTGAAAAAACCCTCATGGATTATTTAGAACTCTAAGAGGGTACCAACCCATTTAATCGGGTATGTAAAGTTACCATCACATGATCATCTAAAAGACACCCTTGAACACATGATGGTAATAATAATACTATGTAAGATAGAGGCCAACACACACTCGACCCATCAAACCTACCGACGCTGCAATTTCCTATGCCAAACACAGACACCAAAATATGATAACCCATGATGGGAAATTCAACCAACAAAGGTTCTATATATACCTATATATACATTTCACATCACATATGCTGCCAATGGGGCCGCTATATTTTATAAACATTCAAATCATTTTACAAAACATCTTAGGTTTCCAACTGGGCACACACAATTTCCAGAAAAAATATTTTCTCAATGTTAACACAAAAATCCTCTTTGAGTTAGAAGTTATAAATGGGCCTTTAGCTTGACATACCCTAAATATGTTTATCAAGAATATTTCCAAACCCCTATTTTTGAAAAAACATGCAACTAGTAAAATAGGTTAAACCAAACCTTGATCCAAACATTCACAAAAACACACACCAAAAGTTGAATGAGCATAACCTCTAAGATTTCATTTTAAATTATGTTAAAATAAACATGAAGGGACTCAAAAAATTAAAAAAAAGAACCACTTAGGAAGCCAGGGATTAGAGAGCACACAAATTTGAAGTACTATTTTCAAATGAAGGTACACCATGTGTTTACCCAGTGCACCCATGGATGTTACAACATCCATTGGAATAACTAACACCTCGAAGTACACTTGAAAACCATTTTGGTAAAGTTACCATTTTAATTAAAACCATATCCAACCACCAGATTTATTTAAAGAATGCATACCATATCATTGATACCATAAAACCACCCCAATCATTTTAATATAATAATAAAGCTCTATCATTACCAAATTATGAAAACCAAACCAATTTTTTTAAAAAACCATTAATAAATAAAAAGGGATAAACATTTCTTTTAAACCCCCAATTTCACTTTAATAGAATAATAACATTTCAACAAACATTCTAGGTTCTATAAACCTAGACTTCGTACCAAAAAAAAATCATTGAAGACTTATTTTTAAAAAATCGAAACTCATTCCAAAATGCTCTAAAAATTTAAAAAAGAGTGACATATAGGTGGAAATGTAGTTTATAAATTTATTTAAAATGTTTGGAATCAATGGAAATTCCCTTAGAATGGAGAACATGGAAACACATACCACAAACATGTGCAGATGCAATGATACATAAAGGGAAGGGATAATCGATCCCCACAAACGATCTGCAAGCCCTACCCATCATGAAATCACCCAAATATTACCTAACCCTATCTATAGGCTTTATAAAAGAGAGATATCCCATAAGAAAAACCAATAAAATGGAAGAGAAAATGGATAAGTAAATCCAAATAACGAAAAATACTAGGAAACATACCCAAGAACCTTTAAGGGACATCAAGGGAGGAAGGAGATAATGAGAGAGGGGTTTGGGGATACCCCTTGGTGCGTCTAGGGTGGATAAGGAAGGGGGAGCCCAAAATGGGATTAATGGAGGAGAGAGGAAATGTAAGTTTTACTTGGGATGACCGCACAGTTTGGTTACACGGTTAGACAAACCATGAGGTAACCATGCTGATGCATTTTCCCACACAGTTTTCTTCACCTATCTCCCAAGTTCTATTAACCATGTTGTAACAATCCACCACCTAGGAAAACTACCCAAAAACTCCAAAAATCCAAAAATTTCAATTGGGAATCAAGAATTTAACCTCAACCAAAATACCTGAGACTAATAAAAGGATAAAATAAGAAAGTATCCAATATTGTGGTGTGAAAATTATCCCCACCACAAACAATTTCTTCTCCCAGAAATTCATCAAGCCACGTGTTTAAAAAAACTTATGATCTTTCCCAATCAAAACCATGGAAGGCCATAACCCCTGGGATGAACTTTTCTCTCCATAGGCCACACCTGATAGATTTAAGAAGAAACTAATGCCCAAGATTTAGGATAGAACATGAAAGGGTTCTCCCCAGTACAAGAATTACACTAAAAAAGAAACATTAAAATATTAACACACCAGCATAGTAAGGGGATAAAGAGGTAACTCCTAGCCTGAATTTACCAAAATTCGTCAAACCGAACAAAGATATGCCTTACCAAAACCAGAAACTAAGGAACTATTAACCTGAACTAAACCACTTCCCTAGAAATATCAAAAAATTACACCAATATGACTCAAATAAAAAACCCATACAAAGAAAACAAGCATGACATGACACTGGGACATGAAATTTTTATATAAGAACCAATAACTCTCTACACAAGGGTGAACAACATCACCACCAGAATTAAAAATTCTCCACAAATAAAAATTTTCCTGAACACTAGGTATAACACACAATTTTACCAGGGTTAAACAAAGGACCATAAACACCATCCACCAATATCACAGAGCCTGAACATCTCCAAATAAGAAAATTTGAATACAAAACCAAAACAGAACCATCTAAGATCGAACCACACCTTAATGAAAACAAATAACTCAAAGGCCACATCAAGTTGAATAAAATACTTATATTACGATTAAAAAATTTCATCACAACACTACAATAGAAGAAAACATAGAAAATTAGTAAAACAAAATTAAAAGGCTTTGAATATTTCCATCCTGATAATGGGATCAAAACCGAGACAAGGATTCAAGCACCTGACAACTCCTAACAATGCACAAGATTCTCCTTGGGACTTGTGGATGGGGATCTGATAGATGAAGAACATCCCGAATCATATGTAGGCATTAACATCCCAAAATCATGAATCATTTTTCAAGAAATGATTCATGCAGAACTTCTCTTGATGATCCAAATGACCAATTTGACAGAAGTTCTTTAGAGGGATGAGACATGATGGAATAGAATTCCTCGATTAGTAACACTTATGAAACAAAAAATAGAGGTCTAGGGAACTAGAAGTCATAACTAATGACGATCGTTCCTTAGTAATAGGTTCCTTTGGAACAGGTTCCTCTAGCATATGCCCCTCACGATATAGGGTACCTTCACAAATGAAAAGAGGCATTGGATTACCAGCCATCTGTACTCCGGGTACCAACTCAGCTTGGAACACTTCATCCACCATATTCTCAAAACCACTGTACTTAGAAGAGAGGAATTTCTCTTGGATATCATAATTAAGACCCCTAAGAAAACTATAATTATTCATTATATCCTAGACACCACCTGTATAGAAAAGGATTTCGTCTTCTTAAAAAAATCAATAAAGTCCTTCACCGTCCATTGACCTTGTTAAATACGCATGATCTATTCCCTTTTATTCATCTTCAACGCTTTAGGTATGATCCATCAGACGATGATGGATTTATATACACCCCATGTCATCCCAACTTCCAATGAGGTCAGGGTGAGAAATTCCCATTTCTCAAAATATGGACCTTTGAACAGACCCAAAACATCACTCACCCTTACATTTTTGAAAATTCCCAACACCCTAAAGACATGCTCGACCTCTTCAAGCCACTATGCTTCTTCTAACAGATCTTTATCACCTTGAAGGAAAAGAAACAACTAAGAATAATCTGATATTAAGCATGATTCCTTAGTGAATTTGGGGACCTTTCTATGCTAAATCTTTTTAATAGAATAAAAAACATGATACTGAAACCAAAATCAAGCCAAAACATAACTTAAAGAAACACTGCAAAAAAATAAAACATCTCACAAGACAAAAAATCAAAAAACCATGAAATTTAATTCATAATCAACCCTTATCATTTAAATTCAAAAAATTCCTTCTTCTAAGGCCACTTTCCAAACACCAAACACCATCTTTTAAACAAAATTTCAATTTCATAAATCATTTCCTCTTTCTAGACCACATCAGAAAAACAATGTTTATCCTTTGATTTCAATCACCCACCCATGGAATCTTATGAAGTATCACATGTGAGGCCATCCAATTACTCTTACATCATCCACAAACAATTTTCCCCTTCCACTTTATGTATATACCCACAGACATGTGGACGTCCATAGAGAGCACCTAGGGTCACACATCTCCTTCCCATATGAAATCAAAACATATTCCAAATTTTACAAACTAAAATATAAATTTTAAAACCCACATTTCCAACTCGAAACCATTTGAAAGAAAATATTCTCATTAAAAACTAATTTTCATTTCAATATCCAATTTAATTTTTCAACAAACCCTTACATCCAGCAAATATATGTTGAATCATAGCTTGCACCACACCACCAGAATGAGGGACTAGTTTCTATTCCTAACTTAGAAACCTGGCTGTGAGCCATGTCCCATGTAATTAATAACACTAAGGTGGTATTGAACTATGCATGTGGACTCCACATGTGTCATTACTCCATGAGGGATCACAATGTGACAATGAATCACCTCCATTGTCATCCCTCAATCCCAAACAACATCAAAAGACTCAAATCCTGGAATAACTTTGGTAACTTGAGGATCAGTGTGAGAAAGATTCCACAATGTTATTACCCAACATACCTCATGAGTTCTGAGTGACATAATATGCATCTACTAGACACCACAAATAACAAGAACCTTATATGATACCATTTTGTCATGAACTCGCTCGAGCCATGTCGCAGACTGGGTACGGTGTGGGGTTAGATGACATCCTTGGCTGGTTCATAACAATCCAAGGATTGGGATGAGTTTAATATATTATTTTTTAAAATGTATTTTCCTTGGGTTCTTCATACCATGATGTAGAAATAGTTCCTCATGTTGAATAAAATATTTTTTGAATCTATTGCTTCTTATGAGGATAATTACATTAAAAATAAGAGGTACACTTTAGGAATTTTCATAAAACCCAAAATTTGAGTTGATAGGTTTTTAGTTTCATAAAGAAATGTATCAGAATAGAGTTTTCCATCAGTGAAATTAGTAGCTATGAATATATTATTAATTGTGAAACCCATCATTAAATGGATGTTAATGTCACACATCAGTCCCATGGTTTGGACAAGAAAAGGTAGATGGAGTTTAAATGAAACTAAAAAAACCAAGTAGAAAAGAAGGCGGGTTTTTCATTATCTACTAAATGTGAAAAGAAGCATGAAGGAATTTTCATTAAGAGGTTTTGTACATTTTTTAAGTGTGGAATGGATGGTCACTAGGAGATTGATTGCATAAGTTTTGGGAATAAGTTAACTCAAATTGCCAATGGGGATAATGATGCACCAAATGTGCCTCCCACGATTCAGTTCTAAAACTATATGGAGAATGTTAATTATGCAAACCATTTCCCAAATCGATGTTCTAGAAATGATGGTAAACATTATAAACCTATTAAATAGAGGTAAAAAGGTAAATCTCATGTAATCTCTATTTTGGACGAGGGGTGAAATAATGACATGATGAAAGGTACAATTACCATACACTCTAAAAATATTAATGACATATTTTCTTCTTGATCTACCAACTCTTTAATTTGTATATATTTTTCTATGTTTTTTAAGATCCAATCAAAATAATAAGATATGTAATTAGTACTGAAAACACCTAATGTTATGATGATTTCATTCCACATTAATGATTCCTCTCTAGTTGATGTTATTGGGATTATGATTCCTATAAATCTTATCATTCTTCATATGGTTGAATTTTATATCACCTTAGGAATGGATTGGATTTATCTCTATAAATCCAACATCAATTTTCATGGAAGGGAAATAACATTTGATATTTTGGACCCTCCTATGATTGTCCAATAAATGGATGGTATGTATGAAATTCCTCTAGAGATTACATCAAGTGTATATGTTTTATTCCTCATTAAAAATTGTTTTTATCACAAATGGTTGGAGAGAAAATTGACATCGATGATATGCCATTGTTCTTTATTTTTTGGATGTCCTTCTAGAAGAGTTTCCTAGCATTCCCAAATAACACTAAGTTGATAACTCAATATAATTCATATATGGTTCGACACCAATTTAAAAGACTCTATATAGTATAGCCTTGATTGATTTGTAGTAATTAAAGAAGAAACTCCAAGAAAACCATGACGAGGAACACATTTGGCCATGTGTGTTATCTTGAGGTTAACCTATTATTTTTGGGAAAATTTAATATGGATCGATGCAGCTCTACATTGATTATAAGGAGTTGAAAAAGATCAAAATCAATAAAAAGTATCATCTTCCATGTATTGATGGCTTGTTTGATCAACTACGTGGAGCTCAACACATTAATTGACATTCATTCTAGATATCGTTAATTGATGGTCAAGAAGGAGGATATAACCAAGATGAAATTCCATAAAAGGTATGGATACTATGAATATATAGAGATTCCATTTGGTCTTACTAATTCAGATTCTATATTCTAGGATATAATGAATAGAGTCTTTAAATATTACCTTGATCAGTTTTTGGTAGTATTTATAGATGATATTGTTATCCATTCAGAAAGAAAAGAAGAAAATGGAGATCACTTGAGAAAAGTACCGATGACCCTAAGGAAGGAGAAGGTATTTGAAAAATTTTGAAAGTTTGAATTTTGGTAGAAAAATGTTTCATTTTTGGGTCTTATAATATCAAGATATGGTATATCAGTAGATCTATCAACGATGGAGGCTTTTGAATGAAACCATAGACCAACCTTGGTGACTGAGATCCATAAATTTATTGGTTTAGCTGGATATTATCGAGGGTTAGTGGAAAATGTCTCACAATTATTTAATCCTCTGACCACGTTAACATGGAGGGGTGTTATGTTTCTCTAGATATATGGATGTGAGGAAAATATCAAGTAACTGAAGAAAAGATTAGTCAGTTAACCTAGGATTACATTTCACTGCATTGAAGATGGGCTTGTAATTATAGTGATGTATCCCATGAGGGATTGGGATGTGTTCTTATTTAAAATAACATGGTTGTCTTTTATGCCTCATGATAGTTTAAGGTTCATGATAAAAATTAACCAATGCATGATTTGCTATTAGAAGTGGTAATTTATGCATTAATGATATGGAGGAATTATCTTTTTGGAGATAAGTGTGATATATAAACTAATCATAAATTTATAAAATATATATTCACACCGAAGGGGTTGATCACGTGCTATAGAATATGGTCAGAGTTGATAGCGAATTATGATTACTCAATACATTACCACCATAGGAAAGAGAACAAGGTGGATAATACTTTGATTTGGAATGATCATGCTAACTTATCCATGATGTGGATTAAAATTGATATAATATATCCATATTTGAAATGGATAGATCTAGAAATCCTGAAGGAAGGGGGAAAATCTTATCTTTATCAAATGACTGTTTAACCCTCTATCAATGAAAATATTAATGAGGAATATTAGGATGATGAAGAGATGCAGAAGGAAGTCAGAAATGTTCATAATTTTGACCATGATCTAGATGGAATGATAACGTTTAGGAACAATGTATATGTTCCATCCATACTTGATGTGAAAAAGGAGATATAAGAGGAATCTCATAGTTCTTCATTCCCTATTCTTCATGGAAGTACGAAGATGTATATAAACTTGAAAAATAATTTTGGTGGGATTTCATGAATAGATATATCTCATAGTTTTTATCTTGGTTCTTTGTATGCCCAAAAGAAAAAGCTGAATGAAAAAAGTAAAAATAGTTGTTGGATCCATTACCCAAACTACAATAGAAATGGGAGAACATAACTTTGGATTTTTTATTAGAATAACCAAAACCTCTAAATGGTTTAATACTATATTTTGGGTAGTTGATCTCCATACTATTTCATCACACTTCATCACTACCAGATAAAGATTATCTCTTGACCAACTTTCCTGGATATATATTAATGATGTGGTAAGGTTTCATGGAGTAGGAAATTATATTATATCATATCAGGATCTAAGGATTAACTCATAGTTCTATAAATTTCTTGATTAAAAATATAATATATAATTGAGTTCCAACACAAATTAAAATCCTCAGATAGATGGATAGTATGAATGAATAGTTCAAACCGAAGAGGATATGTTGAGATATTTTTCTTTAGATTTCAAAGGTGGTTGGGACCAACACCTTCCTCTAGTTGAGTTTTTATACAACAATATCTCTCACTCAATCATTCATATGTAACCTTATGAGGAACAATATGTCAGATAATGGTATATTTAGGCTAAAAAATAATAAGAGGGGGGGGGGGAATTTTGGTTTAAAAATGTTTTTTAATCCTTAAAAACTCAATGTTTAACAATCTTAAACAAGATGAATTCAAAAACCCACTTTAGCACTTAACAAAAAAACCATCGTGACTAGGATATGATAAAATGAATCCAATAAAAAACATAATAAAAGCTTACGTAGAGAAATATTATACCTTAAAGCATATAGAATCTTATTTATATCAGAGTATATAAGTATAAGAAAGTGTAATAAAGTTACACATTAAAATTTTTAACAATATGGAGTGGAATTAAAACATGTATAAAAATAGGAAAACTATAATAAATATTTTTACCCAAAGATAAGGGTATCCAAAACCCTGGATAAAGGTTCCATGATTTATTCTTTCAATAAAATCTATCTTACCCAAACTAGGGTAAGCCCTCTATATGAAGATCAGTATCTGTCTTTCTATCCCTGCAACACCTCGATCTCTAAGGTTATGATTACCTCTGTCTTCTTATCCTTGTAATATCTCAATTGAGTAGAAATAATAAGAATCTCACTTGGTAGGTTGAAGATTATTTTCTCATATTGAAATTTTTTTACAACATTTTCACAAAGTTGGCTTGAGTAGAGCTTTCACAGAGTATCACATCTTTCTAGAGATCAATAACTCTAAATGAAAACTCTATCACTGAACTCATACAAATTTCTAGGCATTTAAAGGAATATATTACAATGGAACACTTCATCTTACAATGGTCATATTTTTCCTTAAATTTTAGTGGGAACTGTAAACATGGAACTCAGAAAATGGATATGTTAAGAGAGATTGAATGACAACATTATATATAACCAAATATGAGAAACACTACCAAGATTAAGAAACATTAATCCTTTTAGGATATGATAAAATGAAATTTTATATTAAGGAAATGAGGTAACTATAAGAAAATAATTTAATCATACTCTTAACATAGTGGAAGTTAGATTCTAGAAATATTGACAATAAAATTCTAAAATACTAAAGAATCAGAGTATGAATTTTGAAAAATTATGAATTGTATATCCGGAGAAATAAGAGTATGATTTTTAGAGAAATAGGAGTCTGATTTCTAGAGTAATTTGAGTTTGAATTCAAAAATAATTCACTATCTATTTTTCAGGGAAATCAGAGTCTAATTTCTAGGTAAATCAAAGTTTAATTTCCAAGGATATCAGAATCAAAATTATAGGGAACATAGATTTTATGGAACTGTAAGGATATAAGGTAGATAAGGATCTTATATTTTGAATTATGAAAAAGATATTCAAACATGGATTGAGAAAACACTAGATAAGTCATTGAAAAACAAATATAAAGAAAAAATCATTTTTAGAAAAAAAAAATTTTCCATAATAAGAAGATTATTGATGAATGGTAATTTTTCTTAATAAAATGTGATTGTGATTTTCAAAACATAAAGGAATGAAAAAACAATAAGGAAACATATTAAATCAATAATCTCCACCTTTTTGGAAATCAAAAACAACATTACCTAAAATAATATAAGAATTAAAATTTTAATCGTTGCTCTTAAAAGAAATACTTATGAATGTTTTTATTTATATCATGTGATGAATAAGACTAACCCTCCTTAGGTTTTGAAATCTCTAAGGGAAGTATTCTAGTCTTTTATAGAGAAAATACACCCCTTATTATTAATTTACTATTTATGTTATACCCCCCTCAGGACATTATTTTATTTTAAATTAATATTCATTAGGATCATTATTTTTCCCCCTTTGTGATTTTAAAAAAGAAATGGAGGAAATGAAAAATAATTTTACCTGAAGGGTATGGAAAATAAAAAAAATGAAAAGATAACCAATTTCATTAATATAAAAAAATTTACAATGAAAAATAAAACAAAATATCAGAATTGAAAAGAAAATCATTTATCGTTCTTTTTCACCTTTGGCATTAGATTTTTCAAGGTAGCATTCTACATCTTAAATTATTGATGATCATCTTCAATCTTCTTAATCAATTTTTCCTGATCCTAATATTTTTCTTTTCTAGATCTTTGATTCTATCTTCTAGAGACTTAATAATTTTTCCTTGATGAGTTATCAATTATTCAAAATCATTGTTTTTTCCGATATCTCTTCCCTGAGTTGCCTTTCCCTTTTGAGATTTAATGATACTGAATTAAGTTTCCCATTATTATCTTTATCTTAATGTTGACATCTTGATTTCTATTCCTTCATTTTCTATAGGAAACATGTTGAAATATTCTCTATCCTGTCATCAAAATTATCAAATGAATATTTGACTGAATCAGTGAAATCATAAAAAAATTTAAGATCATATATTATTGAATTATACTACTTAGTTATTTATTTTCATGATATACTATGAGAATCATAAATGACTCAAAATTACTTGAACTCTTCTTCAGGTTTGATAAACCTTTCCTTAAGAAGTTTTTTTGAATCTGACTTGTGATTGAATATTTCTTGAATTAGTTGACATATTGAATCAATAAGTGGAAAGAAATGAATTTAATTCACAAGATTATTTAAGCAATGAACAAAAAATCATGTCATAAATAAATTTTAAGACTCTGATATAGGTTCATTTTTTGTTGATGGAAATTTATCATGCTCAGGTTCTCTCCTCTTTGATGTTCTAGAAACATTATTCTTCACTTTTTCAACAACAAAAACTTTATTTGGTGAATCGACAAGAATTATATTTCCTTTCTTAGTGTTATAAGTTTATTTCTCATATTTTAGTGTTCCAGTATCACTATCAAAAACTTGAACTATTCTATCATCATCATCAATAATAACATATTTATCAATACCAATATCATCAATTTTCTTATTAGCCTTGTTATCAAAAACTTGTTGAACAATATCATCATTACTACTCTCACCATATGATGTAAAACTATTATCATAATCATAAGAATCATCATATTTTGGAACATATTGTCCTTTTGAAATAATCATTTTAGAGTCATATTGGTCTATTCTTATAGAAAACATTTTACAAGGGCTCTCATTTTCTTGATATTCTTCAATTATTCTTATGACATCATCACTCTACTCCTCCTCTTCTACCTCTCTTGGATTTATTCTTGTTCAACAATGGGTCTCATAATTGAAATTTACTTCTTTATCTTATTTGTAGCCAGAGTATTAGTTGGAACTGGTTCATGTTGGAATTTTTTTGGTACATATAATTGTTCAGATTCCTTCTCAGTATCACCTAAAAATGCTTGGATAATCTCAAAAATATATTTTTTCTTCTTCAACTTCATATATTTGTATTTTCACCCAATTTATTCACCTTCTTGAATTTTTATAGCCTTATAATCAGTAGGTTCTAACACAAAAACTACATATCCTTCTTTATTATTCTTCTTGAGCTCTCTCCATTTAACAACAACTTCATAAGAGATTGTCTTTTGTTTCTTTAGCATGGGTGGAGTAGATACTGACTTAGGTGCTAATGATATATTTTTTTATTAAGGATTTTAAACTTTTCAATTCTTAATGGTTGGTATAGAACATTATCCATATTCAAATTTCCTACTTGAAAATTGATAATACATTTAAAAAATTTCAAATAACCCTGATGTCTGAACACTAAAACCAATCTTCATTCTTCATAGAATATCATCACTTAACAAAATTATCTTATTGGTTTTTCCATAAAGTTTCCCAAAATTTTGAAGGATTCTAGGCACAAAACATGATCTTGGATAAGATCACATGATACACAATGATTTTAGACATTATGGTTCTATTATTAACATTTTCGATGGTCAAAAGAATGTATTTTATGAGATTCAACATAGTAACATTCACTAAAAAGTCCTTCATGAAGATATCACATATCTTAATAATAATTTTCCCCTATCTTGGAATCATAAAACCTTGAATCCAAAGGGATAAAAATCTATGGTTGGTTAAAAGATGAGGGATCTTTAGTGTCTTCGCCCCTTTTTTTCCAAGGCACTCTATAGCCTTAACTTTCTCAAATGAATCTTCCTTATCAAGTAATCTATGTGAAAAAAGGATTGCTTCACCTTCAAAAGAAATATCCAAGATACATGCAGCCTTGTTGAAAGAAAAATAATACATAATTCTATTACTCTTAAATGAAATCATTTATCTAACTCATTTTTCATAAAAATTAATTGTATTATAAAATTATATAACCAATCCGCATACATGTGATCCTGATATTTTTTTTTCTTTGGCTATGTTGATACTTTCCCATCCATTCTTCTTTATCATTTATGAAATCAAGGATACATACTTAAAAATTAAGTTTGGGTCACCCACCCTTACATGTAAATTATCCAATAATTGAATTCCTTATTATAGGCCATCTTAGTCTATGAGGAAAATTCAAGAGACATTCAGAGTTTAAGAGAAGGGAAAAATGGAACAAAAACATTGAAGAGAGGTAGGGATTCTGTGCAATAAACTGAGTAAAAAGATGTGGGACATGACTATGAGGGTCTTATATATAGGCTTTGTGATGATGGTTTATATTCCTTAATCAATCCAATAGTTGAGATTATCTTGTTGCGATCTTATGATTTATTTCAATGAAAAATAAGGATTTATAGGTTCCAGTCTATTGATGTTTTAAGAAAAAATAGGATTTTATGTAATGTGAATATGACAAGGTTTTATGAAAACATGAATGAAATAAAAACAAAAAATTGTAATTATGATAATATAGGTAAGAAAACAAACCTTCTGGATTGCATAGAAATATTTTTCTATATTGATAACGTTATTCTTATACAACATAGTTTCCAAAATCTATTATTTGGAAAAGAAAACTTTTTAGGTTCATAAAATTTTAGGTTTCAGAATTTTTTTTGTAAAAGGAAATATAAAAGAGTAAACAAATGTACTCCCCCTATTAGAAGGAGTGTTTTCTCTAAGAAAAATGTTGAAAGATTCTATATCCTGTCATCATAATTATCAAATGAATCTTTGACTGAATCAGTGAAATCATTAAACAATTTCAGATAATCTATCATTGAATTATACTACATAGTTATTTATTTTCAAGATATACTATGAGAATCATAATTTATTAGAAATTAATTGAAATCTGATTCAAGTTTGATAAATGTTTCCTTAAGATGTTTTTTTGAATCTGACTTATGATTGACTATTTCTTGAATTAGTTGACATTTTTAATCAATTAGTTGATGGAAAGGAATTTAATTCACAAGATTATTTATGTAATGGACAAAAATCTTGTCATAAATAAATATTAAGACTTTGATATAGTTTCTTTTGTTGGTGATATAAATTTATCATGATCATGTTCTTTCCTCTTTGATGTTATAGAAACATGCTTCTTTAATTTTTTAACAACAACAACTTTATTTCGTGAATCAACAAGAATTATCTTTCCTTTCCTAGAATTAGTGATTTCCTTCTCAACTTTTAGAGTTTCAATATCACTATCAGAAACTTAAACTATTATATCATCATTATCTACAATAACTTATTTATCAATACCATTATCATCAATTTTTTTATTAGCCTTGTGATAAAAAACTTGTTAAACAATATCTTCATTACTACTCTCACTATATAAAGTAAAATTATTATCCTCATCATGAGCATCATCATATTTTGGAACATATTGTCCTTTGGAAATAATCATGGTAGAGTCATAATGGTGTGTTCTTATAGAAAAAACTTTATAAGTGCTCTAATTCTCTTGATATTATTCAATTATTCTAATGACATCATCACTGTACTCCTCCTCATCTTTTTCTTCATTGATTTATTCCTCTTCACCAATGGGTTTCCGAATTTCAATTTACTTCTTTCTCTTATCTGTAGCCAGAGTATCAGTTGGAACTGGTTCTTGTAGGAATGTTTATGGTATATAAACTTGTTCGGATTCCTTCTCAGTATCACTTATCAATTCTTGGATAATCTCAAAATTTTATTTTTTATTCTTTAACTTCTTGTCTATATATTTCCTCTAAATTTCTTCATCTCCTTGAATTTTTATAGCCTTAGCCTCGGTATGGTCTAAACCAAAAACTACATATTTTTCTTTCGTATTCTTCTTGAGCTCTCTCCATTTAACAACAACTTCGTCAAAGAATGTGTTTTGTTTCTTTATCTTGGGTGGAGTAGATATTGACTTAGGTGCTAATGATTTCTCTTTCGATTCAGGCTCTTTAACTTTTCATTTCTTAAGGGTTGGTTTAGAGAATTCTCCATCTTCACATTTCATTCTGGAAACTTGATAATCCATTTCAAAAAGCTCAAATAACTCTCATGTCTGAACTCTAAAACCAATCTTCACTCTTCATAGCATACCATCACTTAACAACATTATCTTATTGGTTTTTTCCATAGAGTTTCACAGAATTTTGAAGGATTCTAGGCACAAAATATGATCTTGAACATGATCATTGGATACATATTGATTTTAAACTTGATGGTTCTATTCTTAATATTTCAAATAGTCAAAAGAATTTATTTGATGAGATTCAACTCGGAAACATTCACTAAAATTTACTTCATGAATATATCACATATCTTAATAATACATGTCCCCAATTCCTGGAATTAGAAAACTTTGAATCCTAAGGGCTAAAAATATAGGGTTTGTTAAAAGATGAGCGATCATCGGTGTCTTCACCCCTTTTGGTCCGAGGCACTCAATAGCCTTAACTTTTTCAAATGAATCTTCCTTATCAAGAAATCTGTGTGAGAAAAGGATTACTTCACCTTAAAAAGGAATATCCAAGATACATTCATCCTTCTTGAAAGACAAATAATACGCCTTTCCATTAATCTTAAACGAAAACATTTATCTTAATCATTGTTCATAAATATTAACTGTATTATAAAATTATATAAACAAATCCACATACATTGGATCCTGATATTTTTTTCATTGGCTATGTTGAGACTTTCCCATCCATTATTTATTATCATTTATGAAATCAATGATACATACATAAAAATTAAATTTGGGTCACCCACCCTTCTATGAAAATTATCCAATCCTTGAGATCCTTATTAAGAAGCCATATTTGTCTCTTAGGAAACTTCAAGAGACATTTAGAGTTTAAGAGAAGGCAAAAATGGAACAAAAACATTGAAGAGAGGTAGGGATTTAGCGCAAAAAAAACTGAGTAAAAATATGTGGGACATGAATAAGAGGGTCCTATATATAGGATTTGTGATGATGTTTCATATTCCTGAATCAATCAAATAGTTGAGATTATCTTTTTATAATCTTACGATTGATATCAATGACAAATAAAGATTTATAGGTTCTGATCTATTGATGTTTTATGCAAAAATAAGATTTTATGGAATGTGAATCTATCAAGGATTTATGAAAACAAGATTTAGATACAAAAAAACTGTAATTATGATAATATAGGTAAGAAAACATATCTTCTGGATTGCATAAGAAATATTTTTCAGTATTGATAACGTCATACTTATAGAACATAGTTTCCAAAATCTGTTATTCAGAAAAGAAAACTTATTTAGGTTCATAAAATTTTAGGTTTCAGAATTTTTTTGTAAAAGGAAATATAAAAGTGTAAACATATGTACCCCCATTGTGGAAAATAGTGGTTTAATGTTTGAAGATGGGATTTAACAAAAAAATAAACATGGATGATTACCTTATGATTATCATTTCTAACTTTTGTTTAATGTAATAAAATATATCATAGGGAAGTGAATTTTTAAATATTTCATCAATTTGATCTTGTGTTATGATAAATTGAAGAATGGTATCTATTTTATGTGTGTGGTCACTAAGAATGTGATTCTTAATGTCTATGAATTTTACACCAGAGTGATGTTATGGGTTTTTTCTTAGGGAAATTTTACTAGTATTATCACACATTATTTATTTTTTGGTAAAAATTATGCCATAATCAATGAGTGTGTGTTCCATACAAAACACATGAGCACAAAAACTTCCAACTACTACATATTCAGCTTCAGTAGTGGAAAGTGCTATTGAGTGTTGTTTTTTACATGAACACAAAAATAATGAATCTTCTAAGAAATGAAATGTTCCAAATGAACTTTTCCTATCCATTTTACATGCACCAAAGTCTGCATATGAGAATATTTTTAATACAAAATCATTTCCAAGATAATAGAAAAGTCATAAATCCATGGTTTCATTTAAAGAGAGAAAAATTAATTTCACTGCTTTTAAATGGGTTATTTTGGATTATATTGATATCCTACACATACACCTACTGAAAACATTAAGTTTGGATGACTAGCTGTTAACTATAATAAACTTCCTGTCATACATCTAAAAGATTTTTGATCAACTAGTTTGCCAACATTATCAAGATCAAAAGTGTTTGAGGTACCAATTGGAGTACTTTTACTTTTAGTGTTGTCATATCCACAATAAATAAGATTATATTAAATATACTTATTTTTATATATATAAGTTCTTTCTAGTTATTAAGGAATTTAAAATATGAAAAAATGTTTCCTTGCCCATCATACTCATTTCGAGTGTAGAATTAATGAGATTCGCAAATGAATTGGTTAAAGATTTCCGAGTTGATCTAGATATAATGTCATCAAAATAAATTTGAAAAAAAAATATTTTTGTTATCTTTATTTATAAAAAGGGATAGATCAAAAGTTCCCTTGACAAAATTGTTTTTTAACAAAAATATTGCATGTCTGTCATATCAGGATCAATGGGATTCTTGAAGTCAATATAAAGATTTGGAATGTTTTTAAACATGATCAGGATGTTCTATGTCTTAAAAAACATGATGTTGTTCAACATATACTTCCTCTTCAACACATCCATTAAGTAAATCATACTTCAGAACCATTTAGAAATGTTTGAAGTTGAAAAATGTTGTAAAGGCTAGTATAATATGAATAGATTTAAGTCTAGCTACTAGAGCATATATTTTCTCATATAATATTCATTCTTGTTGATTATACCCTTTAATAACTAATCTTTTTTTATTTCTAAAAATTAATACACTTTCATCACATTTTTTTGAAGAACCATTTTATACAAATTATAGACGATTCTTTAGGTCTTTCAACTAAGCTCAAAACTTTATTCCTTTAAAATTCATTTAGTTCATCTTCCATAGATTTAATCCAATCATCATCACCAAAATATTCATCAGTGATTAACAGTTATATTTATAAATGAAATGATAGATTCTCAAATTCATTTCTTAAATAACATCTAGTCCTTAAATATTTATTTATATCACCAATTATACTATCTCGGGGATGATTCTTAAGATAAAACTTATATGGGTTTTGTAAAACATATTCATCAAAATAAGGTGAAAAATTATCTGGGTAAATAATTCAGAATCATTTTCTTTAGTATTTTTCTTATTATAATAATATTCCATCAATGACTGATAATTCGTTTTTGAAAACACATCTGAAGATGTAGGTCGAGGTTGTTTAAAAACAAAAGGATCAGTTTCATCAAATCTAACATGTACTGTTTCTTCAATAATAAAATATTATTTTTTTGTTAAAGACTCTATGAGCCATAGAAGAAGTAGAATAGCCTTTTAAAATTCATTCATCGAATTTGAGGGAGAATTTATGTAAGTTATCTTTATTATTCCATATGAATATATTGCATCCAAATACATTGAGGTAAGAATCTATATGTTTTCTACCATTACATAACTTATAATGTGTTTTATTAAGAAAATGTATGATTAAAAAACAATTTATAGTTTAGAAAGTAGTATTGACAGCTTCATCCCAAAATTATTTAGAAATAGAGTATTCATTTAATATTGTCCTAGTTACCTCTTGAAGAATTCAACTTCTTCTTTCAACAACACCATTTTGTTGAAAATTTATTGGAGATGAGAAGTTATTATTAATGACTTTCTTACTACATGAAGTTTCAAAATCTGAATATTAAAATTGTACTCCAAGATCACTATGATTAGTTATTAATGGAAATTTTTTTTCTCATTTTTAACTTTGGCTAAGAAAAATATAAAATAAGAAAAGGAATTGGATTTCATTACTAGAAAATAGACACATGTAAATCTAGTGTAATCATCAGTTAATACAAAAACATTGTATTTTTCTACAATACTTCCAGTTTGTCTTGGGCCAAAAAGATCCGTATTCGCCTGCTATAATGTATCATAAGTGGGGACATCACTAATTGATTTAAATCTTGACTGAAGTTTCTTTCCATATTGACAAGGATAAAAAAACTTTTGTAAAAGAAAATCTAATCACTGGTAGATCCTTAACAAGTCTTTTGTTTGAGTGTTTTCATAGGTTTATAAGGTTATAATGTTCTAGTACTCTATTCCATAACATTGATTGATCTTCCATTGCATTAATTCAAGGTATGTCTTGAATCCTATGGTCATCTATGTTATGTGTATAAACATTCTGATTCCTATGGGAAGAGAGCATAAACTCTTCCTTGTAATTGTGTACTTGACATTTATCACTCCTAAAATCTACAAGGAATCCTTAATAACATAATTGGATTATACTTATAAGGTTATTCATAAGACCTTTAACAAATAAAACATTTACAATTAAAGCTTTTCTAAGAAGAACAATATTTCCAATATCAAAAAAATTTCCTTGAGAAATATCTATTAAAGTTACTTTTCCACCATTAATCATAATACAATTTTCAGTAAAGTTTTCATTACTAGCCACGTGATGACAATGTGCACTTTCCATGTACCATGTATTATTTTTGGATCATCCTTTTTTTGAATAATAAATTGGTTATACATTCAGAATCCAAACATTCATTGATCCGGTAATGTTTGAAAGTAAAATATTAGGTAGCCACATTGACTTAGAAAAATGGGATTTATGAAAATATAAGGATTGGGTTTTATTAAAATAACATATTTTCTCTCAATTTCTGCCACATTAACACTTAGTGAAAAAAGGATCACTTTGGAAAACAAAATAGTTATGGATGAAAAACTAGTTCTGAGTGAGAATAACCAAATCCAAAACTATTTCCTAGAGGATGAAGTTGTGAATATATTTTTTAAAAACTATCCATTCCATGGGTAATTTTGGAAAAATGTTTTTTAATGAAAAAATTTCCGACTAATTATAAAATTCTTGTCCTCATAGTAATTAGTCTTAGAATTTGAGAGTGTCTCTAAATATTTTTTCTTAGAAATTATTTTTTCAATATCCTTAGAAATTTTATCCTTCTCAGAATTAACATCCATAACGTTTTTGGAATCATTTCCAAAATCAAGGGTTTTCTGATCAATATCATTTGAAATATATGATACTTATTTTATTAAAATAGATATTCTATAATTTAATTTATCAAGTTTATTTCTGATTTTACTATTTTCATCCTCAAGTAAGTCAGAAACTCTGGATACTTTTTCCAAAGTAGGTAAATTATTATCTTCTGATGAGGATGATTCTTCATTAAAAAATTTTCATTTAATGAAATATTGGTTAATGATTAAAAAATATATTACTTATCCATGATAAACTTTTTATCAGTTGGAATTATGGCTATAATACCAATATTTTTATTTCTAGATGATTCAATATTAGAAGATTAATTAGAATAATCACCACCACTAGACCTCTAGGTGTCATTATATTTTAGTACATTCTTATAATTAGTATTTTTGTACTTCTTCTTATTTCTTAATGGATTCTAATAATTTTATTCTTTCTATTTGAGCACAGGACATTCTGGTCTAATATGACCCACTATCTTGCATTCACATCATGTCACTTCTAGATCATTCTTATCCTTTCTTTATTTATTCTTCTATCTATATTGGAAATGTTTATTTCCATAGTATTGTTTTTTTCAAGAATGTTTTACATGTTCATTCTCAGAATGATCACTATCACTTGATTCCAATATAATAGTGGCTTTCTTGTCTTATGATCTAATAACTCTTTCCAGAGTCTATGATTTCATATGATTTGATTTATTAGTTAAAGAAACAGTTCCATTACCAGTATTTTAATTATTGATCTTTTAATCTCTCTACATTATAGTTTCATGCTGTAGAAGGGTCCCAAATAACTCATATAGAGTGATATTTGAAACATTCTTATTCGTATCATTCACTGTTGTTTTATATTTGTTATACCCCTCTCTCTTGGATTTTAATGATCACAATCACTCTCATCGTGTTCTAACTTGTTTTTCAAGTTTGTTTGATGATAGGAAAAAGGTTGCCAAAGAGTTGGCCCAAGAAGACTTGAAAAGGACTCTCTGAGTCCACCGGCCAGCCGGTGGCCAAGCACCGGTCAGCCGGTAAGCCCAGTCAAACTAGCCGTTGGGCTTTGACCGGACTTGTACTTTTGACCCCCAACGGCTCCGGAAGCCCTCCAACGACTATATTGAAGTATTTGGGGATATTTCTCCTATAAATAGACGAGGATGGATGCCGGGAACACTCCCGATACATTGGAATGATATTTTGATCCCTTGAAGCTCTAAACGACAAATCTATAAGGCTACTTGTGATCCATCTCCATCCTTGAAGCTTGGGATGCCTCTACATCAACTACTCTCACACTCTTGGCGCTCAAGGCTTCCTCAAGTTTGTTGTAATTTATTTGTTTCAATTGTTTAGTTATTCATTGGGTTTGTATTAAAACAAACCATCCTTTTTCTTCCTCACTTTCATTTTGGGTTTCTTGCTACAACCATCATAAAAAAGCAAGCTGTACGAAGGTGATCTAGCCTACCTTAAAATGGCTAGTGGGTTTCTTGCTACAACCATTAAAAAGCAAGCTGAAGTAAATCTCTCAACGGTTGAGTTGGGAGTGGAGACATAGGCTTTGGTTTAAGCCGAACTCCGTTATCAAATTGTGTCTTGCCCCTTTTTATTTCCGCTGCATTTATAAATTGTTTTTAAATTGTTAATTAATTTTTAAAAGGCAATTCACCCCCCTCTTGCCATCACTCTCCGACCAACAATTGGTATCAGAGGGACGTTTGTGTAATACCTTAACCAGTTACAAACCTAAAATCCATAGTGATGGATTCTTCCTCACAAGCACCCGAAGGGTATTCCATGACTCGGGCTCCATTCTTTGATGGAACCGGCTACACTTATTGGAAAACTCACATTATTACATTTCTTAGAAGTATTGGCTATCCTATATATAGAATTGTTATGCAAGGCTACACTCTCTCTAGCAAAGATGAGTCTAAGTGGACCCCCGAAGACATTACTAATTTTGAGCTTGATGGCAAAGCCATGAATGATCATAATTGTGGGTTAGACCGTAATGAATTTAATCATATTTCTACTTGCACCACTTATCATGAAATTTGGAAGCTTTTGGAAGTGACCCATGAGGGCACTAACAAAGTCAAAGACACTAGATTAGATATGTATCGTCAAGACTTTGAAAGCTTCACCATGCACCCACACGAAGCTATTACGGAAATGTTTACTCGCTTTACTGATGTGTGTAATGGGAGAAAGTATCTTGGAGATGATGTTTCTGCAGAGATGATGGTCAAGAGGATTCTTTGGGTCCTACCAAGCTCATGGGCTCAAAAGGTGACGGCAATCCAAGAAGCGAAAGATGTCAAGAAAATGCCGGTTGAAGAACTCATTGGATCACTTATGACGTATGAGATTACCATGAAGAGGAAAGCCGATAAAGAAGGTAAAATCTTCAAGGATCAAAAGAAAATAGCATTCAAAGCAAAGAAAGAAATCTCCTCCGATGATAGCGGATCCGAGATTGCTCAACTTGCAAGAAAAATGAGCAAGTTCATGAAGAAAAAGAATAATTTTCAAAGGGCACGAAAGGAAGAGCCAAAAGCAGAAAAAGAAGTTACATTCTTTGAATGTGGAATGAAAGGCCACATCAAACCGGAGTGCTCTCTTTTCAAGAAAAGGTTAAAGGAAAATAAAAACAAGAAGGCTTTCAAAGCGTCAACATGGAGTGCAAGCGATGACTCCATGTCTTCAAGCGACTCAAGCGATGAAGGTGGAAAATGCCTAATGGCATTTGATGAGGTATCTTCTTCCAACTCCTCTTCCTCATCTTCTTCTTTTAATAATGATATGTCTTATGAAGATCTCCAAAATGTGAGAGATCAATTAGAGGAAGGTTTTCACGAACTTACCTATAAATTTTTGGCCTTAGAAAAGAAACACAAAATTCTAATTTCTGAAAAAGATCAACTTCTCAAAAAGAATGAGGAACTTGCCCTTAAGGTCCAAGATATTCCAAATGTTGATTCTTTGAATTCAACTATTAAAGATTTAAGGGAATCTCTTGCCATGTTCACCCATGGTGAACAAAATTTGACCAAATTTCTAGGTTCTCAACGTTCGGCTAGAACCACACATGGACTTGGATTTAACAAGCAAGCCACCTCTTCTAGAGCACCCACTACTTTTGTAAGGGGGATCTCTCAAAATAAATTCTGTAATTATTGTAGAAAAACCAGACATATGATTTATGAATGTGATTGTAAAAATGCTAGATATGGCCACCCCAAAATCATTACCTACTCGGATGAATATCTTAGGATGTATCCCTCTAGACAAGTATGGGTTCAAAAGTCTCTTTTAGCTAACCTTTCCGGACCCAAACTTATATGGGTACCAAAATCTATTCTCTCTTGATTTTGTAGGATAAACACCAATTAAGTATTCCTTTGAAAGGCTCGTGGTATCTCAACAGCGGATGCTCGAGGCACATGTGTGGCGATCCCTCCGAGTTCAACTCCCTTGAAGAATTCGATGGAGGATACATCACCTTTGGTGACAATTCAAAAAGCAAGATCGTCGGAATAGGTATTATTGGTTTTGGTAGCTCCTCCTTAATTAAAGATGTTTTATTTGTTAAAGGTTTAAAACATAATTTAATTAGCAATAGTCAACTTTGTGATAGTGGTTTTTCGGTGAATTTTCAAAATGATTTATGTAATGTGTTTGATTTTCAAAACAAATTGATATTTTCTGCTTCCCATTTTCAAAATGTCTACATTATTGATTTAAAGTCTTTAGCTAGCCAAAATGTTAAATGTTTAAGTGCTCTTGACAATGAGTCTTGGCTTTGGCATAGAAGGTTGGGGCATTGTAGCTCTCATTCACTTCTAAAGCTTAATAAGAACAAGCTCATCTGTGACCTTCCTAAACTTAATTTTAAGAAAGATTTGATTTGTGAGCCATGCCAACTTGGCAAGAAACACAAATCTTCATTCAAATCTATGAAGGAAGTGTCCACTTCAAAATCTCTTGAGCTCCTTCATCTTGATCTTTTTGGTACTACCCCTGTAGCAAGTCTAGGTGGAAAATCCTATACCTTTGTTCTAGTAGATGACTTTTCTCGTTTCACTTGGGTTTTCTTTTTAGCTCATAAAAATGATGCTTGAAGAACCTTTTTGAAATTCTCTAGGAAAGTAGAAAATGAAAAAGGATATAAAATTATATCACTCTGTAGTGACCATGGTGGTGAATTCGATAACAAAGAATTCGATGAATTGTGTTCCTCTCAAGGATACAATCACACCTTCTCTGCCCCTAGGACTCCACAACAAAATGGAGTGGTTGAAAGGAGAAACCGAACTCTCCAAGAAATTGCTCGAACCCTCCTTAGTGAATTCAACCTCCCTCAATATTTTTGGGCCGAGGCGGTAAACACTGCTTGTTATACTATCAATAGAGTCCTTGTAAGACCCCTTCTTAAGAAAACCCCCTATGAACTTTGGAAAGGAAAATTACCCAAAGTTGGTTATTTTAAAGTGTTTGGTTGTAAATGCTTTATCCTTAACAGAAAAGATAACCTAGGGAAATTTGATGCCAAATCCGATGAAGGTATTTTTCTTGGGTACTCCAACTCAAGCAAAGCCTATCGTGTCTTCAATAAACGTTCAAAAACCATCGAAGAATCATCTCATGTCAAATTTTATGAAACTCGTCCAAAACCTCACCCGGTCATTGAAGATGTTGAAGATAAGCTTGATAAGCTTCATTTGAATGATTCCTCTTCTCCTCCCAAAGAGGATGACCATCAAGAACCCTCTTCACCTTCTTCGCCTTCCACCTTGCCTAAGGTTTGGAAACCTTCTAGAGACCATCCATTAGAAAATGTTATAGGTGATCTTCAAGCCGGTACTCGAACTAGAAGATCAATCCTCAACGAGGTTGAACATCAAGCCTTTCTTTCTCAACTAGAGCCTCAAACCATTAATGATGCCATTAATGATGAGAATTGGGTACTTGCAATGCAAGAGGAACTAAATCAATTCTCTAGAAATGATGTTTGGACTCTTGTTGAAAGACCCAATGATCATCCAATTATTGGCACTAAATGGGTTTTTAGGAACAAACTTGATGGTCAAGGAAATATAACCCGGAACAAGGTTCGCCTAGTAGCTAAGGGCTATAATCAAGAAGAAGGAATTGATTATTGTGAAACCTTTGCGCCCGTTGCTAGATTGGAATCCATTAGGATCTTGTTGGCATTCGCTGCTCACTTAAAATTCAAACTTTTTCAAATGGATGTTAAAAGTGCTTTTTTAAATGGTTTTATTTCAGAAAAAATCTTTGTTGAACAACCCCCCGGTTTTGAAGATCCAAAATTTCCAAATCATGTCTTTCAGTTAACCAAAGCTCTATATGGCTTAAAACAAGCCCCTCGGGCTTGGTATGAGCGGTTAACAAAATTTCTTTTAGAAAATGATTTTAAAATGGGTCAAGCTGATTGTACCCTATTTTTAAAACACACTTCCAAAGATCTTTTAGTTGTCCAAATTTACGTTGATGACGTTATCTTTGGTTCAACCAAAAAATCTCTTTGTACTGATTTTTCAGATTTAATGAGAAAAGAATTTGAAATGAGCTTTATGGGGGAATTAAAATTTTTCCTTGGTTTTCAAATCTTTCAAAATTCAAATGGTATTTTTCTAAACCAAGGAAAATACACAAACGAACTTTTAAGTCGTTTTGGTATGGATCAAGTAAAGGAAATTAGTACCCCCATGAGTACTTCTTGTAAACTTACGTTAGATGAAGCCGGGAAACCGGTGGATAACAAGCTTTATAGGAGTATGATCGGGAGTCTACTCTACCTAACTGCGACCCGTCCTGACATCATGTTAAGTGTTTGTATTTGTGATCGTTTTCCAGCCAATCCCAAAGAATCTCATTTTAAATCGGTCAAAAGAATTTTTAAGTATTTAAAAGGATCCAAAAACATTGGTTTGTTTTATCCCTCTAATACTTCTTTCGAACTTTCTTCTTATTCAGATGATGATTTTGGTGGATGTCAATTAGATCGTAAGAGTACTAGTGAAACCTGTCATCTGCTAGGCAAGTCCCTTGTTTCATGGAGTAGCAAAAAGAAAAACTGTGTTGCTCTTTCTACTGCCGAGGCCGAGTACGTAGCAGCTGGTAATTGTTCTGCCCAAATTATTTGGATGCAACACACTCTCTTGGATTATGGCCTTTCCTACGATCATGTCCCTATACGGTGTGACAACACTAGTGCCATTAGTATTTCTAAGAATCCAATACAACATTCTAGGAAAAAGCATATAGATTTAAGGCATCATTTCCTTCGTGACCATTTTCAAAAAGGGGATATCACTTTGGACTTCATTTCTACTGATTTCCAATTAGCTTATATTTTTACCAAACCGCTCCCGGTTGAACATTTTGATTTTATTAAGGGGGAGTTAGGAATGATTTGTCAATGAGAACTATTAAATATTTGACTCTTTTTGGATTGCTTATTTTTCTTTTTAAGTTATTTAAACTCCTTTTTTATTATCTTAATTTTTTTATGAATTTTAAGACCACCGGTCAACCGGTGGTACATCACCGGTTAACCGGTGGTGTCGGGTTTTCCTTTTTTGGGCTGGCTAGGGAAAGGGTTAAAAATTAAATTAAACCCTTCCCCTCCCATTTCTTTCTCTCCCTCTCGTGCGGCACCTCCAAACCAGTGCCTCCCTCTTTCCCTAGCCTCCTTTCTTCCTCCTTGCTCTCTCAAACTCCTTCTTCTCTCAATCTCTCTCATTTTTCTTCCTTTTGCCATCATGGGTCCTCGCTCTTCATGCAAGGGAAAGGGAATCGCTCAAGAAGCACCTCCTCCTCCTTCAATCCCTAAAATTCCGGACATTTGGCATGACAAAGTCATACTGCCTGGTAGAGTAATTGATTATTCTTGGATTTCTTCTGCTCGTCTCGAGCTTTTCTCTATTATTGAATATCAACACTGGTATTCTTTTTTTTGAACCTCCTGAGAAGGATGTTATTTATCCCCTTCTTGTCAAAGAATTTTATGCTCACCTGACGTGGTCGGTTTCTGACGACGTCGATACCATTTCCACCGCAGCTCTTGGGCAACCCATCACTATCAATTCTTTGGAGATTGCCAGGATGCTAGGGGTTCCTCATGTTGGACCTCATGCATTTTCTCAGGGGGAGTTTCCTCGGGACCCTGATTTTGATCTTGCTGTCTCTCTTGAGCATCTCACAGGGCAGCCCACTGATCCCATTGTCAATCTCTCCCAGCTCTCCCCTAACCATCGCATCATTGAGCGCCTCATTCAGACCACCCTTTCACCCCGTATCGGTGATCACGATACAGTGAAATTTATTGATATTTATCTTCTTTCTTATATCACCAGAGGTGTTCATTTCAATTTGGTCCGGTTCCTGTTCCGGGCCATGTCTTATGTGGCTGAGCACCCGCGTCGGTCCAAAAATCTACCTCACGGGCGCTTGTTGACCAAAATATTTACCTTTCTTTATGTCCCTCTCCATGCTACCTCCTTCGAGCAGCCAAAGAAGGATAGAATCATCAATTTTATGATGGTGCAACGGATGAACATTCGTTGGCATCCTTGGCGTCAGGAGTGGATTACTGACAAGGAGGGCCTTCTCAAGGCTTACTCCCCTCAGACACATTCACACCCTCCTTCCCATGCCATGCCTCCTGCCATTGCCGCTTCCTATCCTCTTTCAGATAGTGAGGACAGTGGTGATGATGAAGAGGAAGGGAGTGGTGACAGCGAAGGTGAGGATGCTGCTGCTACTGATGAGGGAGATGGAGCGGGTGATGATGCACCGGAGCCTGCTGAGGCTGTGCCCCCTCCCGCTAGTACTGGTAGCTTGTCGGTGACGACTGATCAATTCCTTCGCTTCCAGGATCAGATTGAGACCCGGCTCGACTTACAGTTTTCTTACATCAGCTCTCAGTTTGATCAGCTCCACTCTCTGATCGATTCTCTTGATCGTCTCTTTGAGGCGGTCCACGCTCCTCCAGCTCCGCCGACCTTCAGGCGTCGCCGTCACTCTCGGCCCTCTAGGAGTGAATAGAGCCGTTCCTGTTTTTTGGCTTGTCTTTGTATTTGTATTTTGAACATTCTATGTAACGTTTCATCTTTTATAAAATTCATGTTGTCTTATCTATCCATCCTTATTTTCATTGCTTACCTCTTTATTATTGTTTTTCTAATTTTCTTTCATACTCTTCCTCCTATTTTGATAATCCCAAAGGGGGAGAAAAACTCTCTATTACTTAGTTACATATTTCATTTAATTAAGTGCTTACTTAGTTACTTATTTCATTTAATTAAGTTCTCTTTTTAAATGTTCAATTTTAAGTTATTACTTTCATCAAAATCTGTTTTTAAATGGTTAAGTTTTTGATTTCAGTTGTTTCTTTTAAATGACCTATGGTTACAATTTCAAAATGAACCATTCTCTTTATTTCAATCCTTACAAGATTAATATCATTTTCAATACATGATACATCTATGAAATTCATGTATTAAAATGATCACTAAAATTTTCCATGTCCAAGTTTCTTATTTCTTTTTTACTTGGCATATCCTTTTTAAAAGCTTTCTCTTTTGTGATTGTGATCATCAAAATAGGGGGAGATTGTTGTACCCCTCTCTCTTGGATTTTAATGATCACAATCACTCTTATTGTGTTCTAACTTGTTTTTCAAGTATGTTTGATGATAGGAAAAAGGTTTCCAAAGAGTTGGCCCAAGAAGACTTGAAAAGGACTCTCTGAGTCCACCGGCCAACTGGTGGATTACCACCGGCCAGCCGGTGGTCTCTGGCAGAAGGAATGTTCTCTGCCAGGTGCCACCGGTCAGCCGGTGCCTGACCACCGGCCAACCGGTGTCTGGACCATCGGCCAGCCGGTGGAACCAGACAGAGAGCTTGCTCTCAGTCTCGACCACCGGCCACCCGGTGGATGGACCACCGGCCAGCCGGTGGCCCAGCACCGGCCCGCCGGTGGAATCCAGACAGAATGCTCTGCCTTCTGTCTGGAGCACCGGCCAGCCAGTGGCCAAGCACCGGTCAGCCGGGTAGCCCAGTCAAACTAGCCGTTGGGCTTTGACCGGACTTCTACTTTTGACCCCCAACGGCTCAGGAAGCCCTCCAACGGCTATATTGATGTATTTGGGGATATTTCTCCGATAAATAGATGAGGATGGACGCCGGGAACACCCCTGATACATTGGAATGATATTTTGATCCCTTGAAGCTCTAAACGAAAAATCTCTAAGGCTACTTGTGATCCATCTCCATCCTTGAAGCTTGGGTTGCCTCTACATCAACTACTCTCACACTCTTGGCGCTCAAGGCTTCCTCAAGTTTGTTGTAATTTATTTGTTTCAATTGTTTAGTTATTCATTGGGTTTGTATTAAAACAAACCTTCCTTTTTCTTCCTCACTTTCATTTTGGGTTTCTTGCTACAACCATCATAAAAAAGCAAGCTGTACGAAGGTGATCTAGCCTACCTTAAAACGGCTAGTGGGTTTCTTGCTACAACCATTAAAAAGAAAGCTGAAGTAAATCTCTCAACGGTTGAGTTGGGAGCGGAGATGTAGGCTTTGGTTTAAGCCGAACTCCGTTATCAAATTGTGTCTTTCCCCTTTTTATTTCCGTTGCATTTATAAATTGTTTTTAAATTGTTAATTAATTTTTAAAAGGCAATTCACCCCCCTATTACCATCACTCTCCGACCAACAATATTCACACTCATTTGGATTAATATCTATTATATTATCCACAAGAATCTCATCATCAAGACTATTCTCACCTATATACTAAAGGCTGTTAACTATAGTCATAAAACATTGTTGAAATTTTCATATAGGTTATCCATAAGGAAACATAAAACCATGATATTAAACTATAATAATAGATCTTCTTATTTTAATAACCTTGGAAGTGCCAAAATGCATGACTTATAATTTATTCTATATACTATTAGCATCTTCATAAGATGAAATATTTCCATAGATATTCATGGTCATGTAACATAATAATATATTGCATACCTTAATGTTATGTTGATACAAATTTTTTTCTTGATTGGAAAAGTTTCTGATTTCTTCATTGGATTCTTGTAGTCTCTAGTTAAAACAACAATGTTATCAACATTGGTATTGATAATAAAAGTCTTAATCCTATCTCTCCAGTATTCATCGTTATTTCCATAAAAATAGGTGGTCTTGTAGAATATAGAATGTCTTTTGATCCAATTATCATCCCTATAATTCTTAAAAGATGTTATTTTCCCCAAAAAAGAATTAGTAGTAGACGTTCATAAACAAAAGTTCATAAGAAAAATCTTTAGAAAAACGTGAACAAGTAAATTTAATTAAGAAATTTTGATCAAGAAAAACATATATTTCAGTATAAATATTTCAGAGACCTCTTCTAATACCGATTTTAGGATTAAAATATAGATGTATATTTCCTAGTTATAGGGGATGAATTGTAGGTTTAAAAACATTCGTTTTTATCCATACCAAAATCAATGTTTAAAAAAGTAAAACAAGATGAATTCAAAAACCCTTTATAGTTCATAACAAATAAACTATCTTTCTTAGGATCTGATAAAATGGATCAAATAAGAAAACATAAGACAAGTTTAAATAGAGACATATTCTTCCTTAAAGAGAATAGAATTTTATTTATATCAGAGTATATAAGTATAAGAATGTGTAAGAAAGTTACACTTACAATTTTTTAACAAAATAAAGAGGAACTAAAACTTGTAACAAAATAGGACATGTATAAGAAATATTTTAATCCAAAGAGAAGGGTATCCAACAACCTTGGATAAGGGTCCCTTGATTTATACTTTCAAGAATGTCTGTCTTTCCCACACCATGGTAATCCCTTGATACAAATATTAGTATCTATATTGCTATCCTCAAATCCCTCGATCTCTAATGTGATAGGTACCTCTATCATAAAATCCCCCAAAACCCTTGATTGATTAGCATAAATTATAATAGAACTAGGTAGGTTGAACAAGATGTTATCATATTGAAGAAGTTGTTCATAATATTCGCACAATGCAGTTTGAGAAGAGCTTTTGCAGAGTATCACTTCATTACAGAGATTAACAACTCTTAATGAAAAATCTAGTGCATAGATCATTCAAATGGCTTGGTATTTATAGGCACAGATTTTAATGGTCGACTTCTACATCCAATGGTCATATTTCTCATTAATTTATGGAAGGACCAGTACATGTGTAACTCAGACAATAGGCAAATTAAAATAGATTGGATGACATCATTTTATATAACAAACTATTGGAAACATTACCAATCTTAAGAGACATTAAAACATATGGGATCTAATAAAATGAAACATTACATTATGGAAATGAGGAAAATATAATAAAATCCTTTAATTAAATTATTCATATTGTGAAAATTATAGTATATAAATATTGACAATCATATTATGAAATAAGGGAGAATCCGAGTATGAATTATGAAGAATTCAGAATCTGATTTTAGTTGAAATTAGAGCCTGATTTCAGAAGAAATCAGAGTCTTATTTGAGATGAAATTAGAGTCTGATTTCGAGAAAAATCAAAGTATTATTTCCAAATAAATCAGAGTCTGATTTAAATAGAAATCAAAGTCTGATTTTTATAGAAATCATAGTCTGATTTCTAGAGAAATCAGAGTCTTTTTTCTAGAGGAATCAGAATCACAATGTTGGGGAAATCAGATTCCAAGGAACTATACGAATATGAGTAAGATAATGATTCTATTTTTTGACTTATTAAAAATATTCTTATACTTGGTTTGTGAAAAAACTATATAATTCATTGAAAACAATAGGTAAAGACAAAATAATTCTTTAGCCAATGAAATTTTCTTTATGAGGATGTTTCTTAGATAAAGATAATTTTCCTTAATAAAATGGGTTTGTGTTTTTAAAAACATAAAGTAATGGAAAATTAATAAGGAAGCTTATTGAATCAACACTGTATGTGAATAAATGTAGAGTTACGACATTTTGAGATGGGGTTGAAAGATGAAAGTTATTGGCACCTAAGATCAATACATAAATGGTCAAGAAGGTTAGAACCATTCATCTGCATATCAAGGTAGATCGGAGATTGTAAAAAAGTTACACTGATAACTATTGTCATGATCTTGACATCTATTTTTATGAGAATGTGTTTATATTATTATCACCCTGGAAAATTTTATGAGATTTGTGAATAATGGGAAACTCGCCCTAGTTAAATCCATCCCTTTGAGATTCTCAAGGATGGTATACCATAACTTGGAACTTTCTAAAAATATCCCTTCAGTCTATGATGTCTTCCATGTGTCTCTTCGAAGGATGTACATACCTGAACCGTCATATGTACTGAACATAGATTTCATATAACTAGAGTAGGTTCTTTCTTATGAGGAACCACCAGTTGAAATTATGCATTGTACATAGAATGTTTTAAGAAGCAATACCACTCACCTAGTCAATGTTTTGTGGGGAAATTCAATGTTATAGGGAGATAAGTTGGAACTTGAGAATATGATGAATCAGATTTATACTCAAATTTTTTACCCGAGTGATGAATTTAGCAGGAGAAATTCATTTTAAGGGGGTATAATGCAATATTCCAGGTTTTTGGGGACATTTTTGAGAATAAATTAAAATTTGATTTATGTCTTTCAATGCACTAAATCAAACATTACTTTCACATGGAATGGACTTGGCGTATGTTACATTGTACATCGACTTTGCATACGTTACACGAAACAAAAATATGGTGTACGTTACACATAACACCGATGGTTCTATGAACCATAATTTTTTTGTTATAGTTATTTAAGTGAGATAATTATAACCCAACCATTAAATTAATAAAACATATTGATAATGAATGATATAATTTTTTTAATGTCCCTATATCTTTAAAAATACTATTTTCTCAAACAAACTACTTTTCAAGTCTTTCTGTGGAAAAAATATATTATTTTTATACAAATTTAAAAATTTAATTTGATAAAATGAAATTATTTATTTACTTTCTATTTTTTAAATTAACATAGGGTGAAATATTGTGATTTTTCTGTGAAACTTTATTTTTGGATGAATAGTAAACATACTGAATTTTAGTTCAAAAATGATTTTTCATCTAATTTTTTGATATGGATAATATATTTTTAAAATTGTATTAAAAGTTTAATTAGATAATATTTGTATCAATTAATGTAATTTTAGGTCATGGATATAAAATTCAAATAGGAATTGGTTAAAAAAACATAGCAAACTTTTGAATGTTTTTACTTAAAAACCCCGCATTGTCGACCTGACAACATAATTAATTTTAAATTAATTTATTCCACTTATATGATTATAATTTGGAAAAATGGATTCAATTTTTGGGATCAGAAAAATTTATATTTATTATTATTTTGAACTTACTATTTTAACAAAATTATTAGTGAAAGTAAAAAAAATTAATTACATCGATTAAGGTAAAATTAAGCTTAATGAAGGACTGAAACATAAATTTCAAACCAAAAATAACTTATAAACATTTCCAAAACACATTTAAATTCCGTTATTAGTCCAAAAAAGTTAAATTATTGAGTTATTTTTGGTTTGGAATGACTTTTTAATGTAAAAATGATGGTATACCAAACTTGTTTAAAAAAATGCCATGTATGTCCTTTTATTTCCTTATAAAAGGCCACCACCTCTCCATATTTTCCAAACCTCTCAAAATACGTAAGCTCAATCAATATCTTCCAAATATATTTAAAAAATTTCCCACTTCCTCTTAGAATCATACCCTTTTATAGAATGAATCCCAAGGAATCCTTTTGGAATAAA
Organism: Viscum album; assembly: GCA_963277665.1. Classification (NCBI taxonomy): domain Eukaryota; kingdom Viridiplantae; phylum Streptophyta; class Magnoliopsida; order Santalales; family Viscaceae; genus Viscum; species Viscum album. The sequence goes on from OY728165.1 coordinate 292,729,924, forward strand.
CCAAAAAGAGTTACCCGATTAAGAGGTAACATTTTCTCTTAAGTTCCTTTCTTTTATTTTATTTGTACACCCCCTAAAATAACTTTATTACATGATTTTAAAACAAAAAATATTTCTAAATATAATAAAAAAAATTATGCTATGTTTTATACATTCACTAACACACACCTCTATATAATGGGTAACGAACATACTGTTTACATTTATGATGAACTACTACGTCACTAAACAATGACTGTTCATTTTCCCTAACAACATCTCATGGTGGAAATTATGATGAAAAATTTGTTTAAATATGTAATATATTATATTTATTATATATTTAATACTTTTATTCCTTTTACAACACATATCATTTAACATTTGATTTGGTGTAAATACGATAATTTCGTTTGAGGAAGTGTGGACTACAGCCCCTCAATGCGATGTGATTAATTCATACACTGCATGGAATGTATTAAAAATGGGTTTAATGAAAATAAATGATATATATATATATAACATTATAACACTTGTATAATGATATTATATACATATATAAATAATTTTTATTTTCCTTCATTCATTCAATACAATAATAAAAAGAAAAATAGCGTTCATGCTTACATATGGGATCCCATCTTTATGGACTATGTTTTACATTTCATATTTCAATATTATATAGATTATTATAATAAGAATATAATTTATTTAAATGATATTTATATCCTTTTATTCATTTTTTAATTGTGTTAAAATTATAAGGACCAATGATATAACAAATTAAGACACATGTGATGAAAAAAGAAGATATGACCTGAATTGAAACCTTGACATAGGATTGTTAACAAGAGGGTAATATAATGTAATTATCAAACAATATATGGTTATAGATATAATAAAATGGTTCTATAAAATATTAATAATAAATTTATTTTTATTATGCAGGTTGTCCAAATGGGTACAACGAGAGTCAAGAAAAAAGCTAAAAAGATTTCATGTCACTTTTTTTTTTATTTTCGTGAGATACATGCTTAAACCAATCCATTTGGGTGGTGTGTATAAATTCCATGAATGTATTTTATGATTATTATATTTAATATATGGTTTTGACATATCCATTGGATTCATTTTATATCATATTGTTTATGTTTCAAAAGATAACAAATTGGTAAAGTAATTTTTTCTCAATTTTCCTTCATTGAGAAACATGCCATGTTATTCACATTTATATTTCCACAAGGTGTATATACTACCTTTTAAATGTTATATCATAAATATGATTACTTTATTTATTTTTTAATCTTATTTTAATTTCACTTTATTACCTGGGGAGTTTGGTTTAATGTTACTAAGTGAAAAGAGTTTATTGAAATAATCTCATTACTATTCAAGATTGTTTTTTATTATAATTCCTTGGATGAAATATTATAATCCATATCTCAAGAAAATTCATAAATTTTATTCTCTTATGGGTATTAATGATATATACATGTATTAGTACATTTTTTATACTATTTGATAGATAATATAATTACGATTGTATTTTTAAGAAAGTTCGACATTACTCACTCTTCTATCAGAAATCCATGTTCCTTCAAAGCCATGTTTTATAAAAATGGTTTCCATGAATATTATATAATTACACAATAATATTTAAATTAAATTATTACCATTTTTTTCTTTTAAAATTTTTTTCAATGGAAACATCTTGTATATTTCCAAATAATGAATTTTATTACCTTTGTAAAGAGAAAAAGTAATATTATTTTTACCTTGTACTGCATGTCAATATATACCTACCGTCATTTCTGTGAAATTATTTTCTAGTTTTAAAAAGGATAAATTTTAATAAAATTATTTTCAATGTAATTTTCAGTGAAAACTACTTCAAAATGTTTTCATTATTCATTCACTGGTTTTCAAGTAAAAATGATTTCATCATTTTTTGATGTTTTTTTAAAAGTATTCCATGTCTTACCTGCCATCATTTCTATGAAATTATTTTCTATGTTTAAAAAGGATAAATTTTAATAAAACTATTTTCAATGTAAATTTCAGTGAAAACTACATCAAAATGTTTTCATTATTCATTCACTAGTTTTCAAGTAAAAATGATTTCATCATTTTTTGATGTTTTTTTAAAAGTATTCCAAGTAGTTTGAAAAAATGGTTTTTTTAAAAAATAAAGAAATATTTATTTGTTTTCAATTTTTTTTTCAAATAAATATATTTTAATGAATTTTTAATCTTATTTTATATTTTTTCAAGGAAAAAAGTTTAAAATAATGTTTTAATGCATATTGTATTTTTATTTAGGAAAAATGTGTCCAAATTTATTTTAAACCTTATTTATAAGTTATCATAACATTTTCAATAAAAATATTTTATTAAGGTTATATGTTTCAAAGATATTTTTTTCAAAAAAAATCGATATTTTCCACAAAAAATGTTTTTAAAATGACATTTCAAAATTATTTCTAATCTAAGTTGACAGTAATTTGTGTTACTCATGCCTCTCTAAGGAAATTATTCTATGTAACCATTTATATTCTATCAATGAATGGTTTATGTTTTTATAGAATGGTATTTATGAAACCCATTTCCCTTCCATGTGTTTTATATTTATTAAACCCATTTCTCTTTCACGTGTTATATGCTTATGAAACGTGCTTCCTTTCAGAGGTTATAATTTAATGAAATGATTATAAATCCCAACATTCTCCATAGGTAAGATCAGATTCAATATTTATGACATCGACTTAATTTCATGGGTTATGATATGATTATTTATGATCATGTAAAACATGTATGTTTGATTTCATTATGAGATGGGTGGTACCTACATGTCCTCCAATTAATTGGATAAAGATTTATATCTACTATGATAGACATGAATGGATGGGAAAAGATCTATGTTTTATATTATATGACAAGAATGGGAAATTAACTCAATTTTGTACTACAATTATTGAATAGGGAGTGAACTCAATTTAGCAATATAGGGCTAGAATTGTGTGTGAACTCGGTTCAGTAAATGACTTTGTATACTAAGATGGTCTCAACAACAATGCCTTGACTACTGTGGAAATCATTATATATGATTATGTGTTTTCCATAATTCCACATTTTATTACTATGATATACATTCATGGATTATGTTCTTTATTACTATATAATTCATATATTATGAAATGTGATGATTTATGTCATGATTCTTGTTTGTGTTCCTTAAGATGCAGGGTATGATCTTCTATTTTTATGACCACGTCCTCATACCCTTATTCTCATGATTATGCTTAGTTATTTCCATTTTTTACCCTTATTGAGCAGATGAGATCATCCTTTTTTGAATTTCCTTCCCCTAGGTTATGAAGATATGTATTATTTTTGATGTTCCTATGAATCTTAATAGTCAATAGAAACCTAATGGGATATTAAATATCTGATTTATGTACCATTGTTTATGTTTTCCATTTTTCTAAAGGCACTAGACTAGTATATACTTTAGGATTAATTTTGTAATATGTTTTAAGTGTTAAAAAATGTTATTTATTATAAACATATGAATGGATATTGTCTCTATATTACCCTAATCCACCATATAGTGACACACACTCAATCCATTATTCTCGAGCATCACCAAGCTTCCAAGGGAATGATATCATCCACTAAACCCACATATCTGAATACCTCCCCTAAATTTCTTTGTGAACATTACCATGTTACTATAGTACTAGAACCAAAGACACAGTCAATACCCAAAATAATTTCCAAATACAATCCACACCATGAGTTAGATAATCCATGAAAACATATCTACACAAACCATACATCAACAACTAGAACTCTAATGGGAAGCATTGGAAAAGCCACATAATTATCAACACATGGAAAAATTTCACATAGAATCATACCATCATAGATGAACCAATCAACACCCCATCAGTTCGATCCTATTCATAACTCCTGATCCAAATTCCATAACAACATTTTACTATATTTCCAAAACTATAATGGTGACCAAAACGTGATATCACCTGGAGGAAAAACACTGTATTTTTAACCAAATTAACTAACATAAGTCAATTTACCATTGTGTACTGATGATCCCTTTCCATAATTGTACATTTAATATGCAACCAAAGCTCTTGGGGAAATGAATCAATTAAAACCATTCCAATTCTCACCATCTCAGGAAATTCACCCGAACGATGACCACTTGACTCCCTCCAAGATAAAAATCCAATCACATAATCAACCAACCACTTGTCCATTATGGTTATATCCAATATCTCCCATTTTATGTACCCCTACTATTGAAGAAAGACAACCATAATCTAAACTCAACATCCATATCCTATTAGAAACAATCCCTACTCACCGCACCTAAACATCCATTTTTTACTTCAACTTTCATTTGCCTCCAACATTTCCAGAAGAACTCCGCGAGAATAAATCCCTACACCATCCATTAAAATATTGAGAAAAAATGTCCTCAATGAATAAAAAAATCATTATTTAATATCACTTTCCACTACAAACATCAAACCAGTGGTTTTTCGCACATTCCACATCTTTTCCATTTCACCAAATCTCATCAGACTCCCCTCGACTAGTTTTTCCTATAGCACCCATCTTCCCCTTATAGAATGGAACCCATTTTGTAACCTTCCCATGGAACTAACTGGATTTAATTATATTAATAACATCTAACACACCTATATAGGTCCTTACCTATCCTCCGGTAGAATTTCTCCATCATAGTATCACTATAATCGAAACCATCATTGAGCTCCACCACCCTAATCAAAATTCCCAACACAACCACTCCAACCATTCAAACAAATACTGAATAAGACTGGGTTATCTCTCAAACACATTCCAATATTTGAAAAGTACTTCCCAAACAATAAAATCCACCAAATATTATTTAAAACTCTCCAAATCCATCCACCAATACTAGACAAGTCAGGATGACCAAGGCTGAATCATCTAGAAACACTTCAATTAAATATTATCTTGACACTACATCAAATTTCCTTGACACCTTAAACAGAAAAAAATTTCTATAACATCAATAGGAATTTACTCAACTATAACATCAATATTTATTGGAGTAATAAAACCCATATAATCTTTCCACTGACTATTATCATGTTATTCCACCCCCTCAGTTTCATTAAACCAAGTATATCAAATTCTATTTTGAACTACTTAAATCCAAAACCCACCACTTGAATCCATAAATCACTATAATAAAGGCCCACCAAGACTCTTTGGGGAACCTAACCTTTACCTCACAGGTTTCCCATTGGTATTCTGATGTCACAACATCAACTCAATGTTCTCCTCTCCACATCCGGGATAGACTTATCACTCCCCAACAGAGGAGTGTCATTACCATAACTCTCCATGAATAATTACAACCACAATGGCTTACAATAAATCAAAAGATGAAGACCAAAACACAGACATGACTATCTTGAATTTTTCCTAACAATAAAAAGAATCTCACTCGATACCCACTACCAGTTTCTGAGAACACTTACAGCATTATTCATTCCATGGTCTACCCCAAGGACCTCAATGAATACCTAATATGATGTACATTGCAACATCTTGCTCCACATATATCACCCCCATGAGAAAAATATCAGTGATGTTCCTCATCCAACAAAATCATCCTTAAGACTGTCAGTGTAAATCCAAATATCCTCAATGTACCTCGGAAAACATCAATATATTGGGAATGATCATCACTAATCAGGGTACGCTTAGGTGTTTTTGAAGAATACAATCACCAAATTATCCATTGATGATGTAACCTCCCACAATGAGACACCATGACCTACCAAGGATTTTTGGTTTCGCTACAGTACACATCCCATCATCACTTATCCACCCCTGCCTGACATTCTTTCCCACTAAAACTAACTACTACTCCATGATTGTCCACTATGCATCTATGAACCAACATTTCCTATGAAACTCATTCAACACAACCAATTAATCTCTTTTGGTACTCCCCTAATAGTTAAACATTAAAAAGAAATGGTACACAAGAAAAATCAAACCAATGGTCTCTCACATGACCATCATTTCCACTATGGTTTCACAGAGAACAAAAGATTCTTTTTCTGATCGAAATCACAAATTACTAATGAATTCCCACATCTAGACCTTATTAGAGCCCTCGAAATTTTTAATATCCCTATGTTTAGTCTTACATCAACTTTAGTTCCCATAATCCCAATAACAATTGAGCATATCCCACCAACTACTTACTCACCTAACCATGATTCTTATTTCTCCAACCTCATCATCTCCAAGGAATTGTTAGCATCTCAACCAACAACCATACAATTCGTAAAACAAGTTTAGCCATGCGACCAGTCTACACTCAAGTGTCACCCTCATAACAATTTATTCATCCATTATTCGGTTACCCTTGTCTATTCTTCCCAAAAATAGCATCGAGGCTTCCGTTAATTGTCATCCAAATAGATGGGTCATGAATCCATATGATAAAACCCTTTGAAAAAAACATACAACCTTTCCAAAGCACTCGGGTGCCCTTCTAAATGAACCAAGGCTTGACTTTATGATTTACTGAAACTATATGGTATTCATTTTTCATTTATCCAACCTCTAATGTGTCTGTCATGCTCATATTCCAAGGAACCTATATCATTGGGTTAACCATCCATAGGGGAACCCTCAATTTAACTAGAACTATGAAAGCATAACAACTAATAAAGCTGCATCACCAACCCATTAATTAGCCCACTTATGCCTCCCTGGGATTCCAGAAACTACCAGTAGGGTCCCTACCCTCAAGGCCACCAATGCCCATGTACTATCCTTATTTTCCAACATGAATTCAATATGATCACAACCCACATGGGTTTCCAAACTTTCATTAGCAGACAACTTCTCAAGACCCAATAGAAAAAACCCTACCAAGGGATCCTATGGAACCACTCCTATTCCATATCATATCCAGTAAGGCCTCACAACCCAAACCTAGGGTCTCAAACTAGGGAACACTCACTGCCCCAAACCACCCATAAAAAGGGTCAAGTTGATAACACAAGGGACACTGACTACCCGGTTCACCCAAAAGATTCATCACTACATATCATTTTATAATTATTTTCATCCTTTTTTAACATAATAATTCACGTTTTAAAATCTACATTCACCCAACATTTATAAAGTACCTACCTTTTTCAAGACCATAATTCAAAAAAATTTCCTCAATAGGCACATAGATGTAAGATCAAAATGATTAAACCACATCTGGAAAATATCATACGGGACCAACCATAAAAAACCGACTCCACATACACTATCCCAAAGGTCATCATTTCACATAAAACAATACCCTTCGTTATCCCTATTGCATGTCATTTACCACATGGTGTAAACCAATTTAACTAATCACAAGGCTTTAATTAAACATATCCTTAAACCACTTCCTCTTTCACTACTCAAATCATTTCTCTTAGGCACATTTTTTGTTTCAAAACTTTTTATGATCATTATTTTAACTCATTTAAACCATCAATTCAGAAGAATTCATTAATCATTATAACATAACTATGAAAATATTTATCTTTTTCACACTATTAATCATTACAATTTATCACCTATAAAAATTTTAACACGACGATAATGTTTATTTATAAACACTATTATATAACTATTTATTTACATTATTTTCATTTACACATTATCATTACCATTATTAGAATCCGTTTTAATCACTTTTTTCAAGGAACTAAATTTCATTTTACACTCTATTCCCCACACATGCATCCCATGTGTTCCTATCATGATGCATTTTACATATATCCTAAGGTGCCTAAAATGATGCATGAATGCACAATCTCATTCTATTTTGTCCATGAGTACAATATCATATAACCATAACATCACACAATACGTGCACCACCAAATGGTGAAATACCATTCAACCATAACAATACGTATCAGGAAGAACAATTCCCACCATAGGTGACTTGGTTTTTTCCTTCTTAAATGGGTTAGATACTACCAGGCATGATCTCTTTACCAAGGCCCAACATAGCCTTACCTACTTTCTACCATCCCAAACAACAAGACCCCAGAAAGGAATTGCTCTGATACCCCTTTGTGACAACCCTGACATAGAAGACTCTAAACTGGTGCCCCATGTCAAGTCATCACATGACCTCAAGTGCACTTCCCGATATTCTATAGGATTTCAACTAGTAGTTTGGGTCTAATAAGACATTTATGGAGACTATACCCTCTTTCATAGAGTAGGACACAACAACTAACAATTTAAGTAATATAAAAAATATGTAATAACCAATAAACATGCATAAACAAACATCTTCCAAAATTTGGTACAAATGAAACTCTAACAATAATCATGTCATTTTATGAAAAAATGATAAAAGTTAAGGAATACTAAATAATGACAATTACGGAATCTCCAAAATGGTCTTGACTCATAGTCTAGATCCCAATCCATGTATATTATCATCATGACTCAACTCCCTAGCACAAGGACTTTTCCCTTATCTGAACCAGCATCAATTAATTCTTCTCCGGTATCTAACGGTAGCCCGAGTAGGGTGTGAGTAAAACTCAATAGTCCACTACTAAAGGTGTCTAAAAATATCCAGTCTAAAATAATAGTTCATGTAAGTAATAAATAAATTAAAAATGAAAAAAAGGAAAACTTAGGTACCATTGGTTAACCAACTTTACATTAACCCCTTTATATCATTATTTCCATTTCCATATTTTATACCATCTTCATTATTTAGTCCATTTTCATGACGCGTTCTATGGTTTAGGCATATAAATTATCTACACAAGGGTATAAGGTAATAATTCATTATGAATAAAGGAATGTGTCAAGTACCTATCTCACAAGGGATAATAACAACATATAAACACATTATCCTCACCTTGAAGTGTCAGTCTGGGTGTAATCTAAATGTTAGGGGAATATATCCTCTTTCCCTTTCCCTAACTCATGAATTTTGGAGTAGATTTTGGAACCTCATTCTAACTTGACCCATGGTCATAGAGCCTCATGTCAATACCCCACTCTACCTAGCCATGGGCTCATGATTATTTATCCATCCACAACACAAATACCATATCATAACCAAACAAAATAATTAAAAATAGAAATCATATTACATGACCATTATCATGGGAATTAATACTATTCTATAACACATTAAGAAAATTTCAATTTTTATATCATCACTGTTTATACCAATTCCCATTAATGTGACTTAGCCCATTAAGTGTTTTAAAAAACTCCCACATGCTAGCCAATAGTTATCAATTACCCTCAATTATCCCATTTAACCCATTTTAATTTTATTATGCCTAAATCACCAAGAATATTATATAATTCACATACACTAACCTTTTTCCCGTATCCATCAATATCTATATGTTAGATGTTTTGACATATTGATTAATTCCATTATTTAATCCCATTTTTCACAACCCTCAATTCCGAAGATGTTACTGATTTAACAAGTTCAACATTTTAATATACACAAACCCTGGTATGAATTTCTAACATAATTCATAATCCATTTACCACATTCTCAATTAATAGAATTAATTCATTTATTACTTAGAATCCTTTTGACTAAAAACCAATTAGCCTTGTACAATTCATAACTCAATAACTCAATTAAAATTAACCAAATACCCCGTTATTACATTATCCAAATCTAGGGGAATTTAATAATAAAACCTTTTTAACTCAATTAAACATATTAACATTCGCATCATAGGCTCTACATTGTCACATGAAAATTGTACTTTTATCATTACCAATTTCTAGGGTTAGGAGTGTTGGTGCGCCCCAGGGGTTGCCCTAAATTGGTCAAATCATCAACCATGCATCCCACACAGGTAATGATTGGTTGATATCAATATTTAGACACACATTAAATAAAATTTCACGAAAGGTATCTAGAAAAAAATAATTGAAAAGCCAAGAACGCAACCAAACGTGCACAAATCAACTAAATGACTATGATATATAACTTATAGACCACATACATCGGTTCTAAAGATTCAAGAACTCCTAATCATGGCCTTAGATCCATATTTAGACAACACATGAATCCTCATCCTAGATTACACCAGCGAATAAGAGTTTATTTCGTTTAAAGAAGATCACCCATAATACAATCCCTAATCTGAAAAGTGAAGAGATAAGAATATTTTACTCATTCCGATATTCGATTCGCTACCACAAATGCTCTAAATGGATTTGAGTCAAGAGATAACCACCATCAGGAAGGTTTGGTGCTTTGAGTTCATCACCCAATACAAAGTGTGTAAAAGAGGAGGAAAAATAGGGGAGTCTTAGAAATCCAAAATTGGAAATTTTGTAAACATTTCAACTTTATTGGGCCACACGGATTACCTACACAGTTCACTGAATAGTGACAAAACTGTGTTCTAGACACTATCTAAATGAAGTTGGGTTAGATGGTAACCTAGTGGATCTGTATGGTTTGACTAATCGTGAACCGACTGTGCAATATGACACTACCTAAGGTTTCACGGTTTTCCTGGGAAGGCCGAACAATTTTATTACCCATGCTCCAACCGTGAACCTTGCACATATTGCCACAGTTTTCCTTCCTTTAATGTTATAAACCCTCGAAAAATTCTTGAAGACCGTCGTACACCCAAGAATCATTTTACTTACAAAAAAAAGATATTGAAACCCAAATTTATACTAGGGAATACCTTCACCAAATCTGATGTGACAATCAAAACATTTATCAATGGAAATACCCTTTATTATAATTATTTCATATATTATAATCACAACATATCACAATATAAAAATTATAAATTAATAATAAATAAAATAATAGGAATTTCTAGAAGTTATGGAACCTATACATATGAAATAGTAATGTACCCTTAGGAATAGAAATATAACCCTTATGAATAGTAAACCAAAAAATGAATAGAAACCTAGTCTATTAAAGTATAAATAAAAATATGGCATCTTATAAAGGAAAGTACAATATATTTTTTTCATTATTTAATTAAATAATTTTTTAAAAAATTATTAATTATGTGATGGTGTTTTTTTAAGTTATATATATATAATTTCAATTTTATAATTAATTTATGGATTTAAAAGAAAAATTATTTTCATTCGAATTATTCATAAATTTATATTATTTTTTCTTATGATTTTAGGATTATTTTACGATACATTATATTATTTTTCAAAGTTTTATAAAATTAATTATACTTTTAAAATATTAATTTTGAGTAAATGATGAATTTAATAAAAAAACATTTATCATATTTAGAAAAGTGTTTTTATAAAATGGAGGTCATTTTTTTAATTCTACATGTCAAAAAATGGCCAGGGTTATTTTTTGGGATTTTTCTAAAATACATGAATGTTTGGGGAATAATAAAATTTGATAATTTGTTATAAATGATAAATACATGTTTTTTTAATTCATTGTTGATGTTAGGATGAGGTAACAACAATTATTTCAAGTTCAAATGAAATATTTACTATATTTATTCATAATAATCAACACTATTTCTTATATTGGGCCAAAATTAAAAATTAATGATTAAAATAATGAGAAAACACCCCTCTCCGCCACTATAAATACCACCTCTTACAACCTGTTCTCCTCAATCCATCCATGATTTGAGGCATGTCCCAATTTTTCCAAATACACTTACCAAACCACTATCCAACATCTATGGTCTCTTAGTCTAATAAAAAGTCAAAGAACATTTCCCTTAGGTGGTTCACAAGGTGGAGAAAATCAAGAGGTAAATTCCTCTTTAATTTCTTTGAATTTATTTTCTTGTTTTTATCTTTTCAAAATATATCATAACCTCCCCTCATTAAAATTTCATGAAAAATAAATTACCTTGTATATAAAAAATTTTATTATTCTAATGGAATAATCCATCATAATTTCTTTACCATCTCATTTTGTTCAGAAAATGAAAACATTTTCCATGATGTGTTAAATTATAATATTCAAGGATGATTGGTTTTCAATTTTTTTGAATATCTTCAAATATGGCCATGAAAATATATTTATGGTTGAGAAAGATTATAATATATGTATAATATCTTATTTAATGTTCAGTAACCATCATATATACATAATACTAATTGATAAAACACAAAGAGTTTATTGTGATTGAAAAACTGCTAAAATTAATCTAAACGTTTATCATTAACAATTTATCTAGTGATTCAACCTCAAATCAGGAATAAAATAATATATTAGTCCAATTAGATTTATTTATGTTCATTAATAAAATATAATTTCAATTCTATATAATTATACTCATTCTAAATGATCTCCCATACTCATATACAGGAGAAACTATCATGAAAACCAAGAAAATGAATAGTCCCAAACGATGAAATTAATCTCTATTACTCCTTAAAATCCCATAAATGATCTTAATAAAATTATAATGAATAAAATCTATGCATAATGGGTTCTAAATTTTTAAATTTATGAATTTAATTTTATTATCTAGGACATTAAGATAAAGTACATAACACTTTTTATATATGGTAAGGTATCCTTTCTGAACCTCTATTTGATTCCCTCGGGATACTTTGTATATATATTTACATAAATTTAATTCTTTTATATATTTATGTACCTATTTTAAAATTTGATTCTATATTCTAAAATATTGTATACATTTCATATCATCCTTATTTTTTGGGGAAATGCATGTTTTTTAAAATTTCTCTTTCAATTATTCCCAATAAGCAGGGCCGATTAAAGGGAACTTCTCGATTTCTTACCCATTATTAGGTTCACTCCATAATCTGTTAAAAAAAATTATTTTTATAAACTCAATCATTATTTCATTAAACCCATCTTGGTTCAATTTGTTTTTATAAAAATAAATACCCCTATTACATTTTAAATAATATTGAAACTTTTCTTTCACACCATACCAAAATGTTTTATTTCTAATGTTTCTTAATCACTATTTTCACTTTAGTTTGACATAAATTATCATTACCTATGCCATTATTAACTTCTTAAGGTCTATGTATGATTTAATTCCATCCTTTTATGGATCCATTATGATATTACCTTTTTATTTACATTTTGATATGATTATGATACCCAATTCGTTCTATGGGTAACCCTTATGTTTAGGTTTTATGGTTTATGTTTGCTTATTTATGTGAAAAACGTATTCATGAACATGATATTATGGGTGATAAAATATTGTGATCAAATTAATATGTTAATGATTTGTCTAATGAGACATGTTGTGCAGTAGTATTTGTTGTTATCCTAGACTCGTTCTCTATATGCAACAGTCTTGGTAGTTAGCATGGACTAGTAATCCATGTTAAATGATCCTTGAAACATGATAATGTCATGTTTTATGAGGAAAAAAATTACTATGATTCCATGATTATATTATCCCATTTTCTTTATTTTATGATTAAATATGTTTATTCTTATTCCATAACATTTTACATCAACATGTTATGTCTTCTAAAAGATTAGCTAAGCTTTACTCTCATTTTTATTTCCTTACAAGGATTTTTAACTTATCCTTATGTTCATGTGTTCCCCCAAGTTATCCTATGATGATGTCTGAGATCAATGGAATTTATGAAATCATTATGGAGACAAAAAAGATGTTTTTGGTCTCATGTGTTCAAAATATGAACCTAATCTTCCAATGGCACTAGATTCAAAAATCCATGTCTTGTAATTAAATGGTTAGTTATGCTCAAAATCATATAGTAATTTGTCAAAAAATTTAAGGTCCCTATAGCTGGTATCATAGAAAGGTCTTGTTATTTTGCGAGATTATTAACAGTTTTTCTTTAGTATAAACCCTAGGTATGAGACTAAGTATGAGAAAGAAGCCCCTAAAATTGGTAAGTATAGAGTAAGTGGTTTATCAATGAAATACATACCACTATGGATACTATATTTGGATGTGGTTCTAGGAAATATGTATCTTGGAGTAATAACATTGACAAGGTGTTCTGCACCTGACTTCAGGTAACCTAGTAGATGAAAATGGGCCTTACTGTGCACCTATTTTGAAACTCTCAGGGGATATTATTTGGAAGATTCATAAGACCATTAAGAACCATAATTAAGATAAAAAACTCCCACTAGAATATATGTTAGGAAATCTATCATGGATAAACTAGATTGAAACCAAGGGAATCACAATTTAGGATATACTTTTCCTTTATAATTTTATCATTTTATGTTCAATGCTTTCTTTTTTATATTCTTATTTGTAATGTATTCAAGCCCCATAACTATACATTATTTTTCATAGTTAATAAATTTGAATATGAGAACTAATTCCAACAATCAATGTGACATGAAATGAGAATATTTCACTAATGATATTCCAAATATGATGGGAATGGGTTTTCCAAACATTCCTGACAATATTTTCTAAATTCGATCATTTTATAAGTAATAATTAGAATCACATGAAACTACCTCCTTCACCTAATAGAGGGAAAGTTGAGGTCGAAGGTTTTATGTGAATAATTTCTCCTATTTTTAGTGGATATTATAGTCCACTCCAAATTGAAGAGTAGATTAACTCCATTGAAAAGATATTTTCGGTTCTCTAATACATAGTATAAGAGAAATTTTGCTGGTTGTCTATTGTTTTTATGTTGAGGTTGATCAGTTGTCAACAATGAACAAGAACACAAAGTACAAGGAGAAAATTGATTCCATGGAATAGAAGGATTTCATGAAAATATTTTTCATAAAATATTTTACCTGAACCCTCTATATAAATATGGAAAGAGACTTTACTCAGACTCATATTGAAGGTAGATGAGTCTATAGGGGTGTAGGAATCAAAATTTACATGGCTTAAAAGATACACACAGATATTTTCAATGATCACAGAAAAAGGTGGATCACTTCTTTAGTGGGATAAAGCTGAGTCTATGAAAAGCATTGGAGATTCCGGACGTTGATAGATATAAAGAGATTGTTCATTGTTATCTTAAGGCTGAAATCAATATAAAAGACTATCTATGGTCTCATTGAAAATAGTAGAAAATGCAGTTTAATATAGGTGGATAAAAATATAAATTCCATGATGGAAGGAAGACCCAATAACCCACATGTCAAGAATGTGGTAAGACACATCATAGGAATGGTCTAAAGGGAACCATGAAATGCTTCAACTATGGGAGAATAAGGAATATGGCTAAAAATAACCAATGGTATATGATGATTCCCACTAATGTAGATGATTAATAGAAGGTTAAAATCAACACTCATCCTATATTTCAGTGTTACAACTACAATGAACATGGTTATTATGCAAGCCATTTCCATAATCTATGGGTTTTTTGAGGTAATAAACAACAAACTCCGAGGCAGAAACTAGGGAATATGCAATCACTACTACAGAAGTGGAGCCCGATAATGATGTGGTGATATGAAAAATTATTATTCATTAATGAATAGATAACACACTAATTTATTTTGGTGTTACAAATTCTTTTATATCTTGAATGGTTTGTGTAACTATTCAAACACCACATCAAAATATGGTGGTTGAGTTATATGTGGGAACATAAAATGGGGAAATTAATGCATTTGATGTATATAACTCCTCCCTAGTTAATATTTGTGGATTGAACATCCCAAAAAATATTATCGCACTCCCTCTGGTATAATTTGATGCAATTTTTGGAATGGATTGGCTTTCTTTATACCAAGAAAAAATAAAATTTAGGGGAAGGGAGATTACTCATGACATCCCAAAGCATCATCCAATTATAAAAAAGTCTAAGAGGGAGGATGAATTTTCTTAAGAAACATTTTCTAATGTTTGGATATTACTGCCCTTTGATAAAGAATATCAAGCTCAAATGATTGTGACAAAGGAGAGAATCATGCTCAAATACATGCAAATTGTGAGGGACTACATTGATGTGTTCCTTGAAGTGTTTTTTGGTATTCCTCCTAAATGGTAGGTTGAGTTCTCAATTGGAATTATTCATGGATCACTGCCCATATCAAATAGATCTTTTAGAATGGCCACTGTTGAGATGGAGGTACTAAAGAAATAGTTAACAGGGTAATCTAAAAAAAGGTTCTATATGCCATAGTGGTTCAGCATGGGGTGAACTAGTCCTCTTTGTCATGAAGAAGGATGGATCAATGCACCTATTAATTGGTTATTGTGAGCTCAATAAAATATAGATAAAGAAAAAGTATCCCATTTCAAGGATAAATGACTTGTTTAATCAGATACATGGGGAACAATATTTCTCTATGGTGAACCTTCTGCTAGGATATCTCAAATTGAGGTTGAATAAGGAATATATTCCCAAGAAAAAATTTTGAATGAGATATGGACACTATGAGTGCATAATGATGCACTCCAGACTCAATAATTATCCAAATATTTTCATGGATTTAATGAGTACTTTCATTATATATTACATTGAAAAATTTATTCTAGTATTTATAGATGACATTATAATATACTCAATGAACAAGGAGGGTCATGGGGATCATTTGAATACAGTTTTATAGACATTTTGAAGGGGGAAACATTATGAAATGTACAATAAATCTGTGTTTTGGATTAAGGGAGTATAATTATTGGGGAATGAAATCTGTAGAAAAGGAATATTTGTGGACCATACCATGAAAAAGAAAATTAAAGAGTGTCCAAATATGACTTCTACAATAGAAATATATAGGTTTCAGGTCTTGTAGGTTATTACAGATGATTTGTGAAGAAATTTTCATGATGTTATGACCCACTAACCAAGATAATTCATAAGGAAGTAATGTTTTTATGGACAAGTGAATATGAATACTACTTCAAAGAGTTGATGAAGAGAATTATCATACCACTATTTATCACACTTCAAAAAAGTGGGAACTCATTGTGGTGAAAAAAATTGATTTAATGAAGGTCTTAGGATGTGTGATTATGTAAAATGATAAAGTTATAGCATATGCCTCAAAGAAGTTGAAAACCCATGAGAAAAACTGTCCTACACATGATCTAGATTATGTAGCTATGATATTTTCATAGAAAATATGGCGTCATTATCTCTACGGGGAGAAGTGTGAGATATATACTGATAAAAAGAGTCTCAAATATATATTCACATAAATGGAGATTAATATAAACCATCTACTATGGTTATATCTCATCAAGGATTATGACTTCTCAATCCTTTACCATCGTGGTAAGGAAAATAAGGTTGTGGATTTTCTAAGACGAAATTATCGTACATTTTTATCAATGATTATAATTGATAAGGATATAATATTCTTATATAATCAAGGGATGGATATGGCAATAATTAAGGTGGGAACATCATTAATACATTCTCAAATTATTTCCCTACAATCCATTATGGAAAATACAAAGAATGCTCAAAGAATGATGTGGAAATCCAAAAGAAGGTGGAAGTTATAAGAAAGGATAAATCCTCATAGATTAAAACTGAAGATAAATAAGTTGTAAGCTTTGGGTTATGACTAGGTGTACCATCCAATCTAGAGATAAATAAGGAGTTCTTGAATGATGAACATAGCTCAACCTTCTCCATTCACACACGGTGCAAAAATATGTATCGAGATCTTTTGGAGAAGTATTTTTGTGGTGATATAAATAAAGAGATCACATAATATACACACTACTACAATAAAGACCTTTAGTGACCAAAAAATACAGTCACTAAAGGCCTTTAGTGACTGCCTTGCACCTGCTTTTGGCAGTCGCAGTTTTTTCTTCGGTAAAGACAAAAATCGACCCCCAATGGCGGTCGTTAATGATTTTATAAAATATTCCATGTATCACATTCCCAGGACATGGAATAGGGTGCAAGACGGATGTGGGGGGACTGGTTTTATGGTGAGGAAGGCCTTCGAAGCTTGGTCATCGGCCTTGGTGGATTTACGGTGGCCGGAGGGAGGGGAAGGTGCGACATCAAGGGTATCACGGTAGGCGGTCGAACATTGGGGGGCATCGGGTTTAAAAATGAGTGTGGAAGAAGTGATGAAAGGCCATGCGAGGTTGTGATGGTGGTGAAAGATGGTGGCTGGACAGTGGCGGGGGTGACAACGCCAGTTTTAGCGGTGGTTTTCAGGGATGAAAATGGTGAGGGTGGGAAAAATCCCACTAATTTTTTCCCGCATTAGCGGCCTCCAATGGTGGTCGCTAATCCTGTCAACAGAGATCACCCGTTTCCCCAGGCGCAAAAGATGATTTATCTAGTAGTGACATCAATGTTCCCTGTATGTGAAAAAGAAAAGGATTATAGTTAAAATTCTAAGGGGATGATTCAACCCCTACCCATAAAAACATGAAAGTTGGAGAACATTACCATTGACGTTGTCACTGGACATCCAAATGCATCTAGAAGAAACAATACTATATGGGTTGTTTTGGATCATCTTATAAATATAGCTCAAATTACCCCAATTTGGGAGGACTTCTCATGGGATAAACTTTCACATATATGCATTAGAGATGTACTAAGGTTTTATGAATTAGAACTATTGATTATATCTGATTAGGATCTAAGATTCAAATTCAGCTACTAGAAAAGGGTCCAACATGATCTATGAACTATGATGAAATTCAGTATGGCCTATCATCGTAAAACTGATGGCCAATCATAGTGGACTATTTAGACATTAAAAAAAATGGTAAACTAATTTTCTGTGTACATTAAAGGATTAAAGAACCATTATATTCTACTGGTTAAATTCTCTGCTAATAATATTTTCCCCTCCAGCATCCAAATAGATCCATATGAATCCCTTTATTGGAAAATATAAAAAAATGATTTAATGGGTTGAAGTCAGTGAACATAAGTTGCTCGAACTTAAAATGGTCTTTGAAATTGATGAGAAGGTGAAATCCCTTCAGTAACAAATCACGGTAGCCTAATGTTTACAGAAGAGACATGTAGATAATTGTCGATGAGACCTTGAGATTATGGTTAGAGACACGGTTTTCCTTTGCATATCTCCATGGATGAGGATTATGAAACTTTGGAAGAATGGGAAGATAATTCCCAGGTACATAATCTCCTTCGAGATCCATTATCGTGTCGATGTTGTGGCCTATCAACTAGCAATTCAACCTACCAAGTCCCAATTACAATTGTATTCTATGTATCCCTCTTGATAAAGTACATACCAAATCCTTGACATGTACAGAATTTAGATGTAATATATTCCGAAAATGATATATCTTATATGGAATAACCTGTGAAGATCTTGGATAGTAGATATAATGTTCTATTCAACCAGACTACTCAGTAGGTCAAAGTACTCTAGAAGAACCATAAGTATTAAGAGGCAATATGGGAAACTATAGAAGCGACGAAGGATAAATACCCTCACCAATTTTTCCCATTGTATGTAAAATTAAATTTCTTGGTAGAAAATTTATAAGGGGGAAAGAATGTAACAACCCAAAATTTTATCAATGGAAATCCTCTTTGTTATAATTATTTAATATAATATATTAAAAAAATTATAATATAAACATTATAAAAGAACAATGAATGAAATAAGAGGTATTTATAGAAGTTAAGAAACCAATACAGATGAAATAGCAACATGAAATTAGGAATACTAATATAACCCTTATTAATAGTAGACCGACCAAATTAATAGTGACCTTACCTATGAATGTGTAAATAAAATAATGGAATCATATAAAACAAGTATGATATAATTTTATCACATTATGAGTAAATAAATTTTTTCAAAATTATTAATTAAGTGATGGAGTTTTGTAAGTTATAAATATTTAATTAAAAATTTATAATTAATTTAAGGGATTAAAAGATTTATATTCAAAAAATATATTCATAAATAAATAAATCTTTTCTTATGATTTTAAGATAATTTTAGGATACCTTGATTAATTTTTCAATCTGTTATCAAATTATTAACAAATTTTGAATCTATATTTTTCAAGTAAATGATTAATTTAATTAAAAATAAAATTTATCATGTTTAGAGATTTATCCTCATAAAATTATGTTAATTTTATAATTCTACACATCAAAAAATGGTTCGAGATAATTTTTTTTGGATTTTTGAAAAATACAGAATTGTTAGTGAATAGTAAAATATGACAATTTATGATAAATGCTAAATACATGAATTTTTGAGTAATTATTGGTGTAATAATGATGTAATAACCATTATTTTAACCTCATATGAACTAGTTACAGTATTTGTTCATAATAGTAAAAAATATTTCTTTATTTTCTCACAATAATAACTTATTTATGAAAATAAATAGAGAACACCACTCTCCTCCCCTATAAATACCACCCCTCACCAGAACTTCTCTTCACAACATCGAAGAATTCAACTATGTCAAAATTCTACCCAATAATATTTCCTAACCCATAAAACATTCCCAAGAGCTCTTTTTTATAATCAAAATAATAAAATAATTTCCCTATGGAGGTTCTCAAGGAGGAGTAATTCAAGAGGTAAATTTCTTATCAATTATTTTAATTTCATTTCAAGTTCTTTCAATTTATTAATCTATCCTCACATCCCTAAAAAAATTTGTAATGATAACTAAATTACCATATATATATTTTAAATTTATTATACTAATGTAAAAATACATCATCAATTCTTTCCTATCTCATTTTGTTAAAAAAAAAGAAAACATCATCCGTGATGAGTTAATTTATCACATTCTTGGATGATGAGTTTTCAATTTATATTACATTATTAAAGGATGTTTCATGACATAATTTTATTTGTTGAACTATATTATAATATATGTATTAAATATAATACAATTTTATGAATCCATCTCATATACATAATATGATGTAATAAAAAAATGATTTTGTTGTGATAAACAAACAACTAAAATTAATCTAAACAATTATCAATAACATGTTATCTAATGATTCATCATATTATATGGAAATAAAATCTTATATAATAAAAATTACCTCTATATATGTTCATTAATAACATATATTTTCAATTATAGAGAATTATACCCACTCTACTGAACTTCCATACTCATATATAGGCGAACTGATCCAGAAAACCAAGAAATTGAACACTCTCAAACAATGAAATTAAACTCTATAACTCCTCAAATAATCTTAATTATCCTAATAAAACTCTAATGAATAAAATTAATTTGAAAAGGGTTATTTATTTTTAAATTAATTAATGTAATTTTTTTATCCAAGTCATTAAGATCAAGTGAAGAACACTATTATATATATGATAAGGGAACCTTTCCAAACATCTATTTTTTTACTTCCAGTTACAATTTCTCTCTATTTTCCCTAAAGTAGTTACTATTTATTTTTATGTAATTATTATAAATTATATTTTTTTGTAAAAAAATATGGTATCCATGTCGTATCATCCTTTCATAATGGTGAAGTACAAGATTTAAAATGGGTTCCTTCTCAATTTTTCCCACTAAGAAAGTCCGACTTAATGGAACATCCTAATTTCATACCCATATTTAAGTGAACTACATAAAATGTTTTAATACACAATTAGTTTTCTATAATAACACATTTTATCTTTAGAACTATCTTTTTTTAATTCTAGTTTTATATAGACAATTAATCCATTTCCATTTTAAAAAATCATGAATGGTTTACCTTAAACTGCATTGAATTGTTTTACTTCTAATGATTCTTAATCACTCTTTTAACCTCATATTGACATCAATTATAATTATCTAGGACTATATTATCTTATTAATATACATGTAAAATTTAAATCCATCCTTTCATGGAGACCACTATGATATTCACTTTTGAGATGCCTTTTGACATGATTATGACACCCAATTCATTCCATGGTTAACCTTTAGGTTTACATTTGATTTATTATGTATTATTATTTATGTGGAAATATTATTTATGAACATGTTATCATTTGTGAACCTAGATATAACTATAATTAATTGGGTAATGTTTAGTCTCATGAGGTATCATGTGCAGTGGTCATGGTGGTTAGCCTTGACTCATGCTCTATGTGAAACAATCTTAGTGGTTATCCTTGACTGATGATTTTTGTCCAATGTGCCATGAATCTTACTAAAGTCATGTATTATGTTTCTTTAACATTACTATGATTCCATGATTATATGATTCGTTATTCTATTTGTTATGATTACATATTTTTATTAATTTTCCATGACTATTTTTTTATCATGTTATGCCTTCAAACCAATGTGCTAAAAACTATTCTTATGTTTATTTATTTACTGGTATTTTTAGCTCATCCATTTGTTCTTGTTTTCACCCAGGTTATCCTATAAAGATTAATTATACCATTTAATGTTATGATCTCATTATGGAGATTAAATAAAATATATTTTTTGTTTGGTTTCATGATTTCATATTATGTACCTAATCTTCCAAAGACACTAGACTTTACGAACCTTGGATTGTAATTTGATGGTTAATTATTATTAAAATAATTTATGGATATGTTTATGAGGCTAGGGTATCTATACTCAGGATCTTACACAAGGATCCCAATAGTTGGGCATCATATTACCTATCGACATAATAGGGTCACTACACCTTATGTGTAAGAGGAATGAGTCATCATCCTCATCGCTGGAATCTCACCA
The DNA here is from genome assembly GCA_963277665.1 of Viscum album. Taxonomy (NCBI): domain Eukaryota; kingdom Viridiplantae; phylum Streptophyta; class Magnoliopsida; order Santalales; family Viscaceae; genus Viscum; species Viscum album. The sequence goes on from OY728165.1 coordinate 292,752,604, forward strand.
TAGATCCACATGACCTACCATTAGAATAGAATATATATACGTGTTAGTCTAACTGATTATAATTCCACCCATATCCTTTATAGGAAAAACCATTTAGGTTATTGTTTACACTTTAAATAGTTGACCAAAGTCGTCAATAATAAATCACACACTAGTTGTCCTATAATATGTGGACCCTATGTGAAAATATTAATCATGAAATTCCTCATACTATTTCCAATCAAGAGTCAAAATCAATCACATGATTCTAACCAACAAGACATGAGCCAAAAATACATTATATATCATAAAAATCACACAAAAAATGAATCCCTCAGTGTGAAAATTATATAAAACAATAACACTTCATATCAGAACAATTTATCCCAGAACCCTGGAAATTAGGACATCCTATCAAAATAGGTGTTCTTTAGGAACTGTTCTGATATCCATCATAGGATTAGACACATTCTAAATAATTATATCCACCATGTCCCAAATAATAATGAAATTTGAAAGTAATATATCTCATTTTAATTTTAACACATATCGACACAGTTCAGTCTATGAACAGTAACCAAACCAGTTGGAGACAAAGCATTAAGCACATGTCCACTTACCCCAAAGGCTGATGACTAGAAGCGAGGGTTTATGATGTTTTTTTAGGGAGAATATGAACTTATATAAAAGTATTAAACCAATATAAATAACTAAAAATAATCAATAAAAGAAATTAAATAGCGTATATAAGTAATAAATATACCAAAGTAGTAATAATGAATGGACTGTAGTGAAAGCCCAAATGACCATGTGATACATAAAAAACATATCACCCACTGGGATGACCACATATACATGAGTCAGTATAAGACGAAGAAATAATATTAAATGAATTTACAACTAACTCTGAGATGATCCATAGACATTATACCATTAAACACATCTGATCCATCCTACTAATTCTATCCCGACCCTCTGTCTATCCTATTATTTCAATCATGTGAACGTTTGCTCAGGTATCCTAGTGCAAAAGAGGCTGGATCTGGGTGTGAGTAAAAACTCATTATAGAAACACCAACATGATCCCATAGATATTTATTAAATATATTGTAGGTATGCATGATCTTTTCACTAGGATAACGATAATAATAATAATAACTAAAAGTGGAGAGTGACTTAATAATTTTTTTTCAAGTTCCACTTCCATGAGTACATTCTCATGCAATGTGATCTTCCTAGTTGAGATATAATTGGAAGTAAATTTATATAATAAATCCAAAATCGATACTTTGATATGTGATCCCTATTTATAATACCATCTTCCGTTAGAGACAAAAATATATCTTAGAAAGCAACATCACGACAGAGGCATACAAGTATTAGCGATAAGACTGCACTCATCTCCACTCACTATAATGAAAGATTACAAGTAATATATTGACATTCATTAAGTATGTCAATAATATGAATCTTATACCACTAGGTTCATTTAACTCATTTTTAATGTCTGAGTTTTAGGTTATTGTCCAAAGGTAATCATGACATTGCGACTCAGATAATCATAAGGGGAATAGAACATAAGAAATCTATAGAAAATGACCTCTATACACATGGTAAAAACTATAACAGACAAATGTAAATGATTAAAACCAAGACCTTCATTACATGGTGGGCTTGGGATAATCACACATGTAACTTCTTCAGGCTTGGGATTCCCTCTTGTGTACCCTCTTGTTTTGGGATTAAAATTCCCTCCCATGTACCCTCTTTTTTTCAGGATTCGGATGCCCTCTCGTGTTTCCTATTGTTTGAGGCTCGATTTTCCATCCCGTATAACCTTTGATCTCATAAATCATTTATCATTACAAAATGAATTGGAGAGGTATAGGTCCCACCATCACATAATTAAATCATATATACACGTAACAAAATATAACTAAAGCTTCTTCATATCATGACCCATAAAAAAAGATTAGTTTCATTAACATCATATGATAACCCATGAAACGAAATTAGTATCATTAACATTTACTCACATCATAAACTATAAAGAATATAATGGTTTCATAATCATATCATCAATGATTATCCCATTGAAAGAAAGTGATTTCAAAATAATATATCCCACGGAAGATAAATAGATCTCATAAAAAACATGTAATCTAAATCATAAAACATTAAATGAAATAATAATAATGGTTTCTTTGGATCATAACCCTATTAAAACAAAAACAACATCAAAAGATATCACTTTAGATAGAGAAATAATTTATAAGATCACTTAATTTATAACTTTTAATTAAACATTGAATTTTTAAAATATATAACATTTCCAAAATCCATTTTTTTAACAAAATTTTAAAACATATATAGAGTTTATCAGTAAAATAGTTTAAAACAATTCTCCATTAAAATATATGTAATTCAATAAGAAATTATTTTTAAAACATAAACCCTTTTGAAAAACTGTTCTTTGAAAACATAATAAGGAATCTTGAAAACATGTTGAAATCCTTTTTTAAAGAAAATTGATTTTTAAACAAATAAAGGATGCTTTGAAAAAAAATTAAATTCTCTTCCAAGAAAACATATAAAAGAATATTGAAAAAAGTTTATACCCATTTCCCTTGTAAAAATTTTGAAAACCATTTTACTTGAAAACATATAAAATAATATTAAAAAAATTTGGAAAATTTATTTCATTGAAAAAATATAAAATAATCTTTAAATTTTTTTTTAAAACTATTTATTTTAAAATACACTAAAATATTACGAAAAAAGCTTCATTTTTTTTATAAAACATAGTTTTTAAAGAACATAGATTTCTCTGCAAAGTGAGAAGTAATGTCATAATTTTATAAATTAAATTCTTATTCATATTACCTATAAATAAGTGTAAAAAAGGTACCAATACTAGAAGATATTATAAATAACTAGTGGATATGTAAAGACATTAGTTTTCTTGAGATATAGATTATAATAGTTCATAAATGGATGTATAATACTAAAAACTATCGCCAAACTATGAGTTTGTTTCAATATATTCTAATAACTTGGAAATTTTGAATTTTACACCTATTTAATAAAACTAAATTACAAAAATCCATGAATATCATGAAAATAAGGATGTTCATGATATAACATATCAAATGGATGTATATATAGCTCATAAAATAATATAGGTGTATAACAAAACATGTGTCTCAAATAAAGAATACTAAGAAAAAAATAAACTTCTGGTTAGATATGTGAACACATATAACTTTATTCATATGAATCAAATAATACTTCTATGTTAAGTATACACATCACATATAGGTTATAGAGGGTGAACATGGCTTGTGTTTCATGAAAAATAAAAGTGAAATGAGAGAACCCTTACTACTTGAGTGACTTTGAAATAATGATTCCCATGATATAATAACATCATTTAAATATTTTAATAGAAATAGATATTATAAATTAATGATAAAACATTTCATACACTAGTGCATACACCATACAAAACAAGCGAGTGGTGAAAATGGCATGTATCTCACGGAAATAAAATATGAGTTGAAATTCCCTTATATTGAGGATGAATTATCTCATGTGTCGTTATATTCAAAAATAATATACTTATGTTAATTATTTATATTATTTGATACATTTTTTATTTATGTACTTACATTTTTTACTTATTACTATGTTCAATATAACTACGTAAACAATTATGTTAACGTCGATTGTTTTGACCAAATTCAATTCTTCTGTTAAAAATTACTTTGGTAAGAAAAATATGGGTAAAGAGGACATTTTATAACATCACAAGAATAATAGTAATAAAAAAATTATCATTTTTATATTTCAGTTATACCTATATAAATAATTATTTATATGGTTTGGAAAAATGAACCAACATTACAATCCTAGAGACGGTAGGTCGTAAATACACATGAGTAACGTTTCTATTTTTCAATGATCCTTATGTAATGAAGGTAAGAAACCTTTATCATTACTTAATTATAATTATATTATAAATATAATATTATTTAATCACATATACTAAAATATAAAATTATTATGATGAAAAAATAATCACATCTTGTCGAGGAGGTGGTAGTCCACACGTCCACGAGCGACATTATCTGTTTTTATGTGTGTGAAAAGGTAATAAAGAAAATGGTATATATTATATTCATATAAATTTAATTATGTCATGAATACCATAAATATGTTTTATTATACATATTTTTTTATTAAATCCATACTTTATACATTCCATGTATCATGCGATCGAATCACATAGATTTTAGGAGGTGGTAGTACACACTTCCACAAACGATGTTTTCATATTTCAAAAAATGGAAAGAATAAATGAATGTGTTATAAATAAATTCTAAAACAATAAATTAATTATATATATATATTATTTATCTTATATAAATAGTGTTTCCATCATAATTACCAACTATGAATACTAGTAAATGAAAAATGACCAACTTTTTTTGTGAGGCGGTAGTTCTCCATACATATAAACACTATGTTCATTACCCATTAGATAGAACTGTGTGTAAGGAAAAAATATTAATATAAAAAAAATATAATTATATTTTGGATAATTTTGTTATTATATAATCATTGAATAATAATATTTGATTTTGTGTAGAATGAAAATAAAATAAAATATCACGTGGAAGGTAATTACCTCTTCTTTGGGTAATTCCTTTTGGTTTGCACCAAAGGGATTCCTTTGATATATTTCATCAAAAATAGAGGATTCAACGATTTATATAGAGATTTTTAGAAGTTTATTAGTATGATTTTAGTATAACCTATGTTTTTTGGGATGTCTTGATGAAGGGGGAGAGGTGGAGACCTATTTTAAGGGAGAGAGGGGATACACTTGGTATTTTTGAAAAAATGTTTGGAGTACCAATGTTCTTTCCTAAAAAAAGTAATAAAGACAAAAAAACCAATAAAATAAGGTTTAGTAACTGAATATGTCCATAAAATAAATTTTGGAAAAGGTTCTAGGACAATTGGGCCCTTAAGATTAAGGTGTATTCCCTTGTAAAGATTAATTTTACATTAATCACTGTAATTTATCTCAATCACATTAACTAATATTTGGGGAAAAAATTATGTTAAACATATTAGACAGAAAATATCTTAATTATTACAAATTTTTAAGAATATTTTTAGGAAATAAATTCAATGATATGGAAAAAATTAATTGTAATGAAAATCCTGTAGACGTGGCGGGGAAGTGGTTTTTTTGAAGTGAGAATGTTCAAAAGTTCAATAAGATTTTATATATAAATTTGACATTAAATTTAATAAAATTACCTATAACGGATTAATATATATAAGTTATATTGTTTCAATAAAACCATTTTAAATTATAATTTTACTTGATAAGTACATTAGATCAAAAAGTTGTATATAATTAAAAAGCAGAAATTTTCATTATTCCTCTAAAATTGAACTTTCTTATAAAAAACATAAAAATTAAACCTGAGATAAATTTGACATTATAAATTAAAAAATTATGTTATTTCATAAAATTAAACTTAAAAAACTGTATAAAATTAATTTATTATTTTTTAAAGATGGAAAAAAGCAGTTCATCATAAAAAGTAGTTTTTTTCAAACATATAATGACTTTACCAAAAATTATATATTTTATTATCACAATATTTTTTTTATATATAACCATTATAAATACCATTAGAGAAATATTTATTAATTTATATATTAAAATATTTAATGTTTATGTTGTAACTATATTATTTAAATAATAATTGTAATAAAGATATTTTTCCTAGAAACCCAGTGTTGTGTGTAAGAAAAGACAAGTTGATGATGCATTTAATAAAAGATTATATTGTTTTAGCTTATAATGAATGTATAAAAATTTGATTTAATATAAAACACATATTTTTAGAGTTTCATGAAATTATAAATATTATAAATATTATATTAATTCGAAAAACATAATTCAAAAAAATCTAAAGGTGTTACATTCTTCCCCCTTAAAATAAAAATTTCCCATGAATTTCATACGGGTTATCAATGGTTTATGAAATAAAAGTTCCTTTCATGGAAACCCACATAATAAAAATGAATACTAAAAAATCCATTAAATAGGGAATATTGGAAACAATAATGTTACCTAATGTATCACATGACTAGGTTTCCACATAAGATAATATTAGTGGGAAGTTGAAACAAGGAATTTGAGGCAATGAATAAATATTTACAGGGTGTGAATGAGGTACTCAATAAAAAAATAATGATCAATATAAATTTGGGGGACTCAATTTTTTAAACATATTGTTATTTAAAAGAATGTCGGCCAAAAAAAATTTAAGGAATTAAGACAAAAATTTATTTCTAGATCGTATTCCAAATGGTGAGAAACGTTCATGAAGATATATACTTGTATGATTTTAGGAAATCCTCACCCACTATTTCCTTCATTAATTTCCACTTCATCTCTTATTTTAAGAAATTGAGGTTAGTTTTTCATTCCCAAATCATTATAATATCATGAGATCCAGAAATTGAATGATGGTTCTTTCCATCAATAAAAAAAATTGTTATCACAAGTAATAAAATATTCATAAGTCCACTTATAGTGAGATAATACATTAATCCATAATCTCATCCTATGTTTAACATAAACCATTCCGTAAAGGGTTATCCATATAACTATTAATAAAATGAATATACATAAATTTAGTATTAAATTCACTAAATTTATCATAAATGTTTTAGTATTGATCCCACCGTATATCGTAATGTTGCTCTTGATTGTCACATACCAAACATGTGAATAACTTCATCATGTATTCTCTTAAAAAATGGTAATTACCAAAATTACCACAAATAATTATTTAAAACATGCAAGTTTTCTAATTCCAATGATTATTGGATATATTTCCTAAATCCAAAAATGGTATAGACTAAATTATCAATAATGAATTAATCAGTTACAAGGTAATCAGTACCGTCATACATGATTTATCCATATCAATAATCTATTTATCCATGACTACCAAAATTTTATTAATATTGGAGACACAGTTAGGGATACCTTACCACAATAAAAATATCACATTTTCATTAAATTAGTTATCCATGTAATCAAAACCATTCAAAATATCCTTTTCAAACCTTTAATAAAATCATATATAGAAAATACATATAAATTTCAGGATTAATATAACCTAATCTTTAAAATCCAAAACATATACACTTCAATAATCCAAATTTATTCTTTAACCATTACTCAAGATTAATAATATTATTCCTAAATATTATTTTTAGAGAATATGAAATATGAATCATGTCTTAAGGTTCCCCAACCTCAATCAAATATTTCAACTTACATTTAATGAAAAAAATACTATAATAACATCTCATACTTGTTTACAGTCTCTTTATATTCAATATTTTATAAAATAATACTTGACCTTCATGATCCCCTTCATGAGATTTCCACTTAAGAAATATATTTTCATCATTCCCATACATTCCATATCCGAAACATTAATTATTAAGGGAATCCTTTCTAGTTTCTACAATTTTCTAAAACTAGGAATAATAGGGAGAGAGACCCATAGCATAGTGGAAAACCACATAATCATGAGAAATTACTCAAAGGATGTTTAGATAATGACACCAACTTCTTTGAAACCATAAGTTTATCATAGGTCATTCATAGTAATATTATATTTAAATAATTTATGATGGCTTATAATGAGCTTGTGAAATAAGAAATTATATCCCCTAAGAGTTTCAATCTAGGTTTGTATCAAGGACTATTGTCCTGTACCATGTTATGCTGAGTCAGACCCGATGTACCTTGTTAGAGTTGTTACTCCAAGGTAAATATGTGCCCTAGAGAAATCCACTTGTAGTATCTATAAGAAAATGTATTTACAAGAATCCAATCAGTATATCTTTTACCAGAAACACAAAGTAATTTTCTTAAACTATTCGTTACCATAGATTAATCCTTAGACATGTCCTTTGTGTTCTCACTGTGGTTTTCTCAACCTAGATTCCAATGTTTAACAACACATTTACTCTAATACCAACTCTAACAAACCTCTTTCAATGATTCCTACCCATTACTTTGTAAAATTTTAGGCTTTGGCTAATATCCTATGTACATACTTTTGAATTGGGATTCTGTCCAGTGTACCATCTTGTTTTTTCCTTGATATGATCTCACATGTACCCTCTACTTTTGGGCTTGGTATTCCCTCCTGTGTACCATCTTGTTTTAGGATTTGACTTCCATCCTATATACCCTCTTGTTTAGGATTGGGATGCCCTCCAATATACCCATTGATATCATAAAAACATTATCATTACCCAATTAATTGGAAGGAGATATAGGTCCCACCGATTACATGATGAAAACATAAATGAATGTGCCACAAGTTAAAAAAACCTTCATCATATAATGACTTATAAAAAGAGATATGTTTAATAAACATCATATAAAAAATCATGAAATGAAATGGGTATCATTAACATATAATACCAATACATCCAATGGAAAATATATAGGTTTCATAATCATTTATTTAAAAAATATACTAAATAAATAATATGGTTTAAAAAGAATATATCCCGTGGAAGATAAAAAGGACTCATAAACATTATGTCTTCAGAATAAGAAACCATTTAATGAATGAATAAGAATTATTTCCTTGGATCACAACCCAAGTAAAACAAAAAATTAATCAAAAGATATCACCTTATAAGGAGAAGGATTTTTAAAGGTCACTTGGGACATATATTTTCATTGAAAATCATGTTTTATAACATTAAACATTTTCAAAATCATTTTATTTGTAACCACATTTAACAAATATATAGTGATCACGAGGAAATATTTTAACTAATTTCTTAACTAAAATATATTTACTATTTAATGGAATTATTTTTATAACATAAATCCTTATGAAACCCATTTTATTGAAAATATATTAAGAAATCATGACAACATGTTGAAAATATTTCTCTTTGAAAATGGATTTGTGAACATATAATGGAAGACTTCAAAACGTTTTCAAAATACTTTTCCATTAAAAATATATAAAAATAATGAAAATTTTTAAGAACCATTTTCATTTAAAAAAATAAATTAATATTAAAAAAATTTTTAAAACTGTTTTTTTTTGATAAATTATAAAAAAATCATGAAAACATTTTCAATCCCATTTTCCTTGAAAACAGATAAAATAATATTGAAATTATATTGAAATCTATTTTACTTAAAAAATATATATAAATAATCTGGTAAAATTTTTTTTAACCATTTCTTTTAAAATAATATAATCTCTTATGAAGAAATATTTAAAACATTTTGATAAAACATGGTTTTGAATGAACACAGATTTCTGACCAAAGATAGAGGTAATGTCCGACTTTCATAAAATTAGTTTCTTAACCACATTATGTTGAAAAGAGTGGGGAAAAGTAATAATACATGAAGATAACATAAATTAACATAAGATAATAAAATTTATTAGTGTTATTGAGATATGGATCATAATATTTCCTAAATGTAAGAATAATTATAAACAATCTTGATAAATGATGAAATTGTTTCAATAAACTCTTTCCACTTTGTACCATGAAATTTTAATCCCCATTTAATAAAATGAAATTACATGAAGCCTAAAATATCATGAATATAAGGGGGTTTATGATATAACATGAGAATTAGAATTATATATACCTCATAAAATAATATAGGTGTATAACAATACATGTGTCTCAAAGATAAAAATTTATATAAAACTACATTACATATTTTGAATCATTTGAAACATAAATACCACGATATAACTTCTTAAAATGAATATGTAAATACCCATACATTTAAGCATAATAACTATAGCAGACATTCATGGTAATTATGAAAACCACATATCAAAAATCGAGGGTGATGATAGCTTGTGTCTCACGTAAAGTAAAAGTGAGATGAGAAAACCCTTACAACTTGAGGTACATTAAAATCGTGATCCCCATGAGACAATAAAATCATCCAAAGATTTTAATATAATTATATAAATACATATAATTATATTACATGTCATAGGTAATCATATACAACACAAAAAAAGCAAGTTCTGAATATTTCATGTATCTCATGGAAAGAAATTGAGGTGAAATTCCAATACCTTGAGTATAACTGTTCTTTTGTGTATTTATATACCTAAATAATAAAAATATGTTATTTATTTATTTTATTTAGAACCTTTTTCATGTATATCACTACATTTATTTTACTTGTTACCTTCTTTTAGACAACTATATAAAAGATATTTTTAATTTTGGGTGTTTTGACCAAATTTGGTTCATGTGTTAAAAATAACTTATATAGGTCATCTATGGTCAAAGGTGTCATTATATCACATCTATAGAAAAATAATAATTCAATAATTTTCAAATTTATAAATCCATTATATTTATAAAATTATTTATACATTTTTTTAAAAAAAATGATGCATCATTTAAATCATGGAGGTGGTAGGTCGTACGTACGCATGAGAAACGTTCCCATTTTCCAATAATTGTTATGGAATAGAGGTACATAACATTAATATTTTCAAAATATTAATTATACAATAATTACTATATTATTTAATCATATATAATTATATATATAATTATTGTTATGTAAAATGAATCATATCATGTCAAGGAGGAGGTATCCCACACATCAACGAATGACATTATCACTATTTAAATGTGTCAAAGAGTAATAAATGATAAATTCTATATTATATTTTCAAAAATATAATAATGAAAATAATATAATATATATGATTTTATGTCATATATGTTTAATTAATATTATACTTTATGCATTACATTTATCTTTTTATCTAATCACATTTCTATTAGGAGTTCATATTCAATACTTTCACAAACGACGTTATCATATTTACAAAAAATGGAAAGAATAAAAAAATAAGTTATAATAGAATTAAAGAAGCATTAAGAGATCATATATAATAAATATCATATATAAATATCTTTTCCATCATAATTATCATCCTTCAAATGTGGAAAAGGAAAAAAATAATGACTTCAATTCATGAGGTGGTAATTCACCATACACATAAATAGTACATTTTCTACCCATTATATGAAAGTCTATGTGAGTGTATGTCAAAAAAATAATATAATAACATATTAGTATATTGAGGATAATGTTTTTTATTATATAATTAGTGAATGAATATATTTTAGGTGGTGGAGAAAGAAAATAAAATAAAGGGGCTTTTGGATTAAAGTTACTTCTTCTTTGGGTAACTTCTTTTTGTTTGCACCCATGGGCTTCCTCGGATAGATTTAATCCCAAAGGGAGGCTTCAAGGGGGAAGGGAGGGATGTCTGAAAGTTTATTGGGAATAAATTTTTTGATACTAATTGGGTTTATAGGTGTCATGAAGGGGGATATGTCATATCCATTTCTTCTTTATAAATAATTTTTCATTTAATTTCCATTGGTGATTTGTTTTGGGTTTCTAATGAATTTTGGTGGAAATGGTGTGTGTTAAAAATTTGGGCCAAACCATGAGCCCATTTTTTGATTAAAAAACCAATTTTTATTTTTATATAACTCCTTCATTTTTCATCATTTTTCATCCATTCCAATTCATAAATGTCCTCCCCTAACCTAATAATATTACCATATCAATATGGATCCTTTCAAAATGCATGATCATGTGTATTTGAGTTTTTATTTAAGGCATTGGGCCTTCCCATAAAAACATTTTCAAATTTATATGTTTTTTTAATTCTATAATATCTCCTTCAATGTTTATTATTTTTCAGTGATTACATCTCCCTATAGAATAAACTATCTCTAGGATCTCCCCATTATCAGTTTCGCATTTTTTGAGTTCATTTGAACCATGAATTAGGGCGATCTTTCGTAATCTTTCTCAAATCGACCCAAATTGAAGAGGTATATGATTCTTTCATAACTCTTCCAATTTTAATTATTTCCCCCCCATTTAAGTCTTCACATTACGTACTATGATTCCTTAGAGCCTCCATACTAGTTTGGGCTACTTCGAGATTAAGATTTTTGTGGATTTAGGGTCATCTCTTCAAGATTTCTCAAGTAAGTCTTACTCTCTTTGATTTCTTCTCTTTCTTTAGGGTTTATTTCACCCTTTTTTGAGTATTAAAATGTCTAGAAGTTTGGGTTATTTACTAGGGTATAAATTCTGGTATTTTGGGTGAAATATTGAGGTATAAGGAATCTTTTCACTCCCTTGAGGTACGGTGATGGTGCGGTTGATTTTTGACACCAATATTTGAGGGTTTCGACACTTTCTGTAGGTGATTCCATGTGTGATCATTTATATAAGAGTTAGTATTCCTGAATTATTTGTTTGGAATGTTCCTCATATGTTTTTTGTTTTCAAAAACATTTTATGATGAATTTTTTTAAGCATTTAATTTTATAGTTGCATTTTAGTTTGAAATTGGGTGTTTTTCATGTGTAACCCTTGGAATATTATTTGGGTGTGTTTTATAACATCTGAAATTGGTATATTAAATATTTATTGGATTCTAATACTTCTTTGGTAGGTTCTTGGTGTGCCTTTGGGTTTATAATAAGATCTTTTAATGGGTTTTCTGTGTGAAACCATGTAACACCTCTAGAAAGAATTTTATGAAAATGTGTTTTTTTCAAGTGCATCTTTTGTGGTATTATTTGAGGTGATTTTATAATACTAGAGAGTGGTTAAATAAAAATTTCTATGGCTTCCAATTCTGATTTGAACTTGTATTTGATTGATTTTGGCTTTGAAATAGGATTTTGAATTTGGATTTGTGGGTAAAACATAATTATACCCCATGGGTTGGTTTTATGAAAATTTTAAATGATTTAATTAGTTACACAAAGTGTTTAATGGTTTGTCATGTACTGTTTCAGTGGTAGTATGTTCTTAAAATGAGTTTTTTAAAGATAAATTGGTCAGTTTTATGTCAGACATTTTGGTAATGTTTTGTAATTTGTTGACCTGGTTTATGAAATAGTAATGTGGGTACGAAACATGTTTTCAGGCTGTTTTGTGTGAGTGTGATCTAAAAAATGGGCTTTTTTTATAAAAATCATATTATGTAACATGTTATTGGGATATTATGAGATTTTTAACATCTTTTCAAAGATTTTATAATATTTTTAAAGGATTAATTGAATTGTGAAAATGTGAAAAATGTGTTGTGGGCTATTTTGTTGTGAGTTTGATTTCAAAATCAATTTGAATGAAAAAGTGGATTTTCCGACTTTTGTTATTTACATGTGGGATGTTTGGTGAATGTTTGATGTGGAAGTGATTTTTTCATAGGAAAATTATTTTTATAGTCTTGTTGAACTTGTTTGAGAACAATGGGGAAACCCAGGTATCTAGGTGGGTGGATGTGTACTAGTTTGCTAGTGAATCTGTGGGGTTTAGCCTCAGTATCATGTAGAATGTTTGATGCTTATAACACTAAATAAACTATGATGATGATGATTAGGGACCACTAGGTTATGGGTATGTTCCATACATGAGGATCATGCACAAGAATGAATATTGTGACGGCTACTATCACCGAGATACGTGGTACCTAGGACCCAGAACGAGCTAGTGCCGAGGGGTTATTTTCTATTGCTTGTGCTGATTATTTACTTTGGGCCTACAATCAGCATACTGTATGTTTGGATGGAAAATTCTGTACTGTTGAAATTATTTTTAAAAGTGTTGATTCTTAATGATATATCACTTGAAAAATATATTAATTTTTAATTGCATCTTTTCGAAATTGTAACTAGCATTTTCTATTTATGAAAACATGTAAACTTTTAACCTTTGAATCTCTATCACATGGAATATCTTAGTGGTGGTATCATACTGGTCATTATATCACACCCTACATACACCCTTGGGTGTAAGTACACTTGGTTATTTTTGTTGTCACAGGTTGGGTACAGTATTTAGTGCCCGTGATTCGGGTTTCTAGTAGGTCTTTGGTGGTGAAGTCTTGTGTAGATGGCTTGAGGGAGGTTCCCAAAGCCATGAGGGTTCTTGGGTTGTTAATTTTTGGTTTTTTACCCTTTTTATAGTTTTGGTGAGTTGTTTTAAACTATGTAATTGATTTCTGAATTTTTTTAAATGAATTTTTTGTTTGAAAAAACCAGATTCGTTTTATTGGATTCATTTGTTTTGTAAGCTTATAAAATCAGGTAAATCATTCCCAATTATTTTTTTATGATACTAGGAAACTTTCTCCAGCCTATGGGGATCAGGAATACCCTTTAGGACATGTCATGAGCCCAGTTTGGTGCCGGTTTTAGTGGTGACCATATATGGTTCGGGATACAGTGGAATCAGAAGAGTTTCAGCTTTACTCTTTATATCATGCTATTTGGGGAAGTGTCGAGATAGTATAGAGTTAGGATTTTTGGGACTTGGTATTTCTATTTTGGGTTGTTTTCTTGATCACCACACCTCCTGATGGAATTCAAGTTTCCAAGGGAAGTTAGGATTTGTCTAAGCCCTTTGGTTTTTTATTGGATGATGATTCGAGGAAATGAAAAAAGAGTTGGGTTAATGGTCTCAATGAGCACGCAGGGCCCAGAAAGCCTTTAAAATCCAGGGATATTCCCTTGAAAAATCTCTATGATGGTGAAGGGATTAGAAAATGGCTGCCAACCAATTCTTCAAGTCACCCACTGAAACTAGTTTCCTCTCGCATTGTCTTGTATTCTTTAGTTTTGAAATCTTGGAACTTTTGTTTTAATGTGACTTGGTTTTAAAAAGCGTAATGTTTTTCTGAAATTATTTTCAAATAAAGAGATAATGGGTTGATTTAAGAAATGGTGGAACGTAATTTTAAAAATTGTTTTGAAATGAAAAATGGCGTGCTTACCCCACTTTTAAAATTGTGGACTATATTGATGTTGGTTTTGAAAAATTGTTTCCAATAGAATTTTCTAAATAATCTATGGATTTTTTAATGGGATGAGTTTTTTTTAAATTGATGTGAATAACATGAAAGAGAGTTCTTATCAAATTGGTTCTATCTTTATGAAATGTTTTGTAAGATTTGAATTGGTATTTTGATCATGTTGTTAGTGGTTCTGAGAAAAAGGTTGTGTTGGATCACCATTTTGGATTTCAATAGTGGAAGTTTTTTTGTTTTAAAATTTTTTATTTCCATGAGAGACCACATTATTGGGGTTATATGGGATTATGGATGGTTTATAGAACAACTAGATGTGTTCCGTGATGAATATGAGGAATGTGCTCAGTGTGGCACAAAAACATGAATGTGTGAGGCCCATGGGGTACCATTGGTGGATACACTAATCGCAGAACCGTTTGTTTTCAAATAATTTTTTTAAAATAAAAACATGAGTTCTTGATGAATTGTTTGGGATGGTGTATATTACGTGTTTTTGGAAAATGTTGATGTTGTGGGATGTTTTGAGTCTATGAACCCTTTCTGTTCGAACCATGTTTTGGGTTTGTGTTTGGTCGGTAAGGTGGGTAGAAGGACTAGTTAATAGTCGTTTCTGAGATATGTTTTGGGACACCTTTATGGTGGTTCCCATCATGTGTTTAGATATGAATTTTTTAATGTTTTGACCAATTAACCATCTTGGTTGGGTCCTTGGATTCTCTCATTGGATAAGGTATGACCCCATTAAGGGTTAATACACAACTAAAGTGTAACCTGGATTGTTTCTCCATTATAAAATTCTCCAGTTGATCAATAGAAGTAATATTTTATCGATATTTGTTGATTGAGTCCAAAACCATCACATTATTTGATTTTTGGATTCTATTGTAGCATGAGAGTGCTTGTGGAAGGCTGAATGAGACCATAGTATCTTATGTTTCCTCGTTCATCGAAGGTGGAAGTGTTTTTGGGTTTTTAGTATGGATGAGTGTCTCGATGGTGTCTAAGAGGGACTTTGGGTTCTTAATAGATTATTTGATGTAGGATATGTTGTTAAACCACTAGATTTGGGAATCTGTTCATGAGAAGATATTGTGGCCACATTCTGTACTTTTGTGTTTTTTAGGGACTTGGCATATGGTCATGTTTCATGTATTGTTTCTATGAGTCACAATGGTCATGATCGGTGATGCCTTATGATGTCATGTGTTTGTTTACTATAAATCTAAAGGTTGTGCAATCATATGAGAGTCTCAGTTATGTTGGGATTATGTCTCCCTGGGAAAAACGTCAAAATCCTCCATTTCAAAGGAAGGTGTTTATATGCTTCCTTTCCTTCTGTTGTTTCTCACCTTAATAAACAAGTTATGATGTGTTTTAATCTTCTAAGACAATGTTAATGGGAAATGTTGGGTTATGGTAAAGTGAGTTTGGAATGTGTCAGTTCTTAGTAAACATATCGGGGTTTGCGGTGTAGTTTTTTGTATCACTTGAAGAAGAAGCTCGGTTCAGGTGGTTTCCAAAGCCTAACATCAAGGCCAAAAATGCTTTAATAATCTGAGCTCTAGACATAGGTCCTGGAGAGAATCTGGCAAGTAGTCATGGGAAATCCCATGGTCATTCAATCCATTGTACAAATTCCTATCCTCAGTATGAATGATAGGAAGCGGTTAAACCTATGGTGTTAACATCTAGTTCCAGTTCTCCTGTTTTTGGTGGTAGAGGTTGGAGGAACTCGTTTCCAGGTTGTAACATATGTTCACACTATCCCCCTTTGGTTTTTAGTGGGTACTTGGAGAAATGTTTGAAGTTTGTCTAGACAAGTTCATCACACCGTTTGTGCATGGTTAGTAGTGACCATGCCCCAAAAAACTATTTAGATATATGGATCACATGGTTAGCACATAGTTTCCCAAACCATGTGGACTAACCATGCAACCATCCCAGCTCTTAAAATTTTGGGATCTTTATATACTGGTTAGTGCTAGTCGGTTCATATGGTTGGTTCTTATGGTGGGTAGACACACTATGAGTCTTATATAAGTCCTTTTGTAATGGTCTAATGGAAGACTACCCCTTGAACCACGGTGTCCATTCAGGCTTCCCCCTTTAGTGTCTTTAATCTATCTCGAGAAAATTTATGTTGTATCTTATGGTGGGGAGACCATTTTTGTATCCCCATACTAGTAACTCAAATTGGTCATTGGTTTTAGCCTAGTGGGTGGTATTCTAGTTCATATTTATCTAAATACCAACATCTTCTTTGGGTAAACGTTGGGATTGGAGAGTTCCCAATAGTTTAGTTAAAGAAAAGTAAGTGTAACCTTGTTCGTTGTTGTTTATCATATGGGTAGATTAATTGAGCCTTGTTCATATAGTGTTTTAGGAGTTTCCTTTTAGGGATAAAGTATGAATGTTTTTGATCATTTACAGAAATTGATTTATGTTTTGGTTTGTGAGAGTATTCCTTCCTTAATTAATCACTGGAAGTGTTTTGGCCTTTCGTGGGTGGACCGAACTTGGCGATGGAGTACATTTTTGGCCTATCAGATGGGGTTGGTTTTGGGTTTTGGCCTTATTGTGGATTTTCGGGGGCCAAAAGTTTTATGGTGGGGAGAATTGTAACGTCTATGAAATATTTATAAGGAAATTTTTAGTTAATTTCCATTCTTGAGTTTTTGGGGGTTTCCTATGAATTTTGGTGGAAATGGTGGGTTTTGAAAATTTGGGCCAAATCGTGAGCCCATTTCTAGATTTAAAAACCAATTTTGTTTATTTTATTTATAATTCATTTTTAAACATTTTTCATTCATTCCAATTCATAAATGGTCTCCCTTGACTAATTAATACCACCATATCAATTTCGATCCTTTAAATATCCATAATCATGGTGTATTTGGGTTTTTAAATAAGGTATTGGGCCTACACATAATCCCATTTTCTTCATTAAATGTTTTTTAATTATATATTATATCCTTCATTTTTTATTTTTTTCAGTGATTCCACACCATTATCTAATAAAATATACCTAGGATCACCCCCATTATCGGGTTCACATTTTTGGAGCTCATTTCTATGGCGAATTTGGGCGATCTTTTTTAATCTTTCTCAAATCGACCAGATTTGAAGAGATATAATGATTGATTCATAAATCCTTCAATTTTCATTATTTACCCCCCATTTTAGTCCCCACATGACATAAAATGACTCTTGCAAGCCTCCCTACTAGTCTTGGTTACTTGGAGATTCATAATTTAGTGGATTTAGGATGATGTTTTCAAGATTTCTGTATGTAAGTCTATTTCTCTTTGATTCCATCTCTTTCATTAGGGTTTCTTTCATAGTTTCTTGTGTTCTAAAATGTATAGATGTTATGGTTAGTTCTTAGGGTATAACATCCTTTATATTGTGAGAAATATTGAGGTTTTTTGTTTCTTTTCACTTCCTTGAGGTGCGGCGGTGGTGCAGTTGATTTTTCACACCAATATTTGAGTGTTTCGACATTATTAGTAGGTGATTCCATGTGTGGTCATTTTTACCTGAGTTATTTTTCTTCAATTAATTATTTTTAATGTTACTCATAATTTTTGTGTTGTGTGAATACTTTTTAGGATTGATTTGGTTAAACAAATAATTTTATAGTTTACATTTTGTTTGAAATTGGGTGTTTTTCATGTGTAAACCATGGGGTATTGTTTGGGGGTGTTTTATAACATATGAAATTGCTATAATATATATTTTTGGGACGCCAGTTCTACATAGGTTGGGTCTTGGTGTGACTTTGGGTTTAAAAGAGGGTCTTTTAATGGGTTTTATGTGTGAAACCATGTAATTCCTCTTGAAAGCGTTATATGAAAATGTGTGTTTTTCATGTTCATCATTTGTGGTATTACTTGAGGTGATTTTATAATACATGATAGTGGTTAAATAAAAAACTCTAGCTCTTCAAATTCTTATTTTTTTTGGTATTGGTGTGATTTTGTCTTTGAAAGAGGATTTGGAATTGGGTTTTGTGGGAAAAAACATAGTTATACCCCTTGGGTTGCTTTTATGAAAATCGTAAATGATTTAATGAGTTACACAAAGTGTGAAATGGTTTATTATTTACTATTTCGGCGTTATTATGTTATTAAAATGTGTTTTTAATGATAAATTGGTCATTTTTTATGTCAAATGTTTTGGAAATGTTTTTTAATTTGTCGAGGTGATTTATGAAATTGTGATGTGGGTGAGAAACTTGTTTTCTTGCTATTTTGTGTGAGTGTGATGTAAAAAATAGACTTTCCTTATGAAAATATTATTATGTAACATATGTGTGGGTTGTTATGTGATTTTTTTCATCTTGGGAAGGATTTTTTAAAATTTTTAAAGGATTTTTTGAATTGTGAAAGATGTGAAAAATGTGTTGTGGGCTATTTTTATGTAAGTTTGATTTCAAAATCAATTTGAATGAAAAAGTGAAATTTGGGTATTGTGTGATGTACATGTTGGATTTTTTATGAATGATTGACGAGGAAGTGATATTTTTGTATGCAAATTATATTTATTGTCTTGTTGAACTTGTTTGAGCACAAGAGGGAAACCCGGGTATCTAGGTGGGTGGACGTGTACTAGTATGCTAGTGTATCTGTGGGGTTTGGCCTCAGTTTCACAAAGAATGTTTGATGCTTACAACACTAAATAAACTATGATGATGATTATTGGGGACCACATTGATATGGGTATGTTCCCTACTTGAGGCTCATGCATGAGAATGAATATTATGACAGTTACTCTCACCGAGATACGATGTACCTGAGACACACAACGAGCTAGTGCCTAGGGGTTATTTCCTATTTCATGTTCTCATTAGTTACTTTGTGATTAACATCGTCATATGGTATGGTTGATTGTAAGATTCACTAGTGTTGAAATTATTTTTAAATGTGTTTATTCTTAATGATATCGCACTTGAAAACTATTTTAATTTTTAAGTTGCATCTTTCAGAAATTGTTACTAGCATTTCATATTTATGAAAACCTGCAAGCTTTTCATCTTTAAATGTTTATCACATGGATTATATTAGTGGTGTTATCCAACTGGGAATTGGATCACACCCTACATAAACCCTTGAGTGTAAGTAGGATGGGTTATTTTTTTTGTTTGCAGGTTGTTACAGTTTTTAGTGAGAGTGGTTTGGGTTTCTAGTCGGTCCTTAGTGGTGAAGTCTTGTCGAGATGGCTTGAGGGTGGCTCCGCTTGACATTAGGGTTATTGGGATGTTTATTTTAGGTTTTGTACCTTTTTTATAGTCTTTGTGATTTGTTTTAAACTATGTAATTCAGTTCTAAATTTTGGCAAAAGAATCCTTGGTTTGACAAATCCAGATCCATTTTATTGGATTCATTTGTTGTTTTATGTTTATAAACTTGGGTAAATCGTTCCCAATTATCAATTTATGATACCTAGGATCTTGTTCCAGCTTGTGGGGATCGAGAAAACTCTTCGTGACTTGTCACAGGCTGGGTTTGGGGCCGGTTTTAGTGGAGACCAGATTTGGTTTGTTACAGGGTAGGTGGTGGCCTTTTATATGGTAGGTAAGGGGCACACTTGGAATTTTTGAAAAAATGTTAGGTGTACCCATGTTTTTACAAAAATTAATTCATAAAAAACCAACCAAAAAAATTTAATCTTTTTAGCTAAAATATTTCTTGAAAATGGCTGTTTGAAAATCAAATAGATCATTTGGGCCCTCAATTTTAATTTTTATCCCCCTTTTACGATTAATTATACATTAATCACTATAATTAATCTTATTAACATTCACTAATATTTATGTTCAAAAAAATGTTGTTCTAATTCAACTATAAATATCATAATTAATAAAACTATCTATATCCATTTTTTATATCCAAATCTTTGAAGTAGTAAATTTATGTTTAAAGCTAATCCCATAGACGTGGTGAGGAAATGAGTTTTTAAAGTAAAAATGTTCAAAAGTTCATTAAGGTTTTATATCCAAATTCAATGTAAAAAATGATTATAATAAAATAAATTAGATTAATATATTTATAAATGATATATTTTAAATTTAAAAACAAATTAAATAATTACATAACAACATAATTAAATTAGATGAAAAATCACTTTTAAATTTAAAATCAGCATATTTCACTATTCATAAAAAATGAGGTATCTCAGAAAAATATATAAAAATTCACCCTAAGTTAAATTATAAATTATAAATTCAAAAATTATATTTATTATACAAAATTAAATTTATAATTTTTTCTAAAATTATTTTTATTTTTGTTCATAAAAAGAAATAAAAATAAGTTCATTAGAAAAAGTTGTATTTTCAAACATACAATGACTTCAGAAAAAAATATGTATTTTATAATCTCTATATTTTATTTATATGAAACTATTATAAATAAAATTTGGAAATTATTTATTACTATTGATATTAATAATTTTAACGGCTATGTTAAAAATATTTCGTTTAAATAATTATAATAATAATATGCTATTTCGTAGAAACTCAGTGTTGTGTGTAACACAAGCCAAGTCGATGTTGCATGTAGCATTGGATTATATTGTTGTAGAACATAACAAAATTCATACAGTTTTATTTAATATAAAAACTATATTAAGTGTTATGTAAAATTCTATGTATTCAAAATATTAAATTAATTCGAAAAAATAGATCAAAAAATATCAGGATGTTTTAATAACTCAACATATATTAATTAAACATATGAAAATCCCCATCCACCTGAACGTCTGGGTGATATAGTGATGGGGAATCCACCTGATCCTAGTAAGAATCCTAGGCTTTGATGAAGGATATAATCATTCATAATCGAGAATATCACAATGTGTAGAGCATTGGGGAAGTGATCCTATAAAAAAATGGAATCTTTGGAATTCCATGTCCACCAATTTCAATTATGGATAAAGAGTACCATTTCCATCATCTTGAAATGATATATTCTAAAAAATAATTCTTAGAAGACAAATTCTAGGAATTAACTATAGGAATCCCTAGCATAACATTGCATCACATCCGGCTCAATGATGAAATAACATAATTTACCTCTGGAAATCAGAGATGAATCAAGAGTAGAAGAGTGAATGTATAAGTGAAAGTGAGAGATTAGAAAAATACCTAAAACTATCGCAACAATCAAAACTACTATAGCATAAATGCTTTCTATTAGTTCTATGTTCCACCCATTACCATATATATATATATATATATAAACTGATGGCACACTTTCTCATGGTTGGATAGTTTCTAGAGAACCTTCTAGGGTCACGTAGGAAGAAACACAGGTTCAGAAACCGACATGGGATCATAAAGGCCAAAATAGATGAATATGAACCCCTCTTGGGACTGTCAAAAACAAATTCATGGTCTTGGGTCAACACCAGAGGTGCCAAGATATAATGTCCTATTGAATCATGATAATGGTATAACAACTATTCTAGTTTCATGTGTTCTTGTCAATAATACAAGTTCAGAAGATGGGTCATGACCCAATAACATTTCCAATATATCTTTGGGACAATTTCCATGTCCAACCAGGTCCTGATATGACTTTGTTTCTATCCACATAGGCATGTATAATGGTTGAAATTAATTCTTGAGTTCTATATCACCTCCTATGAGGTTTTTAGGATTATCGTTCTGTTATAGGACAAAGCCATGAAACTATATCACAAGGGTTGTTAGTGTCCCCTAAAATTCATCCATTATAGACAACCAATTTAATTAATTAAAATTTTTATTAGCATAATTTTAAAAGGTGTTGTTTAACTCAAGGGATAGACCAATAATAAAAATAGTACCATAAACATGCATCAATACCATAAGGAACGTATGACTTAACACCTACCTTTCAAAAGCTATCTATTTATTTTCCAAGTGATAGAATTAGTTTCAAAGGCTCTTACAAGATCATCTAAGAAAAAATAAGTCCTAACTCATACCAAAACACTATAAATTAATTAATTAAAGATAAATTTTAATTAATTAATAAAACTCAAAAGTATAAAACAGTTAAACAAGTCTTTTTAAAATGGAATAATGCCTAAAAATCATTGAATGATCCTTTCATGCTGAAACCATTACCAAATTCTCACTAAAAAATCATTAAACATCCTCAAATTTGAAGCAAGTATATCCCCTAAGAAACAAAATCAATACAATCTCAAAAAATGTTATTTTAAATAATTAAATCATTATAAATTTTGTTAGGATACATTTTTCAATTAAACAACATATAGCAAACTATAAATGGATTTATGAGTTATGTTGTTCCAAAGAAAAGTAAAATCTGTATCACCCATATCTTATTCCACCATGCTTTGATGGAGTCAAGAAAAAAACCCTAATTATTGAATTCAAACTTAGAAGAAGAAGGGGAAAACAAAATGAAGGATAACAGAGTTGAAATCTTACCTCAAGGCTTCCAACACATCTGACGACGTTTAATTTAGACTAATAATGTGGTATATCTCCCATAGAGGTCGATAGGAATCATAGGTAATGCATAAGGAAGAATATGGTTTAAATAATTGGGAAACGAGAGTAAACCCATTTATGGTTCAGAGTACAAAAGTGGTAATTTACAACATTTTATTGAGCCATATTGTTTGGACATAGGGTTCTCCAAATTGTGTGAAAACTCTATACCTCATCTATCAAAGGAAAAATCCTCACTTGGTTATCCACATAGTTCAAAATACCTTGTTCCAACCATGTCGTTGGCACTATCTTAACCCCTCCATCACAAACGGTCTCAACAATGGGTTTAATATACCATGCGCTAACCATGTGACATGTCTACATTAAATTATAGGCCCCTACCAAATCTCCCATATCCAGCATTATTTATTCCCAAACCACATGAAAACATGGACTGTATTTCATGGTTAGCACTAACTGTACACCAACTATTCACCCTATGATACATTTTACAAAAAACTAAAACTCCAGTACTTGAACCCAAAACAATCTCATGAAACCATTAAAACACTCTATAAGCCTCAAAAAACATCCAAAAAATCACTCCAAGCCATTCCAATGATCAAAATTCCATTTCTAAAATCCAATTGTGTTTGTCCCATTAAGTAAATTAAAATTCAAACTCCTTAAATTTCCCAACTCCTAAAACATGGGATCTTAAATAGTATCATAATGAATGTTTGTCTACACTATAGAGACCCTTAAATACATGGGTTTAATATAACATGATTCTCTCTCAAGGCTTGACTAAAGACTCTCAAGTCTAGACAATAATACATATAATAAAATATAATTTACCAATACAAATGAATAATAATGTATCAAATAACTAAACAAGGTTAGATTGATTAAACCCATAATTTCACAGAGGAACCATTATATAATTTTGTGCTGACACTTAAAACAAACAACCCCTATATCATATTCAAGGTCATAAAATATAAGCAAACATAATAATTTATTTTTAATATTTTACTTTATGAATTATTAATAGACATGAAACAATCACCACCCTGAGCCAAGGGTAAGATCATATGTCCTAAATCAATAAAAAATTGCCTCATATAAGGAAAAATCTAACCCAACTGTAATAGTGAAAATGAGAATAAATATTTCCACCCGTTAAACTGAATTTTATGGATACATGTGTTAAATACTAAATTAAATATCATATATCTATTTTTCTAATAATATCATTTATCCCAATAATCACATCCTTAATAGTAGGATAGAACATGGATTTGATACAATTTCTTAAAATCTGAAAATTGATTCACCCCAACTGTATCTAAACCATAGTGGAATATATCAAAATTGTGCCATCCAATGCCCTAGATGATGAAAACCAAGGATAAGGGTCTAATGTTTTTTTTGAACCTATATACTCTTGTATTGAAAAATATAAACAATAGTGGGAATAATCATAGTAATATTATAATAATAAGTCATAAATATATTCATTATAACTATGATCCAAATATAAGAAAAAATAGCATCTTATTTCTTAAGGAGATACTATATTTTCACATGAGTCGTATGGGAATAATTATGATCACCTATAGGAAGATCATATAAAACTTAGTCCCAAAATAAAAAATTATTGATGGAATACAAAAAACCTGACCTGAGACCTATCCTAGTATAACCTCTTATCTTCGAAAGGTACTTCTAGATCAACTATCACTAGAAGTAGATTCTTTTACTATACATAGTTCATGAAACATTAATTCTTATTGGGTAAAAAATCACCTTAGTAGAGTGTTTATACAACTCAATAAATCCATACCAATAGTTCTCCTAATTGAATATAGTAAATGTGAGTTCTTGTATATTGGGACATACTCATAGGTAAATAAAATAAAATATAAATAATAAAAAATATCATTTCCATGCGTGCTACATAAGCCTCCTAAGAGTGATCAAACATGCTTCAACTAGTGGTTATAGTGTCTGAACATATCACTTGTAATATAAATAATAATTTTTCCCATGTCATAATTAGTTGGAATACCATGCCAAAATAACTAGATTGATAATTTATAGGGAGTACATATAGATACTAAATTCACATTTTTTGTAATAACATAAAAGTGAAAACAATACATTTTTAGGATTAATAAACAAGTGAAACAATACTCCATTGGGGATCACATCACTAAAACATCACTGTGTGTAGGCAAACAATCCCAATGCATGAGAATTTTTAAAAGATGGGAAAGTGTCTGTATCATAGGCCTCATTACATTAATGTAAGTAATATCCATTATTATAAGTAATTATGATCATATAATCATCTCATATCCTTACCTAGAAGTATCTCATAATCGGTAGGTAATATCATATTCTGGGTTAACAAGTAAACATATTGTCCCTCAAATAGAATTACATAAGGTATCTAGGTCATACATCCCATAACATCTCCAAACAATTACTATATTATTTAATTCCATTGACATCCTCGATATGAATAGCCTTGTCATTCCTTTATAAATGAAATCTCATAATGAATGGGTATGTCATCCCACACCCAAGAAACTATTTAAACATGTGGATTTTATACTACCCGAAACTATAATGTCACATTTTGGAATTTAATCCACATGAAAAACGACACAAACATTTTATTTTTGTAATAAAAATGGTTGATACAATATGATTTATTCTATTTATGGTTAACTTAACATCGAGAACACATTAAATCTGATCAATAATAGTTGTCACATGCTAAAAATTTTTACATAACTAATACCAATGAATAAAATACATATGTAAAAATAAGGAAACGGGGGAGGGAAAATCACCCCGAATGTGAACAAAATAAACTAAAGTCTATCTGAGAATATAAAAATACATACGTTTTTAGCCTTATATTGACCTCTATTAATTATACATGTCCCCTTAACAATGGAAGTTAAGATAACCCATATAAGTTATTGATGATTACAATATAAAGAATAATTCCACAATTATTTCCCCCATTAAATTTATAGTGCACTTAGTATGGTTCATTACCATCTATAGCTAGGGAATTTTTGTTCAAAACTCTCAAATTCCCACTTGTTATCTAAACCTGTCTTTTAACCTCCATAAAATGGAATCATTCTCATTAGTTTAAGGTTAAACACACTGGATTGACATGAACAAATATCACAAGAAACCTGAAAACAACCATGAACCAACATTAAAGGTTACATACCGTCTATCTTGATATAATAGTTGACATCACATTTATGAGCATCAAGAAAAATTTTCCATAATTGATGGTTTCACCAAAATTAATGAAGTCTATAAATTTCATAATAACTAGTGGAAACTATTGAAATAATGTAATAATTAGAGGAATTATGTAAGATGAGAGATATAATTTATTATGATGATTATATAGGAAACATTCCATAATAATTTGAGCTCAAATGGAGGTAAAATTTAAGGATAAGAGTGAAAAAACAAGGATCAAGGAAACATGGTGAGACTATAGGAAATGATGTAAAAAAACCAATTACCATGTTTTATCATTTCAAATATTTAATGTCAGGTTATTAGATTTTTCTTGGGTAGGTGTTGTAGTGTGACCATAAGGTTTAGTACACAATAACCTATATATTTGAAACATTGTAATGTGGTCATTGAATTGTACACCCTTCTAGGGTAGAACAGGACATCCCAACCACGTGGGATTAATGTCCTTCCATAGTATGGTAGTCTACTTTGTTGGTAAATTCCCATAAGTTCATGGATTAAATGTAAAAATTCAATCTTTTGGTGATTGACTAGGCATATACTCCAGAAGTTAATCTTACAGAGTCTATACCTTAATCGAATTCCATGTGATAAAATAAGAACCTTGGACTAGAATGTCTCAAATATCCCCAAAACACCATAATAAACAAGGTTGGTAATAATTTTAAATATATTTATACCTCAATAAAATATAGGGTGTCCCAAAACATAAGATCAATAATTTATCCAAGGGTTTTTTATTAGAAATAATTTTTTTGATGTTGATTGGATTTTATTAATTACAAAACCTTTTAACTTAAAAATACTTGGGGATGATCCCTGGGAATAAATAATTGTAAAATTTATTCCATATGTAATAAAATTTTTATGATAATATTTTATCAAAGAAACAAAACCCCCTTTCATTTATGAGTTTTTAGAACTTTCAGTTTTATGACTAAATTATATATACAAGAGTTGTACCTATATAATATTTTTCTCATAGGATCCCCAATTAATGATTAAATAATTTTTATAAAAATCATGAATCAAATGAAAGATTCTATATATATTAATCATGGATCCATTTTTTCATAGGCTCTATCTACCAAATCACATTATGTTATAAAACCTTCAATATATAATGATTTTTTTCCCAAGAACCACTTTTATTACAAAACATTTAAATAATAAATGTAATAAGTCATTAATTGACATACATATCACTATATGAATTGTTAACACAAATATTTTGACAACTGAAGTTGAAACAAGAGATAGATTTGGTATATGATATCTAGAATCACATTTTGTGATACCCTATATCACATGGCCTAAATATTACATAAATTTAAGTGAATTAATTATATTACATAAAGATTACATATTATATGGATATCTTTATCCTATGTCACACAATAATATATAGTCTATAGGATATATTTTTATTACCCTTATACCCTAGTGATTTGGAATTACTAATAGATCACAAACCAAAAAAATACATGAGGTTTTATGTACATTGATATTAAATAAATTAATAACATAAAGTAATTTTTAATACATACACCATTCTACAATAAGTGATTTGTAACTATAAAAAATCAATCTGACGCTCAAAAAAAATAATTACTCATAAAAATAGTATTGTAGAATATTATATAATCAATTGGGTTAAAAGATCAATAAATACTAATAAACTTCAATGAATCAATATGTATTGATTGAGTTTTAATTATCAAAAATAAATTATTGTCGAAAATAACATCATGGTACTGTAAATTTTATTTACAATATGTAATTAATAAGAACATATGAATATTTTAATTTGAATTATTGGTTGATTGAGATTGTTAAAGGAGATGTTGTGAGTCATTGACTTCCACAATGTAGAATTTATGAAATTTATTCAAGAATATATAATGTGCACCTAGAACACATTGTATCATATATTTATGTGAAAATAATTTTATATCAAGAATGTGGGAATAGAAATACAAGATTTTCTGGGGTAACATGGTGATAAAATGGTTGAATAAGATGATTTTGTGGAATATTCAATTTTATAGGGCAGAGAATCCATCACCGATGGTTTTATTTATTTTTCAAATGTTTTTGGTATTAAGAACACTTTCAATCTTTAAACATGTAACAATTTAATTATATTAAAGAATATTTTCCATATAACTAATTAAATAATAAAAATTTATATATGATATATAAATAACTAATAGAATATAATTAATAAATAAAATTCCATAAATATTTTAATTTAATTTCATTATAATATTAAATATTCATGTAATAAATAAATAAAATTTTTTAACATATTGTTAGACCTTAGTTTCTATAACATGAAAGTCATGTTATAATATATATGTATTGGTATTGGTATTCCAACTAAATATAATTACAACACCGGATTATTTTCATATGGTTATGTCACGACCCACCTTCACCAAGATAAGGAAAGAGACAACAAACTGTCAGACCCAACCTTATTCAAGTTAAAGGAGAGATAATGACCCCCAAGAGACACATTTTAAAGGCCCTATAGTGGAAACCTACACCAAGGGTATAGAATCTCATGTAAAAAATGGAATGAATTACCCTTCTTATTTAATAGTATTGGGAGATAAGATGGTAAATCCCAGACAACTCCAAAAGATGAGAATATAAGTAAATCCCAACAATCCAACCCCATATGGATGTTTAAAATAAGCTGATAAAAAGTACAAGAAACTCCAAAAAATGTACCAAAAGTAAAGGAAAATAAAAAAAACAACTCCCAATGCCCAAGCTAGCACGGTCTGGCATGGTCTTCAAGGTCCTCCCAGAAACCTGAAAGTAGTTATATATATATATGGTGAGTATACAAATATACTCAGTTGGGAAAACCAAAAGCTCTCTTGCACCAGTGGGGAGGAATTTTAATACCCCATGAGAAATAGATATACCAAAGAACCTATGGAGGAAACTACCCACCCAATCTCACCAAGCCACACTCCCCAAATAATGTAAGTTAGGAAAAGTAATAATAACAGTATGTCAATATTTGGGTACCCCGCACTATTTTTCCCATTGGTTATTTAGGATATCCTACGCATCAGACACCCACACAAGTTTTAATACAGTCCCACTGCTGACCCAAAAAAAAACTTAAGAGCTATCTCAACTATGCATCCCACCTGCAGAAACCTATTCCCCCACAGCCACACACATCCCGGTCTGAAGACACCTGGTCCACAACAACCACTTCCACACCCAAAGATACCTGGGCCTCATCCCAAAGACACATGGGAAACAAACCTACCCATGAACACCGGGTCCAACCACCACAACACACCCTTCCCCAAGAGTCTTGATCCATAATGATATTTAGGCCATCACAGCCAGGTCGAAGTGTCTTGGGTTACCAGGGAGAGGGAGGAGAAAAGATCTGATAACCAGCCACTCATAAGAATGTTTGAAAAAATTCCTCCCCCCATGAAATGGGGGTGTTCGGCATGAAGTTCTCAACATTGGTGGGGTGCGTATAAGAAACACATGAACTACATTTTATACATATAATTAATGAATCACTAATCCCAACATTGGGGTCCCAAAGAATATAAATAACCAGTACACAACCACTCTTGCTGCTATCCCCACATGAAAAAATGCACCACAACCTCAACAATAATGTTACCCATTCATGAACGAAAGTATCCCCATCAAACCCATTAATGTTATCATGTTCTAGTGATTCCATTAAAAAAAATAATTCTCCACTATTGGGAAAATAAAAAGCACAACCAAAATTAAAAAACAACACTGGAATGAAGATGAAAATAGCCAAGCATCAATTTAAGCATTCAAACTCGGTTCTCTTGTAATGTCACAACAACAAAGGGTTCCATTAGATCCCTATAAGTACTAGATATGAACTAAGATTGAACATACATGATCTTCATAGCCTCGAATCCACAAACCAACAACTGAACAACAGTAGATCCCATCCCCATCCACGTCACCCCACAAGTATCAAGGAATGAAACTATGCATACCACCAGAATAGCGCAAGGAAGTTTTTAGAGTTATCCATAACCATTTATTAAGTCCATTTATTATGTTCGGTTAGATGGGGTGATCACATATGGATTCTAATTTATCAGAAATCTATTATATCAATCATGTTTACATGATTACCCAATTTCCATGTTATATCCATTCAATCACATGATTATACCAAAAAAGAGGTTAATTAGTGCACAATAATGGACCACCAATGATAATGATTTTCAGTTGGCATATTTCGATTAAATTCACAAAAAAAGATAAAAGAATACAACAACATCATCATCATTCAGACCCCCTTATTCTTTAAAAGTACGTTTATTATCTTCATTGTGGTTTGGTTTCATCCACGTCCCAAGGGAAACATTATCACACCTACCCCGAATGATGAAAAATAAAGAGAGACAAAGGAAGAACCATAGTTGGTTGATCAATGATTGAAGTTCTATCCTCGAATCAAGAACCGAGGATACGAGAAATGTAGGAAAGAAAAACATTAGGGCTTCAAAGCTGAGTGGGAATCAATCCATCATGGGAGCACGTGTCTCTGGAGTAAGTCTCCAGGCATACTTTTAGAAACCAAAAGGAAAAAGGAAGAGATGATCTCATCTTAAGAAAAGGCCAGATCATAAACTCTGGGAGACAATTTTGAAGTACATAAAATTGTATCATGGATTGACCACGAAGTTGGGAAGTTTCACACATCTGGAAGAATTTTTATTTAATAATTCTCCTCAGAGATGCTGGAGATAAAAACTATGAGTTAAAATATATCTTCTAAACAGACAAAGACCGCGTAATAGAGGTAATGATGGAAATCATGTCGAAGGGTGTGAAATAGAGGAAAAGGGCCTCACAATTTGGAAACGTAATGGTTGCTTGACTCTTGAGGATTTAAGACATCCATTACAGGATTTAAATGGCTTTTAAAAGGGTATTGAAATAATTTATGTTAAAAGATACATTACCAGGGGAGGAACTGAAATAACTTAGAAAACTGGGGATTTTTTTTGGCAAAGGGTGGGACAACATTTTGTGAGACAACGTAATGGTACCACCATAAAGGTTCCACAAGTTTAGTGAGACACCATAAGCGATGCCACCATTTCTATGTTTAACTATAATGGTGCCACCATTAGGGTGCCGCCGTGACCGTCATCACCGTAACATTGTCACCATGACCGGTGTCACCATAACGGTGTAACTATTTCGGTGGAAACATATGGTGGAACTGAGTTTTTGGATAATTCATGTGCATGAAGCAACATAACCCCTAAGAACACTATAAATAGTATATTTTCACAAAGGAAGGACTAAGGAAAACCGGGTTATTACAATAGATACCTCTCAAACTATTCTATTCCTAAATAAGTAAAGAGTAAACCCAAAGAAAATAGAGGCGTCTGAATAACCACCTAATAAGAATCCTCTTAGAGAAAATCCACCATAGAGTTGGTTGAAATCCGGAAAAAACCTTGATATCTAGGAAAACGTCTCCCTCATATATCTCATGAAAAAATACAATTACTCTACTGCTCTTCTCCCCCAGGTTACCAAAAATCATATAAAGGTCACACCATCCACACTCAGGGATTGAGGAGTCTATTTTCCAATGTCAAGATACTATCCCCGTTGGGTGGCACTAACTCTCCTGCACAGGTTTAATCACATCCACCTTAACGCGTATTGATCAGGGATCATGTTCTCCCCTCCCCATAGTCTATGCATTTCGTACTCATTCAGAGAAAGGAAAAAATCACATCTCATAGTTAACAAGGTCAAGCATTACACCACATTCAAGTACAAAACATACACAAAACAAAACTCAAAACAGCTTTGGGTACTGGGAACATATTTGTGCCTCCCATTCCCAGGTACCCTCTTTAAGGCCACCATGCATCCACAGAAAACGAACCAAGGGAATGGTTTGTCCACAACGAACCTTCTCCCCATGATACTCGATCCTCACTGGTCTCTCCACGAACATCGCATCGTCCTCAATATCTAGCTATCCCCAGTCGAGGATGTGCAAAGCATCGTGTAGATACAGACGGAGCTGAGACACATAGACGAAATCGTGGACTATCAGTAGCAGAATTGGTAGCACAAGCTGATATGAAACTTCACCGAATCGCCTCAACACCTCTAAGGGTCTGACGAACTTTGGAGAAATCTTACCCTCCCTGCCGAATCTCCACTGCCCATGCTGAGGGGAGGCCATTAAGAACACATGGTCCCCATCCTCGAACTCCAACGGTCTCCTCCTATGATTGGAATATGACTTCTTCTGGTCCTCAGCCGCCTTCATCCTATCACTCACAAGCTAAACCTTCTCTATCGTACTATGCACCACCTCCTGGCCAATAACACCTAATTCCCCAACCTCGGTCTAGCACAGGGGCGAATGAAAATTCCTTCCTTACATGGGTTCTAACAGAGCCATTAAAATTGTAAAGTGAAAGTTATTACTATTAGAAAACTCTACCAGAGGAAAGTGTCATACCCACAATATCATGAAGTCCAAATCACATGCCTGTAAGATATCTTCCAACATCTAGATGGTCCTCGTTGTCTGCCAATCTGTCGTGGGGTGGAGATCAGTGCTAAGGCATATATGGGATCCAAAAGCACGTTGAAATCCCTTCCAGACTTCTGAGGTAAACCATGCATCCTGATCTGAGAATATGGACCTCAGAACTCCATGAAACCACCCTACTCTTCCACGTACCTCTGTGATAAGCATTCACCACACTCATGTCCTTGATTTCCAGTAAGTGAGATTATTTCTTCTACCGGTCTACCACTACCCAGATAGCATCGGTGCCTCCATGATCCCTGGGATGTTTTGTGACAAAATCCATTGATATGTCATTAGACATACACTCTGGGACATCTAAAGGGTACAACAAACCTCCTAGGACATGGTGTTCATCCTTCCCTTGCTAAAATACTATGCACCATTCCACAAACTCTGCCACAGCCCATTTCACACTGGGACCCCAAAACTGTTACCTCAGGACTTGATACATCTTGGAAACTCCTGGTTTTACCACTACGGGGGAGTTGTGGGACTCAAGAGAACTCCCTAGTGCATGTTCTCTGAGAAAACCAACTTCTTGAAAAAAAAAATTTGATTCTAACCATCTTTTGACCATTTTTTTGAGCATTTCTCTTGGTAACATGATCACATGTTTATTCATCCTCTATGTCCCCCCATTGATACTCTTCCACCTACTATACCAAGGAATACCACACCGTCATCTGGAACAGAAAAACTCTAAAATCCTCCACTCCAATTCTCAGATGTAAAGCAGACAACTCCTCAATTGCTTTCTAATCATCTTATGACCCCTAAAACACATCCTTCCAAAAAATTACTACTCAAGGAATTGGCCACCACATTACCCTTTCCTAAGAAGTATGAGATCATGAAATCATAGTCTGAAATAAAATCCATCCACCTCCACTGTGGAATGGTCAAGTCTTACTGGGAGAAGACATGCCTCAATATCTTGTGATCTGTAAAGACCAAAAAATGTTACACCATAAGCTAATTCATCCACAAATTCAGTACAAAAAAACTCCTAAAAGCTTTAGGTCATGGGTGGGATAGTTACGTTCGTGAGGATGTAACTTCCTAGACCCATAAGAGATCACTCCCAACTGCTGCATCAGCACAAACCCCAAGTCTAGATAAGAAGCATCAAAAAATACATCAAACACTACCCCTATCTCTAGAAACCTCAGTACTGGGGTACTGACCATTTTCCACTTAATATTAATGAATTCTACCTAGAAATTCAACCTCCAAATGAATTCCTAGTATTTCTTGATCAATTATATCAAATGAGCTACCACTCGAGAAATGTCGGGAACAAACCTCCAGCAGTAACCTGCTCAACCCAGAAAAATATAAACCTCTACCACATTCTTGGGTACTTCCCAAGAAAAAATATCTTCGACCATCGACCGGTCCACTTCTATTCTTTTATGGGACACCACGTGTCCAAGGACTTGCACCTCTCATGTATAGAAATTGAACTTGGACAACTTCACGTAGAGTTGGTGGTGACGGAGGACTTCCGAAAATATCCTCATATGCTCAATTTGATCCACTTATGATCTTGAGTAGATCAGGATGTCATCAATAAACATGACTACGAATCGATCCAGATATTCACGGGAAAAAGGTTTCATGGATCCCATTATAAATATTGGTGCATTCGTAATGCCGAATGACATGACCAGAAACTCAATGTTCCCATATCTACACATGAAATTAGTCTTTGAGATGTCACCATACTTCACCGTCAACTGGTGATATCCAGATCACAAGTCGATCATAGAGAACCAACCTACTCCCTTTAACTGGTAAAAAAGGTTTTCGATCATCAGGAGGGTGTAACGGTTCTTGATCATCACCTGATTCAGTATTCATTAGTCTACCCACAGCCTGAGACCACTTTCTGCATTATTCACGAACAAGAATAGATAAACCCATGGTGATGTTCTAGTTTAGATAAAACCCTTCTTCATTAGGTCATCACCATAGATCTGTGACACCAATGAATCAAAAGGCAATATCTGAATGGAATCCATCTAAATCAGATGGGCAATGGGATGCAAGTCTATCCGAAACTCAACTTCATGTCGAGGGGGTAGAGTCACCACCTCTCCAGTTAATACATCTAGGAACTCATTGACGATCCCCAGGACTTCAACCATCTAAGTGTCTGCTGACTCCATTGACAGCTCAACTAACAAGGAAAAAAGGGGACCCACTCGACATCTTCCCTCCTGGAAACCCCTCTCACCAACAAAAGTTACACACTGGCCACCCATATCTGATAACACGACCCTTCTCCATAAGAAATTTATTAAATCATGTATGGATAATAGCCAGCTGATCCATAGGATGACATCGTATGGTTGTATTTATAGCATAAATAGATCCCCATTATATTGATGTGGCCTTAGCATCAGTCTGCATCCTCGACAAACATCAAATAGGTTGATCCGATTTCCAACTAAAATACTCAGCACCAGGGTTATGGAGAGTCTCTATACGTCTAGGCCCAAGGCATGGGATACAAATGGTGCATTCAAGGAGTGATAATATATTGAATAAAACAAGGCACATGCAAGCATACTAAACAAGATGATCATACCTCGAATGGCCTCCGACCCTGCCAGAACAGTTGCCTCTATGACGTGTAAATACCCATTCCCATCATACCTTCCTCGATGCTATCGACTACCTCCCCGACCAAAATCTAGTTGAGGTCCCTAAAGAGCACCCTGAAGTCAGCCTCCTCTAACACATTCCGCACTTTGTGGAGTTGGAGCTCGCTACCCCTGCTGCTACTTAAAAGGTCTTATTGGATACATCTATTGCTAAGGTGGGTGTTGAACCTGCCCACCTCCACTGTACTACACTCAGTTCATGTACTTATTTTAGATTTTTCAATGGATTTCAAAGATAAATAACCTCGGTCCCAGGATCAGAGAAAAAGGGCCTGGAATGGGATATTGTAACTAGAAATGATAAGGCCCACTCCTTGACAGCCAAAATATGGATGCCCCTGATGATGGAGGCCTACTGATAACGGAATTCCCCTCCGAGGAGCTCAAATGGATCCTATCCTGCAGCACACCTCCCAGTGTGTGAATACTCTCCACCACCTCATCCTTCTTCTGACCCTCCATGTATGTCAGTAGAGTTAAGGGAGTTACCGTATATTGAAGGGAATGTCCGAGTGCCTCCACTAAGCATCTTTCTCGTGACTCCTCATCCGAAAAGAGGTCTGGAGCGAAACAAAGGAGATCCTTGAACTTGGACCCAAACTCCCTCAATGACATACTCCCCTACTAGAGGGAGAGTAACTCTATCCTCTTCTTAGACATCATTGTAGAATAAATTAATTCCTCCCAGACCTCCATCTCTAAGTCAGTTCATGAGACCTCATCTTCCTTCTTCTCCTCGAGATAGAGCATCCACCACTAACGCGACACTCCCTGCATACAGATCATTTACAGAGGAACCAAATACTATGTTGGATACTGAATCAAGATGAAATATATCGACCAATCCTCAAGCCAGCACTCTGTCTCTATGTCTGAGACACTGCCCTCGTAATTCTCAAGTGTCTACCAATGAAAGGCAAGGGTCTGCCAATGAACGGAACAAAGAGTCTTCTTCCACTGATCATCCTCCCCCTCTTGATCATCCCTACGCTAATCATCCAAACAGTCTCATAGGCCTCAATCGCCTGTACTACCTATGGACACCATCCGAGTTCCACAGCTACATGGTAAACAAGGAAATGGCTAAGACCTGAGTAGTGTAGAATATATCATTTAAATTTTTCTTAAACTCTTTAATCATTTTAAACTCCCAAAACACCCAGAAAACACAAGAAAACACATAATTATGATAAATTTAACATTCATAGGATCTCTAAACTCCAATTAGTGTGTCCTTACTTGCTCATTCGGTAGGCCCGAGTCCTTACATCATATCATAAGGGCCCCTAAAATATCATGTCCCATCCAATCTTCCCTGGCCGAGTTCACGCACCAAGTTTTCTTAACACTATTTCCCTACAGTACCTGGTAATATTCACTGTTCCTAACCCCAAACTCCATCCTATCTCTCAACCATCACCTCTAATTCCATTATTTCACAAACCTCCATCACCAAGATGAGGAAAGAGACATTAAACTGTAAGACCCTTTCATATTAATTTTGAAGGAGGGATAATGACCCCATGAGTCCTGCCTCCAATAGGCCCTATATTGGTGAATCTCACCAATATTATAAAATCGCAAGTAAAAATGGAAGGAATTACCCTTTTTATGTAATAAGACTGGGAGATAAGATGGTAAATACCAAACAACTCCAAAAGATGAGAATAAATGTAAATCCCAACAATCTATTCCCACAGGCATGTCCAAAATAAACTGATACCAAGTACAAGAAACTCCAATTGAAATTAACAAAAGTAAAGGAAAAATAGCAACAAAAACTCCCAACACCCCTGTTGGTATGGTCCGTCATGGTCCTCAAGGTCCTCCTGAAAACCTGAAAGTAGTTTTATATACATAGGGTGAGTATACATGTATACATAGTGGGGAAAACCAAAATCTTTCGTGCACAAGTGGGGAGACATTCTAATGGCCCGTGAGAAATAGAGATAACCAAAGCACCTATCATGGAAACTATTCACCCATCATCATCAAGTCACACTCCCCAAATAACAAAAATCAGGTAAAGTAATAGTAATAGAACTTCAATATTTGGTTACCCTGTACCAATTTCCCACAGGTTATTTAGGACATCCTAAGCATCAAAATTCCCTCAAAAGATCCACTGAAGTCCCGATGCTTCCCAAAAACAACCTTTTGGGACATCACAACCATGTATCTCACTCAAAAAGACATGGGCCACCACAACACACACCCCCCCACCCATATAAACCAAGACCAAAACAACCACAACCACTTTTGAAGACACCTAGGCCTCATCCTGAAGACCCTTGGGAAACAAACCTGCTCGCAAAAACCTAGTCCAACATCCACAACATACCCTTACCGAAGAGTATTGGGACATAATGAACCATAGGCCATCACAGCCTTCCCAAAGAGTCTTGGACTACCAAGGATAGGTAGAAAAAAGATGTTAATAACCACCCACTCATAGGAATGTTGGAAAAAAGACCCTCCCCCATGAAATGGGGGTGTTCGGAATAAAGTTCTCAACATGGGTGGGGTGCGTATAAGAAACACATGAACAATATTTTATACATATAAGCAATCAAGAACTCATCCCAACCTAAGGGTCTCAAAGCAGACCAAAATCCCTTACACAACCACTCTTACAGCTATCCCTACATGCACAAATTCACCAAAACCTCAACAAGAACACAACCCATTACTAGAAAATAGTATCCCCATTGAACCCATTCATGTTTTCATGTGAAATTGTTTCTGTTGAAAAAAATAATTCCCCACTACCATGAAACTAACAGGCACAACCACCATTCAAAACGACACTACAATGAAGATGAAAATGACCAAGAAGAAATTTAAGAATTCACACCCGGTTCTATTGTAAAGTCAATACAAAAAAAGGGATCTATGAGATCCCTTGAAGTACTATAACCAAATCAAGCCCCGACATACTGGTTCTGCATTTCCTCAATTACACAAACCAATAAGTGAACAACAAGAGATCCCAAACCCATCCACATCACCCCACAAGCATTAACAAGAGAAACCATTCATACCACCAGAATAGATTAAGGAATTTTTCAGATTTTGAAATAACCATTTATTAAGTCAATTATTACTTTTTGGTTATCGAGGGTGATCACATATGGATTCTTATTTATTGGGAATCCATTTTATCAACCATGTATAAGTGATTAACTAGTTTCCATGTTTCATCTATTCAATCACTAGATTATCTAAAAAAGAGGTTCTTTAGTGCATAATAAAGGACCACTAATGGACAAAATTTTTAGTGGGAATAATCCCATATAATTGAAAACATAGAAAAAAATAATGAATATAAAAGAATAAATCAACATCATCATTATTCAAATACCTTTATTAGTTAAAAGTATGTTTATTATCTTCATTAATGTTTGGTTTCATCCATGTACTGAGGTAAATATTATCACACCCACCCTGTATGATGCCCAATAAGGAGGGACAAAGGAAAAACCCTACATGCATGATCACAAATATAAGTTTTATCCTCACATCTATAAATGAGGATGCACGACTTGTAGGAAAGGAAAACTCGAGGGATTCAAGGCTAAGTGGGAAGATCTCCAGCACTGGTGCACATTTATCCGGAGTATTTCCTTTGGCATGCATAGGGAATCCATAAGGGAAAAGGAAGAGATTATCTCGGCATAAGAAAAGGCCAGATCCTATAATCATGGAGACTATTTACAAATACTTGAAGTTGGATTGGGTCTTGACAATGAAGTTGGGGTGTTTAACCGATTTGGATTAGTTTTTATTTAATAAATCTTCTTATATATGGTGGAGATAACAGCTATGAGTTAAAATATATCTTCTAAACATAGAAAACCCACATAACATGGGTGAAGTTATAAAGCACGAGGAAGGATGTGACACTGAGGAAAAATGCCACATGTTTTTGTAACTGAAGTGTTGGCCAAATATTGGGGGTTTAAAACCTCTTTTACTAGAATTAAATAGATTTTAAAAGGGTATTAAAACACTTTTACATCCGAAGATACTTTACTAGGGGAGGAACTAGAAAAACATTAAAAACTGGGTTTTTTTGGAAAAGGGTTGGACACCATTCAGTGATACATCGTAACTGTGCCATCAGAACAATGTCACTTGTTTAGTGAGACATCATAAGAAATGCCACAATTTGTCTGATTGATCTCTATACAAGAATAGGATTAAGTGTGGTGTAGAATGAATTTCAGCATCGAGAATGATCTTGAAAAAGCTGAGTGGAGAAGGATTTCATTACAAGAGTATCCCATTAATGGAGGAGGATATCAACATTGTATTGTGGAATATCACTCATGATTGAAATCATTCCCTCTATATTACACTCTCACACACATATGGTGAAATAAAATATCATTATAGAATTGTGTAGTTAGGTTAGATGGAATACATCTACAAGGAAGGTAGTACAATATAGTATTTTAATGATATGACACAGATTACAATCTTCTCCATAGTTTAACACAAATATTTATAGAATGAGGAAGAATAAAGGAATTAAATGACTAGTTCCTATTTATATCTCGAAGTGGTTATGAAATTTTTGAAGGTAATGAACTTTATGGAATTTAATCCATTAATGGAAGTAAAATATTATTGGAGGTCATTGTTTTTTTTAATAGTCAATAATATACACCTTAAAGAAAAATATGACCCAATGATGTTTTTCATATATTTTTCATCCAATATTCCCGATGCCTATAGGAATTACAATTATCATATATATTTATCATGTATAAAAATATTTATAACATGATCCTTGTAACCCCCTTAGTCAACATTTTTGATGGATTTTTTAATTATCTTATGAAGTGAGATACACATCCAATTTATAACCTATCAAAAGAAATGGAAGTGGGAATCAATATGATTGGTTCTAATGTGATAAACCAAAGTACTCAAAGGAAAATACAACTACAGATATAATGAATGAAATATAAATTCTACTTGGTGATCCATATTCCTTTGACGAGTCCATGAAATTTAATAGCTTCCTAGAAAGAATATGTCACATTCATATACATTGATTCTGTAAAGACACAAAAATTCCTTGATTGTTTTTAATACATGGGATTTTTACAAGTCTTTGAATGTTTACAACACCTGATTTCGAGGCCCGGTGTAACCAAAATCAAGTTTTAATGTTTTGTTCGGGTACGTTCAGTAAACGTACGAGCGAGTTTTTTTACTTTTGAACTGGTGCTAAGAATTGAAATCTGAGAGCACTGTTGAACTCGCAGTGCTAATATTCTCTTCAGAAGACTTTCACTTCGACGACAGTGAGTGAAGGATAAAATTTAGTTTTTGGGTTTTTTTGTGATGTAATAAAATAACATAAGCCCACTTTATTTTATTTTTAACTGCCATGTGGAGGTTGGGTGGTTAAAACATCCTCATGGGAGTTGGAGGTGGGGGCCACCATACCTTAACCTCCCATGAGAGGTTATGGTGGTCTGTCCCAATCGTGGTGTAAAACCCCTCTTCATGTGGGGTTAATGTGGTGGGGACCACTCTAGACCACTTAAACTGTTGAACTCCCCATTAATTGGGGAGAAACCTATTGCCCTCTCCACTTAATGGTGCCACCAACCTTCACATTAATTGTTCCAACCAAGTGTTTAGGGATTTATTTTGAATTTCTTACCAATGAAATAATAAATACAATAATCTATTATTTGGCACATATATTCACATGGGTCATTTGAGAAAAGGATTATTGGGAGAAATCTCCCAATGAAGAACACTCCTCCCAACAAATAGCAACCATCAGAGAATGAAGAAAGATTCATCCACTGATGATGGAAATATTCTTCTTTGATCTCTAACCCAAACAAGGGAGGAAGTGTCGTCCTTGAAGAACTCTGATGATGTCATCCTTAACTTCTTCATCTTCCTTTCTTATGACAACGAATTAAAGGTAAGAGTTTGTTTTGATTTGAGAAACATTGATTCTTCCTTCCATGATTGTTTCTCTTGACCCACTTGATACCAAACTAACATGGAAGGACTGTCCCAAACGGACACAGCCTGATTCCTCTGTCGTTCTTGTGAATGTTAGGTCGGTTTTTGGCATTATTCATGGGTGATGAACAATGGATCGTTGTGAGTTCATTGTGTGACGAAACGATCCCAAATTTAAGACCGAACATAATGACAACCTAGAGGAGGTGAAAAGATGATAGCGTGTGATGGATCAGATCGGAACAGGAAGGACCATTCCTCGACCATTCTTCGAGTGGGTGAATCAAATCCTGTTTTCGGAGCCGATCGGAGGCCCAGAACCACCTGAGATGACTACAGGACATCAGGGTGATCTAGTATCTAAGGTTTCATGAAGAAAAAACCATACGAATGTAGAAAAGACTACATAGAAGGTGCACTGGTAGGATGCGCCATTTCTTGAAAATTCCAGAATACACGGCGTGTACTTCTAATGAACACACTGTGTAGTACGAGCGTTTTGCGACTTGAGTTTCGGATGATGAAAAAGTAACACACGTAGTATGACCCCTATCTAACGGCATATATTCTCTATGAAAAATGGCAGAAGAATCTTCGTGAGGCTTGGTGTGTATTCTGGGAAATACACGGACACAGGCAGAATTACACAGCCAAGAGGCAGGATGTGTACTCTCTACGCACAATGGCAGAAGCAGCATTGTGAGACTCAGCATGTATCCCAAGGATACATAGACATAGGGTGGAGTACATGGGCATGTACTCCACCACACATCCAGAAATGGCCAGTGGCATGGGTTACCCCGTCTACCAGTTACATGGGTTGGCGAACACGGGTTGAGGGTATGTACGGGAACATGGCCAGTGTACACGGAGCCAACCACAGATGCTTCGACAAGGCATGTAACCATAACACACGCCATGTACTTAATTTTATACATGAACATCCCTTCGACATGGGCTTTTGTACATAGGCAGTACCCGAGGTTTGACAAAACGGCGTGTAACCATACCATCAAGCAGTGTACTTTTTGGAAAATGTCTTGGTCTTCTTGTCTTAATGTCTTGGACACATATTGCTTGTATTTTACCCCTATGACCTTGCTGATCTTTGAGATACTTCTTCATTAGGATTCATGGCAGTTGGAGCATCGACCAGTATCTCATGGAGCGGATCCTTCTGGAGACGAGCAAGCATAGTGCGGGGACCTAGTAAATGGATGAGACCTGACGATTGCTGACCGATTCGATTCGGAGTGTTTCGACTAGCCCAGTGGGGAGTGCCTTGGTGTCGCGGTAGACCCACAGTGGTGAGAACCTCTGTGTGACGCAGCAGACCCACAATACTCGAAAGGAGGAGTACCTCACCATGCTACGAGGGGGAGTGCCTCTCTGTGATGCGACAAACCCACAGTGGGGAGCGCCTCTGTGTGACACATCAGACCCACGGTACATGACAGCAAGAGTACCACAATAGTCCCGGATAGTGGGAAGCACCTCTGTGTGATGAGGAAGGACCACAATACTTTATAATGGAGGAGTACATTAGCAGCCGAGGATTCGAGAGTTTGACTGGGAGTGTTACTCGTTACTACCCCTAGAATAAAATCATGGTTTGTGCTGAGTTAGTGACATTTTGTTTTTACCTCATGATTGAGATGGATTACTTGATGACTTAGGTATATGTATGGGAATATACCTAAGTAATGGATATCCATTGATTTTCATACTGAGTGGTTTATCCATGGTGTATTTTTGTAGACCATGGTGGTATCAGGGTCCCTACTGAGTATCTTTATACTCACCCCTACAAGGGCTTTTCCCGCACCTCGTTGTATTGGTTACAGACGATGGACAATGCTGACTAAGGCTGAGTGGGTAGGACTTGATGGTACCCGAAGGTGGACAACACGACA
Organism: Viscum album; assembly: GCA_963277665.1. Taxonomy (NCBI): domain Eukaryota; kingdom Viridiplantae; phylum Streptophyta; class Magnoliopsida; order Santalales; family Viscaceae; genus Viscum; species Viscum album. Next base: position 292,796,490 of record OY728165.1, read on the forward strand.
TGAAAGTACACGGAGGAGACAAACGGATGTGGAGTGATATGGAGGCTATCTGTACCTACCCATGAAGTAGGATCCATGGCAGACGATCTAGGTGCTGTTTTACACCTAACAACCATTTTTGTTTCTTACAGATATACTTGTACTTTACAGTTGGGCTTGTATTTCCGGCCCCTTTAATTTTCAGCACTCCTTTTGTATACAGTTTTTCTTTGTGTTTTGCTTCCAGCAAATACTCTGTTGTGTGTGATTATATTTAATAATGGCAATTCCTTCCCAGTTGTAGGGATTTACCCCTTTGTTGCTTGTCTCTATCCCCTGGCCAATGGAAGGCGGGCTTGGGGTAGTCACATCATGGTTATCGTGGACTGGTCATGAAAAATTGGTATCATAGGAGTCGGTTCTACAGCATAACTTTGGACTATGAACATTTTTTTCTATGAAGCAATAGTGTTAAGGGTACCGAGTGTGGTTTTCAGTCAGGGAGACTATTGTTGGTGCAGTGTCTAACGTATCCATACACCAGGACCTTGACTTCTGATTTCCGACTCAGTGCACGAAAACACTGATTGTGTGTGTGTTTTCAAAAGTTTCATTTAAGTCAACTCAACCAGGTCATCTCACCAGGTATAATCTTTTGACTGTGTCACATCTGTTTCTTTTAGGATGCCTCATCGCGGATGACCAGTTAGTGTTTCGAGAGTCATATACATAGATATCCCACCTAGAGATGAGGCCTCAGTGCAAATCTCTCATCCAACAGAGGCCCCAACAATACCACTACCCATTGGGCCACCGATGCCACCAGCCCCAATAGTAGATGATGCATGCCGCTTGAGCGTTTTTCTTGAGTTCCAGTGGTAGAGGGTACCAAGGGTCAGGGGAGAGATGGACCCACAAGTAACTGATGATTTGATAGAGGCTATGGGGATAGTTTTTAGACTTGTAAGGCACCATCAGACCTTATGGTGATCTTTCCCGCGAGTCTCCATCAGGAAGCAACTGGCAAATGGTGGAGCCTGATGCTCTAGGTTCACGACAATGCGACACTACTATAGACAAACTTCAGTAGCCTGTTTTGTACAGAGTTTGTCCCAACCACCCTTCATGCAGTGCGGATATAGGAGCAACTACATCTACAGTAGGGTAGCATGATGGTAGCTCAGTACTCAGCGAGGTTCACTGACCTCTCGCATTACTCCACAGATTTGGTATAAGACACATTCTTCAGGGCCGAGACCTTCGAGTAGGGGATCAGGTCAGAGATCAGGGCTTCTATGATCTTACTCAGCATCCCGACACAGGAAAGGGTGCTAGAGAGAGAGCTCTTAGTAGAGAGTTTCCTTGCTGATAATTCTATGACAGTGAGACCCACTACTAGTTGACACGTAGTGGAGTCTTCTACAACAGGAAGTAGATAGATACCGCATAGGTCCAAGAGGACCAAACCCATGCGTGGATGATCGAATGACTCAGGATCGGTTGTGTGGGGTACCTAGGGTAGTGAAATACATTACAAGAATAGACAGTGTTACACCTACGGCTGGCAGGGTCACATGGCTTGTGACTGTCTGACCCGCCGTTCTGATGATCAGAAGACAGTTGAGGAACCACCTAGGTAGAGGTAGAGGTTCGATCGAGGCGGTGTGTAGGGAGGAGGTGGAAATAGTAGAAGAGGTAGCCGTACAGCTAGTGGTGGATTAAATTTCGAGGTGTTACCACCAAAATAACCAGGAGGTCCCCCCCCCCCCCCCGACCGCAGGGAGCAGGTGGATAGGGGAGAGCTCAGCTCCAGGAAACTGAGGCTTATGTTCACGGCACTCCCAAGATGATTCGAGGTACGATCTGTGTCTACTCCACCATAGTTTTAGTTCTCATAGACACAGGTGACAATCACTCTTTCATTTCCACAACCCTTATTCAGAACTCAGAGATTCCGACGGAGTCGTTGGCTCGATCATTACGGCTAGAGACTCTTACGGGGCTTATGTTCACGGCACTCCCAAGATGATTCGAGGTACGATCTGTGTCTACTCCACCATAGTTTTAGTTCTCATAGACACAGGTGACAATCACTTTTTCATTTCCACAACCCTTATTCAGAACTCGGAGATTCCGACGGAGTCGTTGGCTCGATCATTACGGCTAGAGACTCTTACGGGAGAAGACTCGATGATTACACTCCGGTGCCGGCAGTTTTATCCTACCATAGGAGGCGAGAGCTTCGGCTAGGATCTTCTCATAGCAGTTTCAAGGCCTTACGAATTCATCTTAGGTATAGAATGGTTATCTACAGACCATGCTTAGATCGACTATATTGGGAACAAAGTGTCGTGTGTCCACACAGATGAGACCAGGTTCACCTTCACCGGCGATAAGGGAGCCTTTACAGCTCAAGACAGACTTATTTGAAGGAGGGTGCATCTAATCACTCATCAGTTGGCCTGCCATTCCCTGAGAGTAGTAGATGTGGAGAGTCTAAGCTATCTTGTAGTGGTGGACCAGTACGCGGATGTTTTCCCTGACGATGTTACAGGACTTCCTCCACGCAGAGAGGTGGACTTATACATTGACATGTATCCCATGACATCACTAATATCTACACCAACATATCGTATGGCTCCTGCTAGGATTCATGAACTGCGGGTACAGCTGGTGGGCTTGTAGGGGAATGGATTCATCTGGCCTATTGTTTCACCCTGGGAAGCCCTGATTCTCTTTTCCAAGAAGGCGGATGGGAGCATGAGGATCTGTGTTGACTAATGTCACCTGAACCAGGTAACCACGAAGATCAAGTACCCACTCTTGATGATTGATGACCTCATTGATGAGCTGAAGGGAGCATGATGTTTCTCGAAGATAGAACTCATATCAGGCTATCAATAGCTCAGAGTTTGAGATGAGGTTTTGCAGAAGATGACCTTCAAATATCGGTATGACCATTATGAGTTCTCGGTTATTCCTTTAAGTGTAACCAATGCTCCAACAGTTTTCATGGGACTCATGAATAAGATCTTCCTATCATACCTCAATCACTTTGTCATATTCTTCATCGATGGCATTATTATCTACTTGACTATTGAGGAGGAGCATGCCCACCATTTGTGGGTAGTACTGGACACACTCCGAGAACACCGATTTTATGGTATGCTCTAGAAGTGCTAGGTTTTTACCAGAGAGGTTCACTTTCTGGTTCACGTCATCTCAGAGGCTGGAGTTACAGTGGACCCAACAAATATTGATGTGGTACTTGCTTGGGAGCCACCTAGGAGTGTAACTGAGGTACGAAGTTTCCTAGGTTTGGCTGGATACTGCCGGTGATTCATTCGAGACTTCTCAATAGTTGAAGCACCACTAGAAGCCTTGAAAAAGAAGGGGAAACCATTATGTGGGTAGAGAGATGTTATTAGAGATTTCAGGAGCTGAGGCAGAGGCTGACTAGTGCCCACATCTTGAGGTCTCTAAAGGAAGGTTTAGGGTATGTAGTCTACAGTGATGCATCAGGGACTGGACTTGGGTGTGTCATGATGCAGGAGAGAGTAGTGATTGCGTATGGTTATTGGAAACTAAGAAAATCTGAGCAAAACTACGCTACCCATGACCTGGAGTTAGCAGTAGTAGTATTCACCTTGAAGATGTGGTGACACTATTTGATGGGAGAACATTTTACCATGTACATTGATCACAAGACTCTTAGGTATATATTCTTTTAGAAGGACCAAAACATGAGCCAACGATGTTGGGTTGAGTTCTTCTAGGACTATGAATTCGAGATACTCTATACTCATGGGAAGGGGTATGATGTTGCAGATGCACTCAGTAGGAGAACTGGTATATAACTGCTAGGAGAGGCAACAGAGTAGCTGGCTACCTTAATGCTATTCTTTTTGTATAGAGATGGATCAGCCTTTCTACAGTCTATTACGGTCACTCCCCCTCTCCTTTAATGAGTTAGGTAATCCCAACATGGGGACTCTGACTGCGAGACACGATGTGCTCAAATATCCACAGGGCATGCACCTGATAGATTTTCAGAAGGTGGGGAGCACATCATCCTCTTCAGAGGACATACCTTGGTACCAGTGGCACTTCAGGAGGAAGTGTTGATGGAATTCTACACACCCCCTATATTAGTACATCTAGTAGTGGCAAAGATGTATCAGGACCTCAGACGATAGAACTTGTGGCCAGGTACGAAGAAGGAAGTACTAGATTTTATCTTTCAATGCCTCACCTGTCAGCAAATGAAGGCAGAGCACCAAGTACCAGCAATCCTGGTTTATCCATTAGCGGACCCAGTGTGGTAGTGGGATTGGATATCCATGGACATCGTGATGGGACTTCCACATACTTCCAAGGGTCATGACTCAATTTTCATGATCATCGACCAACTCACCAAGTCGGCCCACTTCCTATAGATCAGAGAGCAATGTTCAGTAGATAGATTGGGATGCCTCTTTGTGTATAATATTGTACGTTTACATGGTATACCTTTAATGATTATCTCTAATTGTGATGCACAATTTACATCCCAGCTATGGTAGGGGTCACATGAGGCTTTTAGGATGCAACTACGTCTGAGCACCGCCTTCAATCCTCATACAGATGGCCAATCTGACAGGAACATTCAGACCCTCGAGGACATGCTTCGTTCTTGTGTCCTTGACTTTAGTCGCAGCTGGAAGGGTCACTTACCTTCGGTGGACTTTTCCTACAATAACAAATATCACTCCACCATAGGGATGAACCCTTTTTATGCCTTGTATGGTTGACCATGCAGATCGTCACTATGCTGGATAGACCTAGGGGAGTCAGCACTACTGGCACCAGATATGGTACGGGTTACCACGAAGAAGGTTCATATCATCCAGGATTGGATGAAGACTATACAGAGCAGGCAGAAGTCATATGCCGATATGAGAGAGAGACCTTTGGAGTTTGAAGATAGCGACCACATCTTTCTATGGGTCTCACCTCGATGAAGTCTACAGAGATTTGGCCGAGGTGGCAAGTTATCTTTGAGATTCATTGGACCTTTCCCGATCCTCAGTAGAGTTGGCCAGGTGGATTACCACTTTTCTCTTCCACCTCAGTTGCACTGGGTGCATGACGTTTTCCACGTTTCTCAGCAGAGGAGATACGTTCATGACCCTACTCACATCATCGACGATGGTGTGATGGAAGTAAATGATGGGGAGACTTTCATGGAGATTCCAGTGAAATATTGAGGATAGACAGGAGCGGGTCCTATGTGGATGGTCGATACCTCTAGTGCGTGTTCACAGGAAGCACATGAACCACTAGGAGAGAACATGGGAGCAGGAGGATCACATGCATGCTCAGTACCCCCATTTGTTCCCTTAGTTCAAGTTGTAGAATATGGAACATTAAGCCCATAGGTGGGGAGAATGTAAAGACCCAGAATCCCATCAATGTTTTTTTAAATACATGGGATTTTTATGAGTCCGCGAAAGTTTACGGTGCTTGATTTCCAAACCCGGTGTGCCTGGAATCATGTTTTGAAGTTTTGTTTGGGTACGTTCAGTAAACGTACAAGCATGTTTTTATAACTTTTGAACCAGTACTTGGAATTTAAATCATAGAGCACCATTGAACTCACATCACTGATAGTCAGTTAAGAATACTTTCACTTCGATGGTAGTGAGTCGAGGATAAAAGTTAGTTTTATTTGTTTTTGTGGGAAGTAATAAAATAAATTAAGCTCACTTTATTTTATTTTTAACCTCCATGTTGAGGTTGGGTGGTTAAAACCTCCTCATTGGAGTTGGAGGTGGGGGGAAACCTCACCTTAACCTCCCATGAGAGGATATGGTAGTGGGGCCCACCCGATGTCTAAAACCCCTCTTCATGTAAGGTTAATGTGGTGGGGACCACTCGAGACCACTTAAACTCTTGAAATCCACATTAAGTGGGGAGAAACCTATTGAGATCACAACTAAATAGTTCCACCATCCTTCACATTAATTGTGACAACCATGTGTTTAGGGATTCTTTTTGAATTTCTTTCCAACGAAATAATAGATAATATAATCTATTATTTGACACATCTATTCACTTGGGTCATTAGAGAAGAGTATTATTGGGGGAAATCTAACAATGAAGAAGGATCCTCCCAACAAAGAACGACCATCATATAATGAAGAACGCTTCATCTGCCGACAATAGACTTCTTCTTCTTTGATCTTCAACTGAAACAAGGGAGGAAGCATTGTCCTTGAAGAATGTCGACGACGTCGTCCTCGACTTCTTCATCTTCCTTTCCGACAACAAAAAATCTGAGGTAGGGTTTTTTTATTTTAGGAACGTTGATTCTTCCTTCAATGATTGTTTCTCTTGACCCTCTTGCTACCAAACTTATGTGGAAGGACCAGGACAAACGAAAAGGGCCCGATTCCTCTATCGTTCTTGTGAATGTTTGGTTTGTTCTTCGCGTTCATCATGGGTGACGAACAACGGATCGTTGTGAGTTATTTTTGGGAAGCAATGATCCCAAATTGAAGACCCAACATCACGACGACCTAGAGGAGGTGGGAAGAATATAGCGTGTAATGGATCAGATTGGAATGGGAAGGACTGTTCCTCGACTATTCTTCGAGTGGGTGAATCAAATCGTGTTTTCCAAGCTGATCAGAGGCCCAAAAGCACTAGATACGACTATGGGACATCGAGGCTACGTAGTAATTGAATTTTCATGAAAAAATCACCATAAGAACATAGAACAGACTATACCGGAGGCACGCTGGCCGGAGGCACCGTTTCTGGAAAATTCCAGAATACCCCACGTGTACTTGTAACGAACATGCCTTGTAGTACGGGCGTTCTGCGGCTTGAGTTTCAGACGTGGGACAATTAACACTCGGTGCATGACCCCTATAACACGAAGTGTATTCTATACATAGAATGGAAGAAGTAGCTTCACGAGGCATGGCATGTATTAGGGGAAATACACAGACACAAGTAAAATTACATGGACAAGAGGCACGACGTGTACCCTCTATGCACAATGGTAGAAGCAACATCACGAGACTCGGCATGTATCTCGGGGATACACAGACACGGGGTGGAGTACACTATCATGTACTCCACCATAACACCAGAAATGACCAGTGGCACGAGCTACCCAATCTAAAAGTTACATGGGTTGGCGAACACGAGTTTAGGCCGTGTACGAGCACATGGATAGCATACACAGAGCCGACCCCAGATACTTGGACACGGTGTGTAACCATACCAAACGCTGTGTACTTAATTTTATACATGATCAGACCTTCGATATAGGCCATTGTATAGGGTCAGTACCTGAGGTCTGAAGACACAGAGTGCAACTATACCTACATGATGTGTACTTTTTTGGAAAATCTCTTGGTCATCTAGTCTCTGTGTCTTGGACACATATTTCTAGGATTTTCCCCCTATGAAGTGGCAGATCGTTGAGATACTATTTTGTGGGGATTCATGGTAGTTGGAGCATCGACCAGTACCTAATGGAGAAGATCCTTCTGGAGACGAGTGGGCATAGTGCGGGGACCTAGTAGCTGGCTGAGACATGATGACTACTGACCAATTCGATTCAGGGTGTTTCAAATCACCCACTGGGGAGCGCCTTGATGTCGTGGTAGACCCACAGTGGAGAGCACCACTGTGTGATGCAATAGACCCAAGGTACACGATAGGAGGAGTACCTCAGAAAGCTATGAGGGGGAGTGCCTCTGTGTGATGTAGAAGACCAACAGTGGGGAGCGCCTCTGTGTGACGCAACAGACCCACGGTACTCGACAGGAAGAGTACCACAACAGTCCAGGATAGTGGGAAGCACCTCTGTGTGACGTGACATGCCAACAGTACTCTATAGACGAAGAGTACTCCAGTAGTTGAGGTTTTGACAGATTGACTTGGCGTGTTACTTGTTACTAAACCTAGAATAAAATCCTAGTTTGAGCTAAGTCAGGGACTTTTTGTGTTTACCTCTTGACTGAGATGGATTTCATGAAAAATTAGGTATATGTATTGGTATATACCTAAGTAATGGCTATCCGTTTATGTTCATACTCTGTGGTTTATCCATGGTGGATTTTCAGAGATCATGGTGGTCTCATGGTCCCTACTGAGTATCATTATACTCACCCCTGCACGGGCTTTGCCTGCACCACATTGTGTTGGTTGTAGACGACATACAATGCTGATCGAGGCTGAGTGGGAAGGACTAGACGTTACCCGGAGGTGGGAAACACGGCGTAATGGTACACAGAGGAGAGATACAGACATGGAGTGATGTGGAGGCTTTCTGTACCTACCCTTCAAGTTGGATACTTGGCGGATGATCCAGGAGTTTCTTTACAACTATCAGTTGTTTTTGTTCCTTACTATTGTACATGTACTTTACAGTTGGGCTTGTATTTTTAGCCACATTAATTTTTATCACTGTTTTGTATACTGTTTAATTATTGTTTTTCTTCAATATTATACTCTGTTGTGTGTGATTATATTTTATAATAGAAAGGCCTTCCCAGTTTTAGGGATTTACGCCTTTGGTGCCAGTCGCGAGCCCATAGCCAATGGAAGTAGGGCCTGGGGTAGTCACGACACAGGTCCCGAGGAAGGGTCATGACAGATTCAATAGTACATAAATATAATTTTTAAAATATAGAACATTTTTATTTCTATGGTTATAATTCAACAGAGAAAACACAAATAATAGAAGATTAATCATTTTATGGATCTCCTATATATTGAAAGTTATTATATTTTACTTGAAATATTCAATCATTTTTATATCTCTCAATCATAAAACATACATCTATATAAAATTGGATATACCATAAAATGAATCAAATAATCATATAATAACCATCAATATGTCAATGAATTAAATGAAATAATGTTATCACTCCTTGAAAAATATTAACTCTCATATAAACTTTCGAATAAATGAATTCTCTTTTTACACTTTCATATGGATCATGATCTATTTATTTCAAATCATTAACTATCTGTTATGATAATGATTCACTAGTATTAATATAATATTCTAATAGGGTATATATGTTTTTTATTTTTCATTAATGATATTTTTTTATAAATTTCAGTAAATAATCCATTTTTATCAGGGAAACAACCCCATTAACACTGTATCATCTGATATCCATCCAAAAAATCATCTTGGCTTCTCGATGATCCTTCATCTAAAATTCAATATTGAGATTATAATTTTCCCTATTAATCACTAACTCATTTATATATATAAACAATATACATTAAAAATATAAAAGAAACTAGATAAATTTTACATCATAGTTTTCCAAAATCAAACACAATGATGAAACTGACTATGGTGACATATACGGTTTAGAATAAAAGTGTCAACCTTTTTGCACCACTATCTTATTGACTACTCTAGGCCATCAATTGAAATTTTTATTCTATAAACCCAATTATCACATCTGGGTATATAAAAACCATTATGTTATTACATATGTATATATCTTTCCATTTTATTTATGAAGAAAATATTCTTTCACATATTGTTAATATAACAATAAATAATATTGTGAAAAAAATTACAATCAAATCTTGATAGTTTCAGGCTTTAAAATACGAAAGAATACATCATTTAAGACTATAAATATTTTTATATACCTTATAAATTATTATATATTTTTATCAAAAAAATTTCTTACATGTCTCTACATCCTTCTTTGTAGAAAAACATTTACCAAACATCCTTTTTATTCTTTGAAGGAGGAATAAGATACCATGTCGAATTCTGATATAGTGAACTCATTTAATATATTATAATTTTCTTCCATGGATCCATCACTTTGCAGTCCAAAATGTAACTACCATGGTAATTATAAAATAATTTCTTTTCATTGTATAATTAAATAGTTAAATTAATTATAAATTTATAATGAAATATGTACCATTTATAGAAATAAAGTAATTTATTAGTGGTTGAATAGTAAATTGACCGTTGGAATAGTAACATGACAATTAGGAATAGGGATCTATGCAATAGAATAATAACCACACCTATGAGAGTATAAATATAATTTATATATCTTATAAGTGTAATCATGATATATTCACATCATGGAATAAGTGAATAAATGGTTTGGAAATGAAAAATTAAGTGTTAGTATATTTCTAATTCATAAATATTTAATTAGAATTTCATAATTAATTTAATTATATAAATAAAAAAATATTCTCGTAAAAAATATTTATAAATAATTATTTTATGTCATATTTCTATAAGATAATTTTATGAGTCTTTAATTAATTTTTTTATTGTGTTATAAAATTAAGTATAATTTTGAAAATGATATTTTATGAATATAATACAATTTTATGCGAAATTTATATTTCTAATATATAGAAAATTATTGTCCAAAATTACAGTTTATTATTGGAATATACATTTTTAAAATTGGTTGGTGTAATGTTTTTGTCTTTTTCTAATGTACGTGAATTTTTTTTGAATAGTGAAATATGGTAATTTATGAAATATATACATTTTAATTTAAATACACTATTTCTACCATCATGAATGTTGTATGAACCATAATCTAGTACATCCCTTTATTTTAATGTATTTTATAATAATTATCAAACTATTCATTATCTTGAACCAAATTAATAATCTAATGAAAAATATAATAAAAAAACCCTCCTCTCCTCCACTATAAATACAACAAATAACCCCCAATTCTCATCACACCTCTCATTGATTGAGAATTTTCAAATTATACCCAATAAATTTCCCAATAATTTTCCCACAACAACTACCTAATGGTATTTACAAAATTCCAAAACCATATGCCTTAAGAAGGTTCTCAAGCAGGATAATTCATGAGGTAAAAATCCTATTTCAATTTTTTATTATCTTTTCAATTATTTTTGTTTTCTTGCAATCTATTATCCTCTCCTCATCCAAGAGGCATGAAAATTCAAGTATCCTATATATACAGGAATATTATCCTGTTTATGAAAAAATTCATCATCGTACCTCTTCCCCTCTAAATTTTATTCTAAAAATAAAAACATCATCTACGATGTATTGAATTACCAACATCATGCATGATGTGTTTTCAATTTCAATTACCACCATCATGAATGGTAAAAAAAAATTTAATGGTTGAAAAATATTTTACTTTGTATGATATAACAACTTTTATGCTATGGAATTAACATATATACATAAAATTAATTTATATAACTAAACTAGTTTGAGATTATCCAAGAACCGCTAAATGATCTAAACAATTTTAATTAATGTTTTATCTAATGAATCATCATCATATCTGAAATAACTGATTTATTGTATAATTTATATTATAGAATCAAATTAATACCATTTCATTATACTATTGGAGTTTCCATTCTATTTGACAATAAATTCCACTACGAGCTTACCATGAATTCCATGTAAAGAACACACCCAAAATAATGTAAATAAAACAATATTACTAATAAATGGGTGGAATGATGTTACAAAATGATCATATAATGTGTTATAAAAATGAATAATATCTTTATAATGTTAATAACACTCTTTTAACCATTATAAAAGTGGTTTAAACACATTTTAAGTATGACATACTTGAGTTCAGGAAATTTTAACCCATTTTTTGTTCATTGGGTTAACCTTCTACTTCATTGATTATGGGGGACTATGTTTATTTGTGAAATTAATATTTATTATATTATGTTTTATTGTGTGGATTAATAGTTTACACAAATATTCCATTATTTTTGTCAATTCTCACATCAAATTGATGATATTTTCAAGGGACTTTTCTTTAAAAATACACATTTAATGTATTTTATTTTTAAATGGAATGAATTATTTGATGTAATTAATATTGTTTTATGATTATATTATAGTTCCTGGGAGTTTTTAATGATGGAGGGTGGTACCTATATCTTCTAAAATTCATAGATTATGTTTATGTTTTAGGTTGGTCATATGTTTTCTCCAAGTTTATCTGTGATGGTTACTCCATAAGGTAGTTGTGAGGGTTAAATTGTAAGGTAGCCATGAAAAATACAAATAATAATTTATCCACGAGGGTTAATAATTATGTATGTAATTATTAACTTACCTATAAGGTTTATTTATGTTTTTATATGTTTTATGTCAATCTCATGTTCTTCCCAAGTATGTATAAAATACTTTAAGGGTGATAATTATGTATTTGTTGAAATTATTTAATATACATATATTTATTTATAGAGTAATGGTTTATTTTCTTTTTCTAAATCCCATAATGAGATTTTGTGATCAACCCATGTTTTAATATTTTTTACAAGGTTTCAGGATGGATAAGAGAAAATGAGAATCCAATATGAATGTTGTAATGACTTTTCATAAAGATATTTCATTTTATTATTAAAAAAATTTGTATTATGGATGAAATGGATAATTTCATAGTAGTAACCACTTTGAAATATTGGGGTTGATATGTTTTAATTATGTCCTAATATTCTAAAAATCTAAACTGAAACGATATCTGGGAATATAATAAGTGTTTTCTAGTTGAATTAACTATATTTTGTAATGTTTAAGGTTGATTCCTTACTGTTGGTATCAGAGAACCATTAAGATAACATTAGGGGTGAGGCACATGTTAATAGAATAACTTAAATAAATTTTACCATATTTTTATGTTCAAATGTAATAGAATTTGATTATTACCATGCTTCTTCATCTATAATATGTCTGTTTAGAATGGTTTTCTACAGAAGAAATAAGGAATATTATGTTAGAAAGAAAAGACAGGATGATAACTTTCATGAACTACAAACTGGAATTGTAAGGATTGTAACTGGGAAATTTATGACAATAAAGGCTCTTCTGATATAACAAATAAATTTTAGTGTAATTCATGAATAAGAACAACTAGAACTACCTCAAAGGAACACGATGATAGTGGAACATTCTATGAGGAAACAATCTTCTACTTACAGTGGATATTCTGACATAATGGCAGGTGAAGTGTAGATTAAATCCCTTTATTAGATAATCCATGTTATGGAGTGTTTAGATAATAAAAGGTTAGTCCTTCCATTTATCATTTTGAAGGTGAATCTAACCAGTGGATTTAAATTATCAAAAAAATCCAGGAATGTGATGATATAAATGTCTTGGAATGGGATGAATTTAAAAATATTTTACTTGAAAGAGATTTACATGATGTTTTCCAATGTATTATTGAAAAAAATTCCGTTAATTAAAATAATGGAGGAGGATTAAGTGGATGTGTATGAAGATAAATTCACCAGATTGGAAAACTACACTCCAAATCTTATTGGGGATCCTCATAGAAAAATAAATTATTTTTACTCAGGATCAAAACCAAGATATGAAAGGGAACCGACTTCTCATGAATTCAAAGGTTAGGGGAAAATATTCTAATGTAATTATATGTTAGAAATAGAGTTTTGATATGATCACATGTACTTCAAAAATTGGATGGAGAAAAGAACCAATTGGTAGGAAATGGTTACGAATCAATTAATGAAATCTGAAGGTAAAAACTTTTAGTTTCCAATTTGTGAGATGTGTGAAAAAAATGACATATGGAATGCATTAACAAAACTAGGATGTTTTTTCAATTTTTTAAATTTATAAATATTTCCTGAGATTGTAATGAAAATAAACTTAAGTTAGATTTTGATTAGAAAAACTTTAAGTGTCGAAGATGTGGTGAGATATTTCATTACAAAAATACCATCCCAAAGAAAGTTCTAAATGATTTAATGTAGTTAGATCATTTGTTACTACAATAGAATATTTCTATCCATGTAGTGAAGTGGTTTTAAGAATTTTGTTTTTACTCATATTTTTATAATGTCTTGTTTGATATGGGGTCTACACTTTCCATTATTGATAATATTGTTTCTGGTTAATTGGATGTTTCACCTAAAGAAATGAGATCATAACATATATTAAAAACAATAGGGGGAAATATTACAATAAAATGTCACTATAAGAATCTTCATGTTGTTAATTGGGGAAAGACTTTACCTAAAAAACTTGTTTTTCCCATTGTAGTGTTTTATTTCATTATTATTATAGATTGTATTTATATTTATCTTGATTAGATTGATTTTAGAGAAAAGAAGATATTTTTATAAAGAGTTTATGTTTTTGTAAAATAATTGATGAATAAAATTGACCAAAAATCAGGAAGATCAAAATCTATTAAAAGATGAAAATGAATGGTATCATTCACATATTGTTCAAAATATGGGAACTATTTAGATTAATGATGATCCAATGTTAAATGAATACCAAGATATTTTTCTTGATGAGTTTCCAAGTGTTAAACTTGATCGGGATGTTGAATTTTCTATTTCATTGGTTTTTGATGCTATGCCAATTTCAAAAACCCTATATCAAATGGGTTTCGTAAAACTTATTGAATAGAAAAATTAGTTTTGAGAGTTTCCTAATAAAGGATTCATTTTTCCTAGCACATTAACATGGGGTTATATTTTTTTGTTGATAAAAATAAATATAGTTCCATGTGACTCTTCATTGATTATTCAGCCTCGAATAACATTAATATTTAGAATATTTATCCTTTTCCTCATATCGATGACTTGATTTATCAGCTCCAGGGAGCTCTGTATTTTTCAAGGATTATCATGAGATATTGGTTTCATCAGCTAAAGGTGAAGAAGGTTGACATCCTAAAAACATATTTCATTCTAGATATGGGAATTATGAGTTTTTTATTCTCTTTACCTAAAAAACACTCCGACTATATTCATGGATCTTCTGAATAGAATATTCTGCGAATATTTAGATAAGTTTATTGTTATTTTAATTTATAATATTTTGGTCTTTTATAAAAGTTACGACAATATTGATTTTTTTTGGAATTTTCTTAAAAACTCTCAATGATATCAAGTTAAGAAGAAAATTTATAAAATGTAATTTTCGGTTCCAACAGATTCCTTTTCTAGGAAAAATTATAAATTAGGATGGAATAATAGTTAATCCTACGGAAAACGTGGTTGATTAATGGACAAGGCATAAAAATGTTATATAGATTTTTTGTTTTCTTTGATTAGTAGGTTATTACCGACAGTTCATTAGAAAAATTGCATGGTTATTAAGCCTGATAACTATGTTAACATGAAGAGGAGTTAAATTTATTTGGAAATATGAATGTGATTTTTATTCTAGAAATGATGAAGAGATTGGTGAATGCTCCAGTTTTGGACCTTCCATCTAGAAATGGTGAGATTATCATCTATATTGATGCTTCATTGAAGGGAATTGGTTGTGTTTAGATGCTGAATGATCAGGTAATTGTATATGATTCAAGACAAATGAAACCTTAAGAGATAAATTATCCGAAACATTATATGAAATAAAAAACTATGGTTTTTTATTTGAAAATTTGGAGGCATCACATATACAGATCCAAATGTGAAATATATAATGACAATAAATGTATGAAGTATGTATTCACTCAAGAGAAATTATACATAAGGTAGAGAAGGTGTCTTGAACAGATAATAGATTATGAATTACTAGTTAATTACACTCAGGGAACAGAAAACAAATTGGAAAATTACCTGAGTTAAAAACATCTTACATCATTAATGATCATACATTTGGAACATGACCCCTAATAAATTAATTGATGATTTTTAGATTCACTATTATTAGTGAAGGAAATTATTCTTTTTGTTCTAGGTGTTTGTGAAGTTGTTTCTATCAAACATAATTATGAAAGCATATATGGAAGACTGTGAGTCACATGAAAATATCGAATTAGTAAAAAATTGAAGGTTTCTAGAATTTAATGATGATAAATTTTTTTTTTAATATTTGTAAAGAGATTATGTATGCCTTTTGATTCATTGATGAAGTAAGATGTGAATCTCATTGTTTTCCATTTCTAGTTCATGATGTATGTACAAATATGTATAGAGAACTTTAAGAGTATTACTGGTGGGATGGAATGAAAAGAGATATTGCATATTTTACCATGAAATGTTTGACATGTATATAGGTTGAAGCATGGAGACAATTACCAAAGGGATTATTCAGCCTTTTCAAGTTCCATAAAGGAATGGTGAAAATATATCCATGTACTTCATGATGAGACTAAAAAAGACATCTTTAGGTAACAATTTGTTTTTGATTATTGTTAACCGACTGAATAAATCTGTATATTTCCTTCATATTCAAGATAATATGTAATCGTATCAGCTTTCTAGACTATAAATCTAAGAGATTATCATGTTAAATAGAGTTACACATTCCATTATATCTGGCCAATATCCCAGGTTCACTTAAAAATTTTCGAAAGGCATTGACGAGTTATTGGCACATAATTAAATTTTGACTTACCCTTTCATCATCAATATGATGGATAAAATGAGTGAACTATTCAAGCATTGGAAGGAATGATTTGAGCTTGTTAAATTGACTACAAGGTAAGTGGGGATAAAAATATATTTCATTAGTTGAGTTTTATTATAATAACAGTTATCATTCCAGTATTCAGATGACACCTTTTAAGGCATTATACAGAAAGTAGTGTCAAACTCTAGAATCTGGGATGAAGTTTGGGAAAAGAATTTGATGGGACTATAATTAGTAGAGGAAGTGACCAAGGAAGTGAACAAGATATATCAATATATGAGGATATCATAGGGTAGGTAGATAAGTTATGAAGAGAAGGTGATCATGTTTTCAAAAAAACCTCTTCTTAGAAAAGTTGTATTCTTTTGGTAAGAATGGAAATAAACTCCAAGATTCATTATACCTTATGAAATCGTGGAGAATGTCGGACAGGTCACATACTAAGTAGCATTACCTATGAGTTTATCTCAGGTACATATTTTTTTTCATGTTTTGATGTTTAGAATGTATGTACCAGATCTATCTCATGTTTTGAGCCTAAATGGAAATTAATTAGAAGAGCCCCTTTTCTTATGAGGAAAATCTTATCCATATTTTTGATCATAGAAAGATGGTATTGTGGAATAAGTCAGTTCACTAGGTTAAGCTTTTATGGATAAACCAGACGGTTTAAGAATAAACATGTGAATCTGAAAATGATATGAAGGAAAAGTACCCTCACTTGTTTATTAAGAAAATAAAATTTATTGGGACACAGTTTAAAAAAGTTTGGGAGAATGTAGCAACCCAGGTACTAATAAAATAAATTAATTTCATTGAATAAGGAAATAGTTATATTCATTATAAATGTATAAAGAAAGAAGTGGAAATTAAAGAAATTAATGAATTTATTACTAATGTAATTGTTATTTGACCATAGGAATATTAACATGACCATTAAGAATATTAATTTGACAAATAGATTAGTAACATCATCCATGACAGTATAAATAAGATTTATTAATCTTATATGTGTAATCATGATATATTTATATTATGGAATAAATGAATCATTGTTTGGGAAATGATAAATTAATTGTTGGTATTTTTGTACATCATAAATATTTAATTACAATTAAATAATTACATTAATGATTTAAAAGAAAGAATATTTTTCTAAAATAGATTCATAAATCATTATTTTCATTCCTATTATTATGAGATAATTTTATGATACATTAAATAATTTTTCAATGTTTTATAAAATTACATACAATTTCAAAATTGTTATTTTTCATAAAAGTAATGAGTTTTTTAAAATATAATTTATCATACAGAACTATTTTTAAAAAACTGAGTTTGTTTTTTAATTCTACATGTCGAAAAAATTTTGGGCTGAATTTTTGGGATTTTTCTAAAATACATGAATTTTTGGTGAATAGTGAAATACAACAATTTATAGTGTATATACATAGTATCTTAAATAAAACATTACTAAAATAATTAATAATGAATGAAACATAATATATAACTTCCCTTTATTATTTAATAATGTTAAAACTGTTCATGTTCATGAGAAATATTAATAAACTAATGAATAAAATAATAAAGAAACCCTCCTCTCCACAACTATAAATACCACCATTCACCCCATCTTTTCCCCACACATATAAAGATTTGAAAATTGTCAAAATTCATTTCAATACTCTTTTAAATCATATTTCCCATGTCCAATAACATCTGGTCTCACTAAAATTCCATATCCAAAGGCACTAAAGAGGTTCTTAAGGAGGATAATTCAAGAGGTAAAAATCCCCTTTTATTTTCTTTTATTTTCTTTTCAATTGTTTTTATTTTCATATAATCACTTAGCCTCTCATTATACAACAAGCAAGAAAACTATAAAATAATATATATATTATAATTTATCATGTTTACATAAATTTTCATCATAAAAAATCTTCCCCTCTCCCTTTTATTTTAAAAATAAAAACATCTTTCATGATGTGTTAAATTACCAAAATCATTGACAATGTGTTTTCAATTTCAATTATCACCTTCATGGATGGACAAAAACCATTTTAATGGTTGAAAAAAATTATAATATTTATTATATATCCACTTTTATGTTCTAGAAGTAATGTATATACATAATATTATATTATATAACAAGAAAAATTTGTGATTATCAAAGAATCGCCAAATGATATAAAAAATATCATTAATGTTTAATCTAATGATTCATTATAATATCTAAAAAAACTGATTTATTGTACCATTTAATATTTTGGAAACATATTTATACTACTTCATTCAAATTCTAGAGTTTTTCTTTTATTTTAAAGTAAAATCCATTATAAAATGGCCATGGAATCCATGAAAATAATGCACCAGAAATAATGGAAATAACAAAATATTATTATTAAATTGGTGGAATGATGTTATTAAATGATCATAAAAGGTGATATAAAATTTAATTTGTTTTTATAAATTTTTAATAAAACTCTTTTAACCATTATATAGGAGGTTTCATCACATTTAATCTATGACGAACCCGAGCTAAGGGAATTCGTAACCCAATTACCATTTATTGGGTTAATATCCTACTTCATTGATTATGTGGTACTAAGTTTATTTGTGAAATAAATTTTTATTATATTAAGTTTTATTATTTATATTTATAGTTTTTACACAATGTTTTTATCAATTCTCACTACAAATAGATGAAATTTGTATGGGGATTTTCTTTGAAAATACTCATTTAATTTATTTTTTTAAAGGAAGGATTTTTATGATGTAAGTAATCTTATTTTATCATTTTTTTCTGTTTATTAGGATTTTTTTATGATGAAGGGTGGGACTTATTTCTCCCTTCAATTCAATGGGCATGTTTAGGTTGGAGGTCTGCTGTATGGTTACTCCATGTCTAACTGTGATAGTTACACCATAAGGTAGAAGTGCATGTTACATTGTAAGGTAACCATAAGGGTTACAAATAATACGGTTGATGTGTGGGTTAAAATATTAAGTATTTAATTACCCATGTTACATATAAAGCTTATTTGTGTCTTTCTATGTCATATATAAATCTCTTATTTTTCACACGTTTGTATAACATACTTAATGGGAGATAAGTATGTCATTATGTAAATGATTTCATTTACTTTTATGTATTTGTAAACAAATGGTTTCATTACTTATTTTTATATCTCTTACTGAGATATTGGGATCACCCCAAGTTTTAATGTTTTTTTCATGGGGGGTAAGGATAATTAATAGAAAATGCGATGCCAAGATGAATTTTTTTGATACTTTTCATGAAAATATTTAGGTTTTTTTATTTAAATTTTTTTATTAATAAGTAAATGGATAATTTATTAGTAGGGTCCAGTTTTTATGATTTCGGGTTGATACGTATAAATTATTTTCTAACATTCTAAAATTATAATATGAAATGATCTTTTAGAATACAATAAGTGCTTTCTAATTAAATTTACTATTTTTATAATGTTTAAGTCCGAGCCATTATATTTTTTATTGGAGAACATTTATGATTACATTAGTGGTTAAAATGATGTTAGTAGAATAAAATAAATGTTTTTTACTATATGTTTATATTTAAATGAAATATAATTTTCTGATTACCATGTTTCTTCATCTATGATATGTCTGTTCAGAATTTTTTCCCAAACAAGAATCAAGGAATATGGAGTTAGAAGAAACTGAGAGGATGATACCTTTCTGAATATGAAATCTAGAATAATAGGAATTGGAATTGAGTTTTTTTTTAATAGTAATTGTTTATATAACACATGAAATAAATAGTGGTGGAATATATGAAAAAGAATAACCAAAAATACCACAAAGGAACATGATTATAGTGTGGCATTTTATAAAAAAACACCCTCTTTCTTTCAGTGGATCTTTTGACCCATTGGTGGGTGAAGGGTGGATTAAATCCCTTTAAAAGATATTATATGTCATGGGGTGTTCATATAATCCAAATTATTGTCATTAAATTTATCATTTTTAATGTGAAGATGACCAGTTATTGTAAATGGTAAATAATATCAAGTATAGTTATGAGATTAATGTGTTCTAATGGGATGAATTTATATTTATTTTCTTTGGGAAATATTTTCTTATGGACATCCAACATCAGAAAGAAAAGAAATTCTATGAAATGAAACAAAAGGTGGATTATTCAGTTGATGTCTATGAAGTGAAATTCACTAGATTGGGAAGGTGCACTAAAAGACATATTCTAGTACATTACAGAAAATTTAATCATTTTTTACACAGGATCAAACCCGAGGTATAAAAGGGATTGGCCTCTTAGAATTTCAATAGTCATGTGAAAATTTTCTGATGTGTTGAGTGGGTATAAATGGAGTTTTCTGATGATCACATGTACATTGATAATAGACAGAAGATAAGTTCTATATCGTAGTAAATTGGTCAGAATAATTTAAATAAATCAAAAGGAAATAATGTCCAGTTTCTAATTTATGAAATGTAATGTAAAAATCACCCTTGGGAATTCATTAACAAAAAAGGTAGTGTTTTCGATGTGGAATATTTGTACATATATCCTGAGTTTGTAATGAAATTGATATTAAGATCAATTCAGATAAAAAAAATTTATTGTGTTTTAAAAGTGTTGAGATGGGTCATTATGCAAATACCATCCAAAGAAAGATCCAAATGATAGAAATCAGTCTGATTATAAGATGAAATATGTAGTTAGATTCTATTCTACTATAAAATCAGATGTCTGGTCATCCAATTATGTTGTATTAGAAATATTTTTTGTTTATTTTTATTTTTCTAATGTATTGTTTGATATAGGGTCTACACATTCCTTATTTTCTTAGAAATTTTTTGTTAATTTGGATATTTCACCTCTAGAAATGAGATCAGAACCTATGGTTAAAAAACCATGGGGAAATATTTCATTAAAAATGAATTATAATAATCTTTCCATTATTATCTGTGGAAATACATTACATGTAATCCTTGCTTTTTTCCCATTAGCGGAGTTTGATATCATTATTAGTAAGGATTGAATTTATGTTAATCTTTCTATGATTGATAGTAGATCTAATAAAGGTTTTGTAGAAAGGCTTTCAGTTTTTATACAAAAATGAACCCATAAAATTTATCACATATCAATATTCTTAGTTACCGTTAAAATATTGAAATGAAATGTATATTTCTCATATTGTTGAAATCAAGGGAACTATTTAGATTAATGATGTGCCAGTGGTAAATGAATACCTAAATGTTTTTTTGATGTGTTTTCCGATGTTATACATGATCAATAATTTGTATTCACTATTGAATAAGTTCTATATGCCATGCCAATTTCAAATTCGCCTTATCAAATAGATGACATGGAACTTCTTGAATTGAAAAATATGTTGTAGGATTTTCTTGATAATGGATTATTTCTCTGTATAATTTTAACATGGGTTTCCCTAGTTTTGTTCATTAAAAATAAATATGGTTTTATGAGACTTTGAATTTACTATAAAGAGGTGAATAAAATTACTATTAAGAATAAGTATCATTTACATCATATCAATGACTATTTTGTTCAGCTCTTGGGAGCTCTTTATTTTTCAATGATTTACATGAAATATTATTACAAACAACTAATGGTGAAGTAGGATGAAATCCCAAAAACACATTTTTGTACTAGATATGGGCATTATGATTTGTGTCATTCCCTTTGGGATAAAAAATTCCCCTACAGTATTCATGGATCTTATGAATATAATATTATGTGAATATTTTGATATGTTTTTTATTATTTTTATTGATGATATTTGGGTATTTTTAAAGGTTATGATGATCATGAAAAAATTTAATGATTGTCATGGAAACTCTTAGTGAAAGTAAGTTATTTGGAAAATTTAAAAAATGTGATTTTTGGCCACAATGTATTTCTTTCATTGGGTAAATTATAAATAATTATGGAATAATAGTTTATCATACCAAAACAAAGTGGTTGATGAATGGAAGATAACTTCAAATTTTATAGAGATCCATAGTTTTCTTGGATTAGCAGTTTATCACCGATGGATTGATAAAATCTTATTATAGATAACCTCACCGATGAAAAAGTTAACAATAAAATGGGTTAAATTTGTTTGGATAGAATAATTTTATGTTTGTTTTTTGGAACTAATGAAGAGATTGTTTAATGCTCCAATTTTGTCCTTACCTTCCAGAAATGGTTAGTTTTTCACCTATAATGATTCTTCATTCAAGGAACATTGTTTTGATTAGATGTAGAATGATATGGTAATTGCATGTGATTCCAGACAACTAAAACCTAATGAGATAAATTATCCGTCAAATTATTTGGAATTAGAAGGTATGGATTTTGATTTGAAAATGTAGAGGAAGAATTTATATGGATCTAAATGTTAAATATATACATACCATTAATTTTTAAGGAATATATATCTCAGAAAGAATTAAACATGTGGTAGAGAAGTTGTCTTTAACTAATAATGGATTATGATTGCATGATCAATTTCAATCTAACAAAATCAAAAAAAGTGTTGGAAGCGATGATTTGAAAAGATAATGCATCATTAACCATGTTACAGTTATAACATGACCCCTTGATTAATGATTTGATGACTTTTGTCTTCGATGTTATTGGTGAAGGAAATTTCTCTATTTTGGTTTAGGTGTCAGTGTGGTAATCTCTATTAGAAATAATTGAGAAATCACAAATGGAATACTGTGGGTTACAAAAAAGGTAGAATTGTTGAAAAGTGGTATGTTTCTCATATTTAATGTTGATAAATATTGCGTTTTATGATTTTGAAAGAGATTATTTATACCTTGTGATTACCAGGTGAATAAGTAATTGTTGTTTAATGTTGTAGTTTCCCAATTTTATTTCATCCAAGTAGCACTAAGATGTATAGATACCATCAATATTATTATTGGTGGGATGTAATGAAATGAGATATTACATATTTTACAGTGAAATGTTTGACATATAAATTGGTGAAATAAGATAAAAAACTAACAAAGGGAATGCTTCAACCTATTCTAGTACCAATGTTACAATGGAAAAATATATTCATTGACATCATGGTGAGACTACCAAATACTCATCGAGGTAAAAATTTGGGTTATTGTTGGATGACAAACTAAATCATCACATTCCCTTATTATTCGAGATACTATATTATTGGATCATCTCTCTAAAATATACCTAAAATAGATTACCAAGTTACATGAAGATTCATTTTTAATTTTATATGTCCATGATATTAGGTTCAATTATATCTTTTGGGAAGGCCTTAGGAAGTTGTTGTGAACATAATTAAATTTCAGAACATCCATTCATTCACAATCTGATGGATAGACTGAGAATACAATTCAAACATTAGTGTATATGCTTTGAGATTGTTCAAAGAACTATTAGGGAAGATGGGATAAAATCTTTTTTTAGTTTATTTTCCTTATTATAACATATTTAATTCTAGTATACCGATGAAAACGTTTGAGGTATTATATAGAAAGTGTTGTAGAACTCCAGAATTTTGGGATGAAGTCTAGGAAAGGAAGTTGATGGGACTTGAATTAGTAGAAGAAGTTTCTGAGAAAGTGATGATGATCTAGCAATACATGAGGAAAAATAAGAGTAAGAATAAATGTTATGTGGTTAATAGGTGGAAAGACTTTTATTTGAAGGTAGGTGATCATGTTTTCCACAGAATCTCTCCTTGGAATAGTTTATGTTCTTTTGCTAAGAAACGAAATCTATGTACATGATTCATTAGACCTTATGAAATCCTAGATAATGTTTTATGAGTTTCCTACCAAGTAGCTTTACCTATGAGTTTGTATTAGGTATAAATGTTTTTCAAGTTTCGATTTTGAGAATGTATGTGGTTGATCCATCTCTTGTTTTGAGCCCATAATTAGTTTTGTTGTAAGAGAATATTTCTTATTATAAAAAGAATGGTCATATTCTTGATCATTGAGATAATGTATTGTGGAATAGGGTGACTCACCAGGATATGGTTTTATGGAGAAACCAAATGGTTTAAGAAGCAACATCGAATTATAAAAATGCTATGAGGGAAAGGTACCCTAACATGTTTAATATGTAAATAAAAATTGTCAGGACACAATTTCCAAATGGTGGGAAGAATATAAAAACACAGGTACTAATAAAATAATTTCATTAAATTATACAATTAAATCTTTCAATTTAATATAAATGTTTAATTAAATAAGATGAATTTATAGAAATTAAAGAATTTATTAGTGTATAAATAGTAAGTTGGCATTAAGAATAGTAACATGACAATTTGGAATAGTATTCCAATAATAGAATCGTAACCTCCCTGATGAGAGTATAAATAAAATTTATGTATTTTGTAAGTGTAATCATTGTGTATTTATATTACGGAATAAGGGAATAAATGTTTTGGAAATGATAAATTAAGTGTTTGTATTTATGTATGTCATAAATATTTAATTAAAATTATTTAATTAATATAATGATTTATAAGAAAATTTATTTTCATAAAATATATTCATAAATTATTATTATATTGGCCTATTATTTTAATATAATTTTATGTGGCTTCAATTGATTTCTCATAGTGTTATAAAATTAGTAATGATATTAAAATTGTTATTTTTCAAATAAATGAGGATTTTATTTAGAAATTAAATTAATTTAATTTAGTAAATTATTTTCTAAAATGAAATTTTATTTTATTGTTCTACTTATTAGAAAATGTTTGGAGTGAATTTTTTGTATTTTTCTAAAATACATGAATTTTTTGCGAATAGTGAAATATCGTAAAATATAGTATAGATAATTTATAGGTTAAATTAACTATTACTAACACCATGAAAGATGAAAGAACCATAATTTAGAACATACCTTGATTTATTTTAATAATTTTATCATAATGATCAAACTATTAATATTCTTGATCCAAATTAATAAACTAATGAATAAAATAATCAAAAATTCCCCATCTCCTCCACTATAAAAACCATCCTCCCCCCACTTCTCCACAAACCTCTCAATCTTTTATCAATTTCCATATTCCACCAAATACTACTAATAAGTCTCTTACCCACGTCCAATACCTTATTTTATCACCAAAAGTCATAAACCAATGGCCTTAAGGAGGTTCTCAAGATGTAGAATTCAAGAAGTAAAAATCATATTTCATTATTGTTTACATTTATTAATTTTTATTTTCATATACTATATTCACCCATCTTATCCAAGAGTCATAAAAAATAATCTATCACATTAAACATTTACTATTATCATTTTTATATAAAAAATCATCATAAAAATTCTTCTCCTCTCCCTTTTATTCTAAAAATGAAAACATCATCCATGATGTGTCAAATTACCGACATTATGGGCCATATGTTTTCAATTTCCATTACCGACTTCATGGATAGAAATAAAACCATTTTTATAATTGAAAAATATTTTAATTTTTATTATATAACTTCTTTTAGTTTCTTTAACTAACTTTTATAAATAATATTAAATTATAAATCGAAACTAGTTTGTGATTTTTCAAAAACCGCCAAATGATCAAGACGAATATCATTAATGTTTTATCTAATTATTCATCATCATATCTAAAAAAATGATATATGGTGTTATTTAATATTTTGTAAACATATTAATACCATTGAATTATACTTCTGTTGTTTCTCTTCCATTTGAAATGAAAATCCATTATGAACCGACAATGGAAACAATATAAAGAACATGACCAATATATTGAAATAACAAAATATTATCAATAAATGGGTGGAATGATTTTATAAAATGATCATATAAGGTGTAATAAATATAAATTGTTTTCAAAAAATTATTAATAACACACCTTTAACCATTATACATGAAGTTTAATCAAAATTTACATAATATAATCCTGAGGTAAGGGAATTATTAACCCAATTTCCATTTTTTGGGTTAACTATCTACTTATGTGATTATGTGGTACAATATTTATTGGTGATATTTTTTTATTACATTATTCTATATTGTCTTTATTTATTTTTATACACATATTTAACTCTTTTTATAAATTATCACTTTAAATTGATGATATTTACAAGGGACTATTCTTTAAAAATCATCTTCTAATTTTTTTTATATTTTTAAAGGAAATTATTTATACGATATAAGTAATCTTGTTTTTTTGGTAATGTAATTGTTCTTGGGAATTGATTATGATTAAGGTAGGGACCTATATATGTCTCAAATTCATTGGATTTTTTTATGTTAGAGGTCATCCATATGGTTACTCCATGTGTAACTATGATGGTTACACTATAAGGTAGCCACACGGGTTAAATAGTAAGGTAGCTGTGAGGATTATAAATAATCAGGTTGTTGTGAAGGTTAAAAAATTATGTAATTAATTACATAGGTTATCTATATGGTTTATTTATGTTTTTCTATGTTTTATGGAAAAATCATGTTTTCACAAGTATGAATACTATACTTTTTGTGTGATAAGTATTTCATTATGTAAATGATTTCATATACATATATGTATTTATGGAATAATGGATTTCTTCCTTCTTTTTACATCCCTTAATGAGATTTTTTGGTTATTTTAGGATTTAATTTGTTTTTCAAAGTGTATAAGGATTTGTAAGAGAAAAATAAAAGCCAAGAAGAATGTTTTAAATACTCTTCATTAAAATATTTTATGTTTTTATTAAAAACTGTTCTATTATAGACAAAATGGATACTTTATTATTATTTACCACTTGGTTTTCAGGTGAAATTATTTTTATGAATTATGTTCCCAATTTATAAAACTATAAACTGAAAAGATATTTGGTAATGTATGTAGGGTTTTCTAGTTTAATTGACTAGATTTTGTAATTTTAATGGTCATGTCCTTATATAATATATACCAATAGAAATATGGAACCTCATATTGCATTACATAAAATGAATTACGAACCAAATTATTATACTAATAATGTCTCTTTATGGTGTTTAATGATCTACTAGTTGTAACAATCTCACAATCCTGATTATACTATTATTATTGAAATTTTTCTTCTGTTGGATGATCTCTATGATCATTAAAATCTATCATATGTGGATATTAATTAGTATATTTTGAAATTTTATTCACTTATATAACAAATTTATATGATTTATAAATATTTTTTTCAAGATTCATTTGGAATCACCCTTAATGATTCATCAAATGTAACATTATTACACTAAATAATCTTGTTATTTCTATATCCCATAGTCATTAAGATATCACACCATTACTAAATGTAACATAATTTTTTTTCTATGGGATTCAATTTTTAGTCTACAACAATAAGATAAGTAGAAGAACCTATATTATCCCATCTATAGAACTATAAAACATTCTCCACAAACTAAGAATATATCAGAGTATTACCATCAATCATGGATGTATGTAATTAGTTCAAAATATGTGTTGTATATATCCACAATATTTTTTAAAAAATATTTTTTCAAACTATACTAATATAACATTTATTGTACCCTTTAAAATATCATTCAATTCATATATTCTATCTCTATATTCTTCTATGATGTCTCAAGAAGTGTAAATTGTCTCATAATACCTTTATCTTGAAAAACCTAGATGCAGGGATCTAAGGTTTATTCTCCCCAATTATCTAATCATATTCCCTTGTTCTTTCTTCCATATAAATTTCAATCATATTATTACATTTATAAAAGATATACAAAACTCCATCGTTATGTTTATTTAATTCATCCAAAAATATTATTAGTAATCTTTAATAAATGATACCAAATAATTATTAACTACAAATGAAGAATTTTACAATGATGCCAAAAGATTGGAACAAATATAGCCAATCATTCTCTTTATAGAATGTGGTAATATGAAGAATCTATCTCTAGTTTTCTTGCCAATAGTTACATACACTTGGATTCCATTTTTCCCTGTCATAAAACCTTTTGAAACAAATTTATTCACTTATCTATTAAATTCCTTCTCTATAGTTTTCTTAATTAACATATTCCACAATCCAAAAGTGTCCACATAAATTACCTCTTATTTAATTACATTACATGTATTAGTCTCAATATTAAAATAATACAAAACACCTCTTCCAATACCATTCATTACAATGAATGTACCATAAATTACATTCATCACCTGGTCATTAAAATTTATCCTATATCCAAGAAATTCTATGACTCTAAAGGATGTAAGTTTATCCTATATTTTTTGGTTTGTTTATCACATCTATATGGAATCAAATTTTACTATCATACATTTATAATTTTACTATTCCAATATCTATCATGTGATATTAAAAGTTATTTCCAATAATATCTACTTCTTTATATTAATCCTTGAGTCATCATAAATAATCTTTATTCCAACCCAAATGAAACGAAATACCCGAATCAAGAGTCTATGTTTTGGAATAGTTGATCCTCAAGAAGTAATGAATGACAAATCTTCAAAGTCCTATGTTTTCAATATATAATTACCCATTAGATTTTTAATATTGGGGAAATAGATATTCTAGTGTCATTTTTATGATAATAAGATCCCCTATATTTCATTAGTCATCAATAGGTGGACATAACATTGATTTTGATTGTGATTTTAGTATATTTATTCCTTATGAATTATTTCTAGATAAATTCCTCTAGTTACTATCAATGCCTTTATTGAAAAATATTTGTGTTCATTCTTATCCTTTCCAGATGTACTAATTTTTAATAATGGAATTTGATAAAACAAAAAAAATTATTTTAATCATACCATAAAATAGTGTAAATGTTAGATGATCAAAATTCACTAGTATATAGCTCAACAATAAGAGTGACTTATTCCAATCTATGATCATTACTTATAAAAAGTTATAATAATATATTATTTTTAAAACTTTATAATGGGTAAATCAATGATATACCTTATTTTTATTGAAATAAATAAAATTTCAATTTTAGGTTCAAATAGTATTTGAATCTTTTATATATGTACATTTTAGCTATAAAATAACATAATATCTTCACATTGTCCTCTTATATCACACTTTATATATAATATAGTTCTAGAAAATATCATATAATGACACAAGATTGGTTGTTAGGTCTCCTCTATCCACCATTAGAGATGTCTATTGGGTTTTCCTCCAAGGTAAAATCTATATTTTCTAGTTAGAACATCAAGAACTTCCCATTTCTACAGGTTGAAGTTATTAATAATTTAATTTTTTTCAACATCAATTTAGTTATTAATACCAAAAATCAATTTATGGAAGTGATTTCTCTCTAGGTATTTCATCCTGCAATTGAATCCTTAGGCATTATGGGTGAAACAAAACTATTGTAATTTTTATGATTCATAAAAATTAGATGCAACTTTAAGCATGTGAAATGATTTTTTTCATGCAGGAAGCTATGAATGAATATGTTTATATATCAAAATGGTTTTTGGAAGGTGGGGCTGATAGATCAAAAGATTTCAAATTAATTTCATTGACTGGATACAGAGCGATGATGAGAATTAAGTTCAACTTAGGAGTGTGAAGCTACTGAAATGAACATTGAATGCGTGATGAGATTCTTTACTCATGTATGTAACCCATTCTATGTTACCAATTTTTTATGTGTAATCAAACCCTTAATTTTAGTGATTGTATATTTATCACACCAATGCACACATGTTGGTAAACAAAATAACAGAGAAACATAATATCATTTGTTCGGATAGTCTATATATATATTGAAAAAGTACTATTCTTATTCAAATGGGATAACTCACATCACAATCAGTATCTAGGATTAACACCTTCATTTATATCAAAATGATGAATAAATTCATTAAATGTTTCCTGTATGTTTTTTCCTCTAGGTTTTTATGATATTCATGACATTAAAAAACATTTACATTAACAAACAAATTTGTGGTGGCTAACTACTATGGGTGGAGATTAATTTTAATCAATAATCAATATAATTATCTTACTAGTAGAAAAAATAGGTATAGGAAGAAATGGTTTGATCTATAGGATGTCCAAAAATCGATGACTCCAACTTGGGGAATGCATACATGGGATTAAATGAGGCATTGTAGGTGTTGTGTGTGAAGGTTCCGGGCGTAGCGGAAAGGTGGTTGGGACGACACCCAATTTTGATTTTTTCCATGATCAATGATTATTCTAGGATCAATATGATGGTGAACTCTAGTCTCCATGGAATATAGTAAAAGATTTAGATAAAGAAAAAAAGGGGGCTGAAACCTTTAGAGAGGATCTTGCACATCATGTTTATAATTAATTTAATTAATTTCATAATGAAAAATAATACATGTGTCTTTGGTATTTTTCTCCATTGATGATGTTGATCATCTAGATTAACCCTTCTAGATTATGTCATTGCGTTTGTAATAATCAAAACTAGAATCCCTCATGCAGTGATCCACACATGCTCCGATGGCCTTTGATCGACACTACTCGTTCTCCGGGTGCTAGCCTGGCGAAGCGAGTGTCTTGTGTCGGTCGTTCTTGATCTCTTGTTCTTTAGCCATGAAGAATGTTTTCCATTCTTGAGAGGGGAGAATAGGATTATAGAGAGAAATTGTTTGGTTCAACAATTGTCAATTCACCAGGCTTGTTGTGGGGGGTATGGCACAATAGGGGTACTTTCCAATTAATATACATGTAATTTCAGTTAAAATAATTAATTTCAAAGCAACAATTAAATACATTCATGAACTTAGAGAAAACCCAATCATTTAATAATAATACCATGTCCTTATTTATAGTGGGCCAACTTGCACAAAATGAAATTATAAGTAAAATTCCTCATCACAAAATAATAGTAGTGTGATTATAATTTGTACCAACTAGTTAAATAATTAATAACCATCTTGCGAATAATTATTTTACTAGTGGACCAACCTTGGTCCACTCGAACTCTACTTCCATTTATTGGACACCAAAATAAATAAATAAATAATATATTCTCTTTAATAAATTAATTATTTACAAACTAGTAAATATATATTTATTAATTTTCTAATAAAATAAATAAACATGTTGTATTTAATTTAAGTGATCATCTTAACTAGAAAAAAATTCTTCCACAGTCTTGAGAATAATATTTATATCATTAATTAAATTCAAATAGAATTTAACTGAGACCACCAAAAACACATAGAGTGTGACCCCTTGGATTATTTCTCATTGGCATTAGGTGGACTTACCTAAATTCCAAGAGTACTATCTTGCGATGAGTCAAGGCACCAAAGAGAAAGAACATAAATTCACCACAATGCTATCCACATACGAACAGTCATTATGTAATATAAATCCTTTGTCACAATATCTCATCAAGAAGGTTTCATGATTGTGTCATCAACTTTTATTCTTGATGTGCCATTCTTTTACTACCTGAAATAAACTCATCATTACAATATATCCATGGAATTTCATGTGACGGTTCAATTTAAATCAAGGGGTCGAGATATCAACTTCCATAAATATAAGGGAAAAATCCTTCCTCAACTTATCCATTAATAACATGCCACTCGTGACACACGCAACATACCCTACATCCCACCAACTGTCTGTGTGATGGTTTTCATCAGTAAATCAAAGTGATTAAGTCGTGAAATGTATTAATGATAATCTTAAAGTCCAAGGATCAATACACATGCTCGTAGATATAAATATCTGATGACACAGAAACATGAAGAATTCCTACTAGAGGGTCTATTATAATAATCTCCAATATTGGATATTACCATGTGAGAACTTCAGTAGGGGAAGTCTCATCTGCTTATGAGTACTCACAACTGTCAGTCTACATGTTATGTGTCCCATCATAGAATGTCATCCAACTAACGAACTATATTTTGGAATATTGTTATATCATTTCATGGTTCTCATAATAGTAGGGAACATCCATGGCCTTATCAATGCATGAAATACTCTAAAACACTATTACATTATTGTCAGGACGAACAATGAACAATATGTATTAGTACATTAAATATCAAGGTAGTCAAAGTAAAACCACTTGGTTCAAGGACACCAACTCTTAGAAACTCCCACTTGGACTAGATCAAACTGCCTACGACCATCAGTCCGCTGGACCTCACATTATGATAATGTTTCTGCTGATTCAAGGGTTTAGTAAAGGGGTCCACAAGGTTGTCTTCTATTGAAATACTGCTCACTGGAACTTCACCTCTATGAGAAAAATCCCTCAAGAGATGATACTTCCAAAGTATGTGCTTCGTCTGCTGACCTTGGATCTTTTGAGAGAGCCACTGCTGTAGTATTATCACAATACAGTGTGGCATGATCATTACTGATAGGTATTAGATCTACCTCTTAGAAGATTCTTCGCATCCAAACTACTTCTTTACCTACCTTTAAAGTTTTGATATACTCAAACTGTGCTATAGAATATGTGACCACACTCTACTTTGGGATCTTCCAGCTCACTGCACCTCCATTCAAAGTGAATATATATCCCGTTTGTGACTTCATGTCATCTTGATCAGTCTAGTAACTAGCATCTGAATATACTCTGATTACTAGTTCCTCATCTCCTCTATAGACCAGGAACATATCCTTAGTATGCCTCAGATACTTATGTTAGTCTTGAAATCCATCCAATGGCGGTCACCTAAGTCATCTTGATATCTGCCTACCACACTCAATGCGTAGGCGACATCCAACCTAGTACATAGAATGACATACATGACTGGCCCAGTTGTTGATGTGTATGGAGTCCTTGCCATTATCTTTCTTTCCTCATGTGTTTGAGGACTCATTTTTTTTGTAAAGATGAATGCCATTTGACACTGGAAACAATCCTCTCTTGGATTATTCCATACTGAATGTATTCCTTATCCTATCAATGTATGTACATTGACTTAGGCCCATCAATCTCTTGGATTTATCACGAAGTATCTTGATCCAAAGAATATATGCTGCCTCGCCCAAGTCTTTCATGGAGAAGCACGGATTCAACCATATCATAACAAAATGCAAGACTAGTACCTCGTTTCACAGTAGTAATATGTCATCAACAAATACTATTAAGAAAACAAATGAACTCCAACTAAACCATTTGAAGACACAAGGCTCACATTCATTTTTCATAAAACCAAATTATTTTATGGATTCATCAAAACGAATGTTCCATTATCTGGATGATTGATTTAATCTATTAATGGACTTCTGCAACATGCATACCTTATTGGCATCCTTTGGAGTCACAAAACCTCCATCTAGTGTCATGTAGACATATTTCTGAAGGTTTCAATTAAGGAATGTTGTTTTGACATACATTTTCCAAGTCTCATAGTCATGGTATGCAACAATAGTAAGTATAATTATAATGTATTTCAGCATTGAAACTGGTGATAAGGTTTCATCGTAGTCAATTATGTGACACTATTTATAACCTTTTGCAAACTATCATGCCTTATAGGTACTCACTTTTCATTCCATGCCATGTTTCATCTTGAATACCAATTTTCAACCATAAATCATTACATCAACTAGAGGATCTACCAAAATATAGAATTGGTTTTGGTACATGGAATCCATTTCAGAATCCATGGATTCTTGCCACTTGGTAATGTCTGTGCCACTTACTACTTTATTGTAGGTTATAAGATCATTATTATCAACTAATAAGGAGTCACCATCATCCGTAACTAGAAAACCGTACCATTCTGGTTCCCTAAACTCTCTTTTACTCCTATGCAGTAGTTATGTATTGGGAATAGATTCTTCTTTCATGAGGCTTTGTGGAATCTATTCCTGTACCAACTCTTGTGCACCTTGAGCATCGACTTCATCGATGTCTATCATTCTCCCACTATCTCTTTTAGAGATCCTATCCCTTTCATGGAATATGGAATGTGTTGAAACTATAACAATTTTTTCTAAGGGGTTTTATCTGTAATATCCCCTTGTTTCCGTGGGGTATCCTATATAGGTACACTTTGTGCCTTGGGGTGCGAGTTCATTACCTGAGGAGGCCTTAACAAATGCTTCACTACCCCACACATGTAAATTCGATATCATGGCTTTTCATCCACTCTAGAACTCATTTGGAATTCCATTTATCGATTTAGTTGGTACTTGGTTTAGTATGTGTGCCACAATTTGTATCGCATATCCCCAAAAGGATAATGGAAGACTTGCATGACTTATCATTTATCTCACAATATAAAACAAGGTGCAGTTCTTCCTTTCACTTAAAACATTCCATTGAGGTGTGTAAGGAAAAGTGAGTTTGGATATGATCCCAAAATCTCGTAAGTAATCAAGAATATCTTGATTAAGATATTACCCACCTCATTATGAGAGGAGTATCTTAATCTTCTAACCAAGCTGGTTTTCATCTTTATTCTGGTATTCCTTGAACTTATCAACGGAATTCGACTTATAACTCATTAGGTAGATATATCCATATCTACTAAAATCATCTGTAAACATTATGATATATGAGTTACCACCCCTTGATTTAACTGTAAAGGGTCCACAAACATCGGTATTAACCAATTCAAGAAGCTCTTTAGCCCTTTCACCATTACCTCATAATTGGGATTTGGTAAGTTTGCCTTGTAAACATGCATGACATACTCCAAGTGGTTTTAGTTCAAAATATTTTAAATATCCATCTTGATGTAACTTTTTCATGCAGTCTCATTTACATGACCTAGCCGATGATGCCAAATTTGGCTGCTGTATGTGTCATGTAAAGTATTTTTGTCATCGATTCCCATTACTAACACATAAATACCATTGTATAAATGGTCCCTTCCAAAAAAAATGATATATTTATAAAAGAAGAAACATTAATTTCCAAAGTAGAAAAAAATCCATCTATATCTCGTCTGGATATAGATATTATGTTTTTGGTTATAGAAGGGACATAAAAACAACCCTTTAAAACCATGATCATCTCAGTTGGAAAATTGAGGTGGTAGTTCCTGACATCTACAACAACAAGTCTAGCTCCATTGGATACTCGTAGATCTACCTCCCATCGATCATTTTTTATGAATATACCTGGTTCCTATGTTTGGATACATATCTGAGCACCAGAAGATATATCTAACACCCAATTTGTAGAAATAGATAGATTTAAATCGATAACAAATGCACCTGACGCGTCCCCTTGCTTCTTAGGTTGGGTGCGGTTCTTCTTCCAGTGGCCCTTCTTGCGACATGCGAGACAAACAGCCTCAGGTTCCCTTGCCTCCCCTTTGATCTTCCTTTTCATAAAAGGATGTAGTGAATATTTGGGCTTAAGGCTCTTTGCCTTCCATTTCTTATTATTCAATATAAGGATAGAAGGATTTTCACGCTTTATATATTTGACCACATGGAGAATGAGGATGAGAAGATCAGATGAATACTTCTCAATGTTGTTCATATAGAAATTGAAAAAAAGGTTAGAGAGGCTCTGAGGGAGTGATGTGAGAATGTGATCGGTGCCCAGTTAATTGGAGAGTTTAAAACCTAGAACCTTTAGTTTCTCAGTGTAGCCAATGAGTTCAAATATATAAGGCCCAGATGGGGCACCTTCTCCAAGCTACTCTGAAAGAGTGACTTGGAGATCTCAAACCTTTCTTGTATTTCAATCTCCTATTAAATACCCCGGAGGTGCTTGAGTATTTGATAAGCATCCATGTTTTCAAGAGACTTCATGAGCTCACTGGACATTTTTATGACATAAAAAATTGAACATCAACCGCGCCATTCATATGTTTCACATAGACCATGAAATCCTCATCCCTCACCTCCTTGGTAGGACGATCGGGTACTTATGACTCTAGCACTTAAGACTTCCGTTCATGGATAAGGATAACCTGAAGGCGTCTAAACCATTGTTGGAAGTTACTGCCAGTGAGAATGTTCGATTTATCCAAAATTGATTGTAGGGATAGTGTGGTTGATGAGCTTGTCATTTATATTCTACAATTAAAAAATCAGATCATTAGTACTTTCATGATTATATTTTATGAGAAATAATTTATTTTATTAAGTCCCACACTACTTTATCATGTCCCAATGGCCCTCACCAATGAACTTGGAATGTCCAGTTACCATGAAATTTTTAGTGGAAAGGATCCATATTCCCATTCACATAACCCCAAAAAGGTTCGGTCAAGTTATTAGAAGGTATTTAGGAAGGTATGTCTTTTCCAACTATAGGCTTGTGGCTCCTTGATATGTTGAGTGGACTCCCCAATCATGGAAGCTTGAATTTGGATTTCCTCAACTCTTTCCTCCAATATTACAAAAAGTATAACAAGAGATACTCCTCTTGATTTAATATGGTTAAGTCAACCGAAAACCTTTCATAAGGGCTTCTTGTATAAAAGAATGTGTCCTAACAAGGGCTGGTCAAACACAAAGTTTTATTGAGTTTTTCCCTTTAATCATGTAACATAATGCTTTTTCAGATATAATATTTTATTTCAGGTATTTTTATCTATTATGTGTGAATTTATTATTATCATTACCACACTCTTTTTAATATTAAGTTGAACTTACTTAAGTGATTAACCCTGTCTTGATAATATTTACGCATAATTCTGGTTTATGTTAGTTCGATCATGCATTCTTGTTATATTCATTAATTATTTGATCATGAAAAGACATCAATAATGGTAAACAATGGAATTGATAGAAATAAAATAACGTAAATGGAATGATCACGAGCATTTCTAATGGTTAGTTTATCTAGCGGTTGATAAACTAACCCTGACCTAGGGGAGAAACAACATGAACCTTTTCAGTTCGTATTTACAGCTTCCACGTATCCACCTCTGTATCTCCTGGGATTGGTTTCATATGGGCTCAATCTTGAACCAGCTCCACTAGCATAGGAGGTCTATCCACAACATATATATTTTTTAACTCACATGTAGGTGAGGGGTGAAAAGGGGTTTTATATAAAAGAAACCTTGGGCACGTAGGACCTATATATTAATGAGGAGAAGGATCTTTGGCCGACATATTTAATTTAAATAAATAAATTAAAAGAAACCATCCATATAAAAAGGTGTTGGTCTAGCTCATGATCATCCATACCTGCAAAAATGTTAATGCAAAATTAAAACTAGCATTCAATTATTTAATCGTTCTCGTTTAATATAAATCACGCTGGAATAAATTAATTATCATCTTTAATTAATAAAACATTTTATCTTAAATCCATTTCTGAATTTCCTTGATATTTTCATCCATAATAAATATAAACATATAAATTCATTTAAAATTATCTTTGTATGTAACTTTTACCTTGGAGGAAACCCAGCGAACTCCTATTTATAATTACCCAATGAGTAGAAATGAACATTTTTTAGATGTTAAATTAAACACATATATATAAAACACTTATCATGTGTTGTGCCTCAGCATTACGCCTGCATGTTGATACACGTATCAAGGGTTTGTATAATATAATAATATCTTTTAATAAATATGTGTAATTTGGATGAGTACATGAGGTGTAGTTCTAACTACACAGTGTGTACTATTTTTCA
This sequence comes from Viscum album, assembly GCA_963277665.1. Classification (NCBI taxonomy): domain Eukaryota; kingdom Viridiplantae; phylum Streptophyta; class Magnoliopsida; order Santalales; family Viscaceae; genus Viscum; species Viscum album. Next base: position 292,834,464 of record OY728165.1, read on the forward strand.
TCGTCTATCCAAAGTAAATGCCCAGGAAAACGGCGTGTGAGTGTACATCAGAAATATTCAGAGTACACGACATGTACAAGGGGCCACACAGAGTATATTTCCTCATTACACGGTCTCTAGCTGAGCAAGCCATGTATGGGGTACACAGTCCATCCCTAACTCGAAGGGACTACACGCCGTGTCCATTGGGCCATAGAATATGTAATCTGAAAACCACATGCCACCTGATCCTGGTCAACACACGGAGTCATTTAAGACTTTTAATGACTCCAACACACAGCTTGGTTTCGTGTACTAGTCTAATGCATTCAAATTGACAATATAGTGTGTAATGTTGAATATATGTCATGAGTTCTAGTGTTGTATGACCATGGAGTTTTGGCACCTCCAGATGAGATCCTCTATTTCATTTTAATCAAAAAATAAAAGAAAATATCGTTTCAGTAAGGTGAATGAGAAATAAAAGAGGTGGAATAGATCTAGAGATATAGATTTGTAGAACGATTAACAAGAATTAAAATAACTAAATTATTAAATGTGTATTTCATCAACGAAATATTTAAATAATTATAAACTATGATGTAACCCCTTGGATACAACTTGAATGTTCCGCGCGTAGTGGAAGCATGGATGGGACGACACCCAATTTTGATTTTTACTATGATCAATGATTATTATGGGTTCAAAATAATAATGAACTCCAGTCTCTATAAAATATAATCAATGATTTAGATAAAGAAAAAAAGAGGCCCGAAACCTTTAGAGGGGATCTTGCACATCATTTTTATAATTAATTTAATTAATTTCATAAAGAAAAATTATACCTGTGTCTTTGTTATTTTTCTTTGTTGATGATGTTGATTGTCTAGATTGACCCTTCCATATTATCTCATTGCAGTTGTGAGGATCCATACGAGAATCCCTCTAGTGGTGATCCACATGGGCTTTGATGGCCTCTGATCAACACCACTCGTTCTCCGAGTTCTAGCGCAACGAAAAGAGTTTCTTGTGTCAGTCGTTCTTGATCTCCTATTCTTTATCCTAGAACAATGTCTCTCATTCTTTATAGGGGAGATAAGAGGATTCCAGAGAGAAATTGTTTGGCTCATCAATCCTCAATTCACCAGGAATGTGTTGTGGTGTACGGCATAATATGGGTACTTTCTTATTTATATATATGGAATTTTAGTTACAATATTTAATTACATAGAAAAAATTAAATACATTCATGAATTTAGAGAAAACACATTCATTTAATAATAATATCGTGTCATTATTTATAGTGATCCAACTTGCACAAATCAGAATTATAAATAACATTCCACATCACAAAATAATAGCACTGTTATTTTATTTTTTGAAAACTATTTAAATAATTACTTACCATATTGCGAATAATTATTTTACTACAAGACTGACCTTGGTCTTCTCAAACTCCACATCCATTTATTGAACTGTTGAATAAATAAATAAATAAATTATTCTCTTAAATAAATATTTTATTTACAAACTTGTAAATATATATTTGTTAAATGTTCAATAAAATAAATAAATATATTTTATTTTATTTATGCGATCATCTTAACTAGAATAAAATTATTCCATAGTCTTAAGAATAATATTTATTTCATTAATGAAACTCAAATAGAATTTAACCGAGACCACAAAAAACACGTAGTGTGTAACACTCTAGGATTTTTTCTCGTTGGAATTATGCGGGATTACCTAAATCCAACAGTACTGTCTAGCAACAGGTCAAGGCACCCAAGAGAAATAATGTACTGCCGCAACAATGACATCAACATGTGAATGCTCACTAGGTAAAATAATATCGTTGTCGCAATATCTCATCAAGCAAGTTTCATGATTGTGTCATCAAAATTTATGCGTGATACGTTGTTCTTTGTCAACCTGAAATAAGCTATTCATTACACCATGGCCATGAAATTTTGCGCAACAGTTCTATTTCAATCAAAGGGCCGAGATATCAACTCCCATAAATGGAAGAGAAAAATCCTTCTTTGACATATCCCTTAATAACATGCCACTCATGATGCCCCCAACATACCCTACTTCATGCCAACTATCTGCATGACATTTTTCATCAGTAAATAAATGTGCGTAAGTCGTGACATGTAATAATGATAATCTAAAAGTCTAAGGATCATTACACACACTGGAAGATAGAAATATCCAATGACACTAAAACATACAGAATTCCTACTAGTAGGCCCGTTCTCATAATCTCCTCTCTTTGAGATTTCCAAGGGTGAACTTCATGAGAGGAAGTCTCATTTTCTTACTAGTACTCTCACCTGACGGTCTGCATGCTATGTGACCCATCATAGCATGTCATCCAACCATAGAAATATATTTAAGAATAACGTTATAGAATCTAAAGGTTCTCATCATAGCGGGGAACTTTCCTGACCTTTTCAATGAATCAAATACTCTAGAGAATTATTACATTACAGTCAGGCAAAACAATGAACAATTTGTAACAATTCATTAAATATCCTTGTAATCAAAGTACAACCTATTGGTTCTAGGACACCAACTGTTACTGTGTGATGTTATTGGAAATCACATGTTCTAATCTAATGGATTGTGTTGAAAGTGATCTCAAAAATATTATGGAATGGGGAATTTATTGATATAAGGACATATTTTATATATGGAGTTTAAAAGAAAATATTTATCTTCTAATGTTAAGATAAAAAATAGATCGTTGAATATTTATCAGTTATAGTGGTGAATAGTTTCCGTAATGAAAAATGAATACTATAAGTATTCACCATTTAAAATATTATATATAACAAATTTTCATCATGTGATCTTTTCTCATGTAATTTATTTTTTAATTGTATTTAAATTTTTTAGTGTTTTTGAAAGTTTTAATATTATTATTATTTATAAATTATATTAGAATGTATAATAACACATATAATCTAATGAAATGTATAATATTATGTATATTAACTATTTATGTATTATATTTATAATATATATATATATATATAAATGTAAAAAATATAAATTATATAATTGTAAAATATATTTATTATTTTTAATAGATTTATTAAAAATATGATATTATCATTGATATTTTTACTTATTTTATATTATCTTTTTCATAATTTTTATAAATAAAATTACATTTATTAGATAAATATAATAACTATAGTCATATTTTTTGTATGAATATATATTTTTATTAAAAATAAAAACCAATATAAAATTATGAAAAAATTCAGAAAATAAATAATTCCTTAATTTTTATTAAAAAATCCATTACCTGAGGAATGTTCACATGATGGATAGTTTTCATACCAAACAGTTCCCATAGGCACTGTTAACTTCGATAACCAAGGCCCATTGAGGGAAATAATTTTTAAATTCTCCTTATAAGTTAAATATTATATTTTCAAAATAAATATAAACAATTTTTCCCTTGGTACTAGGTGAAACTGGTTGGTGTGGGAGATAGTGATAGGGTTCAATTAGATATTTTTTGTGATAATGTTTTAAAATGTGAAAAAGCTATCCTCCTTCAATTTTGTTTCACAAAAAATAAGGGGATTGAAGTTTTTTCATCGTTTTATGATTGAATTTCATTCATGGGTACGAGAGCCTTTGGTATCTTATTCATTAAAAGGATATATAAGGATTGTGAATCATGTGGGAAAAAGGGAGATAATTTTTTATTGGTAGTGTGGTGGGATTAAATGAAATCTATGGTTGTGAAAAGTCACCGTTGAGTGTTTTATGAAGTGATATAATTATACTGTGTGATTTAATTTGATCTTTTATGGGTTGAATATTTTTCATTTGTTAAATTTCACAGAAAATATAGATTCATATCGATGTGTGATTTTTATATGGGGTTTTAACATTATATATTGGAATTCATGTTCAATAAATTACATGAATAAAAAATCCCTTTGATTTATTTTTGAAATTTTTAATGATTCCCCAATAGTTTTATAATCCCCTACATTAGGGGGGTTTTGATGTTAAAATTTGTGTGCTTATTTATTTTCTATTTTAATTCACTTATATTTTTGTTGAAGATCCTCAAAAAAAATTCACATTAAATTTTCTCATATGACCGATACATTTTCTCTGAAAAAAACCTTATTAGTGTAAGGAAATATATTCATCTTTTGATTCGATATGTGTGATTCATTCTAATTAATTTCTGTCCAGATCAAAAACTTTACTGAGAAATATAAATTTCTTTGATAAAATTTTATATAAATTGATTTAATTGTTAGAAGAAAGTGAAGGCACTGGATAAAAAATTTCTAAATATGGAGAACAAGAATGATGATGATTTCCTGGTTATGAGAGATGAAAAAAATACACAATTTAGATGTACTTTTTTATAATACACTACCATAGATGAAAAATTTGAAAATTTTATAATAAATCTATGCTAAGAATGAAAGTAAGTATATTTTTAATTAAAAATTAATTAATAATATAAGTTAGTTCACTAATCATATAAAGGGTTAAATATTAGCAGTGGTCTAGTTCAATGAATGCGGTAACATGGTACCCGTTAAAATGCGATAAAAACATAATGATTTTATTTTATTAGGTTCATTCTAATATTCATATAATAACCTCATCACTAAGTTTCTATTAAAAAATTGGACCATGAAATTAGATTTGATTTAATTATTATTGATAAATGAGACCTAGTGAAAATCCAATAAAGGTAAACATTTAGTTTTTTAATTGTATTATTGTTGTAAAAAATAGACGTGATAATAAGAACGGCCAACCAGAGAAAAAATAAAAATTCATGCACTTATTTTGTGACAAGGAGGTACTTGTGCAATGATTATTTAAAATTAGCAAAAGGAAATTTATGGATGAAAAGAAAAGGCATAAAACTGATTTTTAGGATATTATAAACTATCTTTAAAATGGTAAAAGATATTTCATATAATTTTTCATTGAAATCAAAGGTAATTTTTTTTTAAAAATGAAAGAGATATTGATTTTGCATATTCTTACTAAATCACAATGAATACAGAATATTTTCATCATTCACAAAAGGTTACATTTGTACATTGATCTGGGAAAATGATGTTTTTCTTGGTTTCATTGGTGTGGATAGTGTTTTTATAATTATTAATGAAGGTTTACACTGATGCTTAAAGGTGTGACACATGTTCTTATTATACATAATATTTTTTTAATTAGATATCCCTATTAATGATAACGATTACTTGAATGGGTTTCTCCTAACAGCTCTCTACTATCAGGGTCACTCACCCATGGTCTCCATATTCAAAGATAGTAACAATGATGCACGGATCAATGATACTCATGATTATAATTTCACCTAGAATTATGTGATTTTAAGCAATGTGTTTTTAGTTTGTTCTGCCACACTAGATCTATTTTTTTTCTTGCTAGTCTTCAGAATTCAACCACTTTGTCGACAATCCTCTTCTCTTAAATTCTCCCTAACCTCCATGGCTTCAAACTACAATCCCTTATTTTCTTCTTATATTTTGGAATATCTTGGTCTCTTTTATAGGATTTATCATAGTAGAATTGGTTTTTTGGGTGTTTGTGGGTGTTGACCTTGACTGTTTGGTGTAGTAGATGTCTTTGGTGGAGATCGAAGGTTTTAATCAGATCTCAATCATCCAGGGTCTCTTTGGCTAGTGGTGTTTGAATTTTCAATGATAGTAGAGAGGGAAATTTTCAATAATGATGTAGTATTATTGTTAGATGGATTTAGATATGGTGTTGATGTTAGAATGTTTGTGTTCTGACAATAGCATTCCATTTGGGATGAAGATAAGGTGTGAAATGGTGAATTTTTTTATCTAGGGTTTTCCCCAAATATTGGATAACTATTTTGGGTGTTCAGTATCCTTTTGAATTATTCTATTTTTTGGTCTTTATCCTCTAAGACTTCGATTCAAATATAGTAAGAATAATATGATGTGACTGAATCCTCATGAATTTCATGTCATATAAGGGTGGTAGTGCAGTAAAACTCTTAGCTTGAAAACCTAGATTTGAGGGATAGTTGTGGTGACACTTATCATACAGAATTTCATCCTCTTTTACCTCAAAAGAATTATGGAGAGGTTCCCTAGTATGTTTCTATCTTATCTTGGGACCATAATTCGGATTACGAGCATTAGGAAGGTGTTGCATTTATGGGACATGAAGCATTACCATGTGGGTGGATCAAAGTAAATATGGTTGTGATGGAAGCCATCATCTAGGCCTACTCCTAATTTTTTAATGTATGGATTAATTTCCATGTTGTTTCATCCATCCAAATACAATACTTCCTGGCATGGGTGAATCATCATTATGTCTGGAAGCATGGTGGGATGATTTCTGTCGGGGGGGGGGGGGGTTAAATTTTAGTAGTGACATGACATGATATGATATTCTCACAATAGTGTTAATTCGATTTTTTGGAATTCGCGCTACTGGTTATTTTTTTGAGCCTATAATACTCTTATTAATTTCTGTTATATTAGGGTTACCTCCCAAAAAAAAATTATAAAGAGGATTTATTTTTATAATAAATAGGGGATTCAACAGCAACGTAAAAAAAGTGGGTTTGAGGCATTTTTTAGAAATGGTTATTGGATATTTTATACTGTTTCAATGGTATATTAATTAGAAAAAATATATTCAATTCCCTATATGAATTATTTAATGGTTTTTTGGTGAAGTGAATAATGCAGTTTTGAAAAAATATTTTTAATATTTTTGGAACATGAAATTATAATGAATGAAATAATTACCATATACTAGGATGGGGAATTTTGGAAGCTGATGAATATCAATTCAAGTGAATCATGTAATAAAAATAATTTATTATTCTTTAGTGATTTACAATTGTGATAAAAGAAAAAAAATGAGATGAAAGGTAACCCATAGATTGTTTTTGATATCTCATGAGATGTTTAACAATCCAATTTTTTTTATCAGTGATCATAATTATTTGTTGATTAGAATTATGGGGGAGATTTATTTTATTTATTCTTGTAATATTTCCTAGGATAGTGAAAAATAAGGTGTATAAAGGGATTTTATATTTGGATTTCTATTTGTTGGGGGGGGGGGGTTTGAAAATTCTCCACCAGAGATGAAAAATGGTTAAGAAATTTTTTATAATACTATTGATGGTTCGTGTGATGCCAAAAATGTTACATTCTAATTGAAAATATCATATAAATTATTCTTATTTTAAAATATTAATTGGGATAATGATAGGGTTTTACGAGATTTTTTTGGTGATAATGTTATAAATTTTAATAAAGGTTCCCCCAACTATTTTGTGCGAACATAAAAAAGATGGTGAATGTTTTATGATCCAATAATTATTGAATTTAACACATTATAGTTTGAGTATTTAGTTTTTCATTTTTCCCAAGGATATACTTGAATAATGGCTCAATTGAGAGAAAAAAATAAGATATGTGAATAAAGGGAGAGTGGTGAGATGTTGTTGCCAGTCGAGTTCATTATGGGGAACACCCATTGATATACCCTTACTAAGTTACTCGAAAAAATAATATATGGGAAAATGTAGTTCTCAATAAGATGATAAATGAAGGAATATCAAATGATGAAAATTGTGATATAATTTTAATTGATGAAATAATGAATTAATTAATTATCACATTAGATTTAATGTGGTTTAGACTAGTTTTGTCCAACACCATGACATGAAAATCATCACACATATTATCCTTCTTAAAATTCTCAAAAAAATTAAAAAAATAAGAAGCATGGGATAATAGATAATTGATCCAATAAGAGAATGAAACCGAAACAGAAGAATAAGTAGTGTATAGTGAAATAGAAATTCTTACATGTTCATTTATTAAATGGCTATCACTAGATGTTTACTTAAGTATCTCTAGTGGTGTATTAAAAAATGGGCTATGTGAAATTTTTTATCTAAATCTATAGGTCTCTATGAGAATAATATTTTGGGTAAAGATATAATCTTTATTATAATGGGTAGTGTTATGTCTAGAAAGGTTACAAAACCCATAGTTTTAGTTGAACTACATGAGAATAACCTCTCTCTCTAGACTAACAATTATAAAACGTCTTGAAAATATTTCAATTGAGTCAATGAGGAATAACTATTATAGAAATAGCCATGATATCCTAGGGTAGTTTCAACAACTGAACAACAATAATGAAAATGATTTTTAAACTTTTCTAAACCCTAAAAATTAAAATAACATGTGAAATAGAAATAATACCATGTGTAATTTTTGTTGAGAGAAAAATATCCCACGTCAAGGTATCATTGTGATAATTTAAAATGGTTGAACCACCATTTTGCCAATGTAAAATGGATGAAGTATCTATAACATAAAGTGAATGGGTGGAAGATACATCATGGTTACTCTCAGAGTACACGTGTTTGGAGAAGGTAAAAAACTTCCTTCTCATGGTATGGAAGTGCCACAAAACAGAAATCCGTTAATTCATAGTCTATGTAAGGGTAGATATAACCTCATATAAGGGTACCAAATTAATGCTTTTTCGTGGTATTGTTTCAGGAACCATCACTACATAAGGGTACGAAGTCCCTCATGTAAATGTATTGGGACCCTATAAGTGTAACCGTAGTAACATATAATGGTAAATCCAAACAACTAGTGGAATAGATAATGGTAAATAAAAATAGAAGTACTCTTATAATGATACACCAATACTCACATAAAGGTAATGAGGGCCTCATGTAAGGGTAGAACCACTGAAACCAATCCCACCAAAGGGTCTGGGGACGTAAATGAAAGGTTAAAAAATACTTATTATATTAGATTAAATGTAATAAAATAACCATCAGTGAAATTTAATTATCTACATCATTCCAAATTCAAAAAAATACACTATTAAATAATTAATTACATTTGGAAATCAATTTACATGTGAAAATTAACATATCTCAACCATTTCAAGAGGAATATAAAAAAGGCTGACACTCTTACAACTAAATATTATTTAGGTGGTACCAAGTTCAACATCTCTAAATAATTCTTGCAATTAACTAAAGTAAAAACCTTAGTCAAACTATCAACCATATTTTCATCAGTGTATATCTTGATGACATAAATATTCCAAGATTGCGTAAAATCTCTAATAAAATAAAATCTAATAACAATATTATTATACCTACCTTAGTATAACAGGTTCATAGAGAGTTGCAGGGATGATTTTGAATCATAATGCATATTAATTGATTAATGACTGAAACCAAGTTTAGAAAGAACACAATTAATCAACAGGGAATATTTTATTATATTTTTCAATTGAGTAAATTTATCCAATGGTTATGATGTAAATACCGATACATACTATATTATATAGATATAGGTCCTATATAGGTTTATATAGGTTGGGATAACGTATCTAGTTAGTGGTTTCACTAGAAAAAAATATTATGACCACATTATAAAATCAGTTTTGTAAAACATGCATTATAAATGTTTTATTTCAATTGTAATTTTTTGTTCATTGTAAATTATGTTAATTTATATTTCACATTTGTTTTAATACAATCAGCATGAATCATTTATTTTTTAAAGTTTGTTAAAAAATGAAACTACATAGTAAACAAGCTATTAAAATCAGTTTTGAAAAATAGACATAATACATTCAAAACCATAAAATTATGCGTGGATCATAAATTTACACCACCATAGAACCTTGTTTTATTATCTTGTACTTCAGGTTGCAATCTATTATATTTTCAAATTTCATTTTCCCAACCCTCGTTTATGATACTATCATAACTATCATTTTCACCTCCATGTTCTCATTCATCGTCATCCACTTTCATGACTTTTCTATGACATTTATTTGTACTTTTTATTTATTGATATGATTTCCATGTATTGAAGTAATGTTTAGTTTGATAAGTTTATTAAATGAAATCTCCAAACACATTTATTTAAAAATATGTTAATGATTTTTATTTTTAATTATGATTATTTTAAAATCTATCTTATTTTTAAAAAGACAATTCTATGATTTGAGATTATAGTTTGATTAAATGATATTTAATGAATTATTTTTATAAATAATTTTCATTTAATGTTTAATTGGGTCTTATGGTATAATTAGTTATAACATTATGAACTTATGTTATGAAGGTATAATGGATTATAATGTTTTCATATGAATAATTGATAATGTATACTTCAATGATAATACTGATTCCATGATCTTATTGGGGTTAAACAAAATTTTTAACCTCTAATTAATCTTATTGCTAATGAAAAAAGATTGCACGATTGAATTTAAAATAGGGAGATAATTTTATTTCAAAACATTATTTTTTAAACCCCTATAGATTTAATAGAGGTTAACTAAAGCCTAAACTTGTATTTTTAATATGTTACTTAATTCTATTTAATATTTCATTAATACATATTAATTTCTAAATTGAATCATTTCAATTATTTTTTTAATTATATTATATTACATGTTTCCAAATATTTGAATCATTATAATATTATCATATTATATTGATTAAAATTTTATTCAAATTTTATTTTTATGGAATTTGTTTTTGTTGAGCTTAATGAATATGTTTTTATGGTTACCATTTCTTGTCAATTTTTATATAAGTTTACGAACTTATTTATATTATTTATTATGGTTTTTAATTTCATTTTTTCTCACTCTCTAATATTTGTCCGTTTATATTATGATTGGTAATTATTTAATTTGAAAATAATATTAATTTAATTATTAAATCATATAATCAAAATAATGATAGTTGTGTGTTATTTGTGGTCAACCTTATAGAATCTATGTTATTATTTTATCAAAATAATTTTTTTAAAACTTTTGAATTAATTATTATTGAATATATTCAAAAAAATTCATTTATTTATCAAATATTATTTCATTATTTGATTTGTGAAATATTATTTAATTTTTTATTTTAATTTAATATATTAAATTTTTAATTCAATTTAAAATGTTATAAATTATTTTTAATTAATCATATTTTTTGACAACAATGAATCAATGTAATATTTAGGGACATTTAAAATTGTTGAATATTAAGAAGGTGTTTATGATTTTTTGGAATTTTATAAATGGGAAATTCCAAAAAAATTCCTATTTTTACATTCATTATGGAATGGTTTAAATATTAAAATTTTTAAAAGAAGGGAAATCAATCATAATTTAAAATTTCCTGGTTTTAATACAATTTATATTACTAAGATTTGGTGATTTGAAATTAGGTAGAATGAAAGATATATTAATTATGATTATTTTAAAGAAAATAAGTATAAAAAATTAAAAATTGATTTATGATATTGAAGTAGAGAAAATTAGGGGAAAATGATTATTGAGTGTCTAAATTGTGAATCTAAAAAACCAATGTATCCGGGTTTTTTGAAATTTACATTTTTCATCTAAGGTTTTATGATTAATTAAATTGAAGGTCAATGTGGATGGAGTGACAACATGTTTTCTGATTTGATAATGCTAATGTAAGACATAATTCTTATAGGAAATGATCATCCAGATTCACATTATATTTTGATGAAAATATTTTACCAAATGGGGTTTGGGTATAAGAAGGTACATGACTTCCAAATGACTGTGTTTCATATAGGAAGGAATATAATAGTTCGTACAAGTGTCCAAAATTTGGTACATTTCTTTATAAGATGAAGAAAAAATCATATGATGATTAAGATGTTATAAAGAATCAAGACAATTAAATAGGATATATCATATAATTTTTCATTTAACATTTTTTTGAAAACTAAAATGATGAAAAAAGATTAAGATGAAATACAGATGAGTGGATATCTCATTGTAAAATTATGTATTCCAGAAGATTGTTGAAGGTGTAAGAATATTGATCAATATTTTCTTACATTCGAAAACAATTTTAGAAACACTAAACATATACTATAAGTAGATGTAATGAATCCATATATAAGACATAGTAATAAATATAGCTAATTGACTATTTTATTGGTAATTTACAACTTATACTCCAAATTTCATATGAATAAGAAACATATCTTCTCTAGTTTAATGATTTATGACTCGAATTGATATTGATGTTTTATTCAAACAACTTATTAATGATTTTAATATTTAATGTGAGGAAGGTACCATAGTGTATTATTATTATAAAATTGAACATTTTCATCTATATGAAATGGTTATGTTTACTATAAATAACTTTTGAGTGTATGGGAATTTTTTAAGAGATAGTTATAAGGGGAATAATGCTTCTCAAATTTGTGTAGAACAAACATGAAATTTTGAACTAAAACATGGGATAAAAATATTATTCATTGATCATTGAGGGGTTTTTTATATATATCACTCATATAAAATATTAATAATGGCATTAAAAAACATAGAATAAATTTCTTTATTCCAAAACCATTGTCCATTGATCAATATTTCGATAGGGTTAAAAAACTGATGCCATATTCAGAATGAAACCACAATCCAATAATAATAGAAATATTTGGAATAAATGGACAATATTTTTTGATCTTGGATGTTGGAGATACCTTCAGGTTAAACATAATATTGATGACATGTATGTGGAGAAGAATATATGTGTGAATTTTATTAGATAATTTTTAAATACTAAATGAATGACTATATATGGGTTGAATACAAGATTATAAATACTATCAATTGGAATATATTTGGTGTTAACTCACAATATTAAAAGAAGATGAAAATACTATCCTCCATCTTGACTTATACTGCATATGTGGAAGAAAATTATTATTTTTCAATTCCAATAGGGTTTCATTATTCTATAGTGTTACTCTTTATATGTAATTTTTGTTTATCTATCCAAAATATTTGATGTTGAAAGGCATAAAATATCATGACTATCACAGCAACATGTAATTACATTTAATAGTTTCTTTGAATGAAATATTTCCATCCATGATAAATGTAATTTCAAGAATGTGTGTTATTTTCTTAGTTAAATTAGATATTGAGTGAATTATAAGAATACATTGAGGAATTTTGATAATGATGCATCTTCGGTATTTTATTAATTGAAATAATTATTTCCTCTATCTTTTATGATATTATGGTGTATTCAGTGTGAAAAATAATGATTTTTGGACCGATATATTTATGTAATATGTTTCATTTTTAATGTTATATGAATATATTGAAGAGATATGATAAAAATAATTATTGACCTGAAGCCTACATTATTCTGAAATATATTTTTTAAGATGTTACATATTTTGGTACAAACTACTATTCTGTAGTGGAGAACAACCGTTCAACTGAATCTCTCCATAAATGAGTAATACTTGAGGGTAAGGTGATTAATATATTGAACATCTAAATCATTGAATTTTGAATAAATAATGAAGGAATATTTTTATATATTGAATAACATAGATAATTCTCAACAATAAATTAGATTTCATATGAATGTGTTAAAAATATTATATAATGAAGATAGATATTTGGATAATGAATGAGCATAAAAAATCTTTTTCTCATGGTCTAAAGATACCTTAAATGGTAGATCATATGCATTAGAAATATTACCATGTTCAGTGGGTGTCCCAAGTTTATATTTGATAACATGTTATGTGTATGAAATTAATGTTAAAACATTTTATACCTATGAGATGAAAAATAAGTGTATTTTTTAGAATTGTAGTGTTTTGGAATTTGTAGTTAAAAATAAATTTTGAAATACCAAAGAAATCAATCCCATATATATGTTCATTAAATATTTTAGTGTTATTAGTGAAATTTGGAGCATTTATTATAGAAAATTTAATGTTCCAGTGTTCAAATACAAATGAAGTATCAATAAAAATAGTGTAAGACATGATGAATTCAGTATGAAACTAGTCAATATGAATATATTTGAATACAAAAACATGCCTTTTATCAGGGAAACATTTACTTTGTTTTTCAATGTTCGGGATCCATCTAACGGGTTGTGGTGTATCATTTTAAAAAGAAAAAAAAATATTTTAGTATTAAAAAACATAATGATGAGATTTATTTATCTGATATCCCTACTTCAATGGAATGATTATCATAGAATACTGATTCCCACATTCTAGATAGAGGTCATTTCAATACAAAATGATCAAGGAGAAGTAATGTGGGAAAAAATACTTTAGTAATTTCCTAATATTATAGGTAACATATATAACTTTTGGTTAACATTTATAATGTTTTTAAAATTTTAGATAAATTGGTTTTTATTTTTTTTACTTTAAACACATATTTTAAAAAATATAATAATTTTTATGTTTTACATGGTTTAGTTTTATTGTATAATTTTTTACATATTCATCATTAAATGTAACTATTAGATATGTATAATTTTTTTATAATCATTGTTTTATTTTTCCAATATCATTTTACATTTCATATATATTGTGATTATTATTTCCAAATTGTTCATAACGGATGAATAATATAAATAATATTACTTGTATTCCTTTTAACAATATTGTTAACTAATCCTATTATAATGATAGAGTGTTTTTTTCAAATTTTAATTGGGTTTTTTGTTTCATTTTTAAATTTTTATTCCAAATTGTATGTAATAGATAGATTCATGTAATCGATTACCTAATTTTTTTTTGTTTCATTTTTTATATTATTTCATATATCATTAATTTTTTTTATCATTTTAGTTCTTTATGTTAGAAAATATGAAAAAATTTTGTTTTAGATTAGATTACATTTTGTAGCATTACTTTTCAATTATTATTTAATCTTATATGTAAAGATGATTTTATATATAGGTGTACTAATTTGTTGTTAATTTTATTATAGGATAATGTTTGATCTATCAGCTAATTCACCTTAATCTTCAAGAGGGGACCATACATATACCACAACACATGAGCCTCCCCATCCCTCTATATAAGATAAACCTATGCCAACAATAGTAGAAAAAGATTATAGAGTTGGTTAATTTGGTAGAATACATTTATTTAAATTATCAATTTATCATAGTTAAGATGAAAGGATATATATAGATTTTATTGATAATGATAACACTAGGGGTAAAATTTAAAATAATTGGATATATTTTTTTAGAACGAATAACTAGGAAAATGTTGTCATTTCATTTTATGATTAGAAAGGTGTTAAAAAAGAGATAGAGTCTCAATTATATGAGAATGTTTTGGAAATATCATTTATTTTTATTTTACTTATTATTATATGTTTCATATAATATAGCTCATTACCTTATTATCAGATGACATAAGATATTCCAGACAGTAAAGAAGTTAGGAGTATATATATATATTCAGATACTCGGTTATATAGGAATTTTAAATCAACCCTCTCATAATATTTGATTTTTGGGGAATGTAAAAATAAAAATTGGTGAGATATTATCCTTTTTAGATTAAGATATATGAAAGTGGTTTTTTAAATGTAGATAAAATTTTTTTATGTGAAATGTTGTATTTCATATGTACTTATTATTATTATTATTAAGGATTATATTAATTATTATTTATCCAAAATTTTTTATATAAAATATTACATCATGATATCAAATAAAAATACTTATTCCCTCATACATTATCCTATTGGGGGTATACTATTTCGGAAGATCAAATGATGGATAAAAAAATCAAAATAGTAGGACTGAGTCTAAAATCTCCAAAAAGGTTTTCCAACAGACCTCCAAGATTGTCATGAATAATAGAAGAGGGATCGAATGATAAAAAAGATATATATATATATATATATATATATTATTAAATAGAAAAGGAAAAAATATAAGATAATTCCATGGAGTTGTATATGTAATGTAAGTCATTTAAATGGTTTATATATTTTGTTTCAATAATTAATTTTTAAAATATTCTACCAAGGAATCCCATGAGGATAAGTTGACACAAAAAAAATTCATACCAAAGGGAAGATATGTTATTTTAGTTAGTGTATTTGGAAAACATGAACACTTGATTAATTTACAAGGGTATGGGGTGGGTTTAACATACAATTTTTTTATCATTTAAGAGATTCATCAATTAAAATTGTATATAAAGAAAAAATAAATGTTTTAGAAGATATGTTCTAGGTGATGGGTAAAACAATACCGGATTGGAATATGGGTTTACTAAATTTGATGTTAATAGTTATTCAATGACAATTTGAAGTTGAAAATACTACTCCTCAACCTTCATCTCTATATCTCAGCCCCCACCTCCACTAGAAAATTTAACTTCAAAACCACCCCCTTAGAAGCTTACATTATTTTTTGTGTAATATATTTTGGATATAAATAATCATATTTCTAAATATGAGAGTATAAATTATTTATGGGAATTTTGGTCATCATTTTTAGATAGAGATTAATTATGTTTGGGTAATGTTGTAGGATGTTATTGATAGTGCATCAAAAGTACCATTTCTAATTGATGTGGTCATAAAATATTGGAAATTATTGATTTTTTTGTTTTCCAAAGTATAATTTTAATAAAATTATATAACACCCTATGATTTTATATTTATTTCCTCCAGAATAAACATCATGTATTTGATAGCTTAATTTATATAAAACCTCGTGTCGGAATTTACCGTGAGATAATATAGCTCTGTAACATTTACATTTTATTGTAAGGTATGAATATGAATAAATAAGTATGGAATATATTTATAATTGTTTTCATTAATATAAATTTATTTATTAATTAATAATAAATATTTCCTTAATTTTTAGTAATGTTAATTTATGATCCAAAAAAATATTATTCAAAAAATATTTTTCATGCATTTCATGGGTGGATATTATAATTAATTTACAAAAGATTTAGAAAATGAATTTTAAAAAAAAATTATCATTTTTGAAGTCATAATACCTAAATTTTCTTATGTTAAATGTTTGGGATTTTTTTGAAATGGTTAGGTTTTTAATGTCGGTTAAGAAGTACCAATTTCATAGAAAACTACCTTCTCAATTCAAGTATTTTCAACGTTCCATTTTGTTTGGAGTTGATTTAAAAATTTAAATAATTCATTTTTATTAAAATTAAATAAATAAATTTTATTTTAGTAAATATTATCTTTAATATGTGTTTTGATAGAAAATAATGTTTTCTTATATTTTGGTAGTTTATATGAAAATAAATTTACGACATTAAGAGAAATAGAATTTTATAAAATTGATTATATATTTTATAACATAAATTTAATATTTAGTAATGAGTCTACTTTCATTTTTTTCACACTGATTAGTAAAAATAGAAAAAAAATTTATTACCTCCATTATGGTTAAAACAAGTTTGTAGGGGGGGGGGGGAGGTTAAATTAAGATATATGTGCAGTATTTCTATATAAATTTATCAAAATGTGATTTTATTAAAATATTTAAAAATATATAATCTATGATTAAAATATGATTAATTTTAAATATTTTTTATTGAGTAAAACAATATTATATTTTCATCATTTGAAAAATTCTATGTGTGTCCTCCCTCTCCATTATAAAAAGAAAACCAACATTCCTCTCTTATCCACACGACTAGATTATATTATATTAGAAAAAAATTTCCCAAAGACTTTCCTAAAATTTCTATACATGTTCCACATGTTCTTTTTTGGTCATAATACCATCCCTTTATGTCTTAGGGTGTAAGCCAAAGTTGGTTTCTCAAAGAAGATGTATAACTCTTAACCATGTAATTTAAATTTTATTTATTTCTTACACCTTCTCTAAACATACTATTTCAATTATAAAATAATTATTTAGGTATCATCTATACGCAAATATGATATTATTATTATTTAAAAACCTTTTTTCCACATCCTTTTTGTCAAATGGGAAATAAAAGTGTTGTTTGTGAGAATGTGCAGACTACCATCACCACAAAGTGATGTAATTAATTTTTTCATCAGCATCATTAATGGTTTATTATTAATAATGATTTAATATTTATATATTATATTTATTATAAAATAATAGATTTTTAGTGAATAAATATTGTTCACATTTCTTTCTCAATTTTTCTTATAAATTGAAAATATTAAAAATGCATATATTTGGACTACTATCATCAAGAATGGTGTAATTTGTTTTTATATATCTAAAATTAATGGATGATTATAAATATGTAAATTATGAATATATATGATATTTTTATCATGAAAAAATTATTGGGTTGATATAACATTGATTAATGTATAGGGACCAGAAATTCTAAAAAAGAATATTCATGATAGTGAAATAATTAACACCCAAGAACATTGATTTTGCAAAAAAAAATATATTACTAAACGAGTGTATAAATGTTATTAGTTGATATGATATTAAAATTATGTACTAATTTATATTATTTAATTATAATAAATTTATATTTATTATACATGAGGGATTAAAACTTATGATAGAAGTCTTACTTGAGGTAATGGTTTTATGTTACTATCTCATTTTTAATTGAGATTTTTTATTTTTAAATTTATGATTATTTAATTTTATGATCAATTTATAACAAAATATCACGAAATTTATCCTCTTATGGTTATATATATATATATTAAATTTTTCCATATTTTTTCCATCATTTTGAGTACTTAAGAGGATGGAAAAATACTTTGATGTAAAATAAACGTTATATTTCTATCCGGTTCATAATAATTTAATATAAATCCATATTTTCTATATAATTTTACCAATTTTTTTATTAACCATTACCCAATTTTCCTTTAAAGTTAATTTTGACCATATTTTAATGTCTATGAAAATGATTAAATAGAATCTTCTTGTCATTTTCCAAACATAGCACTTTTATTTTTTTACAAAAAATGTAAAAGGTATATTTATTTTAACATTTACTACATGAAAAAATTTAATCGCCACCGTGAATAATATCTTCAATGATGTTTCCAATATAATATTTCATGATACTTTTCAAAGAAAACTATTTCCATATTATTTTGGAAAATTTTAGATTTTAGTTAAGTTATTTTACAATGAAAATGCTATTTTAATAATGAAATTTTAATTTGATCTTTTAATTTTATTTTCATATATAAAAACATACTTTTAGGTTACCTATGTTTGACTAGGGATTTGAATATATGAAACCATATTTATTTCTTATTTAAATGGATTATGGTTATTAATAAGAAATATTGATGAAACACATTATATTTTCAACAATTCATGTTATAATGAATGTCTTCATGATCTAATGGCATACATTGAAATGGATTATTAGTATATGATGAGTGGGAAATAAATAATATATCTGTCCATTGAATTGGGTACAAATTATTGTTTTATGAGCTCATTGGGTACATGAGTGGTTATACCCATCCTGAAAGAGGGTACCCAAGAAGTTATCCCAATCCCAAAAGTGGATACACAAGAGGTTATCCTAATCATATAAGAAAGTACATGAGAGGTTATCCCAGGATCGAAGAAGGTACATTGGTGGTTATCCCAAGACTTATATTTGAAGAATATATTGGCGGTTATCCTTGAAATAACATTTCTATGATAATGATTATGTGACTCCTTATACGACTCTTTAATGAGATCAATGTATTCCAATGTCAGGCTCTCATGGATTATGTTCTTTGATTACTTTATGACTCTTGTCTTATTATTACCAAGTGTAATACCATTAATCATGTTTATGATCTTTGATTTACTAGGTATATATTTTAAATGGTATATTGTCATTGTAATACTATATTCTCATGTTATTTCTAAGTGATCATTTATATCTTCCTTGTTTACCCTTAATGAGCATATGAGCTCACTTTTTCTTACTTTTCCATTTCCTTAGTATATGAAGAAAGGTTTTAAGTATGATATATCTTTGAATATTTATAGTTCAAATGATCTAAGTGGGGGATGATGTTGATATTTTATTTACCATTTGTTTTCATATCCATTATTCCAAATACAATAAACAATTACAGTTCTAGTGCAGAACATAATAAAATGTAATTAATATGAAACTAATAAGATTTATAATATATTATGTAATGTTTTGTGAACTATAGTTGATATAAATGTAATTATTAGTAATATTTAAAAACTTGGATGAGAAAAAAATTAGAGAGAGCCCTTATGATAAGCCAAGTATAGAAAAAAATCTTATGTTATGGTTAATAAAAGAGTTTGTTTTTCAAAAAAATACATCCATATTTGGATACTAGAAAGTAGAGGTGGGTATAATGGACCAAGAAATTTAAGAATATTATCACATCAATTAAAGAATAGGTAACAATTAAATAGATACCAATGATTTTAATGTTTAGTGTCTCTCGATGATTAGGTACATAAAACTAGAAATATGAAACTAAAATAAAAGATCTTTATTTTAATCAACCTTAAAGAGATCCTAACATCTACTGAGATCCTAAATCGTCGAATGATAACTTGGAAAAACATGAAAAAGGGGTAATGTAAAAATATCTATAAGGGAAAAAGTATATGAATAAACCATACCACATGGGTTATAAGGAAAAAATGATGAAAAAAAACATGAATAAACATAAAGGAGTCATAAATTGTATAATAAATGATCATATAATAATCGAATCATATAAATGTGTAAGAAACAGAAAACATGACATAACAATGATTCAAGGCTAACCTCCTAGACCATTTCACACAGAGGATCATGAGTCAAGTATAACCAACAAAACCATTTCACATGGAGGAGCATGAGTTAGGGTTAGCCACCAAGACCATTGCACATGAGGTCTACAGAGACTAAAATTTACTCAATGCACTGGATTAATAAATGGGAATAAAAATAATGAATTATTCATGAATATTTGTTCTTCAGGAATAATCATACATAAGGAATCAAACATTAACATAATAGGTACCTATAGAATAATTGGGTATCATAATCGTGTGAAAAGGAATAAAAAATAGAATATCATAATTATGTCCATGAAAGATTGGATTTAAGTAATACATGGACATTAATAACAAAAATAGGAAAATATCAGAATAAGTGATGTCATAAAAAGGAGTCAAAAACATTAGAAAAAAATCATTTTAGTGCAGTTTAATCAAAATATTAATGATAATTCAAAGAGGAAGAGGCATAATATTTCATATAAAAAAAATAAATGGACCATGATATATTTGTCATTGTAAAATTAGTTATTTTTAGGAGTAATTTGGGCTTAAAAAGGTTATGTATGGTACATGAAAATGAGTAATAAATTTGGAAGATCCCTTTAATAGACATGGTTATTAGGAAAAATTGTAATGAGATCATTTTTAAACATGTACTTACCCATCAAAGAAGGATGAATTGATCAAGATAGATTATTTTAGAACATATTCATAGAATGAAAAATAAGTATACTAAAACTGTTAAAGAGAGATAAAACATAACCCTATAGAAAATGGATGGTTTTAAAGAACCTATTACCTTATGTCCGAATGTGTTATACACACGATCTTAATGTCGTATATAATAAAATTAAATCTATTAATTAATTAATGTAGAACATTTTATAGATTTATTTTATTTATTATAATTTTATTACCTTCATTTATATCCCTTTTTGTGAGTTATAAGACACAATTGCATCGTTTAGGAGTGTTCATTTCCTTGGTTTTCATGACGAGTTAACTTGTATATGTGAATAGAAAATCATATAAAATGAAAATATTTTTCCAGATTTAAAATTATCTGTTATAAATGAAAATAAAGGATATTAAAGGGTATTATATATTTTTTTATATAGATGCAAGGATGATTAATTAGATAACATTTTATTAGAATCTTTTATATTAATTTAGTGACTTTTCAATCATATCGATCTTGTTTTCATCTATTAATTAATATTATGTAATATAAAAGTCCCATAACATTAAATAGAATTTAATATACATTTTATAATCTATAATAACCGCTATAATGGTTTTATGTACATCCTTGAAGGGAGTAATAGAAAAAAAATATCATCATCCATGATGATGCTGAATCGACACCTCATAGATAATGATTTCATCTCTAGAATAAATGGGGAAGAGAAGATAATTAAGGATTGATATACCATTAAAATAATAAAATTCCAATATATAAAATATAATATAGTTATCATGTTAATTTGGGAAATATTTTTTATTCTTGTATAATAAAATAAAATAAATTAAAAAGAAAATTAAAAGAAATGAAAGTGGATTTTACCTCTTGAACTTCTTCTCTTGACAACCTCCTTAGAAAAAAGGTTTTGTATTTTGATAGGACCAAAGTCTAATGGACATGTGGGAGAGACTAGGTAATTGTATTTGGTATAAATTGGAGAATACTATGGGATTTTTAGGAGTGGGGATAATAGGTGGTGAGGTGTGGTATTTATAGTGGAGGAGATGAGTATTTTTTTGATCATTTTATTCATTAATTTGTTATTTTGGTTCAAGACTATGAATAACGAAGATTCCAAAGACTAAAAAATGTAAATGAAAATGTATATATCGATATTATGTGTTTTACAACATTTATGATGTTATAATTCATTTATTTGTCTTACAATGACAAATAACATAATTTTCCAGATTTCACTATTCACAAAAATTCAACTATTTCAGAGAAATCCCAAAAATTCACCATAAAATTTTTTTTCATGAAGAATTATAAAAATGAATCCATTTTATGAAAATAATTTTCTAAATCTAATATGTTTAGATTTTATATATAATATC
The DNA here is from genome assembly GCA_963277665.1 of Viscum album. NCBI lineage: Eukaryota > Viridiplantae > Streptophyta > Magnoliopsida > Santalales > Viscaceae > Viscum > Viscum album. The sequence goes on from OY728165.1 coordinate 292,857,172, forward strand.
ACTATTTACTTGAAAAACATTGATTTTAATATTATAACCGATTTTATGACACTTTGAAAAATAAACTATGGTCTCATAAAATTATCTTATAATGATAGAGAAACAAAATATAAATTTATGAATATATATTATAGAATTAAATTTTCTTTTAAATAAATATAATAATTAATAAATTTTCAATAAATAATTACATTTTACAAAAATACCAATAGTAAATTTATAATTTTTAAAAAATTTATTTAAATAAACTATGATATAAATATTCCACATTATCATTTATAAGATTCCTAAATTTAATTTATAATTTCATAGTTTGTTATAATATTTTATTGGTCATATCACTTGTCCTAATGGTCATGTAACTATTCTAAAGGTATAGTTACTATTCTATTTGTATGGGTTCTCTAATGTCTAGAAATCTCTTTAATTTAATTGATCATTAATTTTAATGTTTTTATTGTGTTATAAATGTTATTTTGTTTTATTTATATCATATAACATTGTCATAAGAAAGGAAATATCATAAATAAAAGTTTGGGTCATTACATTCACTCACCCTTATGAAATTTCAACCACAAAATTTCATTTTACAAACAATGGGGAAAACAGGTGAGGTTACTTTTCCATTATTACATCCTCTAATTCCTTTGATTCCTATTCATATATTTTGTTCTCGTATATAACATTGGCCCAATGATTTGTATTGATATTTAGAACATTGTCTCTATGGTACATGATTTTCACTAGCTACTCCTCATAAGAGATATCATTTTCCAACTACCACACCTCTAAATTCAAAACATGTGAGGGATCCAGTATGTACTTATTCAAGGGGGAAACATAGAATACAATGTTCACTTGACAGATGTTAGGTGTATGTTCTAGTTGATAAGCTACAACTCTAACATGATCAAGAATCTACAAGGTGATCATGTAAATGGGACTTAACATTCATTTCATCCAAGTTCCCATGAGTATGTTGCATGTAGATATATATATTAATATCATGTCTGCAACCATAAACACTAGGTTCCATCGACAATTTTCTTCATATCTATTCTATCAAATTTTTGATTCCATGATGTTTTTATGAATGGGTTTTACTTTTTCTTCCAATTCGTTGACAATTTCATCTATTATCTTCTGAATTTCATTATCTTCATCCTAGTACGTCAGTGTTCGACATCTTTTCCCATAGAGAGATTCATATGGAGCCACTTGGATATCGATATAGAAATTATAATTGTAGGAGAACTAAACCAAAGGTATGTATTGTTTCCATCTTCCTTTTATGTTCACATATCATGCTCTCAGCCTGTATTCTATGGTAGGAATATTTTCCTTATATTGACAGTCAATTTGAATATGATAGGTCATACTAAAGTTCAACAAAGTGTTTAGAGTATGATGAAGACATTTCCAGGACCTATATGTGAATCTTGTGTCTCGATTGGATAAAATCGATATTGGTTCTCCATGTAGCCATAATGATTATATGATGCATATCTATTAAATTTGATCAAGAGAGAAAGACCCTTGAATTGTGATATTTTGAGTTGCCTCTGTAAGATGATCCATAATGACACAAATAGTATTATTTCCTATATATTGTTTTAGATGTCTAGTGAAAATGGCCATTGTGATGTTTTCCCATATCAATTATATTTTCAATAATTGTTGATCAATACCATTAATTTTTTTATTTCATCCTCCACATGATAACATACCCGAAACGTTGAAGTATATTCACTAATATTCTTCTTCAAATTGTCTCACCGATTGAGCTCTCAGTGATCTGGATACATCTTTGTGCTTCTTGTGTGAATAGAGAAAGTTGATCTATGGGAATAATTCATAATATATTTATTTATCTCTAGATTATATGGTTAACATATCCATTTTCCAAAGATTAAGACTCCTTCCTCACATATCTTGAACTGAGAGGATTTCCCTTTTTTTATATATTCCACCCTATTCTGAATTTCCACATTATTAATTTTAGCACAATTTATTTCTCAATGTGGTATGGTTGAGAAATAATTTGTAAAATGATTTATGATGTTCCTTCCTTAACAATTCCAATTTCAATACTTTCTAGGTTTATGAAGATTAGATCCACCATAATTCTCTCCATTGATAAAGATTCAAGATCCTTTCTACTTAGAGAATTTCCACCTTATTTTCCAACCAGGATGGTAGTGGATTGAGAATTCATATTCATTGATGACATTTAACAATAATCATTACAACACAGTAATCTCATTTTGTGTAAATATATATTTGAGGCTCTTACGCCCTATATAAATCTCACACTTCTCCTAATAGAGATAATTTGACCACATAGTTAGTGCAATGATCATTGCTGCCAACTCAATATCCTTCTTGGGATAATTTTTCTCATGTGTTTTTGACTACATTTCAGTGTAGGTGATAACATTATAATTTTCTCTAGTAAATAACCTAACCCATTCTTTTAAGCATCAATATATACAACAAAGTGTTACCCACTTGTTAGAAGTGTAAGTTCTGAGGCAATTGTAAACCTCTTTTTCAACTATTTGAATTAGTCATCACAAAAATATTTCTAAAAAACATCACTACCTTAGGAGTCATCTTGGTTATTCAATTTTACAATATTGATAATTTCTTCACAAATGATAGGTAATACCCATCTAGACCATGGAAACTATATATCTTTGTTATATTTGTTAGCATAGTCCACCCCTCAATTGCATTTATCTTGTAAGGGTCCAAATGTTTTCCATTACTAGTGATAACATACCCCGAGAATGATACATCTTCTATCCATAACTCACATTTTAATTATTCTCATATAGTTTATCCCATTAAAAAGTATTCAACAAAATATTAAAATGATCCTCATGCTCCTCCTTTCTCTTGGAGATTATTTTAATATCACTCCTAGAGAATTCAATAACTTTCTAACATAATATCTAAAGGATATATTCATTATATACGTGAAACTTTCTAGAGAATTAGTGAGTCAGATGGTCATAAAAACAAATTCATATTGTTCATATATTATTCGAATGGAATTATTGGGAATATTTTCCCTCCTAATCATTAACCGGTGATATCACAACTGATGGTCTAACTTAGAGAAATTCTTGTACACACACTGTTGATCAAAAAAGTCATCAACCCATGGATGGAAAGACATGTTCTTTATCGTGACTTTTTGATCTCACATCAATCAATACCGATCCACATTGATCCATACATCTTATTGAGAAAGAGGACAAGTGCATTCCATAGTGAAGCACTCAGGCATATAAATCCTTGGTCTATATGAACCTATAACTACATTTTCATTTCATCAAAATCAATGGTTTTCATTCTATAAGGTATCTTTGATATTAGTAGAGATATAATAATAAGTTCAATTTAGAACCCAACTACTTGGTATTGAGTAATACTTGGAAATTATTCTGATTACACATATATATAGTCCCTCATAGTGGGAATGTCTTCGAGCATGATCCTCTCTTTTTTCTCAATAATTTGAGAAAGATATTATTGGTCATAAAGAAATAGTATCTAAAATTTATATGTTGATTCTGAAGTATATTCATCCTACTATTTACACTTTTACAAAATTTGAGGATGCCTCGAGATATGAAAAGTGATCACCCTTTCTTGACAGTTGATGTAGTCACTGTATAAAGACAACCATTCCACGCCCAAAATTTAATAAAAATCCACTTAAGTAGAAAAAAAATTTATCGGATGTTCATTCCAAAAATATTAACTGGGGAGGAGTTATATTTTTTGGATGTAGTAAGCACCCCATTCTCCGTTCTCACAGATAAATCAGCCTCTATATTTTGAGGCAGTATTTGAATAGTTCAACTAAACATGATAGATATGAAAGAATGTGTAAAACTAGAATCAAATATTAAATGGTATATGAAAGAATGAATAACTAGTTTACATTTGGAAACATAATTTTTGGGATCCACCTCTGCAGCAGTGATAAAATGTTCCCTTCTATATTGCATAGAAGGTTGTTGTGGTTGATTTCCTCAAACAACCCTTATTTTAGGGAAATGGTTTGCATAACTCCCAAGTTACTTGTAACTGAAACACTACACTCTTGGATAAGTAATGATATTAAAATTATATTACTCTTAATCATTGGTGGGATAAATTATATCCATTCCACATTTACAATCTACATTCCCCATTCTTTTAAATTTTCTTTCTCATTTCACAGTTCCATTTAGGTTGTTCCTATGACGACTCTTTCAAAAATTCTGACACATGGGGTGTTGGATTTTCCATCCATCATGGAATTTATTTGTTCATCCTCCAATGTTAAAATCTATTTTTCACTTTTTTATCTCTATGGTCACGATTCCATTGAGATTATTTGATACTTATCTCATCCATAAGGGAAAAAAATAAATCTCTTTATGGCTTCCAAATTCATAAATTTTAAATTCGTTTTTTAGAGTTGACTTTAGTCTCCTAAAGAAAAAATACCACTAGATTTGGTGTTTATAACAACGATTGGGGTGTGTTGTGAATTCCTAGTGATGTTTTCTTGATACATCCCAATAAACTCATTGTCATTTTTCGTAATTCCATGGAACTCCCTTTCTATTTTATGACAGAATGTTTCGGGAAAATATTTTCCAGAAATCATCACATTCCATGGAATTAATTACATATTTGGAAATCATGTTTTTGATCATTAACCACCACTCATCATCATCCCCATTAAAATGATAGAACTTCGACAGAATATTCTATTCTTCTAAACACAAAAGGACAAATAATATATTCCCAATAGAGAAAATCCATTGTTTGACAAAGATGTGATCAAAATATCCACTAAACATGGGAGACCTTTGTATCATTATTGTTTCAACTTCAACTTTATCTTTCTTATATGAAGGAGTCAATTCAAAATGGTTCAAGTTAGTATTCATTACATGATCTAGTTGGGAAAGTATATCATGATTTTTTGAGATCATATTCCGATCATATTTTAAATTTTATTATGGAAACAATCACATTGTATATCACATTGATTATTGGAATGGGTTCTCCTATTTCAAGTAATATACTAATAAAACGAAAGAAAAATTATGGTGATTGACTTCATATATAATAAGAATATAAAAATAAAATTTAATAAATTACAGGATAAACTTGTAAATGAAAATTATATCCTAAATTTTGATTCGCCATGTTTCAATATAAGTTATCCATAGTGATGGAATTACCCCTAGGGTTCATAATAAAGTTATTTATCCCTAATATAAGTAAATATCTAGAAAATGGTGTGATAAGAACTATTAAGACCCTAGCCTTTAGCACATATTATTAACATATTTTTATCATAATTAAAAAGTAAATAAAAACAAGGATCATAATGTCTAGTTTCATTGGATGATTAGGTACATAAAACTGAAAACCTAGAAATATAATAAAACAGAATTATTTTAATCATTCAAAAAGAGCTCATAACCTCAATTTATATCCTACATATACATAGAATAACCTGAGGGAACATGAATAGAGGAATGATAAAAAATTAAAATTAAGGGAAAAGGAATATTAATTAATCACATAACATGGGTTAGAAAGAATAACATGATGCTATAAAAAACATGGAACAAGAATAAACATAAGCGGGAATAACATGTATAACATGTGATCATGTAATCATGGAATTGAAGAAATGTGGAAACAACATAAAAAGTGAAATAAGCATTATTCAATGACAACCTCCAAGACCATTTTAGTTGTAGGATCATGAGTCTAGGCTAACAACCATGACCATTGCCCATAGAGGAGCATATGTCATGGAAAACCACAAATACCATTTCACACCACATCTCATGAGACTAATAAATACCAAATGCACTAAATTTCTATTAGGGTGCTCCCATTATAACAAGTTCATTAATATGTGTGACACATGATGAATAATACATAATTAATCAATAATAAACATAATGTTTTCCCATGAAAATAATTCAGCATCATAATCAGGTTAAAAGGAATAAAAAAAGAATATCATAATAGTGTCCATGTATGATTGAATTTAAATTATACATGAAAATTAATAAAATAAAATAGGCATATATGATGATAATAGAATAGAATGTGATGTTAAAACATGAAAAGGTGTCTTTATGAAACATTAAGAATAAAAACGTGAAGTGAGGTTTAAGGAAAATATTATTGAACATTCAAAGGGGAAGATATATAATCATTTATATAAAAACAAAAATTAACCAATATTGATTTTCATGGAAAAAATATTGATTTAAAGAAAATAATGGGGTATTAAAACATATTATTGATCGTACTTGAAAATGGGTAAGAAATTGAGATGTATCTTTTAATCGGATTGCTTATCGAGAAGAATTGAGAAGGGAATGTTTAAAATATATATATTTCCCCATAAAAGACGGATGAACTGATCTAGATACATGGTTACAAAAAATTTAGATATCATAAATAAGATTTATTTAAAGATAAAAATAATTATAGTTCGTTAATGATAGATAAAACATAACTCAATGAAAAAATGGAGGTTTAAAAAAATCAATTATAATATGTGTAAAAGTATTATGAAATTGTTCTTAATGTCCTGGGTAATAAAATTTTATCCATGATTTCATAAATGAAGGTTATTTTATATGTGTATTTATTTTATTATAATTTTATAAAGTTAATTTATGGATTTGTGGTTGAATTATATGAAACAATTTCATCATTTCGGGAGGGTTTGTTTCCTTGTTTTTCATGATCAGTTCACTTATATACATGTATAGAAAATCATATAAAATTAGAATATTTCCATAATTTAAATTAAATGTTATTAATGAAAATAAAATATATCAAAAGATATTATATATGATTTTTTTTCATATGTGAGGATGATTCATTATATATAATGTTACTGATAATCTTTTAGATTAATTTGGTGATTTTTTGATCGTCTCGAACTAGTAGTATTCGGTTAAATAATATTATTTAATATAAAAATTCTACGATAGTAAATAGACTACAATATAAAATTTAATTCCTTTCCTAACCATTATATTGGTTTTATGACCAGACTTGAAGGTGGTATTAGAAAACAAAATATAATTATCCATAAAGGTGGTGAATCAACTCCCAAAATATGTTGTTTTCATTTCTTAAAAAAAGAGAAGAGAAGATAACATATGATTGATATAACATTAACATAATAATATTAATTGATATAAATGATACTAGAGTTATAATATTAATTTTGGATAGGGATTTTATAAGATTATAAGTAAAAAATATAAATTGAAAAGAACAGAGAAGAAAATGAAAGATGATTTTACCACTGGAACTTCTCCTCCTTGAGAACCTCCGTAGGAAATGGGTTTGTACTTTTGATGAGACAAAAGGCTCTTGTATGTGGAAGAGATATTAGGGATTGGAATTTGGAAAAAATTGGACAATCATCAAGGATTTTGAGGTGTGAGGACAAGAAGTGGTGATTGGTGTTATTTATAGTAGAGGAGAGGGCAGTTTTTTGACAAAATTATTCAGAAGTTTATTATTTTTTTCTCTAGACTTTGAATAGTAATGATTAAATTGTATAAAAAAAATAAATGAAGAAGTAGATATTTATATTATGGTTATTACATCATGCATCATGTTATAATTCATGCATTTTTGTATAATGATAAATACTATAAATTACTGTATTCCACTATCAACAAAAAAATACACCATTTCAGAAAAATATCAAAAATTACCCAAAATAATTTATTTATTTTTATAATTAAATATTGGAAATAATTTAATGAAAATAATTTTCTAAATATAATAAAATTAATATTTAAATAAAATGATAATTTATTAAAAATAATCTAATTTTAAAATTATAACTTATTTTATGAAATATTTAAAAAATTAACTATGGACTCATAAAATTATATTATATTGAAAATAAAAAAAAAATTAATTTATGAATTTTTTTGAACATAAACTATACATTAAATCATTATATTAATTAAAAAAGTGTAAATATATATTTTCATTTTACAAAAATACCAGCAATAAATTTTTCAATTTTAAAACATTTATTCACATAAACTATAATATAAATATCATGGTTTCTTTTATAAGACTCTGAAATTTTATTAATAGTTTCATAGGTGAGGTTACTACTGTATTGTTTATATTACTATTCTTAATGGTTATGATACTATTCACAATGTTATGTTACTATTCTATTGGTATTTGATCCCAATTTCTAAGAATACCTCTTATTTCATTCATTATTAATTTGTAATGTTAATATTGTGTTATCTAGGTTATTTTATATAAATTATACTATATTATATAATTCTATAAAGGTAAATATAATTTATTGAATTTTGGGTCTTTACAGTGGGTGTGACATAGATTCACATAGGGGTAATAACTCTATATTGGGAAGATTTGATATTAACTCTTTGTTCACCAGTTCATGATGAGTGGGCCTAATACTGAACACTTATCTACACACTCCTTGGGGATATGTGTGAGTTAATTCACATTTTAATTACAAACCATTATGGTGGATTTCAATAGATTTAGATCATGTATGGACTATGTTAAACCAAATGTGTCATATAATGAAAAGGTGATGTCATGATTTTGACATTATTTCATTTATTTTTCATGATTACATAGTTTCTAACTACGAAAATATTTTCCAAAACCATTATTTATGGTTTTTTTCAGTGGTTGGAGGATGAAAAAACCATGTCAATGATGAATTTGACCGAAAATGAAATGACTTTGTCCAAGAGAAACCAAATATTATGGGAGATAGAATGAAAAATTTTATTTCAATGCGTAAGAAATTCTATTAATAAATTAATCATGAGGAGCATCCAAATAAGAATTTCCAGGTAATATTTTGTGTTGGCCCCTTCATGAAGAAACATTGACCTACTTTTACTTATTACACTATACCACTAGTATCATAGAGAAATATTAATAACATTAAATAAAAAAATTTCATTCCTTGGTGTTCAAATAAAAGAAATATTATTTTATTTATTTATTATTTTGGTGGTGAAAATTATCGATAACATACTCTCATTAAGAACACAAGGAAACAATAATAATATTATTCTATGGAGCATGATGAGTTTAGAAGGTTTTTGTCAATATGTACTTTCTTCATATTCTTCATATGAAAATGATGAATGAATCCCTTGATATAAAACCAAAGGATAATGACATAGTTAGTACATATAATGAAAATTTAACAATACTTTTGATATATACTTATGGTATTATCATCAAACCTAAATCTATGGATCTTGGATTATAAAATGGCTTAAAACCATGCCTCTAAAAGGTATTATTTACTAGGGACACTAATAAATATGATGGAAGGATTTGAAGTGGTATCATGGTAGGAATGCATATGGGATTTTCCCACCAATCTCAGGGGTTTGATAAGAATATTATAATGGAATTCAAAGGAAAGTATAATAATAAAAATCATGGATGAAAGAAGAGGAGCGTTCCATTATGCTGGTAGTGTGAAAGGAAACATGGATAAAATTTTCTTAAAGGGAATAATATATTATTTATTTTTGGAAAGAAAGGTCACTAGGAAATCAAATGTTGGCATGATGGGAAGACATTAAATAATGATCTGAATAGAGAGATACCAACAGAATGACCCGACAAAACTCATTTTTTCAAAGGAAATGAGAATAGAAATTATGATATACAGTTATAAAAAAAGGATAATGATGATGATCAACAATAGTGACATTTGAATCCTTGAGGTAATGGAAAATATACTATGATCACTGTTGTCAATTTTGTGAATGGTAACGAAGTTATGAAAGTTATACATACCATTGTCTCTAGAATTACTAATGAGTTATTTGATCCAAGATATACCTACAATGTTAGGTATTAATAATTTTATGTGGTTATCATAACACAAACTCAATTATTATATGTTTAATTATGTATAAAAAATCATAATGGAATAATTCCCATATCTCATGTCCAAGATTTTTCTCAATTGAATGTTTCTGTTAATTCACTACCATTAAATCTTGTTGTTATCCTTCAAATATATTTTGAGGATATTTCAAGATTGTATTTAAATTATTTATACAAATACCATATCAATTTATAAGTAAGGGATGTCTTATTCTATATTGTGATCCAACTATTGATCATCTATCGATGGTGAGGATAAATATGAAATTCAAATGGAAATTATATCAATTGTATGGGGCTTGATTCTGATTCAAAGGGGGTATATATCTTTGATGGTTTAAGGGAAACTCAACATAGAATATTTATATATTATTTGAGATTTTTATGATATGCTTCTACAGTATTTTCGTAGTATTTATTTAAATGGAAAATTTGTGTTTCCAATAGAACTCGTACTTGGTGCTACACCTATTACAATGACTTAACATGGAATGTCCATGATTAAGTTATAGTATTTGAAGAATAAACTACAATAAAATTTTAATAAGTGATTTATTTATCCATGTGTTCCACCACAAGTATCATATTTTATTTTTTTAATAAGAAAAATGTATTAATGAAACTTTTCATTGAGAATCAATGAATTAAGAAGTTCACAATCACTAATAATTTTTATTTTCCCCGTATTGATGTTTTTTGATCAATTATGAAGAGATAGATTTTTTCCAAAAATTAAATTTTGATATGGTTATTAAAAATTGAGTGAAAAAGTTAACACCCACCTAAGATAATTTTCTTATTTATACACACTTAATTTTTAGCAATTGCACTTCATCTTACTAATTCTACCGCTATCATCATATATTTAATGAATAGATTATTTAAATATTACATTGATTAGATTATGGTAGATTTAATAGATGATTTTAATATATATTCTAGGAGAAAATAAGTGTTTAAAATCAATTGATAGTTACACTAAAGGCCTTAAGAATGGAGGATCTGAATGAAAAATTTACCATGTATGTATTTTGGATACCAAATAATGCATTTTTGGGACATATAAACTCATGTGAGGCTATATAATTAGTTCCATTAATGTTGAATGTTATTGAATAAGGAAATAGAATAACCATGATGACTCAGATCTATATATTTCTTATTATATTTGTATATTATCTATTATTTGGGAATATGATATCACTTATATCTAATAAACTCATAATGTTAACTCTGAAGGAATCTATGTTTCTTTTTGATATAGGAATGCGAAGAAACTATCAGGGAACTTAATTGAAGGATGGTCATTGCATATGTGATCACAATACTCTATAGTAAATATGGTGCTTTTTATTATATTAATTCATAAATTAAAGGAATAGGATGAATCCTCAAGAATAATTATATAGTTATATCTTATGCATCATGATAACTAAATTATCAAGAGAAAAATTACATGACTCGTGATGTGGAGTTTGTAGTTATAATATTTTTATCATAGAATAGTGGAAATATATTTACTGTTAATAGTGTGAAATATATAATAATGATAAAATTTGAAAACATATATTCGATCTTAAATAGTTGAATATGAAACAAAGATACTCAATACATTACGAATTTGGAAAAATTGATAGTGGTTAATCCTTTGAGTAGTAATGATCATACTAGATTATGTTACATTGTAGGTAATTATAGAATAATAATTTTCCATATCTATTAATATTTATGAATTAGACATTCATTTTTGTTTAAAGGGGAAGCTATTTTCTATAGCATACTCGACACAAAAAAATGGGTTTCTTGGAAATCTTACGTTTAAAAAAAGACCGAGTTGTACTACAAAATAACACATTATTATTATTATTATTATTATTTTAGAGGGTAGTTAACATCAAGATTTTGTATTAGAGTAAATGAAAAAGATATATATTATTTTTTCATAAGTTTTTAATTTTATTTTAATTTAATATTGTAAATTTTATTTATTAAAAATGATAATAATTCTAGTTCAAAGCATAAAATACTCCCATATTTATAAAAGGTAGTTCTACCACCTTTTTATAGAGATCATAATTAAGATTTGGCTTTTGAAAAATTTATATGTTCTATTTGATAAAATAAAGATTATATTTGGAATTGGGACATTGAAATTTAATTTGGTTGATTTTTTTGTATTTTTTCTTATAATATTATTTTATATTTCATAGTGAAAAAAAATGTATTTTAATTTAAAAATAATTTTTCGTCTAATTTATTTATATAGTAAGGTTATGATATTTGTTGGTTTTAATTCATAATTATATTATTTTATTATTATTTAATAAAATCTTGGTTTTTGTATGTAAATTCACATTCAAATTTTATATAAACACATGTAAATACTTTGATGATTTTTATTAAAAATCCAGTTCTCTCATTTTAACAAATGTGGATTAATTTTAAATTAATTATTGTAAATTGTATGTTTTGAATTTTACAAAATGATTCCATATTTGGAATCAGTGGGTCAAATTAGGTTAATATGCTACTTATATTTTTTGGATATTATGAATAGAAACTACGATACTTTTTATTTACCATGGTGGAAGGTAAATTGGGTAAATTAGGGAAAAAACAATATGATAAGGACCAAACAATTACCCTAACACCTTAAAAAATGAATGGATAAATAAAAGTCGAGCCTTTACATAGAAGGATCAAAATATACGCTTTTAATGGATTTTTGTCCATGAATGTGATATAATTTTTATTAAAACAAAAGTAAGGGACAACATGTGACCCTCTTATCTCTTATAAGTATAATAATTTTAATATAGTGATAAACAGAAATAAAATAGGAAAAAAATTATCTCTAGATATATAATTAAATTAAAAACATGTTATTAATTTATTTAAAAATTTTAATGATTAAATTATTTCCAAAAATGTTATCACAACGGTGATTCTGTAATTATTTTATTAAGATAAATATCAAAAAAATGAAATTACCAATATTATATGAAATACATTATGTTATACACGATTTTTCTAAGTAAATATGACCTGTTATAAATCAATTCAATGGATTTTTTAAATGTTATTACTCTATTGGATTTTATTTAAATTACATAGAGTGAAATGTGTCAAAATTGACATAATTGATAATTTATAAAAATAATAATTTATTAAATTAGATAAAAATACTAAAGATATTTTAAAAATAAAAAAGAGGATATAATAAGGTCTAAATGTTCATAAATTATCTATTTATTGTAAATTGATCCTATATAAGTAAAAATAATAGCCTCTTAATAATGAAAATATTTTTACGACAATTAAAGTTAAAGAAGAATAATTATAGGTAAACTAAAAAGATATGGTTTAAAATAAAATCAATATATGTCTAAATTTTTTGGGATTAGATTATTTTTATCTATAATAATCTTATATTTGACATATCTCATGGTTTTTAATTTTTAATTAAAAAATAATTTATATTAATTTAATATTTTAAGAGTTTCCAACAGTGCATATCTCATCTCCTATAAAAGGTACCCACTTTTCTATAATACTCACACTTCCAAATCCTTTTAGTTATGACAAGATCTTACCAAAACGCCTTAAAAAATACCTCCCCATATTATTGAGGCCTTATTGTTGATAGAACACCCTTCTTTGAGGTTTTAAGGTGTCCATAAAGGGTGATCAACTGAAGAAGAGGTATCATTTTCCTTACGTATTGATATTTTATTTCTTCTTCAACGTCCTTTAAATATTATTATTTCATGATAAAATAATAACTCCATTATCATATATATATATATATATTAATATAGTTATTTAAATCTATTTATACTTCAATAAAATTGGAAATGGATTAATCGTTCATGCGTTCGTGTGAATTGTCACCTCCACGAACTAATTTAGTTTGTTTTCCATTACCGTCTATTAAGATCAGTTATAATGATGGAATTAATATTCATATATTATATTCATGACATATTTATAAATTTAAAATAATAATATTTCTATTATGTTTTTACCTTCCATGAACATAAAATCCATAACGTCGTTCGCACGTACGTTTGGACTAACACTTCCACGAAGCGATGTGAATTGTTTTTATTCGCCACATCACCTATATGATATATATATGTATAATTAAATTATTATTATGATTCTAATAATATTATTATCATTATATAAGTATAATAAAATAATTACCTTATTTCCATAATTATCAATGAAGAATTAAAAACATTACACACGCGTAGGTATGAGCTACAATATCAATGAATATAACATTGGTCATTTTTTATAACCATAAATAATGGTTTAATTTAAAAAGTATTATTATTGTATAAAATATATTATTATTTCATGAGTATTATTTTTGTGATTATTGAATTAAGACAAAGTGGACTAGTGACAGCCAAACCATGTTCATTTTCGACTTCAGTACTGAATATCGACAAAACGTCTGATATGAACATGAATAATTATATAATTTCTATAACATGGTAATAAGTGAAATAAAAGAAATAATAAACCTAAAAAAGTATATCATGAAAGAAAAAATAAATCTTAATTTTTTATTCAGTAATATAAAAATTATACATGATGAGTTAGATTCATGGTAAGGGGTTTCATATCTCAATTTTCATTCAATGAGATTTCCATTTTTCACCACATATTTATTTTATCTAGTGTAAGTATTATCCAATATATAATTTCATTTTTATCTTTATATTCTTGGTATTAAATGATTCAATTGATGATTAATAATTTTTTCCATGTGATTCGATTCTTTACGATGTGGAAAGGAACTTCACCTAAATCTCTTTTCCCTGAGGCATATTTGCATAATACACATCACATTATTTTATACAGTGTATAATCAACCCCTTTAAATTTAATTCCATTAAATTTTTTCATAAAAAATAGTTATCTATATAGTGTTTTACTAAATTTCAAAGAGGTTTTTTTAAGTATGCGGTGACAATGACTTTTTTTCACTACTTGAAGCACTGTTTGATATGTGGAATCCACTACAAGCTGTAAGGTTTTTAAAAGAAAAATAAGTACCATATTCAGTTTTCACATATTTTGGAGTTAAATTTTTTTATAAATGATTGATTATGTAAATATCTTGAAATGATATTTTGTGATTACAATATAGAAATTCTATTTTTACATTATGCTTTTCTTATGTATTATTATAATGTTATGGTCATTGGGATTTTTTATGTGTATAGGTTATTATATGATAAACTAATGGTAGGCGAGCCTGTGATAGCTCTCCAATTCATTGTTTAATTATATAGAGTTAAACAATATGTATTTTTTGAAGATATTTTTGGAATATATTATGATGGGAATTCCAAATGTAACCATGAATATTACTCAATATGTATCCTTAAAAGCTACAAAGTATGCATGATAAAGATGACACAAGTCACCTTTATGTTTTGTGACTATAATTTTTTTTATAATTTCACGAGGTATGTTAAAAATTTAATTTTTTATTGGTGAAAAGTATTATTTTGGGAAAATGTTTTCATAGGTTTAAAATATTCATAGAATAAAAATTTTATTCCATATTTTATATTCATTACTGAACTTTTCATGCTCATTCTCTATTTTTAAAATGCATTCCACATGGTATATAGATGGGTAAGAGAAAGGAAAATGTCAATAATAATTTTATCAATAAATAAATCATGTAAATTATATAATGTTTTATATAGTAGAAGAAATGGATATTAATTTAGTTATATCCACATTATATAAATTTTAGTTATTAAGTCTTAGTTTTGTACTAATTCTATAAAAATCTAAAATAGAAAATATCCTGAATGTGAAATCTTGACCTAACTCAAGTTAATGTGATATATATGGTTGGGGCCTTATAGTTCGTACCATAGGATGATTTATAAAAAATTGTGTAGGATCAAAATATTGATTTAGATGCTCAATTAAATGAAGGGGGTGAATTGTAGGTTTAGAAAAAATTTACTTTTAACCTTAAGAAAAATAATGTTTATCAATGTCCAACAAGATGGATTCAAGAACCCAATTTGGGTC
This sequence comes from Viscum album, assembly GCA_963277665.1. Classification (NCBI taxonomy): domain Eukaryota; kingdom Viridiplantae; phylum Streptophyta; class Magnoliopsida; order Santalales; family Viscaceae; genus Viscum; species Viscum album. Next base: position 292,873,213 of record OY728165.1, read on the forward strand.
TTATATAAAGGGATAATTGGAAGGGCTCAAGTCCAATTATAAGAAATGTAATTTTAAACAAGATAAGCTTATGAAAACATAAGCAGGTTTTTGCCAGAGAATGATTTTACATTAAAACATATATAATCATATTTATCAAAGTATACAAGTATATAAAAATATAATAAAGTTATCTTTATTTCTTGAAAATAATATTTCAGAAATAAATATTTTAATAAGAATAAGTAAATTAGTAGAAAATCTTTTAACCCAAAGAGGAGGGTATTCAACAACCTTGGATAAAGGTCCCTTGATTTGTAATTTTAGGAAAGCATGTCTTACCCAAACTATGGTAATCCCTTGATATGAATATCAAAGTCTATCATGCTATCCCCACAAGACCAAGAATATTAATGTAGTCAGCACCTTTGATTTCCAATTCATGGAATCCCTTGAAATTAAATATAGATGGCACCTCTATATTTCTATCCCAAAATTCCCCAATTGTAAAAAGAAACAATTTGTGTCCCACTAATTTGAACAATTTTTTCACACATGAAAAAAATGTTCACAAGTCGTAAAAACCATGACAGTCTCTCTCTCAAGAAATCACATAACAATATGTAACCTCTAAGACCAATATATGTGCATTGAGCTCATTCAAATGAGCTCCCTCCTCCAACAGTCATATTTTTAATTGAATTCCATAGGGACCTGAACACATGTCACTCAAAAAAAAATTATATAGAAACAGATTACATGACATTGTTTCACTTTAACATAACCATGTGTAAGGATATATAACATGTCAGAAATGTATTTTTGTGTTTAACTAATTAGAATCTGAGAATTTTGGAGTAATTTATTTAAGAAAGAAAAGATAAATTTATCAAGTCTGAATAATAATACTCTAAATATATTAGAAAACAAAGTCTAAATATGTTTACAAATAGAGTATGATTTTAGAAGAACTTGGAGAGAGAATTTAGTGGAATTCAGAGTCTGAATATGAGAAAATTTGGAGTATGAATTTCAGAGAATTCAGCATTATAATTTTAGAGAAATTAGAGTCTGAATTTTGTGAAACATAATGTAATAAGTCACGAGAAACCAAGTCTAAAAATAGATGTAATCATAGTCTAAAAAAATACATAATCAAATTATAAAAATAGAGATACTCAAGTTCTAGAAATTTTTATAGTTTTGAGGTTTCAGATAAGGATCTGATTATTATTAAGGTAAATCGGTCTTAGGAAAAATAAGGTTAAGTTAAAATATATATCATGAAGAATAACCTAAAAAATAAGTTAAGGTTAAAGAAAATAAAATTCTTTAGTGAAAGAAATGTAAACTAAATGAAAAAGTATTTGTGATTTTCAAAACCTAAAGGAATAGAAAAATTCATAATTTTTCTTATTGACTAAAAAATCTACACCTTTTTGGAATGAATAAACAACTTTTTAGAAAAGAATATTATATTTTTAAAACATGAAATAAAACACATATCTTCCTTATATTTGTGTCTTTTTGAATATGACTAACTCTCCATTAGGTTTTTCTACCTTAATGATCATATTTTTTGGCATAAGAAATTGTCTTGAAAATAAAATTCATTTTTTAAGAATGTTTACATTAAGATTAATCTCTCCATTCCATAAAAAAATTATTCTCTTTACTAAACTCCACCTTAACACTATATTCTTTTTAAACTTTTCTCCCCCTTTGTGTTTTTTAAAATGGAATGGAGGGGAAATATTTTTTACATGAATGGTTCGGAAAAAATGCATGTGAAACAAGGTATAAAAAAATATATTTTATTATGTTTGGAAAAAATGTTTTGATACAACAAAATATATGAGTTAAAATCAATAAACCTTCTTGTTCAATAAAATAAGATTCTTAAGGATGGACTTCATATTCTTTATCGCTATTTGATCTTCTTGATACTTTTTTTGTAACTCTTTTTTCTCTTGATTATTCTTCTTGAGAGAATCAATTCTTTATTATTGCAACTTGATAACTATTTCTTGGTACTTAACTTTCTCTACTAACTAATCTATTGTGTTGGTATCTCTCTTTTTGGAAATGGAAATAGAGTTGAGATTGAAATAAGTATCTCTATCCTCTTGAATCTGGGATGATGTATATTGATTAATCCTTTTCGAAAGAGTCTTGAACTTCCCATCATTCTTATTTAATGTCTCATATACTGAAGCTATATAATCACCAACAATCCTAAGACCATCAACTATATTTTTTACCAAGATATAATCATCTTTAAAGACATCCGAGGAGCTTAGTAGTTTATCATGAATGTTTCAATATCAATTTCTTGGTTGATTAACTTCTCTATTAAAAAATTTGTAGAATCTATCCTTAGGTTCAACCACTTCTGAATAAGTTGACATCAAGATTCAAAATTTGTAATTAATGTAATTAAATCAACCAGCTTCTTAAAATATTTCACCAAAAAATCATGTCCTAAGGATTATTATTTGGAATCTGAATAATTCTTCCCTAGAAAAGTATATTTAACTTCTTCAGCAAACATAGACATGGATGATTTAGCTATATCATCTTTGTGAGGTGTATCATGGAGGACTAGATTCCTTTGAGCAACAAATTTTTCATCATTACTCGATACCCCAGGATGATGTTCTACAACATTAACTTCATCTTCCAATTCCTTAATAATTTCATCATTTTACTCTATTTATTCAACTAAATTACTATTACTAACTTCCACATCTTTATAAATTTACTTTTCCTTTTCTAAAATAATATTTTTGGATGATACTTGGGAAGTACTTATAGAGAGTTTATCAGAAGGAATCTTTAATTCATGGTACTATTCAACAATTTTAATCACATCTTCACTATCTTCCTATTCTTCTTATTATTCTTGTTTAATTTTTTCATCTTCAACAGTCAGTTCCTCAACTAAAGAATCCTTATAGAAGGATTCTAGGACTTGAATTTTTTCTAACGATTTCTCAACATCATTTAACAATGATTTAACAAGATGATCCCTGCATTCCCTTTCCTTTTGATTTTTTTTCTTTTTCTTCTTTTTTGTTATTTTTAGGTCCAACTATCCTTAAGAACTTATCCTACAAAGGATCAAGCCTAAAAATAGGATCACTATCATTTATGTTATTCTTTTTCTCCCTCCACATTGAAACAACATCTTTCAATAAACCTCTTTTTCTTATTCAGTTTGGGGGGGGGGGGCTGATTGTTGTTCCGGATATGGTTCAGTGGGTTTGGGTTCCATCTCTTTACCATTTTATTTTATTTTATTGTTCAAAAACATCACCTTTATTAGCTTTAGGGCTATCATACTTATCAAGAAGACCATAAAATTCTCCATATTCAACATATAATTCTATGTTCATTATTCTTAACATATCCTCACTGAGCAACATCATCTTGAAATTTATTGGTTTTTAGATACAGAGGATCATAAATGATAGAAAAAACAAGATAATGATCTTTTAAATGATTGAAAGATACATCAAAATTTGAGACATAATTGTACCACTCTTAATGTTGGATATTGTCAAAAGAATATACTTCACCATGATTATCATCCTTAGATTTACCAAGAAATCTAAGAGAATGATATCGCATATCTTAAGTGAATAATAATCACCCTTTCTTAGGATAAGGAAACCTTCCACCCATATTGATAGAAACCTATGGTTTTTTGAGGGATGGTAAATCATGGGTTTCTTGACATTCTTGAGTCTAAGGTATTAAAAGTATTTTCTCTTTAAAAAATATCCTTTTTTGGGTAACCGATGTGATCATAGAATAGCTTCCCCTTGAGAGGAGATATCTAAAATACATGCAGCCTTATTGAAGGGAAAATAGTAAGATTTACCATATCTTCTAAATTTAAACATCCCTCTTCCACCTTGCGCATAGAAACTGACTGAATCATAGAATTCCAATACATGGTCCTGGTAGATTGGATCTTGATTATTTTCTTTATAAATGCAAACAATTTCCAATCCATTCAACTTGATAATATTTTTAATAAAATAATTATAATTTACAAATAAATTATTTCCTACTATCCTCTCATGAAACAATAGAAAATCATTGGTTCCATGCTAGATTGAGACTCCATCGGAGTCTAAAGGGAAGCTTAAAGATACATTCAGAATGTAACAAAACTAAAGTATTGGAACAGTATACCTAAAGAGTAATAGTTCTATACTGCCAAAACATGAGAAAAATGATGTGCGATGAGAGATCAATGTCCCTTTAAAATGGATTTGTAGTAACGGTTCGAATTACTGAATAGATTCAATAGGTGATACTAAATTGATTTTATTTGACAATTGATATTAATCCAATGGAAGGATATTTAGATTCCTATCTAATGAGGATTTAAGGAAAAATTTGATTTAGGGAAAGTGAATCTAATCAGGTTATCTTAAAACATTATTGAGATATAGACAATTAATAATGAAATTAAAAATATTTAATTAAGAAAACTTACCTTCCAAAATAATTTTAATGATTTGTCAATGTTGATAAGGTTCTTCTTGAATAACATAGATTTTGGATAATTTTACTAGGGAAATAAATTTATATTCTGAATAATTTATTAATATCTCGGGTTCCAAAAATATATTAATAAAAAAATATGTTAATTTTTTTGGAAAAGATAAACCTGTGTACCGCACCTTTCAAAAGAAGTAACTTAATTTAAGAAGATAGGTTTGAAAAAATTTTAATATACCAGATTACCTTATTGTTATCATTCCTAACGTTTGTTTAAAGTATTGAAATCTATCGAAGGGTGAATATTTATTTAAAATATAAGTATGTTGATCTTTCATTATGATAAATAGAATAATAATATATCCTTTAAGTGTGTGATCCCTAAGAAATTAGTGACCAATATCAATGTTCTTTTCATGAGAGTGATGTTCATTTTTTATAGTAAAATGTAAGATGTGTTATCACACAATATATGTGTCTTGGTAAAACTCTTGATATGGTATGTTAATGTGTGCTTCATCCACAACTCATGATAAAAACAACTTTCAGATGCTACATATTCAGCTTCAGTAGTGGAATGTTCTACTATGTGTTGATTTTTTAATGACCAAGAAACTAATGAATCTCATAAGAAATGGCAGGTACTTGATGTACTTTTCCTATCCATTCTATAACCACTAAAATTAACATCCAGAAATATTTTTAAAACAAAATAATTTCCATAAGAATAGAAAAGTCCTTAATCTATGGTTCCCTTTAAATAGAAAAAATATATTTCCACTTCTTTTAAATGAGATTACTTTGGATTATATTGATATCTTTCAAATAAGAATACTAAATATATTACATATGGATCATAGCAGTTAAGTATAATAAGCTTCCAATCAAACCTCTAAATCAGGTTTAATCTACTGGTTTCACAGCTTCACCAATATCAAGATAATTTGAGGTACTTTTTAGAGTACTTATATATTTAGTGTTTCCATATCCATAATTTTAATAAGATATTTAATATACATATATTTAGATATATAAGTTTCTTCTGGTTTTTGAGAAATTTTAAAACCAAAGGAAAAAGTTAACTCAACCATCATACTAATTTCAAACTCAGATTTCATGTGATTAATAAAATAATTTGTTATTGTTTTCTAAGTTGACCCAAATATAATGTCATGAACATAAATTTGAATAATCAAAACATTTTTCTTATCATTCATTATAAAAAGAGTTTGATGATATTTTCCTTAACGTAATTATTTTGTTACAAAAATTATGTAAGTCTATAATACCAGGATTTAAGGGATTATTTAATTCCATATAAAGATTTAGAATGTTTGAAATCTAGTTCAGGATGTTTTGCCTCTTCAAATACTAGAGTTTTTTCAACATAAACATCCTCTTTAACATATCCACTATGGAAAACACCCTTAAAATCCATTTGAAAAATTTGTAAATTAAATAATGAAGAAAATGAAAGTAGAATACGAATAGGTTTAAGTCCAGCTACTAGATAATATGTTTCTTCATAGTCTATTCCTTCATGTTGATTATAGATTTTACCAACTAATCTTTATTTGTTTCTTAAAATTATTCCATTCTCATCTCATTTATTTCCAAACTCCCATTTTACTCCAATTACAATAGTTTTCTTACGTCATTCTCCCATGGTATACAATTTGTTCTATTCAAATTTATTTAGTTCAACTTGCATAACATTAATTCAATCATCATCACCTAAAGATTCATCAGTGATTTTTAGTTCTCATTGGTAATGAAATGCGAGTAGTTCTATATGATTTCGTAAATAACTTATAGTACTTACAGGTTGATTTACATCACCAATGATGCTATCATTGGTATGACTCTTAAGAAATAAATGATTTGGGTTTTGTAAAACCTATTCATCCACATATAGTAGATAATATTCTGGGTTAAATAAATTTGAAAAATTTTCATGATTATTTATCTTCTTATAAGAATATTATATCAATGGTTGATAATCAATTTTTAAAAACACACCTAAGGATGTAGGTTGGGGCTGTTTAAAAACCAAAGGATCAGTTTCATCAAATTTAACATTCATGGTTTCTTCAACAGTACAAGAAGTTGTTTTTAAAAATCTATAAACCTTAAAAGTGTTGGATTAGCCTATGTAAATTTATTCATAAGATTTGGGAGAAAATTTATGTAAATTATATTTAGTATTGAAGATGAATACATTTCTTGTAAATACTGATAAATTACAATGGAATTTTTTTTCTTAATTTTCTTTGGAATTTTACGAGTGCACAGTTTCTGGCTGCACCTGATTCCGTGGCCCGGTGTGCCCAAAATCAATTTCTGAAATTTATGTTGGGTACATTTAGTGAATGAATGAGCATGTTTTTCTAACTTTTCAAATGGTGCTCGAAATCAAAATCTGGGGGCACCGATGGAATCTCAGCACCGATAATTGCTTTGGAACGCCTTTTCTAGAGTTGTGTTTGCTCGTGTGAGATTATTTAAAAAGTGGGTTAACTAAGGAACGAAATAAAAATATTGTGCTACAATTTTTTATTTCTATTCTAAGTCATTTAAACCTATGAATGGAGGTTGGAGTGGGACCCACTCTATCCTAACATCTATATGTAGGATATTAGTGAAGTGGGGCCCACATGATCCCCACCCCTTCAAATTCCTTTAACCTCCCTCTCATGCATTTAATTTTGTAACAAACCCGCACCCCCTTTTAATGATCTATCAACTCTCCCAAATTAAATGGTATGTTAAATACTCATCAATTAATATAATTAATTGGGTAAGATATTTGGATTTCAATTTAATGATGGCATGTGTAGGTGTGTGTAAATAAAATAAGACAACGTCTTATTTTATCGTGGGGGGAATTCGCTGTGTGGAGGAGAGAACTCTTGAAGATTTTTATCTTCATTCTTGAAGAACGCGAAGAACACCGAAGCTTCGATGAAGAACCCCGTCTCATATTTTCATCTTCTTTATGCATCGAAGGAAGAAAGATGCCGCATTCTTCATCGGGCGTACACCGACGACGCTTACGGAGCCTCGTCCCATGACGCCATCTTCCGTGACATCTTTTTCCCACGACGAACCACAATCGACGACTTCATCAAGGTATGGGTTTGATTTTGTTCGTGAATTATTATTAAACATTCATCGTCAATTTTCTATGGTCTGCTTGTTATCAATTTAACGGGAGGAGTTTGGACCACCCAAACATGGCTGAACCCCATCCCACTTTGTGGTTGTGTTCGTTGCGGCTTGAACGAAGGCGGCGCGGTGCAACGACACCGCGCGTGAACAAGGAGGAGCATAGCGAAGAAGCGCGGCGCCGTCGCGCCCCACCGGTGAGGCCGAAAGAGGATGTGACAGGAGTAGGGCTGCGGCGGGGTTGCTCGCCGAGCCAGGACGCTCGTAGGGCCAGGCCGACCGACGGGGCGAGCCGAACCCACCCGAGTTGGGTCAACCCAGTTCAGGCAGACCCATGGGGTATCGGGTCGGGTCGAACCGGGCCCGAACCCCCTATTTTCGGGAAGTTTTGTTCAAACATCCAAAACATGGGATAAAAACCTTAGATAGACACACCGTTATTTGAGATGGGATTCTTGGATCAAGACGGTCATTTCGGTGTATTACACTCAAGGTTTCAGAGAACTTTGGGTAGGACCGGGTTGGTTCGAACACGAGACCAACCAGGCCCTCTGAGCGGAAACACCTATAACATGAGCCCCGTATGACCGATTGATGTACCATCAATTTTTTTGGATTTCACATAGTGAAATGGACCTTTTTTCTTACTTCAATTGAGGTTTGGATGTAGTTGGAGTATGGTCGGGTTGGATTGTACCCGATATCCAACTAGGCCCCTGGAACGGAAAAACCATTATCTTTTAGACCAGACGTCCATTTGAAGAACCGTCAGAGGCGTTGGTGATCAAGTTGAGAAATGGTCTCAATGAGTATACCCTATGTGAGTTCGGGGTACAATTGAGATACAGTCGGTTTGGTTCGTACACAAAATCAACCGGGCCCCTGGGACGAAAAGGCTAATAACTCTCAAACCGGGCGTTTGATTGATGCGCCGTCTGTCGCGTTGAGTTCCTATCGACGAGACGGAACCTTGGGATACATCAACTATGGTCTACATGACAATTGATGTATCTAACTCTTGGCTCGTAGAGCAGACCCTCCTGGAACAAGAGTGTTGTGAGCGGAAACCCTAGAGCTGGCTGAGACTTGTCGACTGCTGATCGATTGACTCAGAGTGTTTCAATAGCCCAGTGGGGAGCGCTTGGTTGTAGAGGCAAACCCAAGGAAGAGTAGCACTTGGTTTTAGAGGCATACCTATGGTGGGAAGTGTTTGGTTGTAGCAGTAGGCCCACAGGACTCGATAGGTAGAGTACTATAACAGTCCAAGGTTAGTGGGAAGCGCTTGGTTGTAGCGACATGCCCACTGTACTCGATAGAGGAGGAGTTCCCCAGCATCTATGTGTTCGACGGAGGAGACTTTCGTACTGGATTACTCCGTGGGTTCGACGATGATGACATCCATGCTGGAATCCTCTGTGGGTTCGGCAGTGACAACTACAGTACTTGTATCCTACGTTTGTCCCAGCTAGATGAATCAGTAACTATATCTGATCATATCCCTTTTCTTTTCAAATGATGTATACCTGTTTGAGATTAGTCTTGAATTTCAATCATTATCTTCCATATGATTGACTTGCTTTCCTGTGTGGATTGGGTTGTGCTTTCCTATATGGATTGGGTTGTACTATCCTCTATGTACGTGATTGAACTCAGGCTTGGATGTTGGAGCCGAACTGGAATTGATGACTTAGGTATATCTATGGGCATATACCTAAGTAGTGTTGGATGTTATTTCGTGATTGTATCTTTCCTTTTTGGATTATCCTTTTTGGATTCTGGGAGTTTTTGAGTGTCTAGGGGTCCCTACTGAGTAGCGTATACTCACCTCTGCACGAGTTATGCCCACACTACGTTGTGTTGGATGCAGATGACAGACAACACTGATCGTGGTTGAGGCTTGTGGAGTAAGTCGGTACCTGGAGGTGGACCGCTGGGCGGGATGTAAACCGAGCAGATGGCTGGACCCGAGGAGCTAATGAGGCTATCTATACCCACCCTTTAGGTGGTATTTCTAGTGGACGGCTCGGTGTTTCTGCTTTACTTTTTAGTTGATATACTTTCTTTCCAGTTGTACATTACTTTCAGTTTGGGTTTGTATTCTGGCCCACTTACTTTTCATCACTTACTATTGTACCTAGTTTTACTTAGTGTTTACTTCTTCTTGCTTACACTGTGGTGTTGTTAACATTATAAAGGAAATGCCTTTCCCTTTTTTGTTGGTATTTACACCTTGGTACTAGTCGCCAGCCCCTGGCCTATGGAAGGCGGGCTTGGGGTAGTCACAACACGGGTCCCGAGGACGGGTTGTGACAAATTAGTATCAGAGGAGTTCGGTTCTACCACAGAACTCAGGACTCTGGTCTTTCTTCTATATGAAGAAATAGTGTTATGAGTATTGAGTATGGTTATCAGTCCAGGGAGTCCAGTGATGGTGCGGCGACTGATGTATCCGTACACCAGGACCCTGACTTCTGATTTCTGACTTAGTGCATGAAAACACTGATTGCATGTGTTTTTCAAAAGTTTTCTTTATGATTACTTTGTGTCATCTCACCAGGTATACTGCATTGAAAGTGGCACACCAATCTCTTTCCAGGATGGCCCCATGATGGCAGCCATCTAGGGTTCAGAGCCTTTTTGCGAGACGACAGCCCTCCAAGCGATGAGGCCTCGGTGCAGGGCCTCATTACAACGGAGGCACCGACGGTACCTGTAACGACCCAAAGTTTCATTAATGGAAAATCACTCTTGATCGAGTTAAATGTCTATTTATGAAAAATGTTTTATAAGATGTCAACTTCTTTGGTTTTATGTAAATAATTTTGACCATTGTTAATATAGCAGTTGAACAGTGGTCACAAGATTAGTATAAATATAAGGCTTTAACGAACCCAATTTTACTCAGACAAAGGAAGCGATGGCCTCATCTAGTAGAATAGCCCCATACGAAGCCCATTTGCCGGAGCTCGGAAAAGATGTGTCATCCTTGGGATTTTCCCTTGACGAAGCCCAAGCTGAGCTTCATTATGTCAAGCTCGAACGTGACCGTCTACGGGAAAAGTGGAAGTTGATTGAAATTACCACTCGAGCGATGTTATCCGAGCCACCCCAAGAGTCTGTCAACATCACACACCTTACCCTTAGGTCATATGCGGCTATTTTAAGGGGTTATGTAACAAATAAGTAGTACTATGTTCATGTACATTATTTTTTTGTACATAATAATGAATATAATTTCTAGTCATTTTTGATACATTGTAAATATTTTTTTAAAGTACAAATGGTGTTTTTAGTTATTATTTAATTAAGAAATATATTTTATTAAATTAAGGGATTATTGAATTAAATAACATTTTAATAAAATAAAAATAATTTTATTAAATTAATTAAATATAAATGATCTTATAAATTTATGAATGCAATTAAAATGTTATATTAAGGTTTGAAATCCATTTCCGTCCAAACCCGTGAATTTTCGATAAATGATGGTTTTTATTTTAAATGTGAATATTAACATATTTAGAAATTTTTTTATATAAAATAAATGTCATTTATGAAATCAGGACATCGAAATTATCCAACGGTGAATTTTTCATAATTTTCTGAGACAGTCAAATTTTTGGGTAAAAATTAAATACCGTTTAAATATATAATGTGTTTTATGACATCATAATGACCCAATGGTGATGTAATAAAATACTACAATGATTATGTTCGGCCAATATATGTTTTACCATTAAAATAATGTGATTTTGGGTTTGTTTGACTTACTTTTCAAAGCATTAATGAACCCCTCAAGACTTATTCAACAATTTGCCTTTTTAAAATTAATTTCCATGGGAGTGTGACTCACCTCCACATAAGCAACCTTATTATTTTAATATGTTCGGAACTTGTACTTGTAAAATATATTTTTCCTCTTCCCTTTTCCAAAAACCATGGTCAAAAACTATGAGATGGTTTGTGGTTTGGATTAATTTAATATAAGGGGACCCAAACATAAATAATAAAGATTTCCCTCACCTTTCCTATATAAACCCACACAAGCTCCCACTTCCTCTTCACTAAAATCCATTGGAGTTCGTCCAAAATCATCCCTACTCTTTCTATAATCCTCCCAAGGTGCCCCAAGCTCCCAAGAATCCTCTCACAAGCCTCTCGCTAGCCTTTGGAAGCACACATCCAAGTAATGGTTTTTTTCTTCCATTCTCCTTTTTGTCAATATTCATTAAGTTGTATTGCCCTTTAGATTTCAATTATGAATGTTGGAGTATGGTTTATCACCTAACCCATACTGCCCTCTTATTGTTTTAATTATGGGATACCCCTTTCTCTCTAATTAAATTCCTCCCATGTACACCCATTACTATGCCGAAATTCGGAAAGGAACTTCTCCCTCCTCTTTTACATTCAAGCAATACTTTTGTATCACGAATCTAAATTCCATTTAAATTGTTGGACATGTATCTATATAACCTCCTTACTATCCATTACATGTAAATATAATGAGGAACCCCTTTCTATCTCATCAACCTTTTTTAGGAATTCTTATGTCACGCCGTTATGCTGCCGAAATCGCACCGATTTTCTAAGCCAATGTCATTGTGTAGTGAATCCCATGCCAATTTCACCATCAAGGGTATTCCCCTTTATGCACATTTACTTATTGATTGTAAATTTTCATGTATTAATTCCATATTCCTTTATCGTGGAATAAATTATTATGTTTTATGAATCCATGTTTTATGATCCATGTGGCACAGTTATGCATGAAATGAAATGTTTAAGAAGGGTGTGCCCTTATAGTGCTCCAATGCATTGCGTAAAGTATAGTATCAGGATACGACATGTGAAATGAGTGTTGACTCATGATAATTCACGTGAAACTAGGTTTTACTTGTTCTTCATGTGCAATGAGGGTTTACTCATGCTCCATGTGCAATGAGCCTTGGCTCATGCTAATTCAATGTTAAGTGTTGTTGCCACATTTCCATGTTATGATTATCATACTTTATCATGCCTTTATGTTAATGTTTTTTATGCTCTATTGATATTACTATTGTCTAAAATGTATTGTACTCCTCATTTTATTCCATATGTACTCCCTTACTAGGCTTTATAGCTCACCCTTTTCATATGCATGTCCTTAGGTTATCACATGCAATGCTAAGTACGAGGGAATGTAGTGGTCATGTAAAGGAAGTTTTAAATAAAGATGTTGTATTTCTTGTTTTAAGTTTTTATGTAATGATCCCAATCCCCAAAGACACTAAACCTCTTGATCTTCTTTGTTGTATCAAGTGATGTTTTATGTAATGAATCATGGTTAAGTTGTAATAAAAAGCAGGGTTGTCATAGTTGGTATCAGAGGATAGGTTTAGTTATTTTTGGGATTAGGAATCCCTAGTAAAGCCTTAGATACAAGACTATGTATAATAAATACATCCCTATGTTTTGGTAAATACTAAGTAATTTTTCTATCAAACAAATACATCCATGTCTGGATACGAGCAGGTAGAGGCGGCTTTGGCCCAGATGTATCCTAGGGGTAAAACCCGAAAACACCGCTTTGAGCTAGACTCGAACGGGAACTGGTGCACGACAACGGGCCTTGCTGCACTCTTCGTTATGAAACTCCCAGGGGATATGTTTTGATAAATTTACAATCTTGGTATTAACCCTTATTAAGGGAAAAATGCCCCTCATAATATATGTTAGAAAGTAGATCATGAAAAGCCTAGATTGAATCCTATAGACTCATGAGTTAAAGAAATTAATGTGTATTTATAAGTCATCAACTTTTTTCTTTAGATTTACCTTTATATGTTATCTGTAACTTTCCTTTTAATCCAGCCAATGGCCGGTAATAGGAGGACTCAGGCTAACAACCGTTGTGATGATCAGTGTGATGATTGTACTAATGAGATGCCCAATCCAATGGGAGTGGGAATCGCGAACTTTGTCACACTTCTCTGTCAGCTTACTCAAGTTTTGAATATAAACATGGGTCATGAGGAATGTTCAACCCCCCTAAGAAAGAAAACGTCACTATCGAGAGGTTCATGAGACAAAGGCCTCCTACTTTTAGTGGATAATCCGATCCCACAATCGCTGAACAATGGATCAACTCCATTGAAAACATCTTCTCCATACATCATCGTTATGAACAAGAGAAGGTTCTCCTGGATACTTATCATATGGAGGGTGAAGATGATCAATGGTGGACATTGGTCAAAAATATGAAGCCTGAGGAAGTGATCGAGGCTTTGGAATGGAAGGAATTCCAGAAGATGTTTTTTGATAAATATTTTCCACGCACCCTCCGGCTTAAGATGGAAAGGGACTTCCATTACCTCAAGAAAAAAGATGAAGAATCTGTGGGAGCGTATGAGGAAAAGTTCACAAGACTTGCACGATACGCTTCCGGCTTTTTTGTTACCCCCGAATGCAAGGTTGAACACTTCTTTGGTGGGATAAAGCCTAGCTTGCGGAAAGCATTAGCGATCTGTGACTTCGACAAATATGTGGAAATTGTCCGATGTGCCCCCAACGTCGAAATGAAGATCAGATAATCACAGGGGTATCATGGGGACAAGAAGCGTAAGATGGAATTCAATTATGGTGGTCTGATGGATAAATCCAACGGCGCTAAGAAGTTCCAGCACCCCACTTTCCAAAAGAGCGAAAAGAAGCACCCTGGAAATTGCCTTAAGGGGACGAGAAAATGATTCAGGTGTGGAAGAGAAGGGAACCTAGCTTTTAATTTTCGGCAAGAAGGACTCGCGGTTGCGACAGAGGAGAGGAATGCTCTGTTCGAACCTCAACGTGTTTTTCAATTCTACAAATGCAAAGAACTGAGCCTTTTTGCAAATCAGTTCACTAATCCATGGTTTATCAGAGGCAACCAACAATCTCCAAGACAGCAAGGAAGAGGTTTTTCCATCACTTCTGCCGAAGTAAACCACGACAGCAATGTGGTGACAGGTACGCTAGTTATTCATTTAAGAATAGAGAACATACTTTTTGATTAAGGTTCTACTCTTTCTTTTATATCTCGAAATTTTAGTAGAACAATCTCATCACCACCATAAATCATGGAAGTAAAGATGTCGGTGAGTACGGAAAATGGGGCAATCATTGCATCTCATGAATATAAGTCGACCACTATTATAATCTGTGGATTGAATTTCCCAGCGAACATCTTCATACTCCCTTTTTTTGAATTTGATGCAATTCTTGGCATGGATTGTCTTTCCTTATATAGAGCCAACATAAATTGTCGGGAGAGGGAAATCACACTCTATATGGAGAATCAACCCCTGATTCATTACAAGTGTCGAGAGGAATATGAATCCCCTCTAGCTCTATCATCTAAAGCATGGATATTATTGCCCTATGAGCACGCGTATCTAGCTCAGATGATTGAGTCCAAGGAAGAAACCATCCTTGAAGAAATGCCTATTGTGAGGGAATTTGCTGAAGTGTTTCCTGAGGAACTGCCTGGTCTTCCTCCAAGAAGAGATGTTTAGTTCTTAATTGAACTTATACCTGGAGCACTACCAATATCCAAGACTCCATATAGAATGGATGTTGTAGAGCTTGAAAAGATGAATAAACAACTACAGGAGAATCTGGATAAAGCATTTATATGCCCAAGTGCCTCACCATGGGGTACACCAGTCCTCTTCGTCAAGAAGAAGGATGGGTCAATGTGGCTTTGCATCGATTATTGTCAACTTAAAAAAAACATCATAAAGAAAAAGTATCCTCTCCCAAGAATGGATGACTTGTTTGATCAGTTGTGTGGAGCACAATACTTCTCCAAGGTGGACTTGCGGTCGGGATATTATCAAGTAAGGGTGATGAAGGAACATATCCCCAAGACTGCTTTTCGAACAAGGTACAGGCACTATGAATTCATAGTAATGCCTTTCGGACTCACCAATGCTCCAGCAATATTCATGGACTTGATGAATAGAGTCTTTAGAGATTACGTTGACAAATTTGTGGTAGTATTTACAGATGATATTCTAATATACTCAAAAACCAAGGAGGATCATGAGGAGCATTTAAGAACTGTACTAGAGACTTTGCACAAGGAAAAGATCTATGAAAAGTACAACAAGTTTGAGTTCTAGTTTAAGGAGGTCTCACTCTTGGGCCATATCATCACAATCAATGGGATATCTATGGACCCCTCCAAAACAGATGCAATTAAGGGATGGCCGAGGCCAACATCGGTAACAGATATCCGTAACTTCTTGGGGTTAGCTGGATATTATCGACGATTTATGAGAAATTTTTCACGATTGTCCAACCCTCTTACCAAGCTAAATTTAAAGGGAGTAATGTTTTTTTGGAGTGATGAATGCGAAGAAAGCATCAAGGAGTTGAAAAGGAGGCTTATCACTGCACTCGCGCTCACTTTACCCACAAGTGGGGAGATTTTTGTGGTATTCAGTGATTCTTCGAAGAAGGGATTAGGATGTGTACTAATGCAGAATGATAAAGTGATATCCTATGACTCAAGGTTGTTGAAAATCCATGAGCAGAACAATCCAATGCATGATCTAGAGTTGGCGGCGGTGGTCTTTTCCTTGAAAATCTTGCGGCATTATCTCTATTGAGAAAAATGTGAGATATATACTGAGCACAAGAGTCTTAAATATATATTCACACAGAAATGGCTTAATATGCGCCGGGGAAGATGGATAGAGCTCATCAAGGATTATGACTGTTCAATACATTACCACCCTGGGAAAGTGAACAAGGTGGCAGATGCCTTAAGTAGAAATGATCAAGCGATTCTATAAATGATGAGAATTGAGAAGGATCCAATCTTCTTAGACTTGATGATGATGGATGTGGGAATCAAAAAGATGGGAACATCATCAATCCTTTCACAAATGATTTCTCAACCATCTCTTTTGGAAAGGTTAAAGGATTCTCAAAAGGATGATGTGGGAATTCATGAAAAAGTGGAAGCTATCAAAAAGGGGAAATCCTCAGAGTTTAATGTTAATGAAGAAGGAATTGTGCGGTTTGGGAAAAGACTATGTGTTCCATCAATTCTGGAGCTGAAGAAGGAACTTTTGGATGATGCACATAGTTCAAATTTCTCTATTCACCCGGGAGAACAAAGATGTATCGAGATCTCCGAGAAAACTTTTTGTGGGATAATATGAAGAATGAGATCACCGAATATACATCAAAGTGCCAAGTGTGTTAGCAAGTGAAGGCAGAGAGGAAGATATCTAAGGGGATGATGCAACCATTGCCCATACCAGAATGGAAATGGTAGAAAATCACTATGGATTTTGTCACCGGACTTCCGAGGACATCCAAAGGCAACAATGAAATCTGGGTTATTGTGGATTGTCTTACAAAGACTTCAAACATCATTGCTATTCGGGAAGATTTCTCATTGGATCAAATAGAACGGATATATATTAGGGAAGTGGTAAGGTTGCATGAAGTACCCCAATCTATTGTGTGTGACAGAGTTCCAAGATTCACCTCTAAGTTTTGTAAGAGTCTTCAACATGCTCTGAATACTGAACTAAACTTCAGTACAACCTATCATCCTCAAACTGATGGCCAATCTGAGCTAACTATCCAAACACTTGAGGATATGTTGAGAGCGTGCTCAATGGACTTCAGAGGAGGATGTGATCAACATATTCCTCTGGTTGTGTTCTCTTATAAAAATAGTTTCCACTCGAGCATCCAAATGGAACCATATGAGTCCCTGTATGGGAAAAGGTGCAAAACACTGGCATGTTAGGATGTGGTCGGTGAACGTAAGCTGCTTGGACAAAAAATGGTCGAGGAAATGGTGGAGAAGGTGAAAAACATCTAGCAGCATATCGAGGCAGCTCAGAGTCGACAGAAGAGTTAAGAAGATAACCGTCGACGAGACCTTGAGTTTAAAGTTGGAGACATGGTGTTTTTACGCATATCTCAATGGAAGAATGTCATGAGGTTTGGAAATAAAGGGAAGTTAAGTCCAAGGTACATCGGCCCCTTCGAGATTCTTGATGGTTTCGGGGTTATGGCCTATTGACTAGAACTTCCACATACTATGGCCAAAGTACATGATGTCTTTCATGTATCACTCTTAAAGAAGTACATACCGGACCCTTCACATGTACTCTCTTCCAAGGTGGTACAATTGGAAGATGATCTTTCTTATGAGGAGCAACCAGTGAAGATCTTAGATCATAGAGAAAAAGTTCTACGAAATAAGACAATGCCCCTCGTCAAGGTGTTGTCGAGAAACCACAAGTTTGAAGAAGAAACTTGGGAGTCGGAGGATATGATGAAGTTGAGTTACACACATTTCATTTAGTGTGGGAAAAGGAAAATTTCGAGGGCGAAATTTCTTAAGGGTGGAATATTGAAACGACCCAAAGTTTCATAAATGGAAAATCCTTCTTGATCTAGTTAAATGTCTATTTATGAAAAATGTTTTTATAAGATGTCAACATCTTTGGTTTTATGTTATGAACTTTGACTGTTATTAATATAGTCGTTGAACAATGGTCACATGATTAGTATAAATATAAGGCTTTAACGAACCCAATTTTACACAGACAAAGGAAGTGATGGCCTCATCTAGTAGAATTGCCCCATACGAAGCCCATTTGTCGGAACTCAGAAATGTGGTGGCATCCTTGGGCTTCAACCTTGACCAAGCCCAAGATGAGCTTCATTATGTCAAGCTCGAATGTGACCATATATGGGAAATATAGAAGTTGATTGAAATTGCCACTCGAGCGATGTTATCCGAGCCACCCCAAGAGTCTGTCACCATCGCACACCTTACCCTTAGGGCTTATGCGGCTATTTTAAGGGGTTATGTAACAAATAAGTAGTACTATGTTCATGTACATTATTTTTTTGTATATAATAATGAATATAACTTCTAGTCATTTTTGATACATTGTAAATAGTTTTTAAAGTACAAATGGTGTTTTTAGTTATTATTTAATTAAGAAATCTATTTTATTAAATCAAGGGATTTTTGAATTAAAAAATATTTTAATAAAATAATAATATTTTCAGTAAAATTAATTAAATATAAATGATCTTATAAATTTATGAATGCAATTAAAATGTTATATTAAGGTTTGAAAGCCATTTCTGTCAAAACACTGGAATTTTCGATAAATGTTGGTTTTTATTTTAAAAGTGAAAATTAACATATTTAGAAAATTTTTTAGATAAAATAATTGTAATTTCTGGAATCAGGATGTAGAAATTATCCAACGGTTAATTTTTCATAATTTTCCGAGACAGTCAAATTTTTGGGTAAAAATTAAATACCGTTTAAATATATAATGTGTTATATGACTTCATAATGACCCAATGGTGATGTAATAAAATACTATAATCGTTATTTTCTGCCAATATATGTTTTACCATTAAAATAAAGTGATTTTGCGTTTGTTTGACTTAATTTTCAAAGCATTAATAAACCCCTCAAGACTTATTCAACACTTTGCCTTTTTAAATTAATTTCATTGGGAGTGTGACTCACCTCCACATAAGAAACTTTATTATTTTAATATGTTCGGATCTTGGCCTTGTAAAATATTGTTTTCCTCTTCCCTTTGGCAAAAACCATGGGAAAAAACCATTGGATGGTTTGTGGTTTGGATTAATTTAATATAAGGGGACCCAAACCTAAATAACAAAGAATTCCCTCACCTTTCCTATATAAACCCACCCAAGATCCCACTTCCTCCTCACTAAAATTAGTTGGAGTTCGTCCATACTATGCCATACTCTCTCTAGAATCCTCCCAAGGTGCCCCAAGCTCCCAAGAAGCTTCTCACAAGCCTCTCTCTAGCCTTTGGAAGCACACTTCCAAGTAAGGGTTTTTTTCATCCATTCTCTTTTTTGTCAATTTTCATTAAGTTGTATTTCCATTTAAATTTAAATTATGAATGTTGGGGTATTGTTTCTAACCTCCCCCATACTTCCCTCTTATTTTTTTAATGAGGGGAGACCCCTTTCTCTCTCATTAAATGCCTCCCATGTACACCCGTTACTATGCTGAAATTCCGAAATGAACTTCTCCCTCCTCTTTTACATTCAAGCAATACTTTTGTATCATTATCTAAATTCCATTTCAATTGTTGGGACATGTATCTATATAACCTCTTTATTTTCCATTAAATTTAAATATGATGAGGAAACCCTTTCTCTCATCAACCTTTTTTAGGAATTCTTATGTCACGCCGTTACGCTGCCGAAATCGCACCGATTTTCTAAGACAATGTAGTTGTGTAGTGAATACTAGTCCCATTTCTCCATCATGGGTATTCACCTTTATGAACATTTACTTATTGATTGTAAAGTTTCATGTATTAATTCCACATTCTTTTATCGTGGAATAAATTATTATGTTTTATGAATCCATGTTTTATGATCCATGTGTCACACTTATGCATGAAATGAAATGTTTAAGAAGGGTTCACCCTTATAGAGATCCAATGCATTAGGTAAAGTATAGTATCATGATACGTCATGTGAAATGAGTGTTGACTCATGCTAATTCAAGTGCAACAAGGGTTTACTCGTGCTTCATTTAAAATGAGGGTTTACTCATGCTCTATGTGCAATGAGCCTTGGCTCACGCTAATTCAATGTTAAGTGTTGTTGCCACACTTCCATGTTATGATTATCAGGCTTTATCATGCCTTTATGTTCATGTTTATTTTATGCTATATTGATATTCCTATTGTCTAACATGTATTGTACTCCTCATGTAATTCCATATGTACTACCTTACTGGGCTTTATAGCTCACCCTTTTCTTATGCATGTCCTCAGGTTATCCCATGCAATGCTAATTATGAGGGAATGTAGTGGTCATGTAAAGGAAGTTTTCAATAAAGATGTTGTATTTCATGTTTTAAGTTTTTATGTAATGATCCTAAGCCGGAAAGACGCTAAACCTCTAAAGCTTCTTTGTTGTATCAAGTGAAGTTTTATGTAATGAATCATGTTTAAGTTGTAATAAAAAGCAGGGTTGTCATAGTTCCTCTACCCGCCGAGCCACCGATGCCACCAGCCCCAGCCGTTGAGAGTGAATGTCACCTTAGTGCACTGCACGAGTTTCAGCGTCAGAGACCGCCCATGTTCCGCGGGGAGACAGACCCTCAAGCAGGTCGAGGATTGATTGGAGGTTGTAATTCAAGTTTTCCGATTAGTGGGGACACCAGCTGACCTCATGGTTATACTTGCAGCGAGCCTCGTGCATGCGGAAACAGGAAGATGGTGGAGTTTGATGCTCCAGGTGCACGACAAGGCATCCCTTATGTGGGCAGACTTCGAGAGCCTATTCTGGGTAGAGTTTGTACCATCTATCCTTCGAGCGGCACGTATACAAGAGCTACTTCATCTTCAGCAGGGTAGCATGACAGTGGCACATTATTCAGCGAGGTTCACCGATCTGTCGCGTTACTCTAATGATATGGTACGAGACCCGTTCTTCAGGGCCCGAACATTCGAGCAGGGGCTCAGGCTAGATATTAGAGCTTCAGTTGTTCCGACGCAGACAACGGTGTTGGAGCGACCCCTCTTAGTGGAGAGTTTCATTGCTGAGCAGTCTCTAGCAGAAGGACCCACCACTATTCGGCATGAGGTAGAGTCTTCTACAGCGGGCAGTAGATAGATGACGTAGAGGTCCAAGAGGACCATACCTACTGGTGATCGACCGCATGACATGGGATTGTGTGTGCGAGGCACCCAGGGTGGAGAATGACTTACCAGGAGCAGACAGTGCTACTCCTACGGTGGGGTTGGTCAAATGGCACGTGACAGTCCAACCCGCCACACAGATGACCAGCGGATAAATGAAGGACCTCCCAGGCAGAGGCAGAGGTTCGATCGGTGTGGATCGCAAGGAGAAAAAGACTAATGCAGGGGAGCTAGTCATGCAGCTGGAGGTGGAAGATTCTTCGAGGTTTTTCCACCACAACCACCAAGAGGTCCACCCCGACCGCAGGGAATAGGTGGACATGGGAGAGCACAACTTCAGGTAGCTGAGGCATTTGACTATGGAGCTCCAGAAGCTGGGGGAAAAGAGCGAAACTAGTTCCAGGCATGGAGGCTTTGTGGTTGGTGATTCTAGATTTCTTTTTGTTGATGTTTTGGTTGTCTGTGTCTTTGTACTTTGATATGTAGTAATAAAAGACACCTTTCTTTGTGGCGTTTACTTTCCTGTCCCCTCTTTATGTTGTTACTAAGAAGTTTCAATTTAAACTGTTGACTTGACCCTCACTTTTGATATTACTACTAGAGGAAACCCAGTGACCACACACTGATGCCGACAGTGTGACTCAAACCTTGGAGGTGAGAGTAACGGTTGGATATCTTGGTAGTAGCATCGAGGCCTTACGACATCATCATTGGTATGGATTTGTATAATCTATATCGGGATTGACATTAATAGGAAAAGAACATGGTTCATCCCAAGGATGAGACCGAATTTCTCTTATCGGCAAATAAGAAATCTTACCATCTATTGTAGGACCAGAGAAGGTCCAGGTCATCCAGGAGCAGATGAGGACAGCTCAGAACTGACAAAAGTCTTGTGCTGACAGGAGGCAGAGACCACTAGAGTTTGAGGATGACGAACACGTTTTCATACAGGTCTCACCTCGACATGGTTTACGGAGTTTTGTCCGGGGCGGAAAGTTATCTCTATGCTTCATCGGACCCTTCTAGGTCCTCAATGGGGTAGGCGAGTTGGTTTACCGCTTGACCCATCCACCTCAGCTGCACCATGTGCACGATGAATTCCATGTATATCAGCTGAGGAGATACGTGCGTAACCCGACTCATATATTTGATGATGGGGTGACTTTTGCGGAGGTCCCAGTGGAGGTAGAGGATCGAAATGAGCGGGTCCTACGTGGGTGGTCGATTCCTCTAGTGTGCATCAGATGGTAGCACGAAAACCTCTAGAAGAGCACTTGGGAGCGGGAGGCTCAGATGCGTCCTCAGTACCCACATTTTCCCCCTAGTTTGTGATGTATCTTT
The DNA here is from genome assembly GCA_963277665.1 of Viscum album. Classification (NCBI taxonomy): domain Eukaryota; kingdom Viridiplantae; phylum Streptophyta; class Magnoliopsida; order Santalales; family Viscaceae; genus Viscum; species Viscum album. Next base: position 292,895,919 of record OY728165.1, read on the forward strand.
ACGGGGATGTAAAGCCCTGAGGTGTGAGTAATGTAAAGACCAGTAAATTTCAAATTAAATTTTTGTCTTAATTTTATTTGGGATTTTACGAGGGTGCAGTTTCTGGCGGCACCTGATTCTGAGCCCCGGTGTGCCCGGAATCAATTTCTGAATTTTAGCTCGGGTACGTTCATTGAACGAACGGGCATGTTTTTCTATCATTTGAACCGATGCTCGGAATCGAAATCTGAGGGCATCGATGGAATCACAGCGCCGATAATTACCTTTGAATTCCTTTTTTGGAGTTGCTTTTGCTCAGGTAAGGTTATTTAAAAAGTGGGTTAACTAAGGAATGAAATAATAATATTGTGCTACAATTTTTTATTTCTATTCTAAGTAGTTTAAACCCATGCATGGAGGTTGGAGTGGGACCCACTATATCCTAACTTCTCTATGTAGAATATTAGTGAAGTGGGGCCCACACGAGCCCCACCTCTTCAAATTTATCTAAACACCCTCTCGTGCATTTATTTGTGTAACACACCTGAACCCCCTTTTAATGACATGTCAACTCTCCCAAATTAAATGGTCTGTTAAACACTCTTCAATTAATATAATTAATTGGGTGAGATCTTTGAATTTCAATTTAATGATGGAGTGTGTGTGTGTGTGTGTGTAAATAAAATAAGAAAACATCTTATTTTATCGTGGGGGGAATTCGCTGTGTGGAGGGGAGAACTCTTGAAGATTTCCTTCATCCTTCTTAATAAATGCGAAGAACACCAAAGTTTCGACGAAGAACGCCGTCTCATATTTGCGTCTTCTTTCCGCGTCGAAGGAAGCAAGACGCCACATTCTTCATCGAGATAAAACCGACGGCTTATACGGAGCCTCGTCCCGCAATGCCGTCTTCCACGATGTCTTTTTCCTGCGACGATCCTCGATCGACGACTTGATCGAGGTAGGGGTTTGATTTTGATCGTCAATTACTCATTGCTGTTAATCGTCAATTTTCAATGGTCCACTTGTTATCAATTTAACGGGAGGAGTTTGGACCACCCAATCACGGCCGAACACCCTTCCCATTTGTGGGTTTGTTCGTTGCGGCTCGAACGAAGGAGGCACGGTGCAACAGCACCATGCGGGAACAAGGAGGAGCTCAACGAAGAAGAGCGGTGCTGTCGCGCGGTGCTGTTTGGGCCGAAAGAGGCCGCTGCCGGAGCAGGGCCATGGCAGAGGGGCGCGGTGCTGTTGCACTGCGCCAGAGAACTACGAAGAGGCCGCTGCCAGAACGGGACCGCAACAACGTTTGAAGGCCGTCACAGTGAAGAGATGGTCCAAGGATGACCACTGGCGAAGACAACCGGCAAAACGGACCACCTAAGTGCGCTCAGTGGTCCGTGGAAAGCAGTAGAGCCGCGCCACCCCGAGACACCACCGGAAAAAGCCCCCGCGGCCTAGCCGCGGGGGACCAGAAAGGCTTTGTGGTTCCGAGTTTAGGGGAGGCGGCACGGCTTTAATGTCGCACTGTTCTATCAACCTGGGGGGGGGGAACAACACCCCCCCCCCCATTTCCGCTCACCCAGCGGGTGCCCGGGCCAGACCCGACCCGGGTCGGGTCGACCCAAGGGGGTATCGGGCCGGGTCGGACCGGCTCAAACCCCCTATTTTCGGGCTGTTTCGTTCAAACATCCATAACATGGGATACGTACCTACGATCGACGCACCATCAGTTGAAATGAGATCCTTCGATCAAGACGGTCTTTTCAGTATATTACAATCACAGTTTCGAATAACTTTGGGTATAGTCGGGTTGGTTCGAACACGAGACCAACCAGGCCCTCGGAGCGGAAATGCCTATAACTTGAGCTCCTGACGTCCAATTGATGTACCATAGATTTTGTTGGACTCCTCAAAGTGAGACAGACCTTTTGGTTTACTCCTCATGAGGTTTGACGCAGTTGGAGTATGGTCGGGTTGGATTCTACCTGAAATCCAACTGGGCCCCTAGAACGGAAAAGCCGTTAAATTTCAGACCGGACGTCTGTTTGACGAACCGTCAGTGGTGTTAGTGATCATGTTGAGAAAAGGTCCCTATGATTATACCCTATGTGAGTTCAGGGTACAGTTGAGATACAGTAGGTTTGGTTCGTACACGAAACCAATAGGGCCCCTAGGACAAAAAGGCTAATAACTCTCAGACTGGGTGTTCGATTGATGTGTCGTCTGTCACGTTGAGTTCCTATCGACGAGACGGAACCTTTGGATACATCAAATCTATTCTATGTGATAGTTGATGTATCAACCTCTTGGATCATGGAGCGGAACCTCCCGAAATTAGCGTGCTGTGTGCGGAAACCCTAGAGCTGGTTGAGACATGACGACTGTGACCGATCGACTCAGAGTGTTTCGATAGCTGAGTGGGGAGCGCTTGGTTGTAGCGGCAGACCCATGGAGGAGGAGCGCTTGGTTGCAGTGGCAAAACCGCTGTACTCAACAGAAGGAGTACCTCAGTAGGCTATGAGCGGGAGCGCTTGGTTGTAGTGGCAGACCCATGGTGGGAAGCGCTTGGTTGTAGCAGCAGGCCCACAGTACTCGACAGGTCGAGTACTACAATAGTCCAAGGTTAGTGGGAAGTGCCTGGTTGTAGCGGCAGTCCCACTATACTCGATAGAGGAGGAGATCCCAAGCAGCTATGGGTTTGATGGCAGAGACTTTCATACTGGAATCCTCCGTGGGTGCGACAATGATGACAACCATACTGGAATCCTCTGTGGGTTAGGCAGTGACGACTACAATACTTGTATCCTACGTGGCTCCAAGCTAGATGAATCAGTAACTACATATGATCATCTCATTTTGCTTTATAAATGATGTATACCTGTGTGAGATGAGTCTTGACTTTCAATCATTATCTTCGATATGATGGAATTGCTTTCCTATGTGGATTGGGTTGTTGTTTCCTATGTTGATTGGGTTGTACTATCCTGTGTGGACGTGATTGAACTAGGGCATGGATGTTGGAGCCAAACTGGAATTGATGACATAGGTATATGTATGGTCATATACCTAAGTAGTGTTGGATGTTAGTTCGTGATTGTATCATTCCTTTGTGGATTATTCTTTCTGGATTTTGGGAGACCATCAGGGGTCTTGGGGTTCCTACTGAGTAGCGTATACTCACCCTTGCACGGGCTATACCCGTACTACATTGTGTTGGATGCAGACGACGGACATCGCTGATCATGGTTGAGGCATGTGGATCATGTCGGTACCTAGAGGTGGACCGCTGGGTGGGACATACATAGAATGGATGGCTGGACCAGAGGATATGAGGAGGCTATCTGTACCCACCCTTCAGGTGGGATTTCTAGTTGACGGCTCGAGATTGCTGCTTTACTTTTCAATTGCTGTACTTTCTTTCCAGTTGTACATTACTTTCTTTTTGGTTTTGTATTCTGGCCCACTTACTTTTCCACACTTACTATTGTACCCAGTTTTACTTAGTTTTTATTTCTGATTGCTCACACTGTGGTTTTGTTTACTTTAAAAAGGCAATGCCTTCCCCTTTTTTTCGGGATTTACACCTTAGTGATAGTTTCTAGCCCCTAGCCTATGGGAGGTGGGCCTGGGGTAGTCATGACATGAGTCCCGGGGATGGGTCATGACATTTCTTCCAAACACATTTACGTACTAAAGTCTATGTTTTTTACTTGTCCATAATTCATAAGGTGTTTTGTTATAAAAAAGGTTTAATTAAAACACAATTTATAGTATAACAAGAAGTAATAACTACTTCATCCCACAATTGTTTAGCAATAGAATATTAACTCAACATGGTTCGAGTGAGATCTTGAAAATTTTAGTTCCTTATTTCAACAAAAAAAATTTTTGAGGAGTTCTGGGAGATGAGAAGTTATTATTAATGACTTTTTTACATCTTCCAAATAAAAATTTTGGAATTCTCCCCCATGATCACCATAAATAGTTATCAATTGATGGTTTTTCTCACTTTTGACTTAGGATCAAAAAATTTTAAAATAAGAAAAGCCTTTATATTTCATTGTTAGAAAATAGACCCATGTAAATATAGTGTAATTATCAAGTAAAAAAATACATAGTATTTTACACCAGTACTACCAGTTTGTGTTGGACCAAAATGATTCATATGCAGTAGTTGTAATGCATCAAAAGTTGAGACATCCTTAATTTATTTTAATCTTGACTTATGGGGCTTTACATATTAATAGGGATCACAAAATTTTGAATAATCAAATCTATGCTGTGGTAACTCCTTAAAAAATCTTTTTATTGATATTTTTCATAAGTTCCTAAGGTTATAATATCTTAGTCTTCTATTCCATAACCATGATTTATCTTCCATTTCAAAATGACAAGGTAGACCTTGGCTCCTATGATCTTCTATGTTCAGTGTATAAACATTCTCAACCCTATGGGCAGAAATAATAAATTCTTCTATAGAATTCTGTACTAAGGATTTATCATTCCTAAAATTTACAAGGTAACCTTCATCAGCTAATTAGAGTATACTTATGAGGTTTTGAATGAGACATTTAACAATGAAAACATTTTAAATTAAAGCTTTTCCAAGAAGAAATTTTTTTACCTATACTAACAATTTCTCCATGAGAATTATCTTTGAATGTTACTTTTCCTCCATTCATCTTGGTAATCTTTTCAAAGAAGTTTTTGTTACCAGCCATGTTGTGGGAACATCCACTATCCATGTACCATTAAATTTTTTGGTACATCTTTTATTTTCCTAAAAATAAAATAGTTATACTTTCAGAATCCAATTTTTTTTGGATAAAAAACTATTGAATGTAAAATCTTATGTATCAACATTTTCATTACAAGATAATCCCTATGAAAACATTTGTTTAGGTTTTTTTCAATAACAATTTTTCTCCCAATGTCCAGCACATAGACACTTCATGAAAAAAGGATCACTTTTGGGAACCAAATATTAATTACTAAAAATAGGTTTCAAGTGAGTATAACCAAATCCTACACAATTCCTAAGAAGATGGAGTTGTGAATACATTTTATCAAATTCTTTCCTTCTAGAAGTGAAATTTGATAAAAGTATATTTGAGAAGAAAATTTCATATTTTCGTCAGATGACCAAATTCTTATCCTCAAAATCAATAGTTTTAGAAATTTTGTAATTCTTTAAAACCATTTTCTTATAAATAACATTTTCATGAACCATAAAAAAATTTATCCTTCTCAGAATTAACTTCCTTAAGTTTTTTTTAAAAATTTTGTTAAAATAAAAATTTTATAATCACCATCCATAGAAATAATTGATACTTCTTTTTTTAAAATAGAAATTCTAAAGTTTTATTACTCTAACTTCTTCATTATCATATAGTTCTCATTATCAAGTAATTTAAAAAATATATCAACTTATTTAAATGAAGGTAAGATACTATCCTTTGATAAGGAAGATTCATCATCTGAAGATTGACAATATAATTCATTAGAAATATTAGTGTTTATTGAAATACTGGTTAAGGATATACCATTGTGTACCTTATCTATAAGAAAATTATTTTCTATAGGAAATATGGCTAATAGACCAGTATTATTCTAAACATAAGATTCATATTATAAAGATTCATCTAAAGATTCACCACCATGGGCACACCTTAGGTTATTTTCATTTACAACATTCATAGCCTTAGATTTGTTGTGATTCTTTCTGTTCCTTTCATAATTATTTTTGGTTTCTTCTTTTTCTTAAGCATATGATAATCTGGTCTAATATGTTCGTCTCTTTTTCATTCATAACAATTTACTTCAATATAATTATTATACTTTCTATCTTTCTTCTTATATTGGTACTAAAAATCATTCTTTCCCACCATCTTGTTAATCCTTAGAGCAATATTGGCTAATTCATTCTCAGAGTGATCACTATCACTTGATTCAGATATAACAACTTCATTAGCTTCAAGTCTAGTTACCCTTTCAAGAGTCCTGGATTTGGATGTAGTAGTGAAAGATACACCTCCATTACCATTTGTTTTCTTATTGAAATTTGTATCTCTCTACATTCATGTGTTGTATCGAAGAAGAGTTCCAAATAACTCATCAAGAGTAATTTTAGATACTTTTATATTTTCATCAATAGTTGTCCTTTTGGATTCCCATTCATTGGGAATGATATCAATTATATAGTCCACAATAAATTCATCATCAAGAACTTTCTCTCCCATATATTTAAGAAAATTGACGATATCCAAAAATCATTATTTCAATTTTTAAATAGTTTCTTTATTAGGAATTAAAAATCCATGATATTCAGCTCTAAGAATATCTCTTCTAGTTTCAGTCACATTAGAAGACCCAAAGTTTGTAACTTAATGTTTTTTCCTGATTATGTTAGAGGCATCATAAGAGGTTATTTGGATATATATATTCCTTGTCATTGAACATAAATGAGCATTTCATACCATGTAGTTTAATTGATATTCATTGTTTTTCTTGGTTGGTGAATGTTATGACTTGCAGAACTTTTGTACTCTCAAGTGAGAATGAAAAAATTATACACTCCATTGTTAATAATAAAGGTTTTCATAATGTCTCTCAAGTACTCATAACAATTACCATCAAAGATAGGTGGTCTAGTAGGATTAAGGTTGTCTATTAAACAAACATTTATACCAACCATTCTATAAAAAATATTTTCCAAAAACTTGTTAATAGTAAAATTTTATAAACAAAGATAAAAATTCTATGAAAAACATGAGTAGGTAAAGTTAAGCAAGAAAAGTTGATAAAAAAACTTATATATAAGTATAAGTATTTATAAGACCTCATCTGACACCAATTGTATTATCGAAATATAGATGTCGATGCTCAATTATAAAGGGGGGGGGGAATTTTAGGTTTCAAAAACATTCACTTTTAAACTTATGAAAAACTATTTTTAACAAAGATAAACAAGATGGATTCAAAAAACTTGTTTTCTTATGAATTAAGTAGATAAATGGATGGTCATCGGTCCAATTATAAGAAACCTAAAATTAAATCAATCAATATTATGATAAAATAATAAGGTTTTTCTTAGAGAAATATTCTACCATAAATCATATAGAATCTTATTTATTATAGTATAAAATTATAAGACTGTATAATAAAGTATTAATTTCTATATTTTAAAAAAATAACATGGAAATAAAACATGTAACAACAATAAGTAAATAAGTAGGAAATAATTTATCTCCAAGGGAAAGGGGTCCAACAACGTTGGATAAAGGTCCATAAATTTATACTATCAAAAAATCCAGTCTTACTCACACTAGGGTAAACCCTAGATATGAATATCAGAGTTTATCTTGCTATCCCCATAATCCCTTGAACATTAAGGTAGTAGACACCTCTGTCTTGCTATCTTGAGAATCCCTCGAGTATTAAGGTAGCTAGAACCATAGACTTCTTTTCCCAGGAAGTCCTTGATTGAATATAAAATCTATTGGAGTCACACTAAGCTAAACAAGTTGTTTACGGTTGAAAAATATGTTCATAGATCGTACATGTAATTTGAGTCTCTCTTCTGAGATATCACTTTACATCATGTAACATCAAGGATTTATTAATGTGTATTGAGATCATTCAAATGAGCTCCTATTTATAGGGAAAACCCCCCAATTCTTGGCTCCCTCCTCCAATAGTCATATTTTTCCTTGAATTTCAAAGGGACCTGTACACTTTTCACTCATCCAATAGTTATTTAAATATAGATTAAATGAAATAATTTCATTTTAACATAACCATGTGTATGGAAATTTAACATATAAGAAATGTATTTTTATGTTTATGTAACTAGAATATGATAATATTGGAACACAATATTTAAGAATTAAAAGATAACATTAGAAAGTATGAATAATAGAAATCTAAGTACATTGGAAAACAAAGTCTAAATATGTATAAAAATAGAGTTTTATTTTATAAGAACATGGAGTCTAAAATATATGGAATTCGGAGTCTGAATATTAGAGAATTAAGGGTCTGAATTTTAGTGAATTTAGAGTTTGAATTTCAATGAAATTAGAGTGAATTCTATGAAACTTGGAGACAAAAAGAGGATGAAACATAGTCTGAAAATAGATGGAATTGGAGTCTAAAAATAAACTGAATTAGAGTATAAAAATTGAGAGACTCAAATTCTATGAATCTGTAAGGTTACAAGGTTTTAGATAAGGATTCGATAATTATTAATGTAAATTAGTATTAAGAAAAATAAGGTTAAGTTAATATAAAGGTCATTAAGCATAACCAATAAAATTAATTTAGGGTTAATGAAAATAAATTTCATTATAGAAAGAATGATATATTTAATGAAGAAGTGTTTGTGATTTTCAACAAATAAAAGAATAAAAAAACTCATAAGAAAGCGTATTGAAATAACAAATTCATGATTATCATTTTTTCTTACTAGATTGGGATATCATAATGGGTCAATAAGTTTAATGATGATCATAAGCTAAATGTATTAGAAACCTGTTTTGAAAATTTATGTTATGAAATATTATGGTGAGTAATGGTATTTTTTGAGACATTCACCTTGGAGGAAATTATGGGTTTCTAGTTTTTGGGATGTAAAATTCAAGATATGAAATAACCTTTTAGGTTAAAACAAGTTATGGTTATTTGGATGTCATTATAATATTTATTGAATATTATAAGAATTATATTGTTTTTGAAAATGGACAACCCTTATGATGGGTGACAACCTATCACATCAAGCAAGACTGTATGGATCAAACCCACAATCAAAGGGCAATGATGCCTCATTTCCTACACCTCCCTACTTGAAGTCTATGGTTAGTATAAACTAATATTTTATGATAAATGATACGTGGATTAATACTAATATGATTTAGGATACATATATTTTATTGAATAGATATCCATAGTATTGGAAAATTATTTGAGGATTACGTGATAAATGTTATTTTGGAACACGTTCACTATTTTAGGAAGATTATTGGATTATGGTAAATAGAACAATATGTGATTTTAATAGAGTATTGGTAAAATTATATTTTGGAAGAATCTATGATTTTAATTATGGAATTATTTGAATTCGGTTATTTATGGAAATGATTAACCTATCATTGAGTGTATGTCATTTGGTTATTTATATTTCAGTATGAGACTGTAAGAGTGATTGATTTTATTTGGAGATACATGTTACATGTTTTCTTAGAAGACTTTGTGATAAAATTATTATTATTTATGGAAATGATTTACCTTATAAAGGATTATTTTTTAGGGTAATTGTCTGATATTTTACTAACCATTTTTGTTTTGGTTAATGTCTCAAGATAGGGGAAATATATATATCATATTTTATTGATTATATGATTCTCTAGAGGATAATTCTAGTGGATCACGTATGCGCTCAGTGTTTGAGAATTATTTTAGGTGATTCCCTAGGACTTCATTATTTTTTCCCCTAAGTCGGTTTCTATTATTTCCTTTTATTGTTCTTCCATTCTTTAATAAAAAATAGAGTTACATAAAAAATATAGATATTCTATCTCTACTTGTAATGTATGTTTGTTTCCTTATTTTCTTAGTCACCCTCATGAATAAATTACTCAACAATATGAAAAGGAACATAAAGGAAAAACATTTTCTCTCTACTTTTATTAATTATAAATAAAATAACATTTAAAACATCACAAGTTTGTGGTTTTCTTATTGTTACCTTTTTCCTAATAATATTTTTTACCACTCTCCATCAATACAAAATAGTTAGTATTTCTCGCATATCCATGTTTTCATACATGGAATCCTATTGTGTGTTATCTGAGGTGACCCTTGTACTTCTATTTCGTTCTATTAATGTTGTAGTTTTATTATCCATTTTACCGATTTGAAAATACAGTAATGATATTTTGAAAACTAAACCCTCATTTACCAAGCCCAAAATTAAAATTGCAAGGAAGAAATTTCCAAAAGGATGGGAGAATATAACATCACAAGTAATTATAGAATAAGGAATTATCATGTATATTAATATTTATAAATTAGATATTAAATTTAGCTTAAAGGGTACATTATTTGGGATATCGTACTCGACCCACAGTAATGAGTTTCTCTGATATTTTATGTTCCACACAAGACTAAGTTATATCAAGAAATAAAGAATTATTATTATTATTTTAAATGGTTGTTAATGCCAGACCATTTTATATGTGTGAATGAACAAAACTAACTCTATTATGTTTATAAATGTTTATTAAATGTTTTTTACTTTCATATAATAAATTTTATATGTTTAAAATGATAATAAATCCACTTCTAATCATAATATACACAAATATTTTTAAAAGGTAGTTTTACCACCTTTTGACGGAGAGGCTATTTTAAATTTACGTTTTGAAATATTTATATGTCTTATTTGATAAAATAATCTCGTTATTTGGAATTGATACTTTGAAATTTATTTTTTTACGTTTTTTTATTTTTAATATAATATTTATTTTTTAAAGAAAAGTGAAAACAATTGCATTTTAATTTAAAACTGCTTTTTCATCTATTATATTTATATCCTAAGGTTATAAATATTATTGTTTTTATAGTATAACTAGATTAATTTTTTTTATAATTTAATATAATGTTGGTTATCTTATGTAAATTAACATTAAAATTTTATAAAAACACATGTCAATCTTTTGATGGTTTTTATTAAAAAACGAATTCTATCATTTTAACAATAGAGACTAATATTATATTAATTAATTATACCTCTGGGTTTTAAAAATAAAAAAATTGATTAAATATTTGGAATATGTGGGTCTAAAATATGTTAATAGGTTACTTTTATTTTTTTGATATTATGAATAGTGACTACTGTAATTTTTATTTACCACGGTTTAATGTAAATTGGGTAAATTAAGGTAACAAAAAATATGATAAAGAAAAAATAATTAACCTAAAATGATTAAAAAGAAAATTGGATGAATAAACTAGACCCTTAACACCTAAGGATCAAAATTTATTCTTTTAGTATACTTTGTTCAATGAAAGTGACATAATTAGTATTAAATTCAAAGAAAGTGACATCATTCCACCCCGTTATCTCTTATAAGTATAAAAATTTCCATATAGTGATAACTGTTATGAAAATAAGAAAATAAATAGTTTATATAAATATATGTAAATTAACTACATCATAGTAATTTATTTACAATTTTTAGTGATTAAATAATTACTAGAAATATTGACACAACAATGATACAATAAAAATTTTATTAAGAGAAATATCAAATAAATGATATTATATATGTTAAAATAATTATTTTATTAAATAATTTATGTCATAAAAAAATTTATAAGTGAATATGAAATTTTATAAGACTATTAAATTATTTTATATAATTTATCACACTTTTTTATTTTATTTAAATTAAATAATGCGAATAGTGTCAAAATTGACATAATATATATTATATAAATATATTAATTAAAGAAATTAGTTAAAAAATGAAACATTTTAAAAATAAAAAACGAGATATTATAAGGTCTAAATGTTCATAAAGTATCTATTTATGTGAAATTTACCCCATATAAGTAAAATTAATGGCCTCTTAATAAATATAATGTTGTTACCATAATTAATGTTAAAAGAGAATAATTTATGGTAAATAAAAAATAGAAGGTTAAAAATAAAATAAATACATGTCTAAAAATTATTTAAAGATATTATTTAGTAATATAATAATATTATCTTCAACACAGATCGTTTTTAAGTTCTTTTAACTAAATAATTAATTTATATTCATTTAATATTTTAATCTTTTCCAACAGTGCCCCACTCCTCTCCTATAAAAGGTACTCACTATTACATATTACTCACACATCCAAAGCCTTTTTTTTGGGAATGGATCTTCCAAAAACACTTACTAAAATCTATCCCATGTTATTGAGGCCTTAGTTTTGATAGAACACCCTTCTTTGAGGTGTTAATGTGTTCCTCAATGGTGATCAACTGAAGAAGAGGTATCATTTTATTTAAGTATTTCCATTTAATTTCTTCTTCCACATCCATTAAAAATTCGTCATATAAGATGAAATATTAACAAAATTATACTTAATATATATAGATGTTATCAATTTAATATTTTCCCCTAAAACCATCTCTACTTCAATCAAAATTGGAAAGGAATTGACTGTTCGTGTGTACGTGTGAATTATCACCTCCATGAACTGATTTAGTTTATTTTGCAATACCGTCTATCATAATTTTTTATAATTAAGTAATTAATATTTATATGGTATATAAATGATATATTTAACACTTCAAAATAATTATATTTCAATTATGTTCTTCCCTTCCATGCTTATAAAAGCAATAATGTTGTTTGTGCGTACATGTAAACTATCACCTCCACGAAGCGATGCATATCGTTTTTATTCACCACATTATTGAATGATATCTATAGGTATTTTTGAATGATTATTATTATGATAATTATAATATTATTATTCTTTCATTATAATATAATAATTACTTTACTACCATAATGGTTAATTAAAAATGGAAAACGTTACTCATGCGTATATACGACGTACCATCTCTATGAATATAACATTGTTCATATTTGATATCCACAAAAAGTATTGATTTAAAAAGTATTACTAATGTATAAAAGTGAATATAATGTCTTTGATACTATTATAGAGATTATTTACTTTTTACCATGCTAACTAGTGATATCTAAACCATGTTCATTTTCGACTCAAATGAAATAATGAACTAGATAAAGCTTATAAATAAATTAAAAATTAAAATAAATTTGTTATTCAGTAATATAATGACTAAACATGATGGGTCAGACTCACGGTAATTTGTTTATCACTCACTTTTATTTCTGTGAGATTTCTATTATTCTCCACTTATTTCTTGTAAATGGCGTATCTGTGATAAAATTTGATATAAAATATCATGTTTATATTTATATTCATGGTATTAAATGATTCATTTTATGATTGTTAATTTTTGGTCATGTGATTTGACTGATTACAATGTCATAAAGGACTTCGCCTCAATCTCCGTTCGTCAAGGAAAAATTTGATAATTTACACTATAACAACCCTGGTATTTATAGAAAAATAATTTTGATTTCTATTAATACTTATGAAACATATATTAGTTTTATTTGAAATGGGACGTTTTTTTGATAGCCTACTCAACATGGAACAATGGATTTCTCTGAAATATTACATTGCAAACAATGTTGAGTTATACAAAAAAATAATATAATAATATTTTAAATGGTAGTTAATGAATAGATGTTGTATTGGTGGGAATAAATAGAAAAAACCACATTATGATTAAAACTGTTTTTAAATTTATCCAATAACATTTAAAAGCAAATAATGATAATGAATCCAATTTTAAGCATAAATACTCGAATATTTTTAAAAAACGTAGTTTTACCACCTTTTGATGGAGAACACCTTTTAAATATAGCTTTTTTCACTTTTATATGTCCTATATGACAAAATAAACTTGTTATTTAGATGTGAAACATAAAAATTTACATAGGGTAATGTTTTAGTATTTTTATGATAATGTTCATTTTTTAATAAATAGTGAAAATATAGCATTTTAAGTAAAAATATGTCATTTCATCTAATATATTTATATGGATAGATTATCATTTGAATTGTTTTCAAAGTGTTGTTGGACTACTTTTTTAACATTTAATCTAATGCTGTTCATTGAAATTAATTTTACTTTTTAATGAGACATAAACCCATGTCAATATGTTGATAGTTATTATTTCATAAAAACATGTTTTTTTGTTTTGACAATGAGAATTAATTTTAAATTTATTTCTTCAACTTATGTGTTTTGAATTTTGGAAAATGGATTCCATATTTGGAATTAATAGGTCCAAATTGTTTTTATAGTTAACTTTTTTTAGACATTATGAATAGTATGTTCAGTAAATATTTTATTTTCCATGGTTAAAGGATAAATCTGGTAAATAATTGTAAGAAAATAAAATAATAATTATTTTAAATTACCCTAACACAAGTCATAATTATATTGGGTGAGATATATCCATCCATGGGATTCATTGGGTCTTTTTTAGGACCCCATGGAGCCATTTGTGTTTGAAAATGACATTTAATTACTTTTAATTAAAAGTTAAGGAAAATATAACCAAAAAATGTATCTTTTAGTAAAATAATTTATATACGGGGTTATATAAGTTATCATAGTGACTATAAATTAAAATTAGAAGGATAAAAATATTTCCTAAATCATGGTATTTTATTTATAAATTTTAGTGGTTAAATAAATAAATTTATTTATGACACAATTGTGATGTATTGATTGTGTTATTAATGAATGATTTAAATAATTGTGATTATAAATATTAAAATAGATTTATTTTGAAACTTTTTATGATATAAAATAAATTAATGGATGAGTATGACTTGTTATATTTTAATTAATGATAATTATTCGAATATAATCGAGTATTTATGGATTTTTAAAAACTCATGATATGAAGAGTATAATAATTGACATAAATGAGGTTTTAAATCAATTAATATTTTATTATATGATATAATAGTTATAAAATTATAATATTAATCTAACTTACATATATAATGTTATAAATGGCATTAATGATCCATTTTTGTGTTTTTTGGTATTTTATCATTACTATGTTAACCATATATTATGAATATACAAGAAGACATGTTAAAAGATAAATTAGTTTACTAATTGTTAAAGCTAAATGATAAGGTTAATTTGATGACTCAAAGTTATATAAAATTAATAGGATGATATTATTTTAACCCATACTCATATTATATTCTAAATATATCACTTTTATGTTAGTATATTTCTAAAATCAATTAATAATAAAATAATATTGTCATACATTCCTAATGTGCCCTCCTCCCTCTTATAAAAGGACACCACCTCTAACCATTACTGACACCTCTAAATCCCCCTTGGATCATACAAACTCTTCCCAAATAAGCTCCAAACATCAATAAATTCCTTCTAGAAGCATTCACTAGGCATAAATAAATTCAAGAAATCAATTTGGCTCAAATTAAAAGAAGTTACCCGATTTGAGGTAACAACTTCTCTCAAGTTCCTTTCCATTATTTTTCCTTCTACACTCCCTAGTATATTATTATTTATTTTTTATATAAACAAATCAGTATCCCAAATATATTAGGTTGTTTTTATGAGAATAATTCTAACTAATCTTACATACACATTCGTATAATGGGTGTAGAACATACAGTTTTTGTGGCCAATGAACTACTGCCTCATGAAAGGATGACTGTTCAATATTCTCCTACCACCTCTTACGGTGGCCATTATGATGGGACTGTAATTATAAATTATATATATGATATTTATTTTATCTCCATTATTTTTTAATTCTCATTTATAAAAAAATCTTTATTCTTTTCATGTTGTATATATATGATAATTTCATTTGTGGAATTGCGGACTACCACTCCCTCAAAGTTATATGACTCATTAATGTTATACATGGAACATAAAAAAGATGGATCTAATGAACCTATGTAACAAATATAACATATATATTAATCATTAAATATAATTTACCTATTTATCATTTATATTTCATTCCTTCAAATATGAAAAAGAAACAATAGCAGCATCTATGCGTACGTACGACTAGCCGTCTCCATGAATAATGAATTTCATTTCTTATATCCAATTGTTATGGAATATTCTAAACACACAAATACATATAAACAGGATATATATGATATATAGGATGCCTAAATCATGAATATAATCTTGGAGATAACATACTTTTGACAACATGGACAATTTGTAATTTTAATATGATCATTTTTTATTCAAATTCCAAACATCGACAAATTTTTCTATATGAACTAAAATAATTATCTAATTGTTATAAAAATGTAATAAGTGATATAAAATGAATAATAAACTTTATAATGGTTCTAAATCAAGTATAAACTAACTTATGTTTATTATTAAAGAAGAACAAGGAACATACAAGGAAAGTCAGACTCTATGTAAGGGACTTTGTCTCAATCACCTTTTATTATGGCATGTTTTGATAATATACACATCCTTCTTTTACACAGTGTATAAAATACCCATTTAACTTTTAATTAAATTCAAAGATAATTTTTTTTCTATGAATCATTTCACTAAATGGAAAAATGAACATTTTTAATGTATGTGGCAACAACAACCTTTCCATCCTCGCGAGCATTATTTGATATTTGGATTCCTTAACAAGCTGTAATGTTTTTAAATGGAAATAAAAACCTTATACCATGTTTGCATATTTTTGTATTGAAAATGGTTTTGAAAGTGGATTTACTATTTTAATATCTTTAAATTTTTTCTTGTGATTTCAAATTAAATTTTATGATTGAAATATTAATGTTTACAAAGATTTATGTGTGATTATTATTTTATGGTACTTGGACATTTAATGGTTGGTTACATGAGGAACCATATGATGGGTTGTTCCATGATAAACCAAGAATGGGTTCTTAAATTATAACCTGAAATGAATTGGGTATAGAAATTGGCCATATGGATATTCAATTTTTCAGAATAAATTGTCGATGTCGGTCGTATAGTTATTTCATTTAAAAATGATTATGTGCCAAGTTTATCTTTATGTGATATATGCTGCTTTCTATGGGTTTATGGTAGTCTCTTGGTTCAGAAATAATGGAAAGAAATTATTTTATATTCATCAAGGTGTTTTTTCTACTCCTTTAAGGTGATAAGTATTACATTATGATAACGTATTCATGGTTTACATGTGGTTTTGGAAACTAAAAATTTTCATTCTTTGTGTATCCCTTAGTGAGCTTTTTCTGATCATACAAATTTTTTGAATTGTTTTTTCACATGTATTAATTAGGAATAGGGTTATGGATTGGATCAAGGAAATGTCATGATGTTTAAAACATAGAACTAAGAATGTCTCTTTTTTTAAGAGTTTTTTATTTTATAAAAAATGGATACTAAGTAGAAATGTATAAATGTAATGTTTAAGTTGTTATACATAAGTTATGACCTAATTATCAAAAGCTGTAAACTTGAAAAGATCCTTAATGTGAGTTAATAACATAATTCCAGATGATGTAATGATTAAGGTTGGGTACTTATAGTTGGTATCATAGAGAGGATTAGACAACTTTAGGAGTTATGATATTGTTAAATTAATATCCATAAATTATTTTTTACTTTATTATAAGATTGAAATTATATAACATTTGAAGTTTACCATGTTGTTTCACCTAATATATTTCTGTGTTCAAAATGATTTTCCGCAATGGAAACAAACTAGCTATGATGTACATACATTAAGAGGAAAAAAACCTTCGAAATAAACAACCTAAGATGTTTAGAATCAGATCTGAACAGGTTTTTGCAGTGATGGAACCATTGCCTCAGGGCATAAATGGTGGGGTTATGTATCCAAGCACAAGATCAACTAGATCATCCACATAGGATCATGTTAATAGTGGAGCATTTCATGAGGAAACATCCCCCATCATTCACAGGATCATATGACCTTTCTCAATCTGAAGGGTGGATCGAAGCACTAGAATTTTTTTTAACTTCATGGGGGGTAGAGAAAATCAATAGGTTGGTCTTGCTGTTTATCATTTTAAAGGAGAAGCATATTAGTGGTGGTCGATGGTAAAAAATATCATGGATAGTGAGGAGACTGATTCTGTATTTTGGGAATAATTCAAAGTTATGTTTTATGGGAAATATTTTCCTAAGGTGGTTTGACTTAGGATTGAAAAACAATTCTTGGAATTAGTGATGTAGGATGAATTTGTTGATGCTTACAGAATTTTTTTTACTCTAATGGTAAGGTATTATCTTAATTTAATTTGAGATATTGATAGAAAGATAAATCAATTTAATTCATTACATATGCCATAACATCACAAGGAATTAGATTCTCTTGAATTTAAAATCTATGAGATACTTGTCAGATGTTCTAAGAAAGTAGAATTGAAGTTTTCTGAAAATCAGGTGTTACAAGAGAGTAAGAAAAAGAAGAGGTGAAATTGGCATGCAGAGGGAAAAACTTCCTCAAAGAAGTCAGGAGGTAAGAAAATTAAATTTCCATCTTGTGAGAAGTGTTGAAAAAGCCATCCGGGAGAATGTTTATCAATGTCTGGGAAGTAATTTCGTTGTGGTAAGGCTGGTCATATTTCTCATAACTATGAATAAGATGCTAATACAGGAAATGAAAAGCTATTGGTAATATTTTTTAGTTGTAATGAGTTTTGACATTATGCCAATTTGTGTCTAAAGTTGATTACCTAGGGTGGAAACTGGACAGATCAAAAGAAGAAGCCTGGATAAAAATATATTTCGACTACAATGGTTGCTGTGGGACTATCAAATGAAGTGGTATCAGGTAATTTGGTTATTTTGTTAGATTACTCCAATGTGTTGTTTGATTCATGATATACACATTCTTTTATTTATGAGAAATTTTCCAGTAAATTGGGAATTCCATATCAAGATATGAATCCTAAACATGTGGTAAAAACCTATGGATAATTTTTACGCATAAAGAAAGCATTAGAATCCTCCAATACTTATTTGCGGAAATAATCTACCCTCAAACATTGTTTTTTCTCCTCTAGTAGAGTTTGATGTTATTTTGGAAATGAATTAACATTATGTTTACCATGATAAGATTAGCTGTAGAGTTAAGGAGTTTTCCCTTAAAAAAGACTTGTAGTTTGTGGAAAAAATGAACCCTTATATCTGATAACATATCAGGAAGCTGAGAAACTAGTAAATGATGGAAATTAATGTTACCAAGAACATATTTCTGAAAACAAAGGAAGTGTTCATATTAAAGATATTCTAGTAGTAAATGAGTATATTGATGTTTTTCATAAAGAGTTTCCTGGTATTATACCTTTTCAAGATGTTGAATTTACTGTTGACTTAGTTCCCGATGCTATGAAAATTTTAAAATATCTTTATCGAATTGATCAAATTAAACTTTTAGAGTTAAGGAAACAATTGCAGGAGTTGTTAGATAAAGGTTTCATTTGACCTAGCATAGCACCATGGGGTGATCCATACATGATTGTTAAAAAGAAAGATGGTTCAATGAGACTTTTCATTGATTATAGAGCCCCAAATAATATCACTGTTAATAACAAGTATCCTTTTCATCATATCGATGATTTGTTTTATTAGCTTCTGGGATATCTATATTTTCCAAATATTGACTTGAGGTCACGATACAATCAGTTTAAATTAAAGGAAGAAGATGTTCCGAAGACTACATTTCATACTAGATATGTCAATTATGAAGTTGTAGTTATGCCTTTTGGGTTAACCAATGCACCTGTTGTATTCATGGATCTTATGAATATAATTTTACGTGAGTTCGTGGATATGTTTGTTGTTGTTTTGTTGATGATATTTTGGTATATTCCAAAATATATCATAATTATGAAAGTAATTTAATATTTGTTTTGAAAACCATAAAGAAAATTAAATTGAATGGAAAATTAAGAAAGTGTGAGTTTTTGTTACAACAAAATTTTATTCTTTGGTGACATTAGATTCAAAAAATGGAATAACTATTGATCCTCCTAAAACAAAAGTTTTTTAATAATGGCCAAGACCCACAAATATAAGTATTCTTTGTAGTTTTCTTTGTTTGGTAGGATATTACAGAAGGTTTTTTGTAAATTTTTCATGGTTATCTAGCCCACTGAATATGTTAACTTGAAAAGGTGTTATGTTTATCAAGACAAAAGAATGTGATGATTTTTTTCAAAAATTGAAAAGAAGATTGGTGAACGCTATGGTTTTGGCCTTTACATCCAAAAATGGTGAATTTATTATCTATAGTGAGGCTTAATTGACTAGACTTGGTTGTGTCCTAATGTAGAATTATCATGTAATTTCTTATACTTCATTCTAGTTGATAATTCATTAGTTAAATTA
This sequence comes from Viscum album, assembly GCA_963277665.1. Classification (NCBI taxonomy): domain Eukaryota; kingdom Viridiplantae; phylum Streptophyta; class Magnoliopsida; order Santalales; family Viscaceae; genus Viscum; species Viscum album. Next base: position 292,915,945 of record OY728165.1, read on the forward strand.
CCCTAAACAAGATTTTGAATTTTTACTATTGTTTTTGCATTAAAAACTTGAAGGCATTATCTGTATGGAGGAAAATGTGAAATATATACTGACTAAAAAAGTTATAAGTCTATAATCACATAGAATGAATTGATCATGCGACAGAGGAAATGTCAAGAATTAATCAAGGATTATGATTTAACGATTAATTATCATCTAAGAAAATTAATTAATGTCTCTGATGCTTTGATTCAAAAAAGTTGTGCTACATTAAAACTGTTACATTTTGAATAATTTCCTTTGATTTAATGTTTGATAAAATTATTCATAGAAGTTCTTGGTGAAGTAAATTCATATGTTTTCATTCAGATGTTATTGAAATCATCTCTATTAATCAGAATTAAGTAAGCTCATAAGGAAGATAGTGAGTTGTAGAAAAAGGTATAGTTGGTTCAGAATGGTAAGTTGCATGAATTTAACATTGATAATGATTTTATTTTGAGATTTGGGAAGAGATTTGTGGGAATTGTGATTCACAATTGATGAAAGAGTTGTTATGTGAAGCCCATATTCCTCTGTTTTCAGTTCATCCAAGTAGTACTAATATGTACATAGATGTTGAAGAGTATTACTGGTGGGATGGAATGAAAAGAGATGTTGCAGACTTTAATGTGATGTTATTTACTTGTCAACGGGTCATAGAAGAGTGGCGTTTACCGAACATGATGCTTCACCCTTTACCAGTTCTGTATTGGAAGTGGGAAAATGTTTTCACGGATTTTTAGTGGGATTACCAAATACTTCTCGAGGTAACAATACAATCTGGGTTATTACTGATCGATTGACTAAATCTGTTCATTTTCCTCCTTATCGAGATACTCTGTATCTAGATCAACTTTCTCAATTGTATATTAAAGAGATAGTCAGGTTACATGGATTTATTATCTCCATTGTATCTGATTATGATCTCACGTTCACTTCTAACTTTTGAAAGGGCCTTCAGATGTCATTGGGTACTGAATAAATTTTTTTATATCGTTTCATCCTCAATCAGATGGACAGTCAGAATGAAAAATTCATACTTCAGAGAATATGCTACGTGATTCTTCAATAGATTACCCAGGAATTTTGGACCAACATATTTCTTTGGTTGAGTTTTCTTCTAAAAAAAATTTCATTCTAGAATAAAGATGGAACCATTTGAAGAATTATATGGAAATCGGTATAGAACTCCATATTTTGGGGATCAAGTAGGTGAAAGGAAGTTGATGGGACCAGAATTGGTAGAAGAGATGACAGAAGAGTGAAAGGAAGTTTATGGGACCAGAATTGGTAGAAGAGATGACAGAAGAGGGTTAGTTGATTCAAAAGAACATGAGAACAACTCACAGTAGGAAGAAAAGTTAAGTGGATAATCGATGGAAGGAACATCCATTCGAGGTTAGTGATCATGTCTTTTTCAATATGTTTCCAGTTAAATGTGGGATGTGTTTTGGTAAGATGGGAATGCTGAGACAAAGGATAATTGGATCTTATAAAATCTTGGGGAATCTTGGATCAGTTTTCTAAAGAGTGGCTTCACCTCCATGTTTATCTTACGTACACAATGTTGTTAATGATTTAATGGCGAGAAAGTATATGTCATATCTATCTCATTTTTTGAGTCCCGAGTTAGTTCAGTTGTAAGAGAATATTTATTTTGAGGAATAACCAGTCCAGATTCTTGACCAAAGAGAGCATGTGTTTCAGAATAAGGTATTTAATCAGGTAAAGGTTTTCTAAAAAAACCACATGGTTGAAGAGGAAATAAAGGAATCTAAAATTATATGAGGGATAAATACCCCCACTTTTTCAATAAGTGAATAGAATTGTGGGTACACAATACCCAAAAGGGGAGATAGAAGTAATGATCCATGTTTTTATAGAATAATATTTTTATTTATATTAATACATATGAATAATATATTAATTTAATGTTAAAGTGTAGCCTTTGTCCTATAGCTTACTCAACACGCAAAATTGGATTTCTCGAAAATCTTATGTTGTACAGAATGTTGAGTTATACCGAAAAATAAAATAATAATATTTTAAATGGCAGTAAATGCCTAACCGTTGTTTTGGAGGGAATGAACAGAATTAACCATATTATGATTTAAAATGTTTGTAAAATATTTTTATGTTTATCTAATAAAATTTAGAGGCTTAAAATGAAACTAAATTCAATTTTAATCATATATACTCTAATATTTTTTAAAAATGTAGTTTTACCCCCTTTTGATGAAAAAAACATTTTAAATTAACTTTTTTTCTCTTTATATGTTCCATTTTAGAAAATGAATTTCGTTTTTTGAAGAGGGACATTAAAGTTTATTTGTGTAAATTTTTGTTATTTTTGTGATAAATCTCATTTTTTAATCAATAGAGAAAAATACCGCATTTTATTTCAAAAATGTCTTTTCATATGATTTATTTATATGGTTAGATTATAGTTTTATTTGGTTTTAAAGTATAAATCTATTAGGTTTTTACAATTTAATCAAATGTTGGTCATTTTAGATAATTTCACTTTTTAATTAGACATAAAAATAGGTTAAATTTTTATAGTTATTATTTCTTAAAAACACGTTTTTTGGTTTTAACAAAGAGAATTAAATTTAAAATAAATTTAGAAACTTTTTTGTTTCGAATTTGGGAAAATTGATTCCATATATAAAATTAGGATTTCCAAATTGTATAAACAGGTAACTTTTATTTTCAGACATTTTGAATAGTAACATCCGTAAATATTTTCATTACCATGGTTAAAAGAAAAATATGGTAAATAGGGGTAAAAATAATATTATAATAATATTAAATTACCCTATCATGTGTCTTAATCATATTGGATGAGATATGTCCACCCATGGTCATCCTTGGGTTGATTTTTGGACCCCATAGAGCCACTTGTGTGAGAAAATGATATTTAATAACTTTTAATTAAATGTTAAGGAAAATATAACCTAAACATGTATATTTCAGTAAATAATATTTTATATGAGGTTATATAAGTTATAGTTTTGAATATAAATAGTTATTATAAAGAAAAAAATATTTCCTAAATATTTTTATTTTATTTATAAATTTTATAGATTAAGTAAATAAATATATTAATGAAACAATGGTGATATAGTGATTACCTTTTTAATAAATGATTAAAATAAATGAGATTAAAAATATTAAAATATTTTTTTGGAATCTCTTTATTCCATCCAAAAAATTTATTGACATGTATGACTTGATATCTTTTAATTAATGATGTTTTTTCGAATAAATAATGTTTTATGGATTTTTAAAAAGTCGTGATATGAACAGTAAAAAATTGACATAAATGAGTATATAAATAAAATAATATTTTATTAAATGATATAATAGTCTTAAAAATATAAGATTCATCAAAATAACATAAAAGAAGTTAGAAATGTCATTAATGTTCCATATTTGGGCTTTTTGGAATTTTATAGTAACTATGGTAACCATATATTATGAATATAGAAGAAGGCATAGTAAAAGTTAAATTAGTTTACTAAGGGTTAAATTTAAAAGGTATGGTTAATTTTATGCACTAAACTTGTCTAAAATCCATTGGATGAGTGGAATTCGACCCATCGTCATCTAGAATTCTAAATATATCACATTGTTTTATTATAATTCGAAAATTAAATAATAATAAAATAATAGTTTCTTATTTTCCTTAAGTTCCCTTCCTCCCTGTTATAAAAGGACACCACCTCTAATCCTTACTCACACCTATAAAACCCCTTTGGTTCGTCCAAAATCAGCAAAAATAAGATTTCAAAATCGCTATATTTCTTCTATAAGCATTTTTATAGGATGAAATAAATTCAAGAAATCTCATTGGCTTATATCAAAAGATGTTACCTGATTTGTGTAATGCCTTCTCTCATGTTTCATTCCATTATTTTTTCTTATAAACTCCCAATGCTCTTATTATTATAATTTTACATAAAAAAACAAAATCCTAAATATAATTGATTTTTTTATGAGATGAATTCGAACAACACTTACACACACCTCCATCTAATGGTTATTGAACATACTGTTTCTATGGACGATGAACTACTACATAACGAAATGATGATTGTTCAATTGTCTTGTACCACCTATTATAGTGGAAATTATGATTGAACAATAATTAAAAAATATATTTATCATATTTAATTTATCTCTATGATTATTCAATTCTCATTTCAGACATACCTTTATGCTTTTCATGTTGTATATATACGATAATTTCATCTGACAAAGTACGGACTAACGCCCCCTCAAAGTGATATGACTCATTCATTCTATGCATGGATTGTATAAAGGATGGAATTAATGAACTTATGTAACATATAATATAATTTTAATATATTTACTTATTATTTATTTTTCGTTCATTTAAATATAAAAAAAATGAAGGTGGCATTCATGCATACGTACGACTTACCGTCTCCATGACCGTTGCATTTCATTTCATATATAAAAATTCTTTGGAATATTATAAATACATATATAAACGATATATATGTTGTATATGATATCTAAATTAGGTAAATAATTTTGGAGATAATGTACTTTTGACAACATAGAAAATTTGTAATTATGACTTTTGACTCAAGTTCCAAACATTGACAAAATGTATGATATGAAACCAAATAATTAAATAATTGTCATAACAAAGTTATAAGTGATATAAAATGAATAATAAACAAGTAATTTTATTGGAATCAAGTAGAAATTAAATTATTTTAATTATTCAAGAAGAACAGGGAACACAAAAGCGAAGTCAAACTGAAGGTAAGAGACTTTTTCTTGATCTCCTTTCATTGTGGCATGTGTTGATAATATACAAATCCTTCTTTTACATAGTGTATAATAAACCACTTTTAATTTTTCTTTTACTAAATGGGAATATTTTTTTCTACAAAGTATTTTAATAAAGGACAAAGGGAATGGTTTTAACATTTGCAAGGACAATGATCGTTCTGTCGTTTCACATATTTTTTGATATTTGGCTTCCATAATATGCTTTGATGTTTTTAAATGGAAAATAAAAACCATATAACCTTTTTACATATTTTCGTATTGAATTTTTTTTATAGTGGGTTTAATAAGGGAATGTATAATGCCATATATTCTAATTTTTTTTTTCAAGGCCTCGGCCAAGAAATCTAAAAATGATTTAGGGCACGAAGAAAACCATATATAAAATTGGGAATGGCCTCAGACAATTCCATGTCTAATTGTTTCCTGAGACCTACTGATTCATCGAGGAGCTATAATGTGCTCCACCCATTACATACTAAGACCAATACATTCCTCATATAAAAAGGTTGAAACATAATATAAACATTTGTATTAAAACTAGGATACAAAATATCAATACTTTAACAATAAACCATGAATGGTATAAAAATAACACATCCACAGTCATACATATCACAAAACCTTCAATACAATATGGAAGATTTGTATCATAATAAATCAACTTCAAACAAGTATAAAATCCATTAAAGGATGTTGACATAGATTAAATGAAAACTGTTTGAAAGAAATACCTATTATTATTTTGAAACCATTTAAGATTCATATAATTATAAAAAACATTTATTTTTAAAATATTTTTATTTTCTTGTAAGGGAATCTTTCATGATTTTATAATGGTGGAAAATAGCCGCACTTATCGTATAAGTTGAAAAAACATTCTTATGTTAATTTTGTCGAAAAGGTCATAAAGTACCATGTTTGGAAAATGAAAGAAAAGTTCCTTTCAAAACATATAATATCAAATAAGGGTATAAATGAATTTAACCCATATACTAGTAAATAATAATTTTTTTGAAATACAGTTTTATGAAAACAAGGATGTAGATGATAAAGAGGTCCCATTAGATACTTACGTAAAAATAACCTCGGATAATAAAGAGATCGTGAAATTAACCCTTAGCATGTTCTTTTCCTTGGTAAAGGGTACATTAACCTTCTGTATAATAGTTAAATAATTGTTATTAAATTATAAAAGAACTATATACATAAATATTATATCATTTATGATCCTATAATATTACTTTGTTAATAATATTTTAGTAGTATCATCATTTCAGGTGTTAACTGATTCGTTTTCTGTTATATGATTTGTTATGTAAGAAATGTTTTTTATGAATATGATATATTTCATTCTTATAAATAATGATATGATGTTCAAAAAAATTATTTTTAGTCATCGAATGAAAAAAATTCTTGAATGGTTAGGAGGGGGAAATGAATCTCATCATGTTCATGGATACAATAATCTGTACGTATGCATTATCGATAATATCATTATATTGATGGTGAAATAGTATGTAATAGGTTTGTATATCATATAAAAAGAATCATAATAATTTTCCATTTATTATTTACATCAGGTATACTCATTATTATATCTATCCAAATAATGAAGTGTTTGAATAACAAACTACACCACGACTTGGAGACGGTAATCCATACGTACACACGTATGGTGACTTTGTCATTCATTTGATTTATAGAATAATGAATATGTTTGTGCCATTTTTATAATAACATCATAGTATATAAAATATACTGGAGTTATTATTTTATAATCGAAACCACAATGAAAGAGAATGTGGAATAAGAAAAGAACTTGAATGATGTGATGAAATATTTATCATTTCTCATTATTCTTCCTCTTAATTTTATCAAAAGGGCTCCATTGATTGGATTTTGACCAAATTTAGGCCTCCCAAATAAATGGAGTAATGTTCGAGTAGGGTTGTATCAAGCCAAATGGATTTGGTGGTGTGAAATTAAGAGAAGGGGACATACACTTTTATATGAGAGGTGAGGGACACTTTAGCAAAAGGTTGAAATATTATTTTATAATAAAATAATTTTCGGTTTATAATGGCTCCAAAATGAATTCTATTGAGGATATGGTGGGTATGGGTCTAAAACCTATCAACCAATAGGTTTTAGATAGGTTTAAGTCAACCTATTAACCATATAATTTATATTTAACTCTTTGTTAAATATTTTGACATTTACTATGTCTCTATAAATTTTTATATTATATTGTTAATAAACATACAATAACAGGCCAAGATAACCCCTAGTGGTTTATTATTAGTATATATAACATTATATAAGTCCTTTGGCTGATATTTCTATGTTTAGGATTATTATATTAATTAATAATATAGTATTTGGTTTAGAAACACAATTATGTCTATTTTAACACTTTTTAGTATTTGGTTTTTGTGAAAATCATAACAATATGATTACATCAAAAAAATTTAATCAACACTAAAAATATTATATTAACATATAAAATTATTGTAATTCATCAAAAGTCAAAAATTACATTTTTTTGGGTATTTATAATATTAATTATTTTTATCTTTCATTAATAAGATAATTACTGCATCATCTTTGTGTCATAAATAAATTAAATAATTTAATGTCTAAAAATTATATATGAAATTCTATTTTGTAGAAATTTTTTTTTCTTTATAATTAATATTTATAGTGGAATTTATATTGTGCGTAACCCTATATTAAAAATGACTTTGTTATTAAAATTTTCATTTAACTGTTTTAACTCTATTTTAAATAAAATAATAATAAATGTCCTAATCTATTCCAAGTGAACCAAAGGGGGTCATATTTAATTTCTAATGTAGTTTTTGGTCAAATTATACTTATCCAATAGAATTAATACATGTGTTAGGGTAATTATGATATCATTTTTACCCTTAATTACCATATTTTCTTTCAAACGTAGTAAATAAAAGTTAAAAGTACCTATTCATCAAGAATTATTAGCATCTTTTTGAAAAAAAATTTACTTGTTGATATTACCTGTGTCTCTTGGATTTTTGACATTCAACTCACAGAAGCGGTAAAATTATATATTTTTTTGCAAATTTGCAAATGCTCATTGGAGGTGGGTAAAAGGCGATAAGAAGTTCAATAAAATTTTTATATATCTAAACTTATTATAAAATGACTCCAATGAATTACATCGAACATATATAGGTATTATGTATCTATTTTGACATGAAATAAATGTTAATAAAATAAATAATTATTTAAATAAAAATTTTCTTTTAACCAATAAGGTAGTGTTTTTCACTATTCATAAAAAGTTGAATGTTTTCAGAAAATACCAATAATTCACCCTAATACATTTTTGATATTCAATATTCAAAAATGAAGTCCATTTTGAAAAATAAAATTTATAAAATTTCAAAAAGGGGGTATTACTATTCATAACAACTAGTTTGATTGGTCATGATGTGTTAGAATCTCGAAGTTGTTTACAATGCACGCTAATTAATTATTCAAAGGGAAACGTACCGTGGAAGCTTGGGGGTGTTACATTATTCCATCATTCAAATAATTTCATCATTGAAATTTCTAGAATACAACCGCACAAAAAGATTTTGGCGGTTCTTCATCATTAGTTCCTCTAGTTCCCACGTTGCCTCTTCCATCTAATGGCTTCTCCATATAAATTTTACCAGACAAGTCATTAGGTTTCTTAGAACTTGTTTCCTTGTATCAGGATTCTTAACAGGATCTTCACAATAATAAATATCAGGTTCCAGTTCAATTTCATCATAGGTGAGTACATGCGTTGGGTGAGGTAGGTATTTTCCCAACAGTGATATGGGGAACACATCGTGAACTTTGGAGAGACTTGGTGGCATTTCCAAACCGTAATATACATCCACAATTCCTTCTAGAATTTCAAACATTCTAATGTAACAGGGGTTTAATTTACCCCTCTTTATGAATCGTATAACTCCCTTCCATGGAGATTCCTTCTACAAAACATGATTTCCTACATAAAATTCTGAATCCTTACTTCGGTTATTCACATATCTTTTCTTCCAACTTTGAGCTTCTTTGTTGTGGGTTAGGATAACCTTCACCTTTTCCATCATTTCATAAACATGTTATGGGCCTACAAGTTTTCTTTCACCAATATCAGCCCAACAAGTTGGTGTGTGACATCTTTTTTTATATAATGCTTCATATGGTGCCATATGAATACTTGAATGGAAGCTATTGTTATAGGGAAATTATACCAGAGGTAAATATTGATCCCACGTACTTTGAAAGTCATGTGAGAAAGTTCTCAACATGTCTTCTAAGGTTTGAATTGACTGTTCTGAATGTCCATCTGTTTGAGGGTGGTAGGCAGTGCTCAAACGAAGTTCAATATATAGGGATTTCTGAATCCCTTTTGAGAGTGTAGATGTAAAATGGGGATCATTGTTGAGTCAATAAGGTTTTCCTTATGACTTTTCCATTCCTTCTTTTTTTGAAAATCACAAACACCTTATCTTTAAGGAAAATTGCTTTTGTAAGGAAAATGCTTTCTTAAGGAAAATTGCTTTTATAAGGAAAAATGCTTTCTTAAGGAAAATTGCTTTTATAAGAAAAATTTATCCTTATCATATTTTCATTAATATTTTTCTTAAGTATGAAATTCGGATTCACTTTCTCGGAATCATTAAAACTGATAAAAAGCATTCTGTTTTAAGATTCGGTTCTGGACAAGAACTATAAGGAAGTTTCATTCCGAATTCCGGATATGAATTCTGACTTAGTTCTATTCCAGATTCAGGATACGAATTCTGAAGAAGAATTCTCATTACGAATTCTAATGAAGAAATCCCATTCCGAATTCTCATTACGAATTCTGAAGAAGAATTCTCATAACGAATTCCAATGAAGAATTCTCATTACGAATTCCAATTAAGAATTCTCATTACGAATTCTAATGAAGAAATCTCATTCCGAATTCTCATTACGAATTCTGATAAAGAATTCTTATTACGAATTCTGATAATGAAATCTCATTACGAATTCTGATGATAAATTCTCATTACGAATTCTGATGATGAATTCTCATTACGATTTCTGATGACGAATTCCTATTCCGAATTCCTACTCCGAATTCTCATTCCGAATTCTCCTATTAAACAGAATCTGATTATCATTGTTTTATACACTCTGAATTTACTCACTCCGAACTTTCACTCCGATGTTTCTATTCCGAACCTTTTTTTGTTAGAGTTTAAAACGATGTCGTGCATTCTGTTACACTTACTTTGTTATAAAACGATGTCGTCCATTTTGTTATAAACTTACCATTGTCTAAGTGACACGTGTACAGGTCCCTCCGAACTTTAAGGAAAATATGACCGTTGGAGAAGGAGCCGACCTTACCTATAAATAGGAGCTCATTTGAAAGAGCTCGGAGCTGTTGGAAAAACAACTGAGTTTTGTGCCTACATGCTGTTGAAGTGATTTCTAGAGAGAGAGTCTCTTATTAACTCTCAAAGCTTCGTGCGACTCCGAATGTTGGTGATTACATTCGAGGGCTTCCGGGGATAGGAAGACAGAGGTGCCGACTACCTTAAAGATCGAGGGCTTTCTTGCTGAGAAAGACAGAGGTGCCGACTACCTTAAAGATCGAGGGCTTTCTTGCTGAGAAAGACAGAGGTTGCCAACTACCTTGAAGTTGAAGGCTTGCGGGGATAGCAAGACAGAGACACTGATCTTCGTATCGAGGGCTTACCCTGGTGTGGGTAAGACAGACTTGCTTGAAAGTATAAATCAAGGGACCTTTATCCAAGGTTGTTGGATACCCTTCTCTTTGGGTTAAAAGACTATTATCTTGTTACTAGTAGTTTTACTACTTGTTGTTATTCCACTGCAATTTGTATCTTAAGGAAAGTATACCTTTCTTATACTTCCTTACTAACTCTGTTTCATTTAGATTCTATACGCTTTAAGGTAGAATCTCATATTGTAACTTTTGCTAAGTTTCAATTTCCGGAACCATATTTCCGGAACCTACTTTTGGAATCTCTTTCCAAGTTAAGTTCGGTGTTTGAGGTGTTGTGAATCTACTTAGTTTAACTTTGTTAAACTTTGTCCTTTCCTTTTCTTAAGGAAACTTTAGTTGTTCATAATTAACTTTAAAGGTTCCAAAGGAATTTTTAAAGTATACAATTCACCCCCCCTCTTGTATATTGAGCATCTCATATTATATTTCGATCCTACAATTGGTATCAGAGGTTGGAAACCTCTTACTCTATACCATTCTTACATTTGGTATCAGAGCCTTGGTTACTGAAATACTTGTACTCACATACAAGTTTTTCTTGCTCAATTTTCTATTCCGAACTTTGTCTTTCCGGATTTTCCATTCCGAACTTTTCCCATTCCGAACTTTGTGATTGCGATTCTAAGCTACTAACAAGTTTGTATCCAAGTTATTTTCAAGTATGGCAGGAATTAATGTTGGATCTATTGACAATCTGAATCCTACAAGGCCACCTATCTTTGATGGTAATGATTATGAATACTGGAGAGATCTTATGAAGACTTTTGTTATCAATACTGGGGTAGATAACTTTGTCATGCATACTGGTGATTATAAAATTCCTGACAAGGAATTCAGAACCTTTACTAACCAGGAGAAGCAAGAATATCAACTCAACTACAAGGTACGCAATACTTTATTATGTTCAACGACTAGAAATATATATAGCCAAATTTCTTCTTGGGAAGCAGCTAACTGTATATGGAAGAAGTTAGAGGTTACACACTTTGGGACTTCTAAGGTGATTGAGACAAGAAGAGCTATGCTTAGAGCTGAATATCATGGCTTCAATTTTCCTTATGGAGAACCTATCTGTAAAGTTCAACAGAGGTTTATGACTATCGTCAACAGTCTACAATCTATGGGAGAGAAAGGTTTAGATGATGAAGCTCTTGTGGACAAGATAATCGATATTATGCCCAATGAGTGGGAATCCAAGAGAACAGCTATAGATGAGAACAGGAAGGTTACTCAAATTACTCTTGATGAATTATTTGGAACTCTTCTACAACATGAGACCAGAATGAAGAGAGATGCTGACAACATCAAGAAGAAGAATGGAAATGGTACTGTTGCTTTTACTACAACTTCAAATCAGATGAAAGCTAAGACTCCTGAAAGAGTAACCAGATCCAAATCGAAGAAAGTTATTTTCCAATCCGAATCTAGTGAGAGTGAAGTTTCAGAAAATGAATTAGCCAATCTTGCTCGAAGGATGAACAAGATAGCTGGACAGAGAAACTTTCAATCCAAGTATAAGAAGAAGGATAGGAAAGATAAGAAAGATGGGGAAGTTACTTGTTATGAATGTAAAAGAGCTGGACATATTAGACCAAATTGCCCTATGCTCAGAAAGAAAGAAAGGAAGGAAAGGCATTTAGACATAAACAGGAAGAAGTATTACAAAGCTAAAGCTAAGAAAGTTTTGAAAGCTAATGATACCTGGAGTGCCAGTGGTGGTGACTCTTCAGATGAATCTTCTGAATATGAATCTTCAGGACAGAAGAATCTTGGTCTTATAGCCAGATTACCTATTGAAAATCATTGTCTTATGGCTAAGGTACGAAATGCTGAATCATTGACTAATGTTTCCTTAAATTCTAATGATAGTAAGTATTATAACTCTTCTGATGAAGAATCATCTTCTGATGAGGAAAATACTTTACCTACTTTTGAAGAAGTCTCTAGGTTTGCTGAACTTCTTGAGATTGAGAATTCCAAACTCAACAAGAAACTTGATAAGGCAAATTCTAGGAATTCTATTCTTACTAAAGAGATATCAGATCTTTCTAAAGATCTTGATAAGAAAAATGCTGATTTTGAAAATATTTCAAAAAATCTTGAGGAAGTAAGTTCTGAGAAGAACAAACTTGCCAAAGAATTAGAAAAAGTAATTTCTAATAAAAATGTTTTCGAGACTAACTCTAGTTCAAAAACTAATGATTTTGAGGATAAAAACTTGGTTGTAAAACTCAAGTCTGAAATTTTTTCCTTAAAGAAGTGTTTATCAAACTTTACCCATGGTAAGGAAAATTTTGATAAGATGTATTCTCAAATACGACCTTTAAGAAATAAATCCGGATTTGGTTATACCCATGCAAAACCTGTTTTTAGCAACAATTATTTTGTTCCTCAAAGTGCCCCATTTTGTACTAAGTGTCAATGTGGTGGTCACTGGGCAAGAAATTGTTCCTTAAACAAAACCCAATCCTTAGGTTTTCATAAAGCTTATTTTTCTAAGAAAATGTGGGTACCAAAAATTTTATTGTCTGGAAGTCTCGGATCCAAAAAAGTTTGGATTCCGAAAGTCTAACTTTGTTCTTAATTTCAGGAAAATAAAGAAAGTTCCAGCAACAATATTTGGTACATGGATAGTGGATGTTCCCGGCATATGACTGGTAACAAAAGTTTTTTTGAAAAGATTATCAAAACGAAAGGAGGAAAGGTAACTTTCGGAGACAATGCTAAGGGAGAGATTGTTGGTATTGGTAATATAGTTCTTTTAGGTAAAACTTTGATTTCAAATGTTCTTTTTGTTAAAGGTCTTAAGCACAACCTCATTAGCATAAGTCAGTTATGTGATGAAGGTTACCTTGTGAATTTTAGGAATGATAAATGCTTAGTTCACAATTCCAAGGAAGAGTTTATTCTCTCAGCCAATAGGCAAGAGAATGTTTACACCTTAAACTTAGAAGACCTAAGAAGCCAAGATTTACCTTGCCTAAGTGCAATGGAAGATCACTCTTGGTTTTGGCATAGAAGATTAGGACACTGTAATCTTAGAAACCTATGTAAACTCTCTATGAAGAAACTTGTTAAGGATCTACCGGAGCTTAGATTTGATTCTTCTAAAGATTGTGATCCTTGTCAGTATGGCAAGCAACATAAATCTAGTTTTAAGTCAATCGGTGAAGTCTCAACAACCGATGCATTACAGTTGGTGCATATGGATCTTTTTGGTCCAACACAAACTGGAAGCATTGGAGGCAAATACTATGTGTTTGTTCTAGTTGATGATTACACTAGATTTACTTGGGTCTATTTTCTAGCAAGGAAATCTGAAGCTTTTTCCTATTTCAAAAGTTTTAGAGCTAAAGTTAAAAATGAGAAAAACCTTCCATTGAAAACTATTCATAGTGATCATGGAGGAGAATTTCAAAATTCAGATTTTGAAACTTTTTGTAGTAAGAAAGGTATTTCTCACAACTTTTCAGCACCTAGAACTCCTCAACAGAATGGTGTAGTTGAAAGAAGAAATAGAATTCTTCAAGAAATAACTAGAACCATGTTGAGTGAATATTCTATTGCTAGACATTTCTGGGCTGAAGCTGTAAGTACTGCTTGTTATACTATAAATCGAGTTTTGATTAGACCTTTTCTTAATAAAACTCCTTATGAGTTATGGAATGGTAGAAAACCTAGACTTTCCTACTTCAAGGTTTTTGGTTGCAAAGTATTCATCTTGAATACTAAAGATAACTTACATAAATTCGCACCAAAATCAGATGAAGGAATTTTCTTAGGATATTCCACAACCTCTAAGGCTTATAGAGTTTTTAATAAAAATACTTGCACTGTTGAGGAAACAGTACATGTAAAATTTGATGAATCAGACCCTTTTGTTTTTAAAACCTCCCAACCTACATCTTCGGATGTGTTTTCAAAAACTGATTATCAACCTTTGATAGAAGAACCTTCTGATAAGGAAATTGTTCAAGAAGATACTTCTGAAACATTTACCCCAGAAGACTTTCTACCCTATGTTGATGAACAGGTTTTACAAAACCCAAATCAGATGTTTCTTAAGAATCATCCCAGTGATAGTATCATTGGTGATGTAAATCAACCTGTAAGGACCAGAAGTTCCTTAAGAAATGAAGTAGAACATCTAGCATTTCTTTCCCAATTAGAACCTAAAAGCACTGATGAAGCTTTAGGTGATGATGATTGGATCAAAGCAATGCAAGATGAACTAAATGAATTCGAAAGGAATAAAGTATGGACCTTGGTTGAGAGACCTAAGGAAACTTCTGTTATCGGAGTAAAGTGGGTCTTCAGAAATAAATGTGATGAAAATGGAGTCATTGTTAGAAATAAGGCTAGACTTGTTGCTAAAGGCTATAATCAGCAAGAAGGAATAGACTATGAAGAAACCTATGCTCCAGTAGCTAGACTTGAATCTATCCGTATTCTACTTGCCTTTGCAGCATTCTTTAATTTCAAACTATTTCAAATGGATGTGAAATGTGCTTTTCTTAACGGTTATGTTCAAGAGGAAGTTTTTGTTGAACAACCTCCTGGATTTGAAGATACAAAACATCCTGATCATGTTTTTAGACTTACCAAAGCTTTGTATGGCCTTAAACAAGCCCCACGAGCATGGTATGATAGACTCACTGGATTTTTGCTTCAAAATAACTATGTTAAGGGAAATGAAGATCCAACCCTTTTTATAAAGAAAGATAAGAAAAATGTTTTGATTGTTCAAATTTATGTTGATGACATTATATTTGGTTCAACTCAGCAATCTTTGACTGACTCCTTTGCTAGTCTAATGAAATCTGAGTTTGAAATGAGTATGATGGGTGAGTTAACATTTTTCCTTGGTTTTCAAATTTCTCAAAAACCAGAAGGAACCTACATATCTCAACATAAGTATATTAAAGATCTTCTTAAAAAGTATGGTTATGACAACACTAAGAGTATAAGTACTCCCATTGGTACCTCAAACTCTTTAGATCTTGATGAAGCTGGGAAACCAGTAGATCAAACATCTTTTAGAGGTATGATTGGAAGTCTACTTTACTTAACAGCTAGTCGACCAGACTTAATGTTTTCAGTATGCTTATGTGCAAGATATCAATCCAATCCTAAGGAATCTCACTTAAAGGCAGTAAAAAGAATTTTTCACTACCTTAAGGGAACCATGGATCTAGGATTATTTTATACTTCTAGAAATGATTTTGTTCTAAAAAGCTTTTCTGATGCTGACTTTGGTGGATGTAGAATGGATAGGAAAAGTACATCCGGAACTTGTCATTTCTTAGGAGATTCATTAGTTTCTTGGTCATGCAAGAAGCAACATTCTGTTGCACTCTCCACTGCTGAAGCTGAATATGTAGCAGCTGGAAGTTGTTGTGCACAAGTGTTGTGGATGCAACACACACTCACAGACTATGGCCTGAGTTTTTCTAAAACTCAAATTTTGTGTGATAACACAAGTGCCATTGCCCTAAGTAAAAACCCTGCACATCACTCTCGTGCAAAACAAATAGATATTAGGCATCACTTTCTTAGGGATCACACACTTAAAGGAGATATTATTCTTCAGTTTATCGGAACGCAAGATCAACTTGCTGATATTTTCAAAAAATCCTTGCATTCTGATAGATTTGAATATATTAAACAGAAGTTAGGAATGATAACCGTAAGGTAATCTTCCTTAATTAACTTTCTGTTGAAAAATCTCTTTACAGTAATAAACTCCTTTTCATAGGGGGAGTACATTTGTTTGTTTATTTAACAAAGTTTTTTCAAAATTTGTTTTCGAATTTTTCGGAACGAAAATTTCCGGAATGGAACTTTCGGAACTACCATTTTCCAGAATGGATATTTTCGTACAGAATACTTCTGGAATGAAAGTATTCGTATTGAAAATTTCCGGAATGGACAACTTTCGTACTGGGACTTTCATAACCAGATTTTCGTACCAAGTTTTGTTTTTCATATTTTACTTTTTCGTATTGAGTTTTTCGTATTGAGTTTTTCATATTGAGTTTTTCGTATTTACTTTTTCGTATTGAGTTTTTCGTATTTAGTTTTTTGTATTAACTTTTTCGTAGTCGTCTTTATATTTCCCATTACGAATAACTTTCCTAAGCTAATCCGAAAGGTATGATTTCCTTACTGAAGTTTTCGTAATCATATTTTACTTGCTGGAAATTTCTTATAGTTTGTTTTCGGATTATAGTTTTCTTAAATCTTTGTTTTAATAAAACCTCAAAAAGATCGGATTCAAGCTTTCAACCGTTAGATCAGATCTCAGATCATTCTAAACCGTTAGATCAACCGAGGAAGTTGAACCGTCATCCCATTGCCTATATAAAGGGGACCCTATTTTTTGAGTCCCACATCGATTTCAAGCTTTTGCGTGCTGAAGCTCTGACTCTCTGATTTAAGGCTATTCCGAACTTCAGCCTTCTCTGTTCCGAACTTCTCAGAGACTTCTAATCCGAATGTCTGCAGAGTTAGCTTCTCAAGAAATGTCTTCAACTAAGCCCATTTCACAGTGGTTAGTCTACAGAGAACGGTTAGTGCATCCGAATTTCTTCAGCAACTATGATTCTATTATATCAAAGAATATCAAGCTGAATGGCTAGGAAGATGTTGCGGTATCAAAAACCGGCAACCAAGATGAAGTTTACTCTGACTTGCTTGTCGAGTTTTATGAGTCAGTTGCTTTCTTCATGGAAGATAATAGAGAGAAGTTCTCCTTCAAATCATATGGCAAGACATATAAGCTATCTTACACCAAGGCTGCAAGCTTGGTAGGGTTGAGTTATGAAGGTGAAGCTGAGTTTATCTCGCACGTTCTGCCAGACTCCTTGGTTAGTTTCAACAAGGATAAAGCCTTAGAAATTCTCGGATTGGATGATGACAAGGCTCCGAAGATAGCAAGTCTTTCTACAAACTTCAGGATTTTGGAGTTATGGGTGCAAGGGCTTATCGTACCGAGAAAAGGAGATAAGGACAGCTTGAAGAAGAGTGAGATATACATCTTGGATTTCCTGATAAATCTAAGGAAGTTCAACCTGATGAAGCATATCCTTCTTAATATTGAGAACTTTAAGAAGGGAAATCTGAGAGCTCAGATAGTAATGTACCCGGCAATATTGTCGAAGCTGATAGTTCGGTGCCTAAAATCCTTCAAGGTTGCCTGCAGTTCTAAGCCGAAAGTTTGCAAGATCATGTTTTCTCAGTGATGCAACTCTTAAAAGGATGAATATAGCTTTTAACAAGGAGTCAGGGAAGTTCATTGATCTACCTCCTCAAGTAGAAGTGACTCCGAAAGTGGCTGATCCGGAATCATCCAAGCCGGCAAGGAAGAGGAAGCAGAAATAAGTGGTAGGCGATGCTGAGGAACCTAAGTCTAAGGAAGTCCATTCCGCACCTCCTAAGTCCAAAAAGAAGAAAACCTATACTGATGAGGTTGCAACGAAGTGGAGAGCTGAAAAGGAGAAGAGGAAGGAAGGAGATCCGCAGTTCGGATTGGATCCTGCAGAGGCTAAGGCTCTGAAAGAAAAGGCTGCTGATGAGCTTGAGAAGCAAGCTAAGGAAAAGAAGCTGAAGAAGAAGTTGTCAGAAGCTGAGGCTGTGCAAGCTTTGTTGAAGTTTAATGAAATGGTTTCAGCAACCATTCCCGTTCCGAGATCTTTTTCTCTGGAATCTCTACCTGAGACTCCAGGAAGAAATCTTGTTACTCTGGAAGAGGCTGTTGCTACTGAGGAAGTAGAGCAAGTGGAAGAGGTTGAAGAAGCGGCTGAAGGAAGTGGCGAGACATGAGATGTGCTCAAACAAGTAGATGAATATAAGGGAACTCCTTCGGAACACCTCTCGCTCCGAACATCTGAAACTCAATCTTCAAAGCTTGCTACTCCTGCAATGGAAGAACAAAAGGGAGAAGAAGAAGTTACTTGTCAAGAACATATTTTACTTGATGCTGCTCAGATGGGAAACGTGGAAGCCAATGTTCAAGAAGTTGCTGATGAGGAAGATAAAATTGTTCAAGTCTCTGATAGTGAGAACAGATCTCCGGAACAGGTCTCAATTCCGGAAAAAGATAAGGGAATGAAAATTCTTACTGATACCCCGAGTTCTGAAAAGAGTATGAGGAAGGAAGCTGGTAGCTCTTCTAAGAGGAAGTTGGAGCTTATTGAAGAAGAAAACTCTCCGAGCAAGTTGTTAGATTCGGAATCATCATCGTTGGGGCACGATTTTGTTGTTCAATCCTTGAAGAAGTTGGTGGGAACCATTCCGACCTTCTCCAGTATTGACTCTCGGTGCCAGATGCTCCAACATACGCTAAATCAGAAAACTGATTCTGTATCCATGGTTATGGATAAATGTGTTGAGATAGAAGCACAGTTCAAAAATTTCTTTATTGGTTACGAAGCCCATAAAAGATCTTGCAAAAGGATGACTAGCTGGTCGAAGAAGAATGTGGAAGAGATGAGGTTGCTGGATGAGTTTCAGGAGAATGTTAAGGATGCATTTCAAACCGAGGACAAAAAGTTTCATGAGATGACTGCCTCATTCGATGAGAAATTGACAGAGGAAAAGAACATTCGGAGTCGGGAAGTAAGAGATCTGAATGGAAAGCTCAACTCTGTTAATCAATGTTGGAAATTTGAAAGAGATCATCGGATCAACTTTCTAGAAAGGATAAAGTCTCAGGAAGAGAAAATGGAAGCTCAGGAAGAAAAGTTGAAGGCTCAGGAAGAAATAATTGAAGCTCATTCAGCAAGAATAGTTGCCCAGGAAAAGCAAGCAGAGGAAGATCACAAAGACCTCAAGAAGATCAAGACAATTCTCAAGGGGCTCATGTCGAAGGAGAAAGATCCAAAATGACCAATCCGATCTTTTTGTTGTAATCTTTTTTTTTTGCTGACATTTCAATTATAATGAAAATTGTGCTTGTTGTTTCTATTACTGTCGTTACTAATCTTTTCAGGTACTTTGTTATTTTTTCCATTCCCTCCAAATTCTTTTTGAAAATCACAAAGGGATAGAAGGAAAAGATCCTTAAGAAAAAGAGGAAATCTAATAAGAGTTTTTCAAAGGGGGAGAAAGGAAAATACCCAAGTAAAAAGAACTCTAATAAGAGTTTGTTTAAGGGGGAGTTTTTCTTAAAGAAACATCACTCCGGAAATATGAATACGATCCTTAGAGTTTCAAAGCCTAAGGGGGAGTTAGTCGTATTCATCTATATTCTTAAACCAAGGGAGATAAGCTTTAATGTGTTTCTTTCTTCTTAGAATAGATTTTTCGTAAGGATGTTTGTGCTTTCCAAAAAGGGGGAGATTGTTGAGTCAATAAGGTTTTCCTTATGACTTTTCCATTCCTTCTTGTTTTGAAAATCACAAACACCTTATCTTTAAGGAAAATTGCTTTTGTAAGGAAAATGCTTTCTTAAGGAAAATTGCTTTTATAAGGAAAAATGCTTTCTTAAGGAAAATCGCTTTTATAAGAAAAATTTATCCTTATCATATTTTCATTAATATTTTTCTTAAGTATGAAATTCGGATTCACTTTCTCGGAATCATTAAAACTGATAAAAAGCATTCTGTTTTAAGATTCGGTTCTGGACAAGAACTATAAGGAAGTTTCATTCCGAATTCCGGATATGAATTCTGACTTAGTTCTATTCCAGATTTAGGATACGAATTCTGAAGAAGAATTCTCATTACGAATTCTAATGAAGAAATCCCATTCCGAATTCTCATTACGAATTCTGAAGAATAATTCTCATAACGAATTCCAATGAAGAATTCTCATTACGAATTCCAATTAAGAATTCTCATTACGAATTCTAATGAAGAAATCTCATTCCGAATTCTCATTACGAATTCTGATAAAGAATTCTTATTACGAATTCTGATGACGAATTCTCATTACGAATTCTGATGATAAATTCTCATTACGAATTCTGATGATGAATTCTCATTACGATTTCTGAGGAAGAATTCCTATTCCGAATTCCTACTCCGAATTCTCATTCCGAATTCTCCTATTAAACAGAATCTGATTATCATTGTTTTATACACTCTGAATTTACTCACTCCGAACTTTCACTCCGAAGTTTCTATTCCGAACCTTTTTTTGTTAGAGTTTAAAACGATGTCGTGCATTCTGTTACACTTACTTTGTTATAAAACGATGTCGTCCATTTTGTTATAAACTAACCATTGTCTAAGTGACACGTGTACAGGTCCCTCCGAACTTTAAGGAAAATATGACCGTTGGAGAAGGAGCCGACCTTACCTATAAATAGGAGCTCATTTGAAAGAGCTCGGAGCTGTTGGAAAAACAACTGAGTTTTGTGCCTACATGCTGTTGAAGTGATTTCTAGAGAGAGAGTCTCTTATTAACTCTCAAAGCTTCGTGCGACTCCGAATGTTGGTGATTACATTCGAGGGCTTCCGGGGATAGGAAGACAGAGGTGCCGACTACCTTAAAGATCGAGGGCTTTCTTGCTGAGAAAGACAGAGGTGCCGACTACCTTAAAGATCGAGGGCTTTCTTGCTGAGAAAGACAGAGGTTGCCAACTACCTTGAAGTTGAAGGCTTGCGGGGATAGCAAGACAGAGACACCGATCTTCGTATCGAGGGCTTACCCTGGTGTGGGTAAGACAGACTTGCTTGAAAGTATAAATCAAGGGACCTTTATCCAAGGTTGTTGGATACCCTTCTCTTTGGGTTAAAAGACTATTATCTTGTTACTAGTAGTTTTACTACTTGTTGTTATTCCGCTGCAATTTGTATCTTAAGGAAAGTATAACTTTCTTATACTTCCTTACTTACTCTGTTTCATTTAGATTCTATACGCTTTAAGGTAGAATCTCATATTGTAACTTTTGCTAAGTTTCAATTTCCGGAACCATATTTCCGGAACCTACTTTTGGAATCTCTTTCCAAGTTAAGTTCGGTGTTAGAGGTGTTGTGAATCTACTTAGTTTAACTTTGTTAAACTTTTTCCTTTCCTTTTCTTAAGGAAACTTTAGTTGTTCATAATTAACTTTAAAGGTTCCAAAGGAATTTTTAAAGTATACAATTCACCCCCCTCTTGTATATTGAGCATCTCATATTATATTTCGATCCTACAATTGGTATCAGAGGTTGGAAACCTCTTACTCTATACCATTCTTACAATCATGATCCAAACCAATCAATATGGGCACTCCATGAAGTCTTACAACTCCATTAATATACAATCTTGCTAATCATTGAAGTGGTAAATCATCTCTTATATAAAAAAATGTGATGAATTGGTAAGACGATAAACAATGACCCATATTTCATCATTCCTTATAGGATTCCTTGGTATCCCAATGAAAAATTCCATCGTAATATCATCCAATTTCCACACATGTATGGGAGGAGGTTGCATGACTCCTCTAGGATGTTTTCTTCCTGCTTTCACTTGTTGGAAAACTATATATTTTGACACACAATCAGTAATCCTTCTTTTCATGTTGTCCCACCAAAAATATTCCTTCAATTCTCTATACATCTTGGTGCTCCCATAGTGTATAGTGAAATTGGAGCTATGAGCATCATCCAAAAATTCCATTTTTTAGATCAGGAATATTGGTAACACAAAGTCCCTTCCCAAATTTCAAAATTTCATCCTTATATACGAATTTACTCAATCAACCATCATGTATAGCTTTAATCTTCTTTTGAAACACCTCATCATCAGTCTCATAATTTTTTATCCTTTCTAGAAAAGATAGTTTGGAAACCATTGGAAAAAGTATTGATGTTTCACCTTCCATGGTTATTCCAATATCCATCTTTAATAGATCCTTAAAAATAGGATCCCTTTCAAATCTCATCCTTTTCAAAACACCATGATCCTTTCTGTTAAATTCATCTACCACCTTATTTTCCTTCCCTGGGTGGTAGTGTATTGTGCAATAATAATCCTTGTTTAGTTCAAGACACCTCTTTTTCCTCATGTTTAGATCATTTTGTGAGAAAATATACTTCCAACTCTCATAATAAGTACAAATCTCACACTTTTCACCATAAAGATAATGTCTCTATATCTTCAGAGTGATGATTATAGATTCTAACTCAAGATCATGAGTGGGATAGTTTTTCTCATTAATTTTTAGCTGTCATGATGCATAGA
Organism: Viscum album; assembly: GCA_963277665.1. Classification (NCBI taxonomy): domain Eukaryota; kingdom Viridiplantae; phylum Streptophyta; class Magnoliopsida; order Santalales; family Viscaceae; genus Viscum; species Viscum album. The sequence goes on from OY728165.1 coordinate 292,938,779, forward strand.
CAATAACTGTATCATTTTTAATAAGTATACAACCAAGTCCTTTCTTTGAAGCACCACTATAAATAACAAACCCATTGTTCCCTGATGCAAGAGTCCAGATAGAAGCATTGTCAAATCACATATTCAGTTATTCGAAACATTATTTAGATTATTTTTTCCAAACCAATTTGACCGCTTTATGTGTGATCTTTGTTAATGGTTTAGCCAACTGGGAAAAATTATGGATGAAATGTCGATAATAACCTGCTAAACCAATAAAACTATGAACCTCAGTTATACTCATCGATGCTGGCCATTCTTGCATTACCTTGGTCTTTTAAGGATCAATAGATATTCCATCCTTAGAGACAATATGGACAAGAAAATAAATCTCTTGATGCCATAATTCACAGTTGCAAAACTTTTAATATAATTTTTTTCTTCTAATATTCCTTAGGATAATGCGCAAATGATTTTCATGATCATACTATATTTTTTAGTATAAGAAAATATCATCAATTAATACCACTATAAATTTATCAAGATATTCCTTGAAAACAATATTAATTGGATCCCATAAGTCATAGGGTGCATTAGTCATTCCAAAAGGCATTACTGTATACTCATAATGCCCGTATATGGTTCGAAATGATGTTTTCGGAATGTCTTCCTTCTTCATAGACAACTGATTATATCTTGATTGAAGGTAATTCATTGAAAAATATTGATCACCCAGAAGTAGGTTGAATAAATCATCAATGCGAGGTAGAGGATACTTGTTTATTATTGTTATAACAACGATCTATTTGTAGTCAATGCACGACCTCATAGAAATGACTTTCTTTATAATAAAATGGACAGGGGAGCCCCCTGGAGAAACATGATGGAAAATAAAATCCTTATTACTCAATTTCTAAAGTTGTTTCTTTAGTTCCACTAATTCCAAAGTGGCCATTCTATAAGGGGACTTCTATATTTCCCTTGAACCAGAAATTAAATCTATAGAAAACTAAATTTCTAATTCTGGAGGATGTCCAGGTAAATCCTATGGAAACACGTCAACATATTCTTGAACAATAGGTACGTCCTCTGTTTGAACATTCTTTTTTCTCACCCATAATTATTTCATTCTCATCCTCCCCAATGACTGAATTTATTAGAGCTACTGGGGGTGGATCTAGATAAGAATCAAATGGTGACATTTCTACTATGAGGATAAGGTACTCCTTACCATCATCGAGATTTGTAACCTCCTTCTTCTGAAAATAAAATATCGCATCATGGTCTAAAATCCAATCCATACAAGGGATTATATCATATTCAATCATGGGTATAATGATTAGATTACCATATAAATATCGCTTATATTATTTAATGGGGACTGATTTACAAAACATTTTTGCAATGTTACTTCCCTTATGAGTTTTGACTAACAAATCTATTGTTAAATCAAATTGGAAATATCAAATTTTCCTAGAAAAACTGGGAAGATTTGAAAGAATGCGATGATCTAGAAACAAATAAATAATTGGATAAACTTGAAGAAACCATTAAATTACCTTCCACCACGTCTTTCAGAGCTTCAACCATAGAAGTAGTGATCACATAATCTTGGCCTTGATCCCTTGGCCTTTTCTGATGTATGTTTCCTTGATGCTTAGGAAATTCATTTGCATAATGTCCAATCTGGCTACAATTGTAGCATTGATCATTGGTTTATTATTTCATCCCCTTACAATCACTAGCAAGATGGTATTTCTTACCACATTTGTAGTATACTAATTTTCCATTTAGACAGGCACCATGGCGATTCCTTCAACAATTATCACAGGGTGAAAATTAAACTCTTCCCATCTTCGCTGTTTCCTTATTTCCTATCCTAGAGTGTTCAAGAGATTTTTTCTTCTCTTTATTTTCATTAAATCCATATGACATAAATAATTTATTTTCTGTCTTGATTGCAAATGAGATAATATCTTCATACGATGAGAAATATTGTGAGACTAATGCTCGATGGAGAAATGATTTTAACCAATCAAATAATTGATCAATCATACTTATTGGGTTATATATATAATCTCCTACATGTCTTTCTAACCTTGTAATGTTTTCCTCATACTTTGTGACATTCTCATCATCCTTTTACCTCATACTCATAAATTGTCTTTCCATATTCGTTCGATGGTCACGAGGAAAGTATTTTTCAAATAGATTTTTTTTTAAAATTCCTCCATTCCATGTTTGATATTTATTTATCTTTTTTTTTGTATTGGATTAATGACTCCCATTGATATACATATCCCGTGAGGTGATAAACTACGATGACAAATTTTTCCCCTTCGCTACTCACTAAAGCATGAAATATTTTCTCTAGGTAATTTATCCATTGCTCAGATACTAGTGGATGTATACTCTAATTGAATATTTGTGGTTGTTTCCTCAAGAAGCAGTAAAAAATTGATCCTCCATGTTGGGGATCTGGGTGCTCCATACGGGTATGGTTGTTATTCATAACCTGAGTGAGTTGTCCCAATATGGTGATTAGTTGATCAACAATAGTTTTTTCACCATCTCCACTATAATTATCTTGAGTAGGAGACAAATTCCAAAATGTATTATGTGCATTGATATAGTTTCAATTCCTTCCACTAGGTGCCATTTCAAAACAATGGCATACACGAGATTTGTTTATGAATTGCAATACATAATTTCAAACTTGTAAAACACTTTATATAAATTGAATAGTTTATCGATATAATCCCTAATAATAAAAATGTTCTCATTGAGTAAGTATATACAAATAAACCCTTCATAATGGATTGTAATGAAAATGAGAATTATCCATAGCATATCCCCCAAGAGTGTTGTAACCAAGAGTGCAGTAAGGCGCATTATCATGCACCAGTTCCCATTTAAGTCTAGATCAAAGTGGTATTTTCTGGTTTTACCCCTTAGTACATCTATGATAGAGCCACCACCATCTTCTTGTATCCATACAGGGATGTATTGCTTGGAAATCTCATAGAATCTCTATAGTACCAAAATTCTATTAAGTTATTTAATACTAATCCTCAAATTCAATATTAGTATAATGTTCTCTAATTAGGGTTTTTCTAAATCTAGCTTCCAATGTTTGTACTAAACCTAATCTGATACCAACTGTAATGTCCCGACCCCAGTTACCTAGTGTCTGTACAGTATTCCATAATATTGGAAAGATACAAGGAAGCATGTCCTGATAGACTAACTAGTTTAGTATTATTGGAAACAAGATACATACATAAGTTCAACATTACAATTTGAAAATAAATACACCACTAATTTGTTCCATTAGAAACATACAAGTCTCCTAGATTATGCCTATAAGTCACTCAAAACTAACGTGTTTATATCGTGGGAAAATGAATCATAAGAAAGGGGTGAGCTCAAGTACTCAGTTAGGGTATGTAATACAGTAGAAGACAACATAAACATTAGGCATGATGAATAAATAAAAACACATGCCTTTTAAAATAATAAAAACATAAACATTATGGTATGAATATGAGCTGAGTAAATAATTCCATAATAAAACATAGTCATGTGTATTATACAAGTCAAATAATAACATGAACTATCACTATTAATTTCTTAATGAGGGAATGTAAAATTCCAGTCATTCTGAAACATCTTATCAAGGCCTCTTCCAACACGTATAAAAATGATCTAGGCCTCGACCAAAACCATATATCAAATTAGGAAAGGCCTTGACCAATTCCACATTTAATTATCTCATGAGACCAACTGATTCATCGAGGAGCTGTAGAGGGCTCCACCCGTCACAAACTATGTCCAATACATTTCTCATATGAAAAGGATGAAACATACCATAATTTATTTTATTAAAAATAGAATACAAAATGTCAATACTTTAACCATAAAACATGAATGGTATAAAAATAAAACATCCACAGTCAAAAATATCAAAAAACATTCAATAAAATATGGAATATTTGTATCATAATAAATAAACATCAAACATCTTTATAATCCATGAAAGGATGTTGACATAGATCAAATGAAAACTATCTGAAAGAAATTCCTCTTCTATTTTAAATCCATTTAAGAGTTGCATAATTATAAAAGAAAACATTTATTTTGAAAATATTTTTATCATCTTGTATGGGAAGATTTGATAATTTTATAACTGTGGAAAAATGCGTCACTTTCCTTATAAGTTAAAAAAACATTCTTACCTTAATTTTGTCGAAAAGGTCATAAAGTGCCTTGTTTAGAAAATGATGGATATATTTATTTCAAAACATATAAGGATAAATAAGGTTATAAATGAATTTAACTCATAGTATAGTAATTAGTAATTTTTTTAAATACATTTTTACCAAAACATGGATGTGGATGATAAAGAGGTCCTAGTAGACACTTATGTAAAAACAACCTCGGATAATAAAGATATTGTAAAATTAACCCTTACCTTATACTATTCCTTAGTCAAGTGAACATTAAACTACTAGATAATAGTTAAATAATTGTTGTTAAATTATAAAAGAACTACATACATAAATATTATATCATATATGATCCTCTAATATCAAGTTGTTAATAATATTTTAGTAGTATCATCATTTCAGATGTTAACTGATTCATTTTCCTTTATATGTTTGGTTATGTAAGAAATGTTTTTTATGAAATGGATGTCTTTGATTCATATATATAATGAGATTATGTTCCTAAACATTATTTTTATTCATAAAATAAAAATTATTCTTGAATGGTTAATATGGGGAAATTAATCTCATTGCGTTCGTGGAGATGGTAATCCATACGTACACACGAACGACAATATCATTATATTGATGGTGAGATAATTTTTAATTGGATATTATATCATAAATATAGAACCATTAATATGTTATATTTATTATTTAAATCAGTTATACTCATTATTATACCCATTCAAATAATGAAGTGTTTGAATAAAAAACTACACCATGACATGGAGATGGTAAGCCGTATGTTAACACGTATGGTGACTTTGTCATTCATTTGATGGACAGAATAATGAATATGGATGTACCATTTTTATAATAACATCTCAGTATATAGAATATACTGGAGTTATTATTTTTGAATGGAAACTACAAAGAAAGTGGAAGTGTAAGAAGAAAAGAACATGAAAGATGTGATGAAATATTTACCTCTTCCTCGGGTTCTTCCTTTTAATTTGATTAAAAGATATCCTTAGGTCAAATTTTTGACGAAATGAAAGCCTCTAGGATAAAGGGAGAAAAATGGGTAGGATATTTTGGAAGGTTTTGGTAGAGAAAAATGTATTTGGATGTATGAAATTAAGAGAATGGGAAGTACCCTTTTATAAGAGAGGTGAGGGTCACTTTAGGACAAGGTTGATATATTATTTTATAATAATAACATTTTCGCTTTATAATTGCTCAAAAATGAATTATATCTAGGATAAGGTGGCTATGGGTCCAAATCCTCTCAACACATAGGTTTTAGATAGGATTAGGTCACCATATTAACCTTATCATTTAGATTTATCTCTTAGTTAAATTGTGTGACATTTACCATGTCTCTTTGTATTTTTATATTATATGTTTTAAAAACATTCTATATAAAGAAAAGAGAACCCCTAGTGGTTTATTATTAATATATTTAACATTATATAAGTCCTGTGTCCGATCCTTAGATTTTTAGGAATATTATATCAATTAATTATATAGTATTTGTTTTAAAAACCCAATTATGTCAATTTTGACACTATTTAGTATTTGGTTTCTGTGAAAATAATGATAAAATGACTACTATAAAAAAAATTATTTAATCAAACCTAAAATGTAATATTAACCTAGAAAATTAGTTTAATTCATCAGAATTTACAAATTTCATTTATTTGGTTATTTATAATATCAATTATTTTAATATTTCATTAATAAGGTAATTACTACATCATCATTGTGTCATAAATAAATTAAATTATTTAAGGTATAAATATTATAAATAATATAACATTATGTATGAAATTTTTTTAGATTTATAATTAATATTTAGAGTCGAATTTATTTTGTGTGTAGCCCTATAATAAAAATTTTTTAGTTATTAAACATTGAATTTAACTCATTTAACTCTTCTTTAAATAAAATAATAATAAATGTCCTAATATAATCCATGTGGACCAAAGGGGGTCATATTTTTTATCTAAAGTGGGTTTTTGTTGAATTTTACTTATCCAATAGAATTAGGACATGTGTTAGGGTAATTATGCTATCATTTTTTACCCTTAATTACCCTATTTTCTTTTAACCGTGGTAAATAAAAGTTAAAAGTTACTATTCACAAAAAAACTATTTTCATCTAATTGAACCAAATTTTACATAATGATATTAAATGTGTCTCTCGGAGTTTTAAAATTCAACACACAAAATTGCTAAAATTATGGTTTATACAAATTTTCAAATGCTCACAGGATGTGGGTAAAAGATGGTAAAAAGTTCAGTAAAAATTTTATATATCTAAACTTATTATAAAATGTCTCCATTGAATTGAAATGTACATATATTGGTATTATGTATCTACATTGAGATAAAATAAATTTATATAAAATAAATAATTATTTAAATAAAAAGATGGTTGTAACCAATAACACAGTGTTTTTCACTATTCATCAATACTTGAAAGTTTTCTGAAAAATACAAAAAAATCACCCTAAGATAATTTTGATATTCCGAGTTAAAAAATGAAGTCCATTTTGAAAAATAAAATTTATATAATTTCCTAAAGTGTGTATTACTATTCATAATGGCAAGTTTGATAGGTCGCAGTGTGTTATAATCTCGATGTCGCAAACAATGCAAGCTCTTGAATTATTCAAAGAGAAATGTATCATTGAAGATTAGGGTGTTACAAAATCAGTTCTTTATAAAGTGTGTTCTCCACCATCATACCATGTAAATATTAAATAGTCGTAGAAGGAAGATAAATATATGGAAAAGAATTTTAGAAATTTTATTATGTTTGACATTGATTGTGATGGAATGATAAGGTTAAAAAATCCATTTTGTGTCCCAAAAATAAAAAAATTTATGAAGGAGTTGTTAGATAAAGGTCATAGTTCATAATTATTTATTCATATCAGATGTATGAAGACATATTGAGACACGAAAGTGTATTTATGGTGAGATAACATGATGAGAGATATTACAGATTTTATGTCTAAGTGATTTCTATGTAAGAAAGGTAAGTATAATAGAAATAAATCTAAGGGGTTGTTAAACTATTGACTATTAGAAAACAAAAATTGGAATACATCATGATGGATTTTTTCATCATTCATCCCAAAAAATATAAAAACTGTAATGCAATTTGTGTTATAGTCAGTCACGATAAAAATTTATCTCACTTCATCGAGAGTAGAGAATAATTCATTGTTGCTCAACATTATGAAATATACATCATGGAAGGGGTATGGTTTTATGGAATACCACATTCAATTAAATATAATTGATATCTGAGGTTTACCTAGATGTCCTCAAGAATGTTTTGGATATAGAGTTGTATTTAAATTATTCATATAATATTTAGATAGATGGTCCATCTAAGAGAAACATTCATACCTCAAAGGATATACAGAGATAAAAAGTTAAATATTTAATTGTAGGTTAGGATGAATTACTTCTTTTAGAGGTGTATTATTTAAAAATAGCTTTCACCCGAGTATTATAATGAGACCCTATGAAAAAATCTAGGGAAAGATGTAAAAAACTATGATATGATGGGATATAATTGCATTATTAAATACATATTATTATGAACATTCTATGTAAATGCTAGATTAATTCAAATACGTTTAGTAGCACATAAATGAAGACCAATATCGAAAAAAAAGTTTTGTTGACGCTCATTAGAGAAATATGGAATTCAATGTTGATGAAAAGGTATTCCTATAAAAAAATTTAAAAATAGTTTTATGGGATTCAAAAATAACGGAATTCAATGAATAAGGTATGTTTTTGCCTCTAAGATTCTTAATCGAGTATGGATGGTATATTATCACTGGGAGAGATTATTGAACCTCTCTCATGTTTATGATGTGTTCTATGTATCTATCTTGAGGAGTTACTATCATGATTCTTCATTCGTACTAAACATAGTGGTTCTACCATTGGATCATGATCTTTCTTATGAAGAACAATCAGTAAAAATCTCATATTTTTGAAATAAGGTGCTATGGAATAAGAATACTCACGTAGTTAATATTTTCAAGAGTAATCATAAATTAAAATAATATGGGAATTTAAACATGTGAAGAAAGAGAGATATCCCTATTTTTTATCAGGGTTATAAAATTTTGCAGTTTAATTTTAGTATACGGGGGCCGAATATAATACCTCATTATTTTTTTTGTATTTACATTGAAAATATCAAGAATCATTTGATAAAAAATTTATACACAACCTCGACCCTAAATGTACATTGATATAATATACATTTATAACAAATCAATTGGATTTTTAGGCATGAATAAGATAAACCAGATTATGGAAAATATGAATATAGGTTTTTCAAAAAAATTAATTGTTTAATTCATTTTAAACAAGTACACAATTTTTAGTAAACTACTATTTTTCTATAAAAATATGTTTTCTTGAAAAATAGATTTCATTTTTTGTGTAAGTAATATAATTAAATTATTAAATTTGGAGAAATTTAATATTATAAAAATGTTAAAAAAATTTATGTCTTTATATCAAAATTATCTTTTGGTGATATTTTGGGATTTCTATGGAAGGATTAACTTTTCATTTAATAATAATAAAATAATTATTTTAAAGAAAACTATCTTTTCTATTGAATTATTTAAATAAATATATATTTATGTAAAATATTTTCAATATTTTATTAATTTCTTTTTATTAATAATAATATAATAAAATATATTGGAATCTATATTATGTATAATTTTTCTATAAAAACATTTTTATACTAAAAAATACATTTTTCTAGAAACTTGTTAGTCTATTTTATATAAAAATTACTTTGTACCACTTATATAAATGTAATATCATGAAATTATTTTTAAATTTTAAATCAAAATTAACAAATTTTATAATCATACCACTTTTTTTGTGTCCATAATGATTATTAATAATAGTAAAAAATTTATTACGACTGTAAAGGTTTACACGAGTATACTACGGGTAAAATGAAGAGATTAGCATGATATTTACATATATTTTTGTTAAAAACCAATTTAATGGACATTTTTTTAACCGATATGATCTCGTAATCTAATATTTTCCTCTTTTTGACATTTTTATAGAGTATGAAATTATTATATATTAATATTTTAAAACATAACAAGTCAATTCTCCCCTAACACTATAAAAGGAAACCACCTATTCTTTGTTAAAAAAACTTGAATAGCCTCTTAGATAATCCAATAATTACAAAATACATTAATAACATCTCTATTCAGGTTATATAGGTCATTATTTGATTATAATACCATCCATTCAAGGCATAAAGTTTAATAAAAAGGCTGTTTCTTAACGAAGAGTTATAATTCTTAAATGTGTACATTTAATTTTATTTCTTCATAGAAATTATATAAACATTTTATATCCAATATAATATAATGAGTAATGTATAATTAATATATTAATTTGATGTCATTATAATGGGATAAGCTTTTCCCACTCTTTTTAAACAATGGGGGAACTAATGTAATTGCTAATTTCTATGTGCTGACTAACACCACCACATAGATATATAATTCATTTTCAATCATCATAATTCATGGATGATTTTTAATTTAGATCTAATTTTATATATTATATATATTAGTTTATTATATTTATTTAATAATTAAATATTATTATTTATATTTATTTCTTATTTATTAGAAAATGAAAACAATGTTCATATATATGTACGAACTACCATCTCCGAGAAGAGTGTAATTAAATTTTATATACATTCTATTTTTGGATGATTATAAAATTTATATAATCAATATATGTGATATTTATATCATTATTAACATTATATATATAATAGAACCATTATCAAATTACAACTAATGGAACTTCCGATCTTATACATTCATGAAAAACCAATCATGTAACAATCAGAAACAATGATTTTATTTCGAAATTAATAACAAATAGGTGTTGAAATATCATAATTGGATAATATATAATAGTATAAGTTTGTAAATTAATCATTATATAATTATAATAAATTTAATTATATTATATACATTTTTATATTGATTATGAATAAATTCAAACTTGAGGTAGAGTTAAATGCTACAATATCATTTTTTATTGGGCTTGTTTACGATTATATTTATAATGATCAAATTTTATGATATATCTTTAAAAATTTATCATAAATTTCATTCTACTTTTTTCTTATATATTACCTATTATGTTGTAATTTTACCCTATTTATGTACTAAATAGATCAAAATTATGTTTCAAATGAAATCATACTTTGTATGATTATTTGGTAAAAAATATTTCCTTCCATGTTTATATTTTCATCAAAATATTTTCAATAATTTTTTTATATAAAAAGGTGGTTTTAAATTATTTTTTACAAAAATTTTTCTTTATATTAACAATTTTAAAGGGAATGTTCTTGTAATATTACTAATCAGGTAATTTTGATTTTATTAAAGAAAATGTGAAATGAATTTTCTTTTTAAGAGGTACTGGATGAAATAATTATCTAACCATCATGAATAATATTTCATTTCTTGAATACAACACATTATTCCATGTTTCTTTTCAAAAAAAAATAATTTTCTTCACATTTGTGAAAATTTAGGATTTTAATAAGATATTTCAAATTTAAAAGAGTATTTTATTCATGAAATATTATAATGATATTTTAAAATATTTTTTATTCCATGTTAATACTTTTTAATATTACTTATACTCCATTTTTGATAGGATTATGTGATTCAATTATTATTATTTTTATATCTCTTTGATGGTTATATTGATGAATTATTTATTAAACCCAATTTTTTTCTAATGATTTGAATTATGATCAATGTTTTATCAACTTATATCACATATATGAATGGACAATGAAAATATGAATGGTGGGCCCAAAATTATATATCCATCCAATGAATTTGGTAAATAAAAATATTTTATTTGTTTACAAGGTAAAAAATAAGTTATCGAAATCCCAATATAGGGTTTATAGAAGGTTATACTAAAACAAAAAGAGGGCAAAAAAAAGGTTTTCTCGATCAAAAATTAGTGTAAACAAGAGGTTATCCAAATCCAAAATATTATAAATGGGAAGTTTGGTAAGGAATAAAATTTTAATAATGTCTTGGTGGGAATCCTTGATATAATATTTATATTATTATGATTATTGCATACTTTATTAAACAATTTAATTATATTAACACACACCAATGTTATGCTCCAAAGATCATGATCTCCTATTCTATTATGATTCATGTCTTATGATCCAATTAAAATTATTCCATGAATCATAATTATGATATGTTATTTGATTTGTATGGTTTTAAATATTAAACTCATTTTTATAACCCTTATTATCATGTTATTCTGAGATAATAATTGATATATTTCTCATTTACTGTTATTGGGATTCTAAGGCCACCCTTTCTAATGTTTCATTTTTACTAGGAAGTAATGAATGATTTTATATTTTATATGTCTAGAAATGGTGATATTTGTGAATAACTATTTGGGATATGATATATATATTTAATATAGGAATTTCTGGGTATCTAATATTTCAAATTCATGAAACCATTAGTGTTCCAGTGTCAATCATAATGATGTATAATAAAAATTTATCTAATATGACTTGATACTCATGTATGTACGTTCTGGGTATCTATAAATTAAAACATGGGTATGTATAAATTATATCATTTATTTCATATTCTTGTTAAATTAATTTCTAAATTTATATATATATCAATAATTATATTGGAATATATTAAATATAAAGAAATATAGTATATACAACATCAATTATATACGACTATTACCTCAAATACTAATTCTTATAGAATTGATAGATTATAAAAATATTCATTATTTGTGTTTGAATTTTATGATTCTCTAATTTATGATAACATTTTTTGTAATGGAATTTCATTGAAAATTTCAAAGATAGATATCATGGAGTTTGTAAAATAATATTATTTGGGCATCAAAACGGTGAAAATATTATCCATTTAAATTTATTATCATATTTTATATAGATAAATTAATTTAATGAAAATTAAATCTTATGCTATTTTTGTATTAGATATCAAAATAATATTTTCATTTAATATGATAGGGCATAGATATATGGTTTTTTTGAACTAAAATTTATTTCACTAATAAATATAAAAAATAATGATACAGAAGGTATTGTATATATAGATTACTAAATTCAGAATACTGAAATTGATTATAATATTATTCATTATCATGAAGTGTATGGAAAATATATTTATAATTTTTTTATTTATCTTTGGTAAATAACCACAAAAAATATTTTTTTATATATTAGTGGCCATTGGATGTCGCATTTTATAAAAAATGATTTCAAATTACTATTTAATATCTATTTATAGTAAAGTGTGAGAAAATATATGCAATATAGTGAAAACATACAAATGATTATTTAAATAAATTTATATAACAAAGAATTTTAATTTTTCAAAATATAAATCATTTTGAAACAGGGCATGGAATTACATTTGAGAAATTATAGGAATGAGTAAAAGATAATGAAATATGCGTACACTAGTGTGGATTCTCATTTATAATTTCTATATATTTACCACATGTAAATATAACATTATTTTGAATTGAAAAAATATTTGGAAATAGATTATTCTTCATCATCATGGATTAAAGGAATTTGGATATTATGGTCTCAGATTTATTTTTAAAATAATTTGAACCCATAAAATTATAAAATTCCACAAGATTAAATTTTTTAATAGCTTTACCATTAATTTATCATAAAATTATTTTGATAATACATGTTAAATTATTTCCTATTAATCTTTATCTCTGTGATGATCATTACCCTTATTCTAAAAATGAGGTTAATCAATTTCAAAGAGCATGTATGGATTGTTTAAAACGTTTTATTTTGTTTTAGTACATTTTTATTATGTATTTCAATATTTATATTTTATACTATAATGCAGAAATTATTTTAATTTTTACAATTGGTTTTGGATTATGTTTGTGTAACTGTTTTATAGCTTTGATTATATAGTAGTTATAGTAGACTACTGTGTTTGCTTTTATTTTTTTTCTAAATATAATTATATTTCATGATTTTTATTTTATTATCATAGTGAAATTTAAAATTAAAAAAATATTTCTCATCATTTATAGAATGGATGAATATAAGATGTTGTAATGTGTTTTTACGTTTGTTATATAATAACCAACATAAAATTCCTTTATCATTTTGGAGATTAACACTGATTTTATTGACGTCATTTTAAAAAGAAATTCGAAAGACATATTTTCTCATTGGATAATTATAATCGACATGGAAAATTTATTTTCAATTTTTATTGCAATAAAATTTCTAGATTAGAGATGTTAAAAACCAAAAAAACAGTTTATGAGAACCCAATTTTTATTCATGCCTATATGTATAAATATTACCATCCAAATAATATTATATATAAAAAGTCACTAAATCTCAGGATTTAATATCAACACCCTAAAAAAATTAAATACATGCTGTAAATGTGGTAAACTCTAATATCAACTTAAGAAAATTCTTGTGTTACTTTCTAAAATTTTATACAGACCCACTCAATCAATAAATAAAGATGAAAAAATATAGATAGTTACAGATCGAAACATTGATAATACTACCCACAAAATTAAAATATTGAATTATAATCCAATATTTAATATAAAAATTAATTATTGGATACTATGATAACAGAAATTTGAATCATTGAGAAAATGAGACACCAACAGTTTTTAATGCACCAAAAAATTAACTATTAAAAATTATAAACATATGAGAATATTTAAATATATAATGTAACACATTATTTTTATCAAAAATATTTCGTATAATCAAGATATTATAATAAATATTAGATAACTGTTTTCATAAAATTAATTAAATTTAATTTTATCAATTTGTTTTAAAATAATATTACTATATATATGAATTATTCCATCAACATATTTAATTACATAATTAATTTATTTTTTAATATATTGAAACTAATCACATATATGAAACTCAGTCATTTTAAATCTAGTAATAACCACAAATAAATAATTTTTTTACTATTGACTAGATAATTTTTTCAATGCATATGTTTATTTATTTAGATATCACACATGGTTAAAATGATATTCATGTTCAAAAAGTGTTGGATTATTCATGTATTCATATAAATCATCAAACAATTAAGTAGTTTTGAAATAATTTATTCCTATATATAGTTATATAAATGGAGGGAAATAATGTAAAACATAAATAAAATAATTGTTAATTACTAGATATGATATTTGAAAATATTTTGTCATAAATATTTGAATGAAACCATTGGCCTCATGGTTGGCCTTATATTTTATTTTATTCCATGTTTTATTATGTTATTTTATTTTATATATCAATGTATAATGAATCAACATGGAATTAGACATATTATTTACTATAGACTAAGTATGGTACTTTTATGAGGGTTCTATCTCATATTTTATGGTAATAATAAAATGCTTAATGTTTCCATCATTAACATCCTTATTGTAGATTTTTAGATCCTCACCATCTAGATGTTGGGTAACATAAAGAGATATAAAAACCATATTATCATTGACATATCTAGTAGAATGATTAAAAAATCTTCTCACTCAGCCCATATAGAGTTGATAATATCTCACATCATAATGATCTTTAACATATGATGAATTAATAGATTTAGATCCATATTTCGGATGAAGCTGACAGACTGGTGGAGAATATCGATAACATACTCACCCTCAATGAAAGAACTAACCACTAAATCCTAATTCTATGAATGATCACTACTCCCATTAGTATAAGGATATAATATAGGAGTTAAAGGATCTTGAACTACCATATCCCATATAAAAATGAACCTTTGAATACCAGGTTTATCTACCAACTAATTAGCATCATTCACCCCTTTTGATAACCTAGGAAGGCACACCTAAAACCCCATTATGATGCTTTTCAGTCTTGAAATGATACTGGTTAATCCATCTAAATAATATAAAATGTATTTAGATAATTGATAGATACTCTATATCTCTCTTTTAGTATTTAATCTATGGGAATATAAGGGACACATATTTATAATGTAAATTAGCCTCTTTCAAAAAAGGACATGGGTAAGTCTGAGCATGAAAGAATGTTAAAAACCCACATAAAAATGCTATACTTATTGAATTTAGGTAAAACCTTATACTTGGTAATATATCTAAAAATTTTATTTCCCAAGACTTTCTAATCCCCATTAAATTTAATTAAATTAGTATATTATCACGTAAGACCATTTTTAGTCCTCTTGGTTTTAGTTTCTTTTCAAATTGGTTTTTTGGAAAGTACAGTCACAACATAAAAAAAATAATTTAAATTTATTTAGAATTATATATATCTACACATTCCAAGAGAATTTTTCTGTAAAGGTATTAAAATATGAATCTATTCTATAGGACATAATCCTTGTAGAACCCTATAAATCTGATTGCATATACATAGGCGATTGAAAATACTTCTGGATATATTTTTTAAAATATAATATTTTAGGATTTCCTTAGACACAATACTAAAAAAAGAGAATGCCACATGTCTTAACCTAGGTATGAATCTCTTCCACACTAAATTAATCTAATTTATTAAATCTTGCTTGTCCTAGCCTTATGAGGAAACTCACAATGCAAATACTACGCTTTTCATAGGTTCTACCCAACCACTTCACATGTGACCTCCCATTGAACACATATTAACCATTCAATAAAAAAACCTTAAGAACTATAAAATAAAAAATGGACATTTTGAGGTAACCAGTCTCCAATTTGAAGCTAAATACCATCTGATCAAAGATACATTAAGAAATATGATTGGTATAAAAATATGAAACCCATATGATATCCAAATAGGTGAAAATAGAGTGGTCTGAAAGTTCGATCAAAATTGAATCACTACACATGACATTAAATATCCAGTTTTTTCCAAAAATTTCTCCTTTAGATCCCCCAGACAACTCGAAATATATACTATTATATTGAAACATATTGAATGAAATCTAAGAATCATAAACTCTCTCAACATGAAAAATGTAATGGCACACTATAAATATCCCATCACACTAATTGACATGGTAGGAAATGGTGAAAGATGGCCAAATTCTTTATAATATTCACCAAATTTTACATTAGGGAATTTGATCATAAAATTATAAATTTTCCCATTATAGTAGCAAGTAACATCTCTTAGTTGGTATTTATGTAAAGAATCCCTAGGCTATCAATGGTTCCCTATACCATTCTAATTTATTAATTTATTATTCCCATACATAAGAATTATATCTGAGACTCAAACCCTAATATCTAGATTCAAGTTTAGACATTCAATGAAACACATGATAATTAAAGGAAAAATTTACTTCTTAAAAAGTAAAATAATCTCTACGATAAATAATATCATCTAGAATATGTTCATATGAATTATAGATGCCTATTTTAAGAACAAATACTAGGTACTAGAATTCTATTTTAACATCAATATTTCTTAATTATATGAATATTTTATTAAATAAATTATAATGTTCTTATATAGGAGTTCTAGGACACATATTGAAGGTGTAGAGTTTCGTTTTCTTTTATAGATAACATATCAATGATGTTTTCATATATCATTTTTCAATCATAGAAAATAATATAGATGTATATATTTTATATGAAATTTTCATCAATAAATTATTAAGAAATAATAGAGTAAATGTACTATATGGTTTTCTCAAGACCTCTATAGGGGTATCACCGGCCATGACCATGGTTTATCCATCAACAGACTGACATATAGGAGGATTCATGGTCCAATAATGAACATATTAGAATTATTATTATACTAGAATCACTATTATCATGTGTATAAAAATATTAATTTCACTGTTAAAAATTAATGTTTCAAACTAAATCTTACTAGGATCAATTTTCATATGCATGAATCTACGATTCCAACATTTTTTTTGATAATCCATATAGATATGTCTTTAATGAACTCTGATAATAATTCATAGATGACACAACATTGTTTTTAATGGGATGTAAAATGATGTAATACCAAATTTTTATAGATATGAAACTAAAATAATTGATGAAATAGAGAAAAAATTGATATTTTCCAGCGGTTTAGATATTTTGGTTTTCACTCCATGGAAATGAAACCAGCCTACACCCTATTATTTTATTAATCCAACAAATCGAAAATAATAAATCATGAAACATGTCCAAATATAAAATCATGATAATATAAAAATAAATCAAAAATAGAAGAAACATGAAATATTAGTAGAAAATAAATTCTAACATGTAAGTTGATTTGATAACTAGTTATCACCTAATGGGTTATTTAGTAAATATACTAGTTTCGATAATAAAGAGAAATATGAACCACTCAAATAGAATCTACAAGTCTCTATTCGATCAAAATTATAGGGGGAGCATTGATATTTAATATCAAGAGAAGTGGTTATTTTGGTATAGAATGAAACCTATGACTTCGATCAAACTCTTTTTGAAGAAACACTCTCTTATGAAGATCTACCTTCAATCCTCTGATAATATTTTAAATTAATTACTTCAAACAGATAGAATTAGGGAAAAATACAAAAAATATCGTTGGGTATCTACAATGATATTAAAATGATTATGAAATTAATTTCTATAATTTCATGATCCCTCAAAACCTGTGTAATAATAATCATAGAAAACAAGAAAGATATTGGTCATTGGTTATGGATGAAACCATGTCATTTTAGGACAACTTCAAAGTAAAAGGGGTGAACCACCACTATATCAGTGTAAAATTGATGAAGGGGTTGTATTGAATAGGTAAGGGGTGCTGTTTTATTAATGCAACCCTATGAGTAGATGGTTTATGTAATTGTATATAACTTTGACATAAATATTAGTAATATACATGTAAAGGTAATCCATAAACCCAATGACATTGTTTGGTTAATTGGTACCTCACATATGGGACCCAGACCAAAGTTTCATTGGGGTACACCCTCAACTCTTGGGAAATGTGACGACACTGGGTCCCTCATTTAGAGGAACCAAAACCATATAAGGGTCCCACTATTAGCATGCAATAGTAAATCCAATCATCTATAGGCTGACATAAGTGTAAATAGTAATACCCTGACTCTTTTAAGGGTAAAAAAATAATCAGAAAAAAGTATTGAAGCCCTCACAAAATTGGGAAACCATTAAACCAAAGCCCATATAAGGATCATGTGACCTATATATAATGGTAAAATAGAACGTAAATAATGAAATTAAGGCATATAAATCAATAGTATATAAATCAATTTTTTATAACATTCCCTATTCAATAAATAAACCAAAAAGAAATTAGTTTCAATAGGAAAAAATTAATGTGATAACATCTATAGAGTTAGGAAAATGATTCATTTCGTGTATAATGAATTGATATAATAAAAATGTGTGATTGGATCTGATAACCAATGGGGGGAAATTTTTACACAAGATTATTTGTAGAGATTTAAAAGAGGTGTGTTTGAGTGTGGTTTCTGATAGAGGTTTTTTTACACATGATTTAAATATTAATGGTCATGAATTTACATGAAATTATGATCTCTCAATTTAATATATTAATTTTATTATTTTAAAGATGTGTTTTTTTCATTATTATAGTGGTTTCCCAAATAAAATATTTTTTAAAATTTATACTATGATTAAATTTCACTTATACTTTCCTTGGATATTTGCACAGTTTTTTTAAAAGAAATTTTTTCTTGGGACCAATATTTTTCTTCCTAAAATAAAGTGTTTATTTCTATCAATATAAAAAAAATCTCACATTGCCTATTTTTTATGGTGGGGAGGTGAATAGAAAGTCATTGGTTGTGACAAGTGAGTACCATATATGATGCGGTGGCATTGAGAAGATATATGTATCCTACAAAGAGGTGGATTTGGGGGTCCAAGATTATTTTGAATTGAGATAAAATATTGATGAAGAAGGCACACAGATGATGTAAAATTAATTTTGGAATGATTTATATTAATTGGGGATCAAATAATATTCTATTTCTAGTGGTCTAACACCCCAAAAAGTGTTTCAAAAAATTACATGCTCAATATATTTCTTCAAATGAAACCTCGAGCTTTATGAAAACTATGATATATGATAATAATAAGATTATTTATATGTGACCATTATTACCTAGATGTTAAATTTGAAGGTATTAAAAGTAATAAATACATAATAAAAATTATTTATAAGGTTTATAGATAATGAAAATTTTTATATTAACACAAAATAAATAAATATTAAATTTTTGGTAGAGTTGTTTTATTCTTTTAATTTTTTTTTCAAACATTGGTTTCATTTTATTTCATTAGTGGATATTATAAATAATTTAAATATTCTTTTTAAAATTTGTTTTTCGGAATGAATATTATTTTTAAATTATACATATAAATATTATATTATATGGAATTTTCAGGATTTATATAATAATTTTTATTATTCAATTAATTGTAAAAAAATATAAATTTTTATAAAACTCTCATTTACTTTTATTATATGAGAGAAAATAAAAATAATATTATGTTATAAATATTATATTATATTAAAAAATTTATCATTTAATTATAAATAATCTATTTTATTATATTGGTATCATCAATAAATGTTATTTTATTATAAGATCATTTTTGGGTTTAAATACACAATTCCGAAAAAAATGTATTTACGTGCACAATGTTTTTAACATAATTTTATAAATAAATCACTATTGATTATTTATGATAATAAAATTTATTCATTAAATATTCACTAAGAAAATTTCATTCATTATATATTTTTTACTAGGAATGGAATTAAAATAAATTTAATTTTATGATTAACAATTTACTTTACATAAAATAGTTTCAATTGCATTTGTCACAATTTTGAAAAGAAAAAATAATAATTCTAAAGTTCAATATTATAAAATTTATTTCATATTTTGTATCAAAAAAACTAATATAATTAAATAAGTTCAACCTAATTATTGGTTATTACTTATAGTAACCATGGTAATGATTTGCCACATCGGTACGGGTAAAACAAGTAACATTGGTTAAAAACAAGGGGTAAATTGTAAAAATATCACAAATTCATTTCTTTATTATAGATACCTAACCCCAAAATCCAAGATCTTTTGTTTTAGTCTATTACATATTCATGATTATAGGGAATCAAATCCTATATAACTAAATAATTCAGTTGTATTGGTAAACTAAATACATACATGGGTCTTTTATTATAAAGTAATACAGTAATTTCCAAATAATTTATTTCTTTATATATATATTCATGGATATCTTTATTCAATCTGTTATATACCTTCAAATAATTCATAGTACACTTCTTGGAATAATAGGGAAAGTAATAAAAATTATGGGGATCTCAAATACTCAGAAATGTTTATGTACAATGAATGAAATAATGAATCAATGAGAAAAATAATTTTGTCTAGGTAAATAACTGACCACACATACCATGTAATCAAAAAATGATAAGGAACTACATCAAGAATATAGAATGAAAATAAGTAGAACCACATACTATTTAGGTAACATTATATAGAAAAATCAAAATAGATTGGTAAAATAGTGAAACTCGTGCCATTTAATCAATGAAGTATGAATGAAATGATTCCATAGATATGTCAACAAAAAATATCATATATATATAATTAGTAACTCAAAAGGATGGAAATGGTTAATTATTAGACATAATGTCTCATGAACATGCAAATGAAAACCGTCATGACCTTTCACAAGATTATTTAAAACTATTTGTAAAAACATGTATAATTTTCACAAATTATTTTCTTCATGTCAACCTATCAATCCATTGTGGGGCTATATAATGTTTGGGCCCCATTATTCATTACCAGTCTAAAGCATTCCTCATATAAATTAATCAAAATAAATAATGTGTGTTATCAAATATCCATATTGAATAAAGAATATGGATTTACTAATATTTCCCCAAAAAGTAAAATAATTGTCAAATTAGACACCATATTGAAATAGTATATGATTTAGGTAATCAAAATACCCATGATAAATATTATGGATAATTTGGGAAAATTTAATAATCAATGATTATAGAAAATTTAATATTTTAAGGGGACTAAAATGAATCAATAAAGAAAAATGTCAATACTATCTTTTCTCAAATAATTCATAAACCATCTAGAGAAGGAATAATGATGTTATCAATACCAAATATGTAACATTGAGAAAAAATAATGTGTTTTCTTCCTTGATGAAATGAAATACTACAAAAATAAAAACACTCATGATGAAAATATCCTTTTTGAAAAAGAATTTTGAAAAAATTGTATTTGAGGATCAAATTTTAAAAAAATTTATAAAAAATTAAACATTATAAACATTTATATGAAGCTTTAAAGAAATGACTTCGGATAAATCCATACATACCATATGAGGTAAAAAGAACATATCTTTTTCATGGTAAGAATGTTATAAAAATTCCTTGTTCCAAAATTAAAAAGAATATTACATTAAAAACATTTTTAAACTGCTAAATAGGTAAAATTTCTTTTCCATATAATTTTAAATTCATTTTTTGAAATATTTCAATAAAATATGGTGTTTAGAAGCAAACAAGATGTCCGAAAAAAGATTCAATTGTGGTTATATTTTCTTAAAAACATTATCTAGAATATTTTAAAAACAAAAGAGTCGAAAAATGGTACTAATAGTTTTTATGGTAATGAATAACCTGTGGTAAGTGAATGTTTTTATTGAAAAAATGGTCATATAATTTTTTCTAATGGAAATACCATTGAAATATCACGAAAATTAATCTTGATAAAAAAAATATGTAAACATTCCAAAGTGTCCCAAGACACATTGAAACATTTTAAATAAAAATACTCACAAAGAAGTAAAATTAAATGAATGTATTAAATAAAATGTACATAAAAGGATTAATTATATAATATATCAAAAGGGGAAGTAGATACAAAACACAATATATATAAGATTTGAATTTTAAATTTATCTCATAGATGTAAAAATTGTGATGAAAATCTATTTCATTGAGTTTACTTCTATGTGAAATTCATTTACATTTATAATAATCATATGTAAATTTTAATTTATTTTCAAAATCATTCTCATTTTCATCATATATTTTATTAAACTTATTACCATTTTGTATGCAACTACATAAGGAATTAAATTTTGATCGGTTGTTTCAGAGAAATTCGGTTTATGTGTCACAAACAACTTTGATAGGTCGAAGATGGTTGAATGGGTTATTACATAACATCTCCAGAATAATAATCATGAAATTATTAACGAGTTTTTACATCAAGTAATATTTTAAATCCATTATTGAATTATGGTTATTAAAAATAAACCAACATTACAATCATGTAGGTGGTAGGCCATAAGTACACATGACAAACATTCCAATAATTCAATGATTGTTACGAATAAAATATATGTCATATTATATCATTCTATGATGATAATTATATCATAAATACCATTTTATTTAATAATATATACTTATTAATGTAATTTATGTTATTTAAAATGAATCATGTCATGTCGGGGAGGAGGTAGTCACCATGTCCATGACAAACATTGTAACTTTTCAGTGTATGAAAAGGGTAATAAGGAAAATGATATATATTAGATTTACATAAATAAAATTATGTCATGAATATAATATATATATTCTTATGTATAATTTGTTTAATTATATCATCTTTTATTCATTCATTATATTTTGTGAACGAATCAAATTTCTTTTAGGAGGCGGTAGTCCACACTTCCACCAACAACATAATCATATTTACACAAAATGGAATGAATAAAGGAATGTGTTATAAAATAATTAAATAATAATAAATTCATTATATATGTTATATATATCTTATATAAAAATCTTTTAAATCTTAACAACCTACCATGAAATGTGTTAATGAAAAAACGAACAACTTTGTATCGTGAGTTAGTAGTTCATTGTACACATAAATGCTATGATTGTTTCACATTATATGGAAGTGTGTATAGAAGTAGGATGAAAACTTAACATAATAAAATTAAAAATATTTAGGATAATTTTTTTATTATTTAATCATTATATAATAAATATTTTATATAGTAGATAAAGGAAACATAACTAATGTGGCTGAGGAATGATGTTACCCTTTAACCGGGTAACTCCTTTTGGTTTACACCAAATGGATTCTATAGACGTATTTCATATAGAATGATATGGTTCTATTATTAGGGGTGTTATTTCAAGGATTTATTTGATAATATAATGGTCAATTAAAAGTTTATTTAGAGGTGCATAGAAGTAAGAGAGTTGAGTGACCTCTTTCAGTTGAGCATGAGTGAGACTCTTGTAAATTTTAAAAAAGGGAATTCCAACAATGTTTTTACCTTTGAAGGTGGATACAATAATATAAAATAGTAAAAAAGGTTGAATAGGGTATAAATATGGATATAAAATGTATTTTGGAAAAAATTATAGGGCATTTTTCCCCTTAAGATAGATGTATAAATTCTTGTTAAGCTCGATTTCACTATAATCATTTTAATTTATTTTAATTTGTTTCACTAATATTTTTTATGAAAAAATATATTGAACATGTTCCAAATTATAAATTATTATTATTAAGAATATGGAATCCATTATTTTAAATTCTATTCATATAAGTGGAAGAAATTATTTTAAATATAATCTTTCAGACAGAAAGACAATTAATGTTTTTAATGTAAAAATGTTCTAATGTTTTCTATGTTTTAATTTCCAAAATCAATGTGAAATTGATTATAATGACCTACATAAGACTAATAAATAAAAAATTTCTCCAATTAAACATTATATATAATTTGAAATATAATTTTACCATATATATATATATTAGATGTAAAGAATTTTGTAATTAAAATATAGTATTTTTATTATTCATAAAAAATGAAAGTTCATAAAAAATAGTAACAAATTACCATAAACTAATTATTGGGTATATATTCAAAATTTAAATTTAATTTTCACATATATAATCTAGAAGTGTTCCAAAAATTGAATTTATAATAGACCCACCATTAAAAGGCAGAAAAGGTACCTTAATAAAAATATAGGGTTTTATGTGTAAAATTAGGTTTGTTCTTATCTCAAGATAATAAAATATATTGGATAAATAAAAAAATGTTTTATTAGATTTATAATATATATTTTATTATTATTAATCATAAAATTTGAATAATTTAATTTATTAGGATAAAATAACTTTATGAGTATACAAATATTTATCTGTAAAAATATTCCCATTATATTCAATAGGTTTTTATCTTTATTTTAATTAATTTTTCAGAAATTAATTAGTTTTATATTTTTTTAAACCATATATTTCATATGTTGTTAACCAAATTCATAAATTCAAATTTAACAGCTATTTCATATGTTATTATATTAAATAATAATATTTTAATAATATAGTGTTGTTTTGTAAAACTCATTCTTGTTTGTAACGCAATCCATTGAAGAAAATATTTTTTCAGTTCAATGTTCACTAACACATTGTCGTTTCCATTTCAAGTGATATCATATATTGAGTTTACATAAAATAAAAGTCTTGGGGTATTATATCCCCTTATGCATATTGTGTTGCGTCTCATACAATGTTCTTACATTAATATTTTAGGGCATTACATTCTCCCAACTTAATTAATGTGTTTCCTCATAATTAAAACTTCTTATTATTAATATATTGTCTGAAATTGCATATGTTTAAGAACCACATCCTGAGAATGGTTTTTACGAATTCCTCTAGAAAATATAGAATGGGTAGTAGAATGTTTACATGGAATAACTTATAACTAGGTCTCGATATAGGAGAACATCAGTGGCAGGTAGAGATGCATAATTAGAGGGTAGGTGTAAATGTTTGTAGGTTATGATTGAGGTCATAAATCACAAAAAAGTTAATTGTCTAAATAAATTTGAGGTCCTCGAGGCCATAAATCTATAATGATTTAGAAAACCGTTTCTTAAATGAAAATTAATGCAGTAGGACAACATTTTTTTATAATCCATTTTGTATTGTTGAAAAATTAATATACTTCCTCAGGGTATAAAGAAATTTACTTACATGATATTTTTTAATTTCATATGAAAAATTATATCTTTTGGATGTAATTTTATTGGTTTCTAATTCAATATTTTATTCGGGAAATGGGTACCCAATAAATAACATCTATCCACAAAGCACTAAAACAAACCATTAATAGACTTTATGTCCCATAAAGGGTGAAAAAATTTAATGTTTGTCTCTATAGATTCTAAAAATTAGATATGGTTATGACATTATTCTGTAAACATAAAAAGTAAACACTAATAGTTCATAATTAATATTTATTCATCAAATTGTTCAACTAAATACAATGAAATATTAACAAGGACATTGTACGGGTTAGTGGTTGGTGTGAAACCTTTATCTTCTTTCAATTCTTGGTTGCATTCCCATGGTCTTTCCAAATTTGGTTTTTTGTCACCGAATATACCTTTTTTCCTTTTTTAAAATAATATTGATATAATTTCCAAAATAAATATGATGGACATACCTGAAATAAGGTTATTCTGAAAATATCATTTAAACTACGGTTTTCGGTACAACCCCAATACAAAAATAATTCATCCACTTATTTTCACATTTATACTTCCTTGTTCTATTGTTTATACTCTAGAATAGGGAATTATGTCAGGTAATATACATGTTCCTTACATTTATAGCAATGAACTATAAAGGATTCCATAGTATGATTTTCAATTCCTTCCATCACAATTAACATTTTTCTCAGAAATTATTTAAAATATGTCCTTCTTTTTGACACAAACAACATTTACCCATTCCATTAAGACACATTTATAGGTGTCTCCTTCCAAATTTTTTGTATTACGGAAATTGGTATATCATTTTTCTATTGTCTCCATCACTCAATCTCTTAGAAACCTACATCCTTTTATTGTTAGTGATTTTGGGTGTTGGTATCGGAATATATTTTTATCATATTTTGAGAAGGCTGATTAGGAATAAGCATGATATATTCCACTCCTTTCAACACCTAATTTGGTTTCTCATTGTCACTACACTGTCATTCATGTTTAATATTATCTTGATCTCTTCCAGTACCATCCGTTGACTAAAATAATAAATCATAGTGTGAGTAACAATTTCCATAGAATAAAATATAATCATATAAAGTATATATTTATCATTAATTATTATATTAAATCTAAAAGATCCTAGGTTTAACCAAGGTTAGTCAATGTAAAAATATTCCAAAATAGGGTTGGTTGAAAATGTTAATTATCATAAGAATATATCACAAGAGTGTCAAACCATGTGTGCATGAAGGTCTATTGTCGTGTACCACGTTACATTGAGCCAAGCCTGACAAAACATATTAGTGTTTGTACTCTTAGGTACATATATGTGAGGACCACATCCAATTTTAGTATCCAAACAAGGATTTATTTCTAAGAAGACCCAAAAAATCTCTACTTTAACAGAATTTAAGGTTTTTATTCTATACTTATCCTAAAATTATACCTTAGGGTTGTGTTCTCTAATCTATGTTTTCATAAATATATTTTTTAATGTTGATACTATAATTCCTTTGATACTAACAATAGAGACCAGAGCCTAGTGACAATAGAGCCAATGTCAACTACAATTACATTCTCATGATTACAAGAAGACAAATCCCAAGGGACCAAAGAGTTTATAATTCATAGTAAACCTGATACGTTTATGAGTATTTTACTACAAATTAATACACTTATTAGAACATAACTTTTTCTAATTCTAAATAATGTTATGGATAACATTATTCAATCTAGTATATCCCTTAATATCTTTAAAAGTTCACATCCTAGATTTGTGGAGAAAATATCCTAAATAAGGGTGTGTTCAATTGCTCAGTAAGGGTAATGTGTTGTGGAAACAATAATGATTCAATGAGAATAAAAATTATTGAATGGTAAATAATTGAACATAGATACTATGTAATCAAAAAACTAAGAAGGAAGTTCAAAAAATTATAGAAAGGAAGTAAATGGAACCACATGACATTAAAATAACTAGATAATAAAAAATCATTATAGAAGAGTTAGAAAATAAAAAACATTAAATTTAAAAAATTAATTGAGAAGGATGTTTTTCCATAGGTTTGTCGACATAAAATCTCTTGGATAAATAATAATTGAATACAAATGAAAAAAATTATTAATTATTGGAGGTCGTGTCGCTGGCACATGGAAACCAATATCATAAAGACAATTCACAGGGTAGTTTAAAAATATAGGTAGAAACCTATTCATTTGTGTAACATGCTTGTCTCATGAGAACCTACTGATGCATGAAGGGGCTATACCATATGTGATCCTATAACAACCCTATAATTTATTTCACATTAATACATGATTAATTTCATAAAAGTTCACTTTATAAAAATTAAAATATCATGATGTTTATTGTGTTTGAAAATTTGGTACAAAAAATATTTAATATGGGATACAACAATAAATTTGAAAACATCATTAACATGCCACAAAAATTACATTGTTTTTTATAACTACTAGAGATAACTTGGGTAAAAACATAATAAAGATGTGAGATATAAAGGATAATAAGGGAATAAAAATGGAATAACTTGAATAAGATAATACATGGTAAAAAATAGGTGTATCAATGGGGAATAAATGGAACTTGAATAATAATGCTTGATATAACAATACAATCATAACATGGGTAATGTGGAAATTACTTAAAACACTATATCCTAAACATATTTAATGGATAGACAACCAAGAATTCATGGTTGAAAAAGTAAAATAAAGGTATAAGGTTCAGTATCTATCCTAACATGAGGGTTAATTAATCTAGACATTACCCAATTGATTGGAACCCTATATAACTCTGGTCACACCCGTCACGTTTATTTTTTACTCATGCATTTGTGTCCCACAGAGATCAAATAATATGGATTACAAAATAATAATAATTTATTTCATGATACAAGAGTATGGAATAAAAGATTTAATTCCCAAATCGAATAGTATATGAACATAATGGTGACAACCCTTGACAGAAATTGAGTATGGTATTCACTAAAAAATTCAATTGATATGGAAAATCGCGGTGAAATATCAGTAGAATAACGACTTCATGTAAAAAAAATCATAATATGGGTTGATTAGAGTGAAAGGGACCTGTAATAATTTGAAAATAATATGAACATTAATAGGGACACGGAAAAACATATTCCATAAAAAGGAATTGGAAATTTAAGGCATAGGATAATGAAGAAACATGAATTAATTGGAGAAAGAAAATATTGCTTACTAAATTTTAGAATGGTAAGTGGTTTAAAAAAAATACAATGGAAGGCTTGATGAGAGTCAAAGAGAGATCTAAAAATTTATACATTAAATTTAATTTATGTGTAATATGGAAGAACAATTCCATATATATGAAAATTTTATTGTAGATATATGACCTAAAATAATTTCTTGAAGGGAAATGAGAAGAGAGAAATCCCTTACTTGATTGTTTTACTAAAAATGATTTGTATGGGATTATTGAGATATTTGGGGAACCTTGTGAGGACAATAGGGAGTGGAGACCATATTATGGACATTAACCAAGGAGTTTTAGTCAATGTAAATGTGATATAGGGTGGGTTTATATATGAAATGAGGGGAATATCTTTATCATTTATGTTTTGGACTCTACATAAAAAAAACGAGAATCCATCACATGATTTTTACCATTGTTTCTTCCAAATGGGTTTAGTTATCATTATTTTATAATTACAAGGGATGAAATTAATAAAATAATTCCATTTATTTTTTAGAGGTGAGTTACACTCTTAATGAAATTAGTGTATATACTTAAAATATATTAATGGGTTTAGAGTATTCATAATGGATATATAAACATTATATAATAAACATAAAATAAAATTATTTAAAATAAAATTATTTAAAATAAAAAATATATATTTGACAACGTATACAATTTATAGAATTTATTACAAACCTTTTGGTTTATTATGATATCATTATACACAAAGTATATTTATACGGTATTTAAGGATTACCCCAAAATACTATTCTATTAGAAAATAATGAAAAAATCACCATTGAATAATTTTGAATTTATAACTCGAAAAATAATATTAATCAAATGTATTTAATTTTATAAATATGTGTATTTTAAATTTTAAAATCAGAATCAACATTTATTGTGAAATGATAGATTTTTTTTGACTATAATAATTTTCAAACCCTTATAAAAATTACATATGAATTCATAAAAACTATATGATAATTTAAATTTGATAATTATTATTTAGAAATATTTTATTCAAATATTATTTATTCCAAAATCCACTTTTCATGAAAATAAATTCTATAATTAAATTTCAATGTTACAAAAAAATAGTATTCACGTTTTATTATATCAAAATAAATATTATATATATTGAAACAATAATGGTATGAAATAATACACATTATTATATACAAAATAATGAACATAATCATAATTCTAGGGTATTGACACAAACCCCTTTAATACACCAGTAAACAACCAATGAGTAAGGTGTGGACTATTAGATTTCCAAGGGGTTGTTCAAAAAACAATGTTTCAGTTGTGATATTGATAAGCTTTAACCTATCCTATATATTGTTCCACTCTTACTTAATTGGGTGGATATATTCTTGGGATTTTTTGAGGGAAAAGCCCAAAAATTATACATCCCTTGGACTCCCTGAAAAAAGGGCATTATAGGGTACAATCCTACTGCTTGAGGCCATCATTTCCATTTTTTGTGAGAATTGGATTTTATAAAACATTATATTGATAATAATGATGTGATCACTATTCAATGAAAATATTATCAATGGTATGATTCTTAGTAGTCAATAAAAGAAGATCATATGTAATAAAACCAAACGTTTGTATGTGTTTTCTATAACCATATTATAAGACATTTAAATAAATAATAATGTAAAATATTATTTATAATTGTTTGGGTCATTACAATCATTCCCCCTTAAGAAATGTATTCTTGAAAATTAAATTTCCCACACTAAAACACTTGTGGGTTTCTCTAATTCATTACCTCCTCCAGTTCCTAGGTTTCATCATCAAACATGTGTTTTCTGCACAACACTTTGACAAGTTACATTATGTTATTTCGGAGAACTTTTTATCTACAATATAATTTCTTCCATATTTTATCTTAATATGAAATATCATTATCAAATGGTACCAACTCTGGATAGAGTTTATGTGACATGTTTGGTATGTTCTTACACATGAGGGATGCATGGAATATATCATGTACCTGATATAGGATCAGTGGGAGTGCTAGTTGATATGCCACCACTCTAATGTGATCATGGATCTCAAAGGGGACGATGAATCTTGGACTAGGCTTTCACTTATTCCCAAATATCTTCACATTATCCCATGGATATATGTTGTTGAATATCATGTATCTGACCTTAAAATCTTGTTCTCTTTGATGATTATCAACATGTCTCTTTAGTCGACTCTATGAATTATTGTTTTGCTACAAAATGGTATGGACATTACCATCCATTTCCTAAAAAATTTTAGAACCTATAATTTTTCATTCCCCAACATCATTCAATCAAGCATGTTTTTACACCTCTTCCCATAAAGGGATTCATAGATATCTATTCAGATTCTTTAGTGGAAACTATTGTTGTAAGTGAACTCAACAAAAGGATGTTGATGGTCCCATAATCCTTTAAATTATATAGAAAATGCTCAAAACATTTCTTCCAATGTTTGAAAACTCTTCTCAAATTAGACATAGGTTTTTGGGTGATAGACCGTAGTAAAGTTTTAATCGTTTTTTAGAGCATATTGTATAATTTTCCAGAACATCCAGTATAATCTCATGTCTCAATCATATTCAATCAATAATAGTACTCCATGAAACCTTACCACTTATTTTATGTATACATTCTAATGTTGATCTAGTGATATGTCCTATATGATTGTGATAAAGTGAGATGTCTTTTTATGATGATCCATAACAACCCATATAGTATCATTTCTGCTGAATATCTTCGGATTTATAGGGACAATGCCCATGGTGATGTTCTTCCATTTCCATGTTTGTATGGGTAGAGGTAGTATCATCACATTACAATTTTATATTTTATTCTTTACTTGGTGGTATACTAGGCACATTTATGTATATTAAGTGATATCCTTCTTCATATCGTTCCACCAGCAATTCTCATGGAGATCGTGATACATCTTTCTCCATCCTAGGTAAATAGATAATGTTGAAATACCTATATCATCTAATAGTTCCTTATTTATCTCAGGACATTATATAACACATAATCTTGTATGAATTCTCAAAATTCCTTCATCATCAATTTTACACTTGGAGTATTTCCCATTTCTTAGGACATCAACCTTCTTTTCAATTTCTACATAATTTATCCAATAATCCTTTATTTTATCCATGATGGACGGTTGGGAAATCATTTGAGGAAGTATTTATGATGTTAATTACTTAAGAATTCCCAAGTACATCCTTTTTATATCAAATAATAATGGATCCTTCTTAATTCTCATCATTGATAAATATGTTTTAAAAAAATTACTTAGAGAATCTTCTAACGTATTTCCATTATGAGGATGATAGGAGATTGATATGTCGTAATCCTTGATGAGATCTAACCAAATTTTCTAGTTCATATTAAGATCTATCAATGTGAATATATATATTAGGCTCTCATGATCATAATAAATCTCACACTTTTCCCCATATAAATGATGCTTCATGATTTTCAACGAAAAGATCTTTGTTTCCAACTCCAGTTCATGAAGGGAATTGTTTTTCTCATGATTTTTAAACTTTTTTGAGGTGAAGGCTATAAAAATATCATGTTTATTCAATAAAAAACCCAATGATATCTTCAATTAATCACTAAATACTATGAAGTGTTATCCATTTACTAATAGTGTGGAAATGTGTACTGTGATAATACTTCTTTTCAAATAAATTAAAATCTCATTGCATTCATCATTCTAAACAAACATGACTCGCATCCCTGTTATCTTTGTAAATGGGTATGGAAACCATGATAAATTTCTAAAAAATTAGAAATAATAACCTGCTAATCAATTGAAAATATGGATATATGTGATAAATATTGGACTTAACCATCCTTAAATTTCTTGTTCCATTGAAATTTGGAATAGATATACCATTTAATGTGATGATATTCCTTAGGAAGGAGACTTCCATACACCAAAACTCATATTTTTTTATTTGGCCTATGTGTCTCCTTTCGTCGGGTCTTTAGCATAGTGATGAGATTCTCATAATGCTCCAACATTATTTTGGAGTATATTGGAATGTCATCTATAATGGCTACAAATAATTCATCATGTTAATCCCTAAAAACTCTATTCATCATTTCCATGACGATTTTAAGAGCATTGATGAATATAAATGGAAACAATTCTAACTCATAGGTCTAATACATTATACAGAAAGCGGTATGAGGGATATGATCACTCTTCACCCTTTTTTGAAAATATCATGACCAAATATCCACCTTGGATAAATATTTTTCTCTAGGTAGATGATCTAACAATCCATCGATCTGTGGTAATAGATATATGTTCATTATCATTATCCTGTTGAGCTCAAGGTAATCAATGAAAAATATCATTGACCCGTCCTTCTTGTTGATGAATAGGACTAGTTCTTGTATGAACCCTTTATCCAAATTCTCATTTATTGTTTCTTAAGCTCCTAAAGTTCCACAACTATCATTCTATATGGAGTCTTGGATAATGGAAATTCCCTAGGTATAATATCTATTGAAAACGCTGCATCCTTACTAGGAGGAAGACACAAAAATTCCTCCGAAACACATCTGTTTATTCCATCATAGTGGGTATGTGTTCAAGCATGGTTATTTCCATAGACTCAATCATTATAGATAAATATTATTTCTCAGAGTGAAATAAAATCGACGATTTATAAATTGGTGGTAAAAAAGATCCATCCTCATTAAAACTGTACAAAATGTGGGTTCAATTCAAAATATAAAGATTGATTTCCTTCATAGGGTAAATATTTTTGTATTTATATATTGAAATCTAATTGATAACTAGAATTGAATTAAACTACAAAAAATGTAGTATGAAAAGGATCACTCTGAAATTTATCCTTCAAATATTTATAGGGAATGAGTTATATACATGCGTTAAAATAATTTCCCAATTTTATTTTGTCACTGAAAATTCATCTTCCATGATTTGTGGTGGTTTTTGAATAGTTCAACTAAACTATTTTGATATGATGAAATGAGTAGTACGAAAATGATGATGTGATTTTTTATTATTGAATAAAAAACTAGAGTACATTTCACCACTTCATTTTGGGGACCTAACTTAGTGGTCGTGATAGAAGAGATCAACCTTGATGCCTTGGTGGATGTTTTATGTCTCAAAAAACCCATGTCATAGGGAATTTGTTTAAAAAGTTCCATTGTTCCTTGCATACAATGAAATAAAAAATCATTTATGTTGGACCAGAGAACTCATTTCATCCTTCAAATAAATGGGTTTATCATGTTGGTAATTTTAAACTAGGGTTCCTTCCATCCCACGCTAAAATCATTTCTTCACCCCTTTAGATAATTTTCGGGGTACTTCATCACACACTTTTTAGAAGTGGGATATTGAAATTTATTGGCATGGTTAGATATCTCCATCAGACTACTAGAATTTAACTCCACATTCTATTTCTTATCCCTGTGATACCCCAGAGTTTTGGTAACCACCATTTCAAATTTGAGGAATCATCTAATAATTTATTTATAGCTATCAAATATTTGGGTCTCTGGGACTTTATTAGAATATTATTTATTCTCCTAATTATGCGTTGAATCTTGTATTTAGGGGTAACAACAATGTAATAGTAGTATCATGCATGTATTGTGATTTTTTCCCCATACTCCATTATATATTCATCATATTTTTTAATTAGGTAATAGAAATACCATTTCATTTTATGTTGGATGGTTCGAGGAATATATTTATCAAAAAACATTTTTTGGTATTCCTTCTATATTTTCACTTAGATATCTACATCAGGCTTTGTATTCTTGTTCAATTTAATTCACTAAAATACTTCTCCCTCTATATGATAAAAATTAATTATAACCTTTTCTTGTTCGGATCTTTGAAGGATGGAGAAAATCATCTCAATGGAGTTGATCCATTATTCCGTGATTATGGGATCAGATGATCCATTAAAAGTCAAACGCCATTTTCGTATAAAAGACTCTATCACATCTTGTTCTATCTAAGAGGATTTATAAGCTTCTTATAATAAATGATTATATTAATAACATGAATCAGATGAGATAGTATCATCATAAATTTTGTGATTCTCGCATCCATCACTTTGGGACTCTCATTCGGACAATTGTCACATATCCCATTAAATTTATTATTTACCTGATTCCATTTACTTTCAGCCATTATATATAATAAAAGTAAAATTAGGGATGATTAATATTAAATTATTAAACTCATAATAAGGAATTTAATGAAATTAAATGGATAACATATAAATTACACTTATTTCCTAACATTTCAAGATATAAGATTCAATTTATGTAATCCATGATATATGTCATCTCATATACCATTATATTCATTTTTCCCTTAATAATGGTTCATAATGTTCTTATGAACTTATAAATGCATACGCCCCAAGAGTATAATACAAGGTGTGCACTAATTCCATTTTTGTGTACGTAGTTACCCAGAGTCTAGCACATGACGGATTGTTAGAGTATTACTTATATATAAATTTATATAAGAACCACAAACACTTATATTATTCATATAAAGATTCATTTTCATGATAATCCAATTACCCTATACATAACAAAATTTAAGGTTGTTGTATTATACTTAGTCTTGTCTCTAAGGCATTTACTAGATTTTTCTAATCATAATACAATAAAAAATTAATCAATATATCTAATACTAACTATAAAAATCAAGTTCTTTATTTTAAATTAATACACAATTAATTACCCAAAATTTCATTATTTAAGACCAAAAACACTGATATCTATAGTGTATTTAAGAAATTGTTACTGAAAATTCGGATCATAGGAAACAACAACATATTTGAAAATTTCCATAACAATCATTCAAAATTCTAGGGATTTTTAAAACTACACCGGATAACCTAGGGAACAAAATAAGAATAGGGTGACCAATAAATCCAAGTAAGGAAGTAAAAAAATTCATATGAAAATTAAGATTCTACCTATTGTAAAATAATTATATTACTGGGGAATAAACAGAACATGAATAATAAGTCTTGATATAACATTATAATCATAACATGGGAAATCTGGAAACTACATAAAACACTACATCATAAAAATAGGTCAAGGATAAACTACCAAGCATTCAGGGTGAAAAATTTCCATAAAAGAATCAGGTTCATTCCCTATAAAATAATTAATTTTCATGAAACTAAAAAATACCCAATTCATTGGAGTAGAGTATATTTATGGGTGCATGAGATATATTAATTTCATTCTCATGATTATGTGTGCCAAATAGATCATATAACATAGAATCATTCATAATATTAATTTATTCCATGATAATGGAGTGTGGAATAAAAAAATATAAGTCCCCAATAAAAAAAACTATGGGAATAAATGTGAAAAACCTTTATAGAAAATGGTATGGCATTCCCTATAGAATTGTTTTGACATGGAAAATCATGGTGAATTTTGGGAACTATAATGATGTCACGTAAAAAGTTCATAAAATGGGTTGTTGAGAGTGAATAATTTTGACATAAAATGATATGTAATATGTACATGGAAGTAATATCCCTCCAAAATTAATTGAAAATTGAAGGAATATGGAAATGAATAAACTCAAATAACGAGGAGAATGCAAAGAACCCTTACTAAACTTAAACATGGTAACATGTGCACATGAAGGATCATGGATGACTTAATGAGAGTGAAAGGAGGATCTTAGAATTTATACAAAAAATGTAGAGTATTTTGAATATGGAAGAACATATCCCAGTATAATAAAATGTAATTTATGATACATAACATAAAAGAAGTTATTGAATGAAAATGAGAAGAGAGAAATCCCTTACTTGAGATGGTGACTCCAAATGTCTGAGAGAGGCTTCTTGAGAGCTTTAGGGAACCTTGGGAGGACTATAGAGAGTGGTGGGAAGATTATTCACATGCTCCAAAGAGTTTTAGTGAATTGAAATTGGAGCATTGGAGGGATTATATAGTAAATGGGGGGATTCTATATTATTTATGTTTTTGAGAATACATAATAAAATAACCAAAACCACAAACAATACCATGTTTGTTGCCCATGGTTTATGAAAAATGTGAGTGGATATAATTATATTATAAGTGTACGGATAAAAATTAATAAAATAATTCCCTTGAATATGTGTGTTGAGTCACAATATTAAATGAATTATTCTAAAACCATAGAATATGTTAATGGTCTTGGAGGATTCAAAATGAATTTATAAAATTAATAAAATAAAAAAAAATCACATTATATTAAAGATAAAAAATTTATTTCGACTTCTATAAAAATTATATTATTTATTACATCACTTTTGATTTATTATAATGTTATAATACACAAAGTATAATTATATGGTATTTATTTTTTACCCAAAAATTTGAATGTCACAAAAAAGTATAAACAAATCACTATTAGACAATTTCAAATATATGATTCAAAAAATAATAATCATATAATCTAGATAAATTTCAAAATATTTATATATTCAATTTTATAATGACAAGTATCATTTATTGACAAATGATTTGGTTTTTTGACGATAACATATTTTGAACCCTTATAAAAATTATATTTGTCTTGAAAAAAATTATTTGATAAAAATTATTTAAATATTTTTTCTAAAATATAAATTATTTAAAAAATATTTTAATTCATTAAAATAAATTTCTTAATTGAATGTGAATATTACCCAAAAATTCTATATTTGTTTTATTATAACTGAATAATAACCATATAGAATGTAACAATAATAGGATTAAAACATATTCAATATTTTATAAAAAATAATTTATTTACTCACGTTGTTAGGGTATGGATATACATACCTTTAATAAACCAAAAAAATTCCCAAAGAGTAATGTGTGAAATAGTGAGATTGACATGGGGTGTTTCGACGTACATGGTTTTGGCTGTGATATTGATGAGATTGATATTTTTCCATAAATGGATTCACTTCTACTTAAGTTGTTTGATATAATATTGGGATTTTTAGAAGGAAAATCACAGAAATACGATCTCCCTTAGAAGCTTTGATAAATGGGCTTCATAGGGTATAATCCTACTTATTGAGGCCATCCCATCCCTTTTCAATGAATATTAGATTTATTAAAACTATATATTTATACTAATCATGAGACAATAGTTCAATGTTTATATTATCAAAAGTAATGAATCATAATGGGGAATTAAATCTAATTGGATTTAATAACACCTAAAGAGTGCATGTTTTTTCTATAATCATATTATATGCAATTTAAATAAATAAGAATGGAGAATTTTATTTAAAACATTTCAGGTCATTACAGGGACCCACCCATTATTACTAGTCCAAATCATTCCTCATATCAATTAATAAAAATAAATTATATGACTTATCAAATATACAAATTGAATAAATATCAAAGATTTATCAATATTTCCACATATAGTCAAATAACCATAAAAGTGTACACCATAATTAATTTTTATACAGTTTAAAAAATAATGATATCCATGATTAATGGAATATATAATTACGGTAAACTCAATGTTCAATGATTTCTGGAAATTTAATATTTCAAGAGGACTTAATCGATTCAAGGAAGTCAATATGAATACAATCCTTGGCCAAATAAATCATAAATTATATAGAGGAGGAATATGGATGACATCATTACATAAAATACAAATTTTATTAAAAATATAGATTTTCATTGATTAATATATATATTATAATGATAACTTTTATAAATATTCTTGAAGTAATATACTTTAGTATTGAAAAAACCTTTGAAAAATATCTTTTTTAAAAATCACATTTTCTAAAATTTCTTTTAAAAAGTAACCTTTTAAACATGATAATTAATCTTCAAATTAATGAATACATATAAATATGTTGAAATATATTTAAAATTATTCTTGTAAAAAATAATTAATAAACATTCCAATGTGTACCATATCACATTTAATCATTTTAAATCATATGCCTAATAAAGGAATAAAAATAAATTATTTTTTGAAATATTGTTTATCCAAAATTAGTAGTGATATAATATATCAAAATAGGAAGTAGATACAGCACATAAAATAGGTTAGTGGTGAATATAACATTTATCTCACATATGTAACATGTGAGATAAAAATTTATTACCATGAGTTTTCTTTCATGAGAACATCATTTAAATTCCCACATTATAAAAATATTATAATTATATTCCTTATTTACAAACTTGTTCATGTTTATAATTAATTACCAGTCACTTATTAACATTTATTATATAACTACTTAAACAACTATTTTTAGATCATTTGTTTTGACGAAATTTAGTTTATTTTTCAAAAACAACTCATGTAGGTCAAATTTGGTAAATTAAATAATTACACAACATCTCTTGAATAATAATATTTAAATAATTATCATATTTTTACACAAATAATAATTTTAAAACAAATAATTAATGATTTTTATAAAAAATGAAACCAATATTACAATCTTGGTGACAGTAGGCTATAAGTACGTTTGAGTAACATCCAAATTCATCAATGATCATTATGGAAAGAAGGTAAGTAATATTATATCCTTAAATAATGATCATTATATCATTAAATCCGTTTTATTTTATCACATATACTTATATATTTAATTATTGTGATGTAATAGAAACCACATCATGCTAAGGGGGAGATAGTCTATATTTCCATGACCGACGTTATAACCTTTTTGATATGAATAGGGTAAAAAAGAAAATAATATATATTAATTTTAAAAAAAATTTATAATGTAATTATTATCGTATAATTTTACTTATGTCTCATATGTATAATTTAAATAAATCTTTTTATGTTCCATGTATGATTTGAATTAATCACATCTCTTTTTGGGGGTAGTAGTCTACACTTCCACAAACAACGTTATCATATTTACAAAAATTGGAATGAATGAAGGAAAGTGTTGTAATAGAATTAAATAATCATAAATAAATTATATATATATATATATATATATATTATATTTATCATATATAAGTAGCATGAGATTCTTAATTTTCATCCTTGAAAAGTGGTAATGGAGAAATGAACATCTATATTTAATGAGGCAGTAGTTCTCCGTACACATAAATGGTTCGTTCGTTCCTCATTAGATGGATGTGTGTGTAAGTGTAAGAACAGATGATAACATATACACCTATTAGTATATTGATGATACATGTTTTATTATATAATAATTAAATAAATATATTTTAGGCGGTGGATAATGGAAATAAAAATAACGATCTTGAGGAAAGATGTTACCTCATAATCAGGTAACTCATTTTGGGTTTCATGAAATCACTTCATTGGATGTATTTCTACAAAACCTGAGTATTATAGGATTAGGGGATAATTTTTGAGGAAATATATTATCAGATATTGTTAGAGACAAAGTGGCTAGAGTGGTGTGAGGATGTGGGAGGGTTGAGTGACCATTATAGTGGAGGAGTGGAACCCTTGTAAATTATGGAGTAGGGAATTCCACAGAAGTATGTCATGAGAGATAATGTATAACATGGATGAGTTAAACTCCATTATATATATTAATTTCTATACATAGGGTTCTATAGATCGTGAGGTTATAAGAAAATCATGGTTTGGTTATTTCTCTCAATGGGTAGGGATTTGGTTCTAACTAGTGGATAATAAACATATTTAGGAAGTGTATCTCTGATAGATTAGATATTTGTTCTTGGTTTGTTCTAACGGATAACTGAGGCATGGAATAGTAATATTAGTATAGATCAATAGTTCCTATCCCCAAATAAAATCCTAAAATTAGAGTCCTCGAACTCAGTAGTGGTGTGTTTTGTCTTTTTGTATACCAATAGTTATATACTAGGGTCCTATATTTAAGAAAATTACTATGTTATATGTATTTGACCAACTTTATGATACATTTGACACACTTGGTGTGGTGTGGGATGGATATATATGATTTATGTGGTTAATGAACTTACCAAATTATGATTGATATATTTTAGAGTGATCATTAGAACCGAAGGATCCACTATGATTAATTTTTTGAACTTTAGACTTTTATTATTTCAGTTGACATTATTCTAATAGGATGGTAATATCATATTTTTGATGCAATTATATCTATATCCCATATTAGGTAACACTATTATTGGTGGAATATTGATATATATTTTTCATTCACTATATATGTAATTTTTGTGATGTAAAAACACATATTTTAATTCTCAAGTGCAAGTCAAAATATAGTTGATTTTGTGGAAGATCAGTGTTTCATGAATGAGTTAGAGTATCTCAATAATTATTAGATATTGGGAATAAGGTATGACATTGTATTTTTAGTATAATACTAAATAATTGTTTATGTGGTTAACCTAGTTCATTATTAGTTGACATGATCAAAAATTAACATTAGATAATATACGTCATTTAATTAATTTATAGCATGCTGAATTTGGGTTTGTTTATGAATCATCTAACGATCAATGATTTTTTTTGAGTTTATTTATTTTCTAATGTTATAATACACTAATACATGGTAATAGTATTCCCAATGCATATTTTACGACACATACACGTAGTTGGAAGCCTTTGGTATACGTGGAGGTGTTCTTAATTCATTGTGGTTAGATATATTGGGTGATCTATTCAGTCATCCAACATCTTTTTGTTAAAATTAAGAAAAGTGGTTTTCTCTATATTGAGTATCCATCATTTGTAATCATGACTCCATAATAATTTCAACTTTAATATATAATTCACTATGATTCTACATATCATATCCAAATGATATTGAGATCTTCAATTTTAGGGTTAAATCTTTGTCTCCCAGTGTTAGATCTGGGTGACCACTTCATATGAATTTCCAATATCTATATTCTATAAAATACACTTTTTAGAAATTATAGTTTTTGATGATTAATATTCATCAACTGAATAATATTGTCTCGCTATATTGAATAATAAAATTTAAAAATGAAATATTTTTCTTAATATATCTATATTCTTATTCTTCTCTCATATCATAATATATACATTAACAATAGATTTTATAAAATAAAATCTAATAATCCCATGAATCGTTACATTATATTCTTGTTTTTTAAGGTATACTAGTGTCATGGGAGCCCTCATGTATTCCAGAACTCTTTATACCAAAATATCATAATGTAGTTACTTGTACATGATTCTGTGATATTATGTTCTGGTTGAGTATGCTAACAGGAAAAATATATCATCTATATAATTAGTTCCTTGTTCTATATTCCATTTATTTTTTATGCACATATCTAGATTCCATGTTATTTCTTCATGGTTCTATATTTCTCAGAATATTTTTATAGATGTATTTCAAATACATAATAATTTCATGGTCTTTACTTTAATTAATAAATGGGGATATTATCATCCATTCTGATAATAAAGATATTTATTCAACCTCATGAAAATTATTTTTTCACTTTATTTATGAAAAGAAATTTAATAAATTTAATTTTAAAATAAAATAACCCCCTATAATAACCCTTTATTTACTTCTATAGAAAAATAATATTCTTAGGGGCCTCTTTATATGTAAAGTATAACAGCGAAAATTGTATACAATGGATTACACTTTTATATCTTCATATACAATAACTTTATATACAAACTATCATTTTCATTCAATCATTTTGA
The DNA here is from genome assembly GCA_963277665.1 of Viscum album. Taxonomy (NCBI): domain Eukaryota; kingdom Viridiplantae; phylum Streptophyta; class Magnoliopsida; order Santalales; family Viscaceae; genus Viscum; species Viscum album. The sequence continues at coordinate 292,981,191 of OY728165.1, forward strand.
AAACAATATATGATTTTCCTTTCATGACTAGTGATAAAATACACCTCTATTTTACAAATTAATATAAATCTTCATAATTCATTCATCAATACTTTAGGACCTTCAATATGATTCAGTATTCTTAATGAAAATGATATCCTATATGGATTTCACATAAGTTCCATCCTTCATGAAAATCATCTAAATTTCAAAAATCTATTATAGTATCACATATATTTTTTAAGGCACCTTCATTTTATATTTAAATGTCAGCATATGAAACTTCTATAGTTTCATTTGTGATCATCATTAAATTGTTTTCTAATATCATCCACATTTTCTTTAGACTTAAACTTGAAACTATGAACATATTAAAATAAAATGTTTCTTTATAATTATCTAGTTAAAATGGTTCCATGTAATCATATCTTGGATTCATTATTCCAAGAATTTTTTTTGTGAACAATCTACTGGGTAATTTTTTAATGATTAAAAAATTTCATTATTATTTTGTAAAAACAAATCATATTTTCTATATTATTCCCAAAACATCAACATAAAATCCATTTTTTAAAACCATTTTATATAAATTACCATGTACAAAAGAATAATATTATCATCTTTTAAAAAAACTTTTTTAGACCATATCTATATGTATTAATCAATATATAGTCACTATTAAAACATATATAGACACACTGATCCTAATAGAGATTATTTCTAAAAAACATCATTTTACTTCAATATACATTTTTTTGTCTTGAATGTCTAACTATAAGAGTAATTGAAAATAAAAAGAACAAGATAAATAAAATTACAAAATTATTTCTAGCCAACAAAAAATGAGTCCATGAATGGTTATATCTTATTTAAATTAATGATATTCTAGACTGGTCAATACTATTAAAATCATGATATCATCATGAAATTACCTTGATATAAATTTACCAAGGTAGTTAATCTATTATATATAACTTTATTTTAAACACTATAGTATATCCTTCCAAATAGGTTCACATTCTAAATTAATATAATATTTTATTCCATCTACAATCTAAAATATCTAATGTCAAATATATTACTTTTCATAACCAATTACTATTCACAATTCCTTGCATGCATTTTGATTATTAATTAATACAATTATAACTCAAAACCAATGATTGAAACATGATGTTTGATATTATGATAATAAAATTTATACTTCAGGATTTTAGGAAATTTTAATACCATGAAATTTTCATCTAATTATTAGTTATTCTAGGTTCTCCATGAAGAAAAAAATTCATCCAACACTGAATCATGAGTAAGATAATTATACTCACACAACCTAGACATACTAAATCCATAAGCAGCAAAAAATCAATCCACCATTAAGACTAGTATATTTACTATGCAAGATGAATAAAAATAAGGTTTATACAAATTACCTATATCAAGAATGATTTGAATATGTGTAGAAGTCAACCATCCCATTATCACCTAGAATTATCTTTCACAAGGATTTGACAACTATGTGTTCACCCACTTCTTAGTGAGGTACATATTTCAAACTCCCAAATGAGATACGTCTAAAATGAATCTTCTGTAGTATAATTAAAATCCTTTGAATACACACATAATAAAAGTTTCTTAGCTCACTCCAAAGAAGAAATAACCACAAACTTCATAGGATTCATAGATATGATATCCTGTGATATCACATAAACTGTGAAGTGGGCTACAATAATCTAAAAATCACAGCTTGAAATCCCGTCATAAAATTTATGGCATTACTATATTGTGAAGAAGGATTCCACAATGGTAGAATATATCCAACATGACTGATAAAACATCATAATATCATCTATAATGATGATTATATAAATGTCTATATATATATGAACAACCATTTTCATTAGGGTTATAAAAAGTACAAGTTCATTTGTTAAACTAAAGAGAATCACATGATATCCATAAAATCCTTACATAATTATGAATTTGTTATTAGAAATATATAATGGCCTCCAAAAAACTACTGATAAATAAGATATGAGTAGATCTTGGGGAATAATGTGGTTACCCTTAACTAATGAAATAAATTATCCATATGTGAAAGAGTATATTGATTCATAAACAACACCTATTTATACCGATTATGATGCTCAAATAAATAGAATGAGCTATAAAACATCTTTAAAAATAAAATAGGATGAACCCTAGGGGATGTAATTTTATAATTAAATGAATTTTTTGTAATATCATATATTAAACCTTCACCTCCTGAAGAACAGTAGGATCTGTCCGATAAGGGTGAATAGATATGGGTACCATGCCCAAAAAAATTTCAATGATAAACATGATTTCTATATTGGGAGGAAACCTTGAAAAAATCCTCTAACAAATTCCATGTAACTTGTTAATTTTGATGTAAATGGAAATCAATTTGTCTCATAATAATATAGATTAACACTAGACAACAACGATGTGATCATCACCAATTGTTGATGGTCTAGCCATGAATTGACAACATGTAAATACAAATATCTGATAATGTTATAATAGTCACAATCAAGATACATGAATGATATTGATTGATAATAGATTTTGATATGGTGTTTATACTGTGTAATCTAATCTATCCTAGTGATCACAACAAAACATCCCTTTTCTAGCACAAATAAATCCTAGAGATTCATAGATCAATTGATCAATGTAATGCATCATGGAAGTTTTCAAATCCCCTTGGATCACACCCTTAAGGGTGTATCAATTTTCATCCCACATACTGATAGAAACTAGAATAAAAGGTCAATCCTTATCCTATAATATAAATCAGAATAAAAAAAGTTATATCCTCATGCAAATTCTTCTGTGTATTGAAATCCTTATTCGTGAATTCTAAAAAATACATAAAAAATATATATTCACTTGGGGTGGAATTGAATTTATCATCACATACTCATAATGATGAACAATATAGGTATCATCACCAGGAAACAGTGTATAACAGTGAATTAGATTCATAATGTGACTAGAATTATACATTACTGAAATGGTCCCATAAAATTTATATACAAACTCCCAATACATGTCAACAAACTGTATATCTTGGAAGTAAAACTGGATAAAAATTAGCTACAAGTGTTTCTTAGAACACATGATTGAATGGTTCTTGTTGATGAATATATCCCATAAATCTTCACATTCCCAAAAATAATATACATTTTAAGAATCACCGTCATCTTAATTGGTGTTTCACGGTGGTCATATATATTTTAAATGGACTCATTGAAGAACATTTCTGCCCATGGTTCACCCTATCTAGAAAATATTTATATATGTTTAGACTAAAATAATATAGATTTGTCTCGCATAGATTGATCAACTCTTAGATATTCACATCCAATAGACGGTATCATTTCACATATACCATCTTTGATCTATTTTTCAATTAAAGGTACATGGATTATTGAGGGATCCATCTCTATAACCATTGAGGCATGCTCATCCACTCCCTCATGAAACCTAATTGAAGGTTGTCTTGGATGAATTTAATTATAACACAATATATACATCTATGAAAATAATAATAATTTACCTTTATTTATTAGATAAGTTAATAAGTACGTCATGTTCAATCCTAGTTCACTTTATAAATAGTAACTGAACTAATTGGAGAAAAAGCCTCATGCATTCCATCCCTTACTCTAGAGGATACAAAATTGTAGGGATATAATAAAGTGTGTTTTGGGGAGATTATTCCTTCATATCAGAGTGGGAAAATAGTGAAATTAACAAAAAAATATTTTATAGAGAAAATAGAGTGTGGAAGAAATAAATTTATTAATTCTATAATAATACATATAATTTATAAACATCTGAATGAAAATGAAAAATGTACAACATGTTAGGTAGGTATGGAGTATGATATTCTCATATGATACCAACTATAGGATCGAAATGATAGAAAATACTGATTTTTGTATCGTAATAAAAATGAAGATTCTCAATATACAAGAGGGGGGGGGGGGTGAATTGTATACTTTATGAATTATCTTGAACTTTTCTAGATGAATATTTTTAACAAGGAGAAACAAGGTAATTCAAAAAACCTCTAGTTCTAAACACTTTCTTGATTTCGGAAATATGATTCTGAGGATGCAATTCCCGAAATGTAAATCTGAAAATGAAACATAACAAATGTTTACCAAGATATAGATTCTACCTTTAGGCATAAAAAATCATACTAAATCAGAGCCTACAAGTATAAGGATGTATAAGATAGTTATACTTTACTCAATAATCAAAATGCAGTGGAAAACATGAAACAATACAAGTAACAAGTCGTAAAACATTAATCTCAAAGAGAAGGGTATCCAACAACCATAGATAAAGGTCCTTTGATTTATACTTTCAATAAAGTCTGTCTTACCCACACCAGGGTAAACCCTCGATACCATGATCAGAGTCTGTCTTTCTATCCCTGCAAGCCCTCAACATCAATGTAGTTGGCACCTATGTCTTCCTTAGAAAAGAAGTCCCCAAACATTAAGGTAGTCGATACCAAGGTCTTCCTATCCTCAGAAGGCCTCGAATGTACTCAGCAACATTCGGAGTTGTAAGAAGTAATTCTGAACAAGATGTTTAGTACACACTAGGAATGAGAGTTTCTCTCTAGAAACCACTTCACTAGAATGAAATCTCTAGAGTCTTATAAAAGTTCATCAAAGATGTAATGTATATGAGTTTTTTCAAATGAGATCCTATTTATAGGCACAACTTCAATGGTAATCTCCCTTCTCTAATTGTTATATTATTCCTTGAATTTCGGAGGGACCTATAGACGTTTCACTCAAACAATTTTTAGTTAGTAACTGAATGCACAACATTGTTTTGTAACCAAAACATGAGTAAGGAAAAATATGGTTACATAAGAAAATTCATTTTTCAGAGTGTAATAAAAAATATGGTTACTTAATCAAAATTACTTTTTCAGAGTGTAAGAAAAAATGAATGTTTGGACTATATATTATATGGATATTAGGATTATATTTATCAAAAGAATTAGGTGTTATAATTCTAGAGAATTTAAAACCAGGATTCGGAGTATGAATTCATAAGAATTCTTAACCATAATTTGGATTATGAATTCATAAGAATTCGTAACCTGAATTTGGAGTATGGATTCATAAGAATTCGTAACTAGAATTCAGAGTATGAATTCATAAGAATTCATAACCAGAATTTGGAATATGAATTCATAAGAATTCATAACCAGAATTTGGAGTTAGAACATAGAAAAGTTCGGAGTCTGAATTCAGAGAACTCAGAGTCAGAACTTAGAAGAGTTAGGAGTCTAAATTCAGAGAACATGGAGTTAGAACTCCGAAGAGTTCAGAGATTGAATTCAGAGAGTTCGGAACCTGAATTAGTATCCTAAACACAGAATTCTTTATATCTAAGTATATATATGATTCTGAGGTTTTGGTTATAAAATTGATTTTTATACTTAGATAAAATATGAACAATGATAAACATGGTAAGGATAAATTTCTTTGGGGAAGGAAAATTTTCCTTATAAAAGTAAAACAACGTGTAAATGAGATTTTATTTAAGATAAGGTGTTTGTGATTTTCAAAATAAGAAGAAATTGAATAGTCATAGGGATTAATTATTGAGTCAACAATCTCCTCAAACATGAAGGAATGTAAAATTCATAAGGAAACCTTATTGACTCAACAATCTCTCCCTTTTTGGAAAGCACAAACATCCTTACAAAAAAGAAAATAATGACTTTTGAAAATATTTTTCTGAACACTAAAAGTAAAACTTATATCACTTACACATGGGAATAGGTGAATACAGCTAACCTCCCCTTAGGGTATGGAACAATAAGGATCATATTCTAGATTTCTGGAATGAGACTTATTCATTTTATTGCTTACGGAAATCATCATTTATAAGAAATCCCCCTTAGATGAACACTCACCCTTACTTAGGGAAATTTCTTCTTTTCATAGAAATCATCTTCCTTTCCCCCCCTTTGTGATTTTCAAATAGAAATACAAGGAATGGAAAAATAAAAATGGTACCAGAAATATTTGTACAAAACATCCAAACAAAAATGGTCAACCAAAATTTCATTAAGATTAGAAAAAAATTATACAACATAGAAAAATCAAAATATATCAGATTTAATCAATTTTATCCTTAATTTTTCTTGGGCATTAACCACTTCCCTATTGTTTAGAGATTATTAAGCTCTATGGAGTCTTCCTATACATATTTAAGAAGCTGATCCTGATCTTTTAACATCTTCTCTAAGGATTTTATTTTTTCTTCCTGAGCCTTGAGAGCCTCTTCTTGAGCCTTCAATAGTTCATCTTGTTTAGAAATATTTTATTCAATCTCAATCCAGATATCCCTTTCTCTCTTTAAACATTGGGAAATTGAGTATAGATTTCCATTTAGATCTTCCACTTCTTGCATCCGGGTATTTTGTTCAATAGTTAACTTTTCCTCATATATATTCATGAGATCCTTGAGCTTCCCATCTTCGGTGTCAAAAGCATCATTGATAATTTCTTGAAATTCATCATTGAATCCGATATCTTGAATAGTTTTCTTTGACCAATAGGTTATCTTATTGAACGATCTCTTTTGAGCCTCATAGCCTTTGAGAACTATCATGAAATATGCCTCCGGTTTTACACCCTTATCCATGACCATGGATAATGAATCTGACTTTTGATTTAATGTGTGTTGAAGCATCTAGAATCTCAAGTCAATAATTGGAAAATCAAAATAGTCCCAACAAGCATCTTCAATGATTGGAAAACAAAATCTTGCCCATGGGTGGATGAATCCGAATTTGAAACATTGCTTAGTGGGGGATCCTTTTCTATATCAACCACATTTCTATTTGATGAAGATCCACCAACATCTTTTTATTTAACCACACATTTTGTAGGTGTATCAAAAACGACTTGTTTTTCCTTATCAGGTTTCAGAATGGCTTTCTAATCTGGAGATTCATATTCACTGTCAGATAGCTGAATAATTTTTTCTTCCACATTCTCTTCCTTCTCATCTCCTACCTCAGCATCTTCTGGATCAATGAAATCATGATTTAGACATTCTTTTTCAGACAACTTATTCACTTCTTCTCCATCCTTCTCTTCATCCTTTCTAAGAGTAGCATTCTTTGATGATTCATCTTGAGAAGTTCGTATTGATAATTTTTCTAAAGGGCATTCCTTCTCAAGATAATCTCCAACTTGCTTAATCAAATCATCTGTGTCACCACTTATTTCTTCTTCTTTAACTTATTTGACAGCTTATTTTTATTCAACATGATTTTCATGGACTTTTTCCATAGTGAAAAATATCTTACCCATAGTCTCAGGTATAGATTCTACGAAGAAGGATTTTGGTATAGGGATACTCTCTGATTCATTCTCAGTATCCTTTAGACGTGATTGCACTATCTTAGCTTCAATCATCTTATTATTTTGTTTCTTTTCTTTAGCTGGATTATCATTCTCATCAGCAGTCTTTTCTTTTAAAGATTTAGCTTCAGCAAGATCCAAACCAAAACATGGCTCCCCTACTTTCTGATTCTTCTTATCTTCCCTTCACATAGCTACTACCTCTTCTGGATATTCCTTTTTCTTCTTGGGGTTTTTTAGTGCAGATTGGGTTTCCTTAGACAATGGATTTTTTTCTTCCTCTTCTTCTTCGTTCAATTTCCTCTTCCTTCCAGCCTTTTTTGATGGTTCATCCACCTCCCGTTTCACTAGAACAGCTTCAGCTTCCTCTTCAGGTAAGTACTAAAATTCTCTGTATTCCTTAAAAAATCATACCTTTTTCCTCTTCAATGTGTCATCCCTGACCAGCATGACTTTTCAATTTATTGGCTTGGAACTGCAAGGAATTTTGAAAGACTCCAACCACCGAACAATCAACTTGGAATGAATTTCTAGATACATAATGATATGAGCCTTCAGATTTCCATTCTTAATATTCTCAATCGTAATCAAAATATGTTTAACTAAGTTGACCTTCTTTATATCAACCATGAGATCCAATATATACATGTCACTCCATTTCAAAGTGTCCTCTTCCCCTTTTCCCAGATTTATGAAACCTTGAACCCATAATTCAAGAATCCTATAATTTTTAGACAGAGGAGAAATCATCAGAGTCTTTATTTCAAAATGTCCAAGATACACCATCACCTTAACTTTATTGAAACTTCGTTGATTATTAGAAAACTCATGGGGTACAAAACGTAGCTTCTCCTTTATATGCAACTCCAATCAAATTTGCTGCCATGGTGTGTGAGAGAGCATATGGATTCCCATAGATTTTGAAAGATAACATATCTTTGAATTCTTCCATAAAAAAGCTGACTATTTCATAAAATTCCACTAGAAAATATGTATACACTAAATCTTGAAATCCTGGCTTCAATACGGAAACACATTCCCATCTGTTCATCTTGATTTTTTTTCGAGATTATAGAGTCATACTTGGTGAAGAAGTTTGGATGCACTAACCTTTATCTATAAATCCGCCACTCTGATATTGGCTTTACAGTAGACATGTATTTCTATAAAGATTCTTCGACAGACATTAGGATTTGTGTAAGTTCTAAGTTGTTTGGAATGGGTTTAAGTAGAAGGGAAGAGCTTCAGAACGCACATGATTTGGAATCGTTGTGGGGAAACCATTTGGGGGTCCATTATATAGGCTTTATACATGACGACTTAGCTTCCATACTTAATCCAATGGTTGAAAATAATATTGATCTGATCTGATGGTTGAGATAATTAATGGAATGAAATTTTGATAGAATCTTCTCTTTTGATGTTTTTAATAAAAAAATCAGATTTAAGGAAAAATGAATCTGAAAAATTAAAAACTGAAAAAGAAAATACCAGCAAGTAAAGGATGATTCCGAAAACTCAATAAAGAAACATACCATTCGGATTTCTAGGAAGATTATTCATATTGAGGAAAATTCATCTTGAAGATATTTATATTCTGAAAAAAAAAATTGGTTACAAATTTTCTTTAATAAAACTAACCATGAAAATTTTAGAAAATCTTCATTATGAAAATTTAGAAAATCATCATTATGAAAATTTACAAAAACATCATTAAGAAAATTTAAGAAACACTTCTTTACGAAATTTTAAGAAAAACTTCCTTACAAATATTTTCATTATAAAAGATTTAAAAAAACATTACTATGAAAATTTCCATTATGAATGATTTGAAAAATCCAACTGAAAAAATTTCCATTATGAATGATTTGACAAATCTGACTATGAAAATTTCCATTACAAAAGATATGAAATATCTGAATCTGAAAAATTTCATTACAAAAATTTTGATCTAACTAAGAAGAAAATGTACTCCCTTTATGAAAAAGAGTTTATTACTTTAAGGATATTTGTTTCAACAGAATGATATCAAGGAATATTAACTTATGGTTATCATTACTAACTTTTGTTTAATGTATTCAAATCTATAGAAGGGTAAGGACTTTGTGAAAATATCATCAAGTTGATCTTGTGTTTCGATAAATTGAAGAATGATATCCCCTTTTTTGTGTGATCCCTAAGAAAGTGATTCCTAATATCTAGTGTTTTACATGACATTGATGTGAAGGGTTTTTACTAATGGAAATGGAACTAGTATTATCACACAATGATTGTGTTTTGGTAAAACTCAAACCATAGTCTGTGAGTGTGTGTTGCATCCACAATACTTGAGCACAACAACTTCCAGCTGCTACATATTCAGCTTCAGAAGTGAAAAGTGTACTGAGTTTTTCTTTTTGCATAACCAAGAAACTAATTAATCTCCTAATAAATGGAATGTTCCGGATGTACTCTTTTTATCCATTCTACATCCAACAAAGTCATCATCTAAAAAACATTTTAAAAAAAATCATTTCCAAAAGTATGAAAGAGTCTAAGATCCATGGTTCTCTTTAAGTAGTAAATTTTTTTTTTCACTGCCTTTAAATGAGATTCCTTAGGATTGGATTGATATCTTGCACATAATCATACTGAAAACATTATGTCTGGACGGCTAGCTGTCAAGTAAAGCAATATTTCTATCATACCTTTGAAAGATGTTTGATCTACTGGTTTCCCAGATTCATCAAGATCAAGTGTGTTTGAGGTATCAATGGGAGTAATAATACTCCAAGTATTGTCATATACATACTTTTTAAGAAGATATTTAATATACATATGTGGGGAAATATAGATTTATTCTTGTTTTTGAGAAATTTGAAAACCAAGGAAAAAGTTAAATCATCCATCATACTCATTTGAAACTCAGATTTCATTAGATTCGCAAAGCAATCAGTTAAAGATTGATGAATTGAACTAAATATAATGTCATCATCAAAAATTTGAACAATCAAAACATTTTTCTTATATTTCATTATAAAAAGGGTTGGATCATAATTTTCCTTAACATTGTTATTTTGAAGAAAAAATCATGTATGTCTATCATACCAAGCACTAGGGGCCTGCTTAAGTCCATACAATGATTTGGTAAGTTTGTAAACATGTTCATGATGTTTTTTATCCTTAAAACAATGAGGTTGTTCAAAAAAAACATCCTCTTGAACATAAACATTAAGAAAAGAACATTTCATATCCATTTGAAAATGTTTGAAATCGAAGAATGCTGTAATGGAAAGTTGAATACGAATAGATTTAAGTTTAGATACTGGAGCATAGGTATCTTTGTAGTCTATTACCTCTTGTTGATTGTAGCATTTAGCAACCAATGTAGATTTATTTATCACTATGATTCCATTTACATCACAATTATTTTTGAAGACCCATTTGACTCTAATAATAGAAGTCTCCTTTGGTTATTCATCCAAGGTCCAGACTTTATTCCTTTAGAATTAATTTAGTTTATCTTGCATAGCTTTTATCCAATAATCATCAAATAAATATTCATCTGTAATTTTTTGATTCTAATTAGGAATTAAATGATAGATATTCTATTTCATTTGATAAGGAACTTCTAGTCCTTACATGTCGATTTACATCACCAATAATACTATCACTAGGATGATTCTTAAGAAACAACTAATTTGGGTTTTGTAAAACCTGTTCATCAACATAGGGTAGGAAATCTATTGGGGTAAAACATTCAGATTTTTCTTCTTGGAAATTTTCCTTATTAGAAGGATCTTCTATCATGGGTTGATAACCAGTTTTTAAAAACACATCCAAATATGTAGGTTGAGGTTGATTAAAAACATAAGGATCACTTTCTTCAAATTTTACATGCACTGTTTATTCAACAGTACATGTTTTTTATTGAAAACACTAAAAGCTTTATGAGTTGTGGAGTAGCCTAATAGAATTCTTTATCATATTTTGGTGAGAATTTTTGTAGATTATCTTTAGTATTCAGAATGAATACCTTGAAACCGAAAACCTTGAAGTAGTAAATTCAAGGTTTTCTACCATTCCATAACACATAAGGGGTTTTATTTAGAAAAGGTATAATTAAAACACGATTTATAGTATAACCAGAAGTACTTACATCTTCAGCCCAAAAATTTTTGGCTATAGAATATTCACTCAACATGGTTCTTGTTATCTCTTGAAGAATTATATTTCTTCTTTCAACAACACCATTCTATTAACGTGTTCTGGGTGATGAGAAGTTATGATTAATGCCTTCTCTACAAGAAAAATATTCAACCTATGTTTTTTGAAATTCTCCACCAAGATCACTATGAATGGTTTTCAACGGAAGGTTTTTCTCATTTTTAACTTGGGCTCTAAAACTTTTGAAATACGAAAAAGCATTACATTTCATTCCTAAAAAATAGACCCACATAAATCTAGTGTAATCATCAACTAAGACAAATACATAATATTTTCCACCAATGCTTCCAGTTTGTGTTGGACCAAAAAGATCCATATGCACTAACTGTAATGAATCAGTGGTTGAGACTTCACCGACTGATTTAAAACTTGATTTATGTTTCTTTCCATACTGACAGTGATCACAAACTTTTGAAGAATCAAATCTAATATTTGGTAGATTCTTAACTAATCTTTTCATAGTGAGTTTTCATAGGTTCCAATGGTTACTGTGTCCTATCCTTCAATGCCACAACCAATAATGATCTTTCATTTCACTATGGCAAGGTCGGTCTTTGATCCTATGGTCTCGTAAGTTTAGTGTATAAACATTCTCTTGTTTATTGGAATAAAGAATGAAACCATCCTTGTAATTATGTATCAAGCTCTTGTCATTCCTAAAATTACCATGGTAACCTTCATCACATAATTGACTTATTCTAATGAGGTTGTGCATAAGACCCTTAACAAAAAAAACTTTTGAAATCAAAGATTTTCCATGAAGAATAATGTGACTTATACCAATAATTTCTCCATTAGCATTATCTCTGAGAGTTACTTTTCCTCCATTCATCTTTATAATATTTTCAAAGAAGTTTTTATTACTAGTCATATCCTAGGAATATCCACCATCCATGTACCATGTATTACATTTGGTACATTCTTTATTTTCCTAGAAATAGGAATGGTAGACTTTCAGAACCCGACCATTCTTGGATCTGAAAATTTCAGAATGCAAAATTTTAGGCACCAACTTTTTCTTTGAAAAATATGCTTTATGAAATCCTAAAGACATTGTTTTTTAAGGAACAATTTCATGACCATTTTCCACCACACTGACACTTAGTGTAGAATAGAGAACTTTGAGGAACAAAATAATTGTTAATAGAAATTTGTTTTGAACTTGAATAACCAAAACCAAAATTATTCCTAAGAGGGCGGATTTGAGAATACATCTATAGAAATTTTCTTTACCTAAGTTAATGTTTGAAGAACAATTCCTTACAGAAAATAATTCCAAATTCTGTATAATAACTATTTTATTATCTTCCATGACATTAGAACTAGAGTTAGGCTCGAAAACATTTTTCTTAGAAATTAGGTTTTCTATATCCTTAGAAAGTTTATCCTTCCTAGAATTTACTTCTTCATGTTTTTTTGAAATACTTTCATAATCAAGGGGTTTCTCATCAAGATCATCAGAATGATCTAATATTTCCATAAAAAGAATAGAATTCTTAGAATTTTCATTTTCAGGATTTTTCATGAGTTTTGAATTCTAGTTCTCAAGGAGTATAGAAAATCTAGAAACTTCTTCATAGGTAGGTAATGTATCGTCTTCATTATATGAATATTTTTCATCAGAAGAGTTATAATAATTACTATAACTATAATTTTCATTCGAATATACATTGGTCATAGATACAACATTGTGTACCTTATCAATTAAGAAACTATTTTCAATATTAAATATAGATATTAAGAAATGAATATTCTATCCTAATGTTTTGTAGTCTGATGATTCATTTGAAGAGTCTCCGCCATTGTCACTCTAGGTGTCATTAGATTTCAAAACATTATTAGCATTAGATTTGTAACAATTCATTCTATTTCTCTCAGAATGATTTTCCTTTCATTCCTTTATCTTAAGAATAGGACAATCCGGCCTTATATGTCCAGCTATTTTGCATTCATAACATGTGACTTCTGAGTATTTTTTATCTTTCGTTTCTTTTTTCTTGTATCTCGATTGAATGTTCTTCTATCCAACAATCTTGTTCATCCTTTGAAAAATATTGGCTAACACATTTTCTGAAGATTCACTTCCACTAGATCTAGATTGAATAACATCATTATTAGATTTGGATCTTGTAACTCTCTTAGGAGTCTTGCCTTTTATATGATTTGAATTTGTAGTAAATGCAACACTACCATTCCCATTTTTTTCTTAACATTATCATAATCTCTCTTCATTCTAGTCTAATGTTGAAGAAGAGTTCCAAAATGTTCATCAAGATAAATCTGAGTAACCTTTCTATTCTTATCAATAGCTGTTCTCCTGGATTCCCACTCATTGGGCATGATGTTTATGATCTTTTCCACATGAGATTTATCATCTAATCCTTTCTCACCCAATGATTGTAAACTATTGAAGATAGTCATAAATATTTGTTGCACCTTACATATGGGTTCTTCATAAGGAATGAAAAAACCATGATATTTAGCTCTGAGCATGGCTCTTCTAGTTTCAATAACATTGGAAGTTCGTTAGTGTGTAACTTCAAGTTTCTTCCAAATACCATTTTCTGCTTCACAATATGAAATTTTTTCTATATATGTTTCTAGACATACCACAAAGAAATGTATTGTGTACCTTATAATTCAGTGGATATTCATGTTTTTATTTGATGGTTAAGGTACTAACTTCTTTGTCATGGATTTTATATTCTCCAGTAAGCATGAAAAAATTATATACTCAAGTATTAACAATGAATGTCTTCATACGATCTCTCTAATATTCGTAATAATTCCCATCAAAAATAGGTGGTCTATTCGGATTTAGGTTGCCTATGGAACCAACATTTATTCCTACCATCATAATGAAAATATCTCCACCCAAACATGCTAGAAATAAATTTTTTTAAACAAGCGAAAAAAAACTTAAGAAAGGAAAATATAGAACAATAGTATCTTTAAAAAGAGTATGAGTTCAGAATTGTGAGTTTGAAAATATAATCTCAAAAATAAGATGAAGAAGAAAAATTCTCTTCTGAATCTAATCGTGATATTAATTCAGATTGAACCAATCCTCTGATACCAACTGTGGGGTTGGTAGGGAGTATGATATTCTCATATGATTCCAACCGTAGGATCAAAATGATAGACAATAATGATTGTAGTATCGTAATAATAATGTATATGCTCAATATATAAGAGGGGGTGAATTGTATACTTTAAAAATTATCTGGAACTTTTGCTGATGAATATGTTTAACAAGGATAAACAAGGTAATTCACAAAACCTATAGTTCAACACACTTCCATGATTCTGAAAATATGATTTTGAGGATGCAATTCCAAAAAAGTGAATCCGAAAATGTAACATAACAAAAGTTTACAAAGATAAAGATTCTACCATTAAGCATATAAAATCTTACTAAATCATAGTGTACAAGTATATGGAAGTATAATAAAGTAATACTCTCCTCAACTATCAAAATATGGTGGAAAACGTGAAACAAAACAAGTAACAATTAGAAATTCTTTTATCCCAAAGTGAAGGGTATCCAACAACCTTGGATAAAGGTCCCTTGATTTATAATTTAAAGAAAGTATATCTTACCCACACCAGAGTAAGCCATAGAAAATAATATCAATGTCTGTCTTGCTATCCATGCAGGCCCTCAACTTCAAGGAAGTAGGCACCTATTTCTTCCTTAATAATGATTTTCTCGAACTTTATGTTAGTCAGAATCTCTGTCTTCCTATCCCCGGAAGCCCTCGAATGTACTCAGCAATATTCGGAGTTGGACGAAGCAATTTTGAAAAAGATGTTCAGTACGCACTAAGAATGAGAGTCTCTCTCTAGAAATAACCTCTGCAGTATGAAATATATAGAGTCTTAGAACAGTTCATCAAAGTTGTTACATATATGAGTACTTTCAAATGAGCTCATGTTTATAGGTACAACTTCAACGGTCGCCTCCCTCCTCAAAAGGTCATATTTTTCCTTGAATTTCGGAGGGACATGTACATGTGTTACTCAAACAACAGTTAGTTAGTAACTAATTTCATTACATCATTTTTTAACTAAAACATGAGTAAGGAAAAATATGGTTACGTAAGAAAATTCATTTTTCGGAGTGTAAGAAAAAATATTGTTACATAAGAAAATTCATTTTTCAAATTGGAAGAAAAAATGAAAGTTTAGAGTCTACCCAAAAACTATGCAGAGTCTAGAATATATGGATATTCAGATTCAGTTTATTAGAAGAATTTAGAGTTATAATTCTATATAATTCGTTACCAGAATTCAGAGTATGAATTCATAATAATTCTTAACCAGAATTCAGAGTATGAATTAATAAGAATTTTTAACCAGAATTCAGAGTATGAATTCATAAGAATTTTTAACTAGAATTCAGAGTATGAATTCATAAGAATTCATAACCAGAATTCAGAGTATGAATTCATAAGAATTCGAAATCAAAATTCAGAGTCAGAACTCAGCAATGTTCGGATCTTTAATTCAAAGAACTCAGAGTCAGAACACTGAAGTGTTCTGATTCTGAATTTAGAGAACTCGGAGTCAAAACTCAGAAGAGTTCAAAGTCTAAATTCAAGGAGTTCAGAACCTAAATTCATATCCTGATCATAGAATTATTTATATATAAGTATATATATGATTACAAGGATTTGGATGCTAATTTTATTTTTAAACTTAGATAAAATATGAACAATGAGAAACATGGTATGGAAAAATTTCCATAGGGAAGGAAAATTGTCCTTATGAAAGTAAAACAAAGGTTAAATGAAATTTTCCTTAAGATAAGGTGTTTGTGATTTTGAAAACAATAAGAAATTGAAAAGTCATATGGAAACCTTATTGACTCAACAATCACCCCAAACATGAAGGAATGGAAAAGTCATAATGAAACCTTATTGACTCAACAAAACACTAGTCACCCACTAGGTCAACCACATATACAGTAGTTAATAAATTAAATATATAAAAATATATAAGTATCTACAACAAAATGCATGATAAAACACTTACATGATCTATTCATACATTGACAAGACATCTTTATGGATTAATTCTGGGCCTCATCCCATCATTTACCCATAACCAAGTGCACGTATTCTTGTGTACATCAGTGCAATGGTGACCTGGGCATGGTGTGAGTAAATACATAGTAGGGAACCACCAACTTTTCTTCTGTACATTTCCCATAAATTCTTTGTTGGTATATGCGAGCAACTCTTCATGAGAAATATATTAATAATAACATAATGATGAGAATAACCAAATAACAAAAGATAGATCATGGACTGCTTCCATGAGTACATGCTCATGGAATGTGACTTTACATGATATGACCGAGCTATAATTAAATGTTTAAAATAAATACATATTTTGTCTTTGGATCCGTTATCTAGATTGACAATACCCACTTCAACCAATGCATGAAATGTCACATATTAAGCTTTGTACCCTTTAACACCCAAATATTTCATTGTAAGTTATTTTCTTGAAAGAAATTCAATAGCTTGGGATATACGCTACACCAGTTCGAGTGCCCCATGACTTACCAAACAAGTCGTTAAAATAGCTGTTATGAATAGTATTAACCGAATTTTGAATTTTATATACACCATATAATTATAGAATCCATATTATGTATTTATTAGATATAATATAAGAACAAATTCATTTTTTAGATAAAAGAAGTATTTTTCCAAAATGCTATTTTACCACATTTTAATAGAGAACCCTTTCCAGAACCAATATTTGAAACTTTTATATACTTAATTTATGAAATGAAATCCTTCTTTAGAATCAGGGCATAAAATTTTATATTGGATAATCTTTCGTTACTTTTCTGAAATCATTCAATTTTTGATGAATAGTTAAAACACTACGCTATTGTTTATAAACCAACTTTTTATTTAATTAATTCATTATTTTATTTATTTTAAGTCAATAGAGATACATGATACCTATATTAGTTCAATGTAATTCATTGTAGTAATTTTTATAATAAAATTGGATGTATAAAATTTTATTGAACATTTTTACCGTCTTTTACCCACCTTCTAGGAGCATTTGAAAATTTGAATAAAACATAATTTTACCCCCTCTGTGATTTAAATTAAAAAAATTCGAGAGACACAGATGAAATTAGGATGTAAAATGTGGTTCAATAATATGAATGTAATTTTTTTTGAATATTAACTTTTGACATTAATTTATTATGGTTAAAAGTAAATATGGTAATTAAGGGTACAAATGCTATCATAATTATCCTAAAAAATGTCCTAATTCTATTAGATAAGTGTAATTCGACCAAAATGAACCTTATGAATAAAATATGGTCCCCTTTGATCCACTTGGATTAAATTAGGACATTTATTATTATTTTATTTAAAGAACAGTTTAAAATGTTAAATTAGATGTTTGATCACTAAATCATTTGTAATATAGGGTTACACATATTATAAATTCAAAAATAAATATTAAATAGAAATATAAAAATATTTCACACTTAATGGTATTTTATTTATATTTTTTTAGACATTATATAATTTAATATATTTGGGAGACAATGATGATGCAGTAAATACCTTATTAATTAAATATTAAAATAATTTATATTATAAATATCCAAATAAATGTAAATTGGGGCTTTTTATGAATTCAAATAATATTCAACATTAATATGAACAATTATAGTTTATTATATAAATTTAATTATAAGTGATAATGTTGATATTTCTTTCAAAAAAATCAAATACTAAATAGTGTCAAAATTGACATAATTGAGTTTTTAAAACAAATACTATATTATTAATTTATATAATATTCATAAAAATATATGGTTCGGAAAAAGGAATTATATAAGGTTATATATAATAATAATTTACCCATTGGGGTTCACTTGTTTATTTATAGCATGTTTATTAACTATATAGTGTAAGAGTACAAGAAGACACGGTAAAAGATAAACTATTAACTAAGAGTTAAATCTAAATGATAAGGTTAAAATGGTAACCTAAACTAGTCAAAAAAAATATTAGTTGAGATTATTTCGACCCATACCATCCTTATCATAGAAATAAATTATTTTTGAACAATTAAATACTGAAAATTATTTTATAATAATATAATAATTCAAACTTTTCCTAAAGTGACCTCACATATCTAATTAAAGTGTACATCCCCTTATCATAATTTTATACCTCCAAAGCCATTTGGATCATCCAACCCATAACCAAATATCTTACCAATTTCCCTTAATTCAACCTAGATGCCTTATATTGATCATAAATCCATCTTATGGATCCTTTTTGATCACCTCAAAAGGAAACACCTAAAGAAAAGGTAATAATTTCACCACCCTCTTAGAAGTTATTTTCTTCATCCAATTGCTCATTATTTTTTGTTTCCATTCCAAAATAATTATTCCTATACCTTATACAAAATTATATGTTATTATAAATATATTACAACCATAATTTTTATTATATCCATCCTATAAATGGTAAAGTCACCATGCGTGCGTACGTATGGCCTACCGTCTCCAAGTCATTGTGTAGTTTTTTATTCAAACACTTCATTATTTGGATGGGTATAATAATGAGTAAAAAGGATGTAAATAACAAATATAACATGTTTATTACTCTTTATATATGATATTCTATCCAATTACATATGATTTTAGCATCTATAAAATGATATTGTCGCTCGTGCGTACGTATGTATTACCGTATCCACAAACACGATGAGACTATTCCCCATCATAATCATTCAAGAATAATTTTCATTTTATGATTAAAAATAATTTTCAAGAATAAAATATCATTCTGTATATGAATCAAAGACAAACTATTCATATCAATCACGTCATACGTAACCAAGCATATAAATAAAAACGAATTAGTTAACACCCAAAATGAAGATACTACTAAAATATTATTAACAAAGCAATATTAAAAGATCATATATCATATTATATTTATGTATATGATTATTGTATAATTTAATAAAAATTATTTAACAATTATATAGTTGGTTAATGTACCCTCGATCAAGGAATAGTACAAGGTAAGGGGTTTTCATCTCACTTCTTATTCCCGTGAGATTCATGCTATATTGGCACTATTTCCTTTTGTGTGGTGTATGTTCTACCCATGATTGTATTATTTTAGTAATATACATTAATTTATGGGTATCTACATATTCATTTTATGATTCTTCTTTCATGGGGTGTATGTTTCATAAGTTACATAATCATTAAGGGAGTTTCAAATTTCAATTTCCACTCATTGGGCATTACGCATACTTCATTGATTATTTTACATCAAGATTATGTGTGGAATCACTATTTATTATTTATGTAGTAATTTTCACTCCCCTTTATGTGGAAATATCTTTGATACACATATTCTCTCAATTGATAAATTCACACTCCATTGATGTGAAATATTTTAAGGGTAATCTTAACTCAATTTCTATTCATTGAGTCAATCATCCGTGTTATTGGTTTTGTTTTTACAAGAATATATGTGAATGTAATCTGATTTATTTAAATTTAATATCCAATTATATTGAGTGTATTTATATTTTTCAAACATATTTATTTCATTTATTTATACTTAATATAAGGATATGGTCTTTATAAGGTATTTCATCTCAATTTACATTCATTTGAGACATCTTTGTAGTGATGAACCAATTAACTTTTATATGGTTTATATACTGTCCTTTGACTTATAATATCATGAATCCATATATTCTAAAGATATTATAATTTTTTGATTAAGGTTATTCCCTAATTACTTGTTTTTTGGTGTCACTTATTTGGATAAGAACTATTTAACTAAAATATTATTTTAAATGTTTTAAATATTTATTCTTATAAATATTTCCCATTAAGGTCCATGTTTTGAAATTTGTTTTATGTATTTTATTATATGAACATAAATGTTTTGAAAATAAAATTCATTTTTAATGTTTCAAAGCGGTATGAGACACTTTGATTCTAAAATCACTTTTAAACGACTTCATTGATAAATAGTGCAATATTTAAATGTTTTCAAGAAAAAGGGGATATTTATCTCAAATAGTTTTAATGACTATTTTCATCTATGTGAATATGCTTCATTTTATTTTATTCATTATTGACGTTGACTTATCATAATACAATCATTCATATTGTATTGAATGAGTTATGTTTGACCGTGGATATTCTATTCTTATGGCATACATGGTTTGTGGTTAAAATATTGACATTTCATATGCTAGTTTTAATACGAATGTTTAGATTATGTTTCACCCTTTCATATGAAGAATTAATTGGACTTAGTACGTGATGGGTGGGGGCCACTATATATCCTCGATGCATCGGTAGGTCTCATGAAAAAAACTAGTGTCTTGGCACAAGGCCTTGAAAAAATATTATTTTTAGTCTTGGCACGAGGCCTTGACTGTGTTGTTATGATGTCCTAAATTTTGTATTCCATCATTATGAAATTGGATATTGATATTACATGTGATTATTCGACTTGTATAATATACTTGTGAATATGTAAATGAAATTATTTGATTTATATTTTCCATATAATGCTGATGTTTCATTTTAAAAGGATTGGGTTTTAGTCTTATACAATGCCTTAAATGTTTATTCTTATTTAGGATAGTTTCCTATATATTGTTATCCTTACATAGAATCTAAGATGACCCCTTTTTTATGTTTTATTTTTCCCAGGATGCAAAGATGTATATTACAATTAACCTGCAAGAATAGGATAAGGGATATAAGAGGGTTCAAAGGGGACACAATGTTGTTTTTTTATTTCATGATTTAATGTAAATCTTATGTATATATCTATTACTTCCAAGTATACTAAACTGATCAGTCTTTTGGGATATGATTCCTTGTATCATGCCATATTTATGTAATAATGCACCGATTCTGGGTAACTGGGGTTATGGCAGTATAGTTGGTATCAAAGGATGTCTAGTACAAACCAAGAAAGCTATATTTAAAAAAATCTGATTAGAAAACACTACCCTAAGATATTATTTGATGATTAGTATAAAAGAACATCCAAAAATTTTGGTAATGTAAATATTATGTGGGTTTCCAATGAAATACATCTCTATCTAGATACAAGATAGTTGAGGAGACTCTGGTACAGATATACATAAGAGTAAAAACTTCATCAACGTGTTTTGGGCTTGACCTGGGGTATCCTGGTACACAAAAATGGGCCTTTCTGCACTTTTGGTTATGAAACTCTCTGGGGATATGCTTAGGATAATTCACATTTTATATACAAAAATATTTGAATTATTTTAATATAATATGAGAATAAATTACCTTGGTAAATCCTAAGGTGTTTTAGATTAAAAATAATGTGTTATGATATTCTCTAAATGATTTTATGACTCACACTATGCTTTCTTTTGTTAGTCAATCGATGTAATCCATGGAAGTCAAAGTAACTTTGAACATGATGTACTAGGTGATAATGGTGGTGGAAATGTGTTACTAAATTAAATATTTATAGGTGTAAAATATATCATGTTCATGCTGAATCAGTTTTCCAAAAATATGACCAACAAGATATATATTAACAAACTCCAAGACTCCACAATGAAGAGAAAGGCGGTGAATTATAAGAGCTCCAGTAATGGACACCCTGGAGAAAAGAAATCTCAATTTCCATAATTCATGAAATGTGGAAGGATACACCGAGTAATGTGTATCAATGGAATAATGAAATGATTTATGTGTGGTAATGAAGGACATAAAATAAATAATTTTTGAGGAAAAATGAAGAATACTATAAAAGAAAATAAAAATAATCCCACGAATCCATTTATAGTCATTTGCTATAAATGTAGGGGACCTAGGAATTACATGAGTGAATGCCATATTATATAGAATAACCTCTTGGTCATGGAATAACCCATGTGGACATAAATATATGGAGAAATGTTCAAAATTATTTGTGCTCTTTGACGATGGGATTACTTTGGAAAACTTTTCTCTTGTATGTGTAACCTTGCGTTTTGTTGTATAAAATTATATTTGAGTTATAATTATCTTTTCTCATGTGGATATAGTTATAAAGAACCATTTGGGTTTATATTTTCCTTGAATCTGAGGCAATTACATGATATTAAATTATGAGATGTAAAAGAGTGGTATGAGATAAAAATTTTGGTTAAATTATGTTATGGTTATTTTGAAGAATTTATCGCATTTTTGAAATGTTATAAAATATGGTTTTTGAAAAAGGAATACACACAGACCAGGTGATAACCAGTCATGTCGGACAAAGCTATAGAAATTGAACCCACAACTAGAGTGCGATTGGAATTTATTGTCTACCACTGGACTACATGAAGTCCCTGGTTAGTGTGACTAATTAGTTTTAGTTAAATAATTTTATAGATTAATAATAATTTGATTTGGAATATTATGTATTATAAAATAGATATCCTTAATATAAGAAAATGATTTAGTGATTACATGATAAATGAAATTTTTGAATACTTTCACTTTGTTGGGAACACTATGCCTATGGAAAATAGAATACTATTGGATTTCATTTGAGGAGAAATGGTGAATTTTTATCTATGTTTTTATTGTGGACTTATACCAATTTGGGATATTTATGGAAATGGTTAACTTATCGTAGAGAATATGTGATTAGGTTAAATATGTTTAAGTATGTGACTTTAATAGTAGTCGATGTTATTTGAAGAAACAATTTAATGTGAGAGACCACGTAATCAAACTCTTCTATGTTTTGGGTTTCAAAATTAGTTTTGATTATATTGACAGATTTAAAGGAAAATTATTTATTGAATGATATTTATTAAACTTTTGGGATTTGTAGTATAATTTTATATATTTAGATTATTATTTATTTCTCAAAAGGGTTTTCATTTTTTGGGATCATCTGATCTTGTACTAACTATTTTGGTTTCGGTTAATCTCTAAAGACAAGTTAAATAAATAGTTTATCCTTTGTGGATCATGTGATTCCTTAGAAGTTTATTCTAGCGCTTCAGGTGTGACCAAGTCATCTTGAATACTCATCATTTGGAATAAAATATGAGTTAGTGGAATATATTTATTAAAGGATGAAACTATACTTAAAAATTATGTATCTCTCTTTATGTTCATTGTCAATCTCATAAATAAACTCCTCAAATTTATGAAATGGAACTTAATACAAAAAAATGTTGTTTATTTACATTTCATACAAGGAATCTATGGCCTTTTATCCAATCACATGCTTGTGGTTTTCTTGTTGTTAATTATCACCTGATCATGTTTTCTATTAGTCTCCATCAAAACTTGATACTTTGTTTATCTTTTATATCCATGTTTTCCAACATGGAATCCTAGTGTGGGTTATCTCGGGTGACCTTTGTACTTATCTTTCTTTCTTGTAAAGTGATAGTTTTATTAACTCTTTTTCCAATTTGGGACTCTAAATGAAGTTCTCAATCCTAATTTTAAAATTACAAGGATGAAATTTCCAAAAGGGTGGAAGAATGTACGACTCAAAGATTTCATTGTAAGTTATTTTCTTTAATGTAATTCAATATCTTGTGCTAGACACAACACCATGTTCGAGCCCACCATGACATACCAAACTAGCCGTTCAAACATCATCTATGAATAGTATTAACTGAATTTTGAATTTTATAAACACCATATAATTTTAGAATATATAATATTAGTTTCTTTGACATAATATAAGAAGAAATTCATTTTTTCAGATAAAAGAATTATTTCCTAAAAAATAAAATTTTACCACCGTTTAATGGTTAACAATTTTTAAAACCAATATTTGAAACTATTATATACTCAATTTAATGAAATGAAATTATTCTTTCGAATTGGGACATAAAAATTTATTTTGGATAATTTTTTTGTACTTTTCTCAAAACATTCAATTTTTATATGAATAGTGAAAACACAACATTATTCTTTAAAAACTGACTTTTTTATTTAAATAATTATTTATTTTATTAATTTCAAGTTAATATAGATACATAATACCTATATTAGTTCAATATGATTCATTGGAGTCATTTTCATAATAAAATTAGAAGTATAGAATTTTATTGAACTTTTTTACTGTCTTTTACCGACCTTCTAAGAGGATATGAAGATTTTCATAAAACACAATTTTTCCACTTCTGTGAGTTGAATTTCAAAAATCCTAGATAAAAGGTTGACCTCAATAAGTAAAATTTGGTACATTAAGATGAAAATAATTTTTTTTGAATAGTACCTTTTGACTTTTATTTACCATGGTTAAAAGTAAATACGGTAATTATGGGTACAAATGATATTATAATTACCCTAAAACATGTTGTATTTCTATTGGATAAATGAAATTCGACCAAAAAAACATAAGAATAAAATATGATCTCCTTTGGCCAAATTGGATTAGATTAGGACATTTATTATTATTTTATTTTATGAAGAGTTAAAAGTGTTAAATTCAAGGTTTAATAACTAAACCATTTTTAATATAGGGATATACAAAATATAAAATCGACTATAAATATTCATTAGAAATATAAAACTATTTAAAACATAATGGTATTTTACTTATAATTTTTAGACATTAAATAATTAAATTTATTTTTGACATAATGATGATGCATTAATTACCTTATTAATGAAATACTAAAATAGATGATATTATAAATATCCAAATAAATGTAAATTGAGACATATGATTAATTAATCTAATTTTATAGGTCAATATGACATGTTATTCTTAATTATATAAATTTTATTCGAAGTGATAAAGATTTTATGGCTTTCAAAAAATTCAAATACTAAATAGTGTCAAAATTGACAAAATTGAGTTTTTAAAACAAATACTATATTATTAATTGAAATAATATTCATAAAAAATCTAAGTTTCGGCCAAAGGAAATAAATAATTATATATATATATATATTAATAATCAACCACTTGGGGTTATATGGCCTTTTTATATTATGTTTATTAACCATATAGTGCAAAAATACCAAAAGACACGATAAAAGATACACTATTTAACTAAGAGTTAAATCTAAAAAAGAAGGTTAAAATGGTAACCTAAAAATTTCTAAAACATATTGGTTGAGAATATTTAGAAGAATCCCCAACCTAATTCAAAATAAATCATTTTTTATCCATTAGAAATCGAAAATGATTTTATTATAAAATAATATTTCAAGATTTTCCTACAGCAACCCTTACCTCACATATAAAAGGGTACTTCCCGTTCTCTTAATTTCACACCTCTAAAGCCATTTTTCATGTCCAAACCATGTCAAAATATATTCCCAACTTCTCTCACCTCATCCTATAGGCCTTACATTGATCAAAAAAGCTATCTTAAGGGGATCTTTTGATCAACTCGAAAGGAAACACCCGAACAAGAGGTAATAATTTCACCACCCTCTTTCATGTTCTTTTATTCTTCCACTTCCAATTTCTTTTTTTGTTTCCATACCAATATAATGAATCTTGTACCTTATAAATACTGTTATTTTATTATAAATATTGTACAACTATATCTTTTATTATATCCATCATATAAATGGAAAATTCACCAAATGTACGTACGTACGGCTTACTGTCTCCATGTCGTGGTGTAGTTTCTAATTCAAATACTTCAATTTTTTGGTTGTGTATAATAATGAGTATAACTAATGTAAATAATTAATATAACATTTTAATGATTTTTTATATATTATATACTATAAAATTACATACGATTTCACCATCAATACAATGATATTGTCACTCGCACGTACGTACAGATTACTGTCTCCACAAACGTGATGAGATTCATTCCCCATCATAATAATTCAAAAATATTTCTTATTTTATGATTAAAAATAATTTTTAAGAAATTAATATAATTTTTTATATTAATCAAATAAATTCTATTCATAACAAACATGGCATATGTGACCAAGCATATAAAGGAAAACAAATAAGTTAACACCAAAAATGACGATACAACTATAATATTATTAACAAAACAATATTAAAAGATCGTATATGATATCATATTTATGTATATGATTCTTTTATAATATAATAACAATGATATAACTATTATACCAGAGGTTAATGTATTCTTTACTAAGGAAAAGTACAAGGAAAGGGGTTTTCATCTCACTTATTATTCCCGTGAGATTCATGCTATATTGTTACTATTTCATTTTGTGTGGTGTATGTACTACCATTGATTGTATTCTTTGTGTAATATAATATAATATATGGTTATTTACATATTCACTGTATGATACTTATTCATGTGGTGTATGTTTCGCAATTTACTAAATCGGTAAGGGAATTTGAAATTTCATTTTCCATTCATTAGGCTTTACTCATACTTCATTGATTATTTTACTCAAGGATTATGTGTGGAATCAGTATTTATTATTTATGTATTAATTTACACTCCCATCTCTATGTATATAACTTTGATACAAATAATAACTCAATTGATAAATTCATACTCTATTTCTATGACCCTTTTAAGGTTAATCTTATCTCAATTTCCATTCATTGTGTTAAACATCCAAGTCATTGGTTTTTTTAAAGAATATGTGTGAATGTAATCAGATTAATATAAACTGAATAACCAATTATATTGAGTTTACTTATATTTTTAAGACATAATTATTTCATTGATTCATCTTTATTCTAAGGACATGGTCTTTATAAGGTATTTCATCTCAATGTACATTCCATTGATACCACTTTCTCGTTATGCACCAATTCACTTTTATATGGTGTATATACATTCCTTTGACATATTATATCATATATCCATATATTCTCATGATATTATAATGTTTTGATTAATTTTATTCCCTAATTACATGTATTCAAGTGTCTCTTATCTGGTTAGAAACTCTTTAACTAAAATATTGTTTTAAATGTTTTCAATATCTAATCTTCTAAATATTTCTCCTTAATGTCTTAGTTTTAAAAATGGTTTTAAGAATTTATTAATATGGACATAAATGTTTTGAAATTGAAATTTCTTTTTAATGCTTTAAAATTTAATGGGACACTTTGATTCTAAAATCTCTTTTAAATGACTTCACTGATAAATAGTGCGACATTTAAATGTATTCAAAAAAGGGGATATTTCTCTAAAATAGTTTTAATGACTATTTTTAGCATTGAAAATATCATTTAGTGTATTTTAATCTTGATTGAGGATTATTTATCATAATATAATCATCCATATTTTATTTAACGAGTTATATTTGAATGTGGATGTGTAATTTTTATGGAATTCATTGTTTGTGGTTAAAATATTGATATTTCATATGATAGTTTTAATACGAATGTTTAGATCATGTTTCACCCTTTCATATGAGTAATGCATTGGACTTATTAAGTAATGGTTGGAGCCCGCAATAGCTCCTTGATGCATCAGTAGGTCTCATGAGACAAACTAGTGTCTTGGAACAATGCTTGGACAAAATATTATTTGTAGTCTTGGCACGAGGCCATGACTACGTGGTTAAAATGTCTGAAATTATGAATTCCATCATTATAAAATTGGTTATTGATATTACATGTTATTATTCTACCATTATAATATCCATGTGAATAAGTAAATGGAATTATTTGATTTAACATTTCCATATTATACTGAAGTTAATGATTAAAAGGATTGTCTCCTAGTTTTATACAATGCCTTAAATGTTTATTCTTATTTTTGATAGTTTCTGCTATATTTTTCTCTTTACTAAGTATCTGAGATCACCCCTTTCTTATGTTTTAGCTTTCCAAGAATCCAAAAATATATATTATGATTAACTTGTAGGAATATGCTAAGGGATATAAGAGTGTTCAAATGAGACACAATGTTGTTTTTTTATTTAATGATGTAATTTAAAATTTATGTATGTATCTAGAATTTCTGAGGCTACTAAACTGATTGGCCTTTCGGGACATGATTCCTTGTATCATTCCAATGTTATGTAATAATTCACCAATTCTATGTAACTGGGGTCGGGGCGTTACATCACCACAATGGGATACATGTCTTATCCTAGGTATAACCCATACATGAATACAACCATGATAACGATGTATTTAATGTAATATATGAAAATAATATAAATATGGAATTGATATATTTTTTATACCACTCATTCAATGAAAATTCATTGAATTTCTATGACATAAGCCCTGATCCTTAGGATATCCGGATAATGCCACTTTGATACTCACATAGAAATGTTTCCCTTTGGAAATCTATAAATAATTTGGTCGATACATGTAGAGAAAAACTTATAAAATTTAAATATTTGAAAAATAACCCCATCCCTAGTAATGTATTAGTGATATAGTAACGAATCTTCCACAAGATCCTTGGAAAAATCCTCTGCATCAATTGGTGAGATCATTATTAATCCATAATAATATAACAATATCTTGATCTCTTAGGAAGTGTATCCACACAAAAATGTAATCTATGGAATTCCATGTCCACCAATTACAATCATATATGAGGATTAAAAATCCCACAAACATGATTAGACAACATATAAACAATAAGTATTATAATCCAAATCATTGGAAGTTCATTTGGGAATCCATTATTTAACATCATATCATGTCAGACTCATTGGTCAAATAATAGAAAGTAATTTTGGAAATCAACAAATCATCCAGAGTAACTAATTAAATGTATATATAAAATAGTTATTTTAGAATGATTCCAAAAACTATCACTATATTTAAATTATTTAAGGATTATATTTTCAGTATGGGTTTTCGTTTCCACATACTACCATATCTAACGAAAAACATTACAAACTTGTTCTGGGTTGGATAGCTACCCAAACATATGATGAGGTCACCTAGTTCAAAAAAAACAAGAGGCAACTTATGAAGGATCCTCTAGGTCAAAATGTAAGAAGATACATCCCTCTTATAACCCTCAGAAATGGAGTCACCATCTCATGTAAACACCCAAAACACTAGGTGGTTACATTTCATGATATCATGATGAGGGTAGAAAGGGCTTTCCGACATCACTGTGTCTTGATAATAATTTAATAGAAATAGATGGTATAATAGATATTATTAGTGAAAAGATCTCTAGGGTATAGTCCACACGTCCAACCTAGTGTTATTCGGGTGAATTTCTATCCAACTGGAACTGTATAAGGGTTGAAATGACTTATCATGTACAGTGTCACGTCCTATGATTTCTAAATGCTCTTTACTATCATAAAAGAAAAAATGCATGAAAATAAGGCCCAAGGGGTTATTATTGAACACTAACATTAATCCATTAAAAACTAAACAATTAATTAATTAACAATTTCCATAGAATAAAGTAATCTGTAGGTGTC
This sequence comes from Viscum album, assembly GCA_963277665.1. Lineage (NCBI taxonomy): Eukaryota > Viridiplantae > Streptophyta > Magnoliopsida > Santalales > Viscaceae > Viscum > Viscum album. The sequence continues at coordinate 293,011,209 of OY728165.1, forward strand.
ACCCTCAAGTTTGAGTTCAAGCATACCCATAATTTGAAAAATATGCATCAATACCATTTGAAATGTACAATATAAGTCTTACATTTAATAATTATTCCATTAATTCAACAAGGGAATGTAGTACTTTCTAAGGCTGATCCAATCTGATCTGAGACAATAAATGTCTTGTCTCAAACCAAACCACCAGAAATAAATTAATTATAATAAAATTATAATTAACTAATAAAATACAACAAGATAAAAATATTAATCAAATTTTTTCATAATGGAGTAACATCTAAAACCTCTCATGTTTATCCTATCACACTGAAACCATGTCCTAACACTTTTCAAAAAACTTGGGTTGTATCATAAACCATGAATCGAGAATAATCCCTAGAAAATAACATTATGGAAACCACCAAAAATATATTTTATAGCATTACTGATTTAGAAATTCCCCTTGTATATACACCTCAATGAAATGGTACATGGAGAAGAGAAGATAAAATCCACGATTTTTCATTTCCTATGATGATAAGAATCACTTTCACCCGTATATGAATCTACCTTTCTCTAGTATAATCAAACATAAAAACCCAATCTAGAGAATCCAATAAAAGAAAAAGAATGATAAAAACACAATGTATGTTAATGATGTTAGGGACAAGCCTCATATATTTCAATGAATCTGAATATGTTCGATTCATAAAAATAATGTTGGAGATCTCCCATGGAGGAAGAAAGGAAGTTGGGTGTGTGTGTGGGAGTGATGTTGAGTGAAATGGGAGAGAAAAGAGGGTAAAAAACATTATGATTTGGTGGTGGAAAATTACCATTTTCCCAATTTTAATTACTCATTTATTTTGTCCATATTTTTATCAAACCATGTGCCATCCATGAAACTCTTATATACAAGGAAAATAAACCTTGAATAGTTAAAATAATTGTTCAACAAATCATTCCAGAACATGTGGTGGACATTGTATTGTCCCCACAATTACACATGGATGTAATGAATGTTTTAATAGAAATTTCTCTAATTGTGAGACAAATATGAAGTAAATCTCGAATCCCCACATAGATTCCCATATCCTATAATAAGGTTTCTCAAACCATGTTATAATACATGGTTGGCCACCCTATTAGAACTAACTATTTTCCAACTATGAACCCTATGCATCATTTCTCCAAGACTCAAAATCATTGCCCTAAACCCCTTAAATTTATTTGGAGAATTAAAAACAATCAATGATCCTCAATCTACATCAAAAAATATCATTTCATAGCATGGTATCATTTAGAGTTACTTTATGAAAGTCCAATAAATATTTGACCCTTATATTAATTTTAAATTCTAAATCATTCTAAAATTTCACTACATAAAAAACATATGATCTTACACCCTACCAACCTTAATACTTATTATTCACAAGAATTATTGTTGGAAATAAAAACAGAAAACAAAACATACTTCAGGGATGATGTACTAATAAAATTTACATTTTGTTTCTTTATTCCCAATATGATTCCAGGTTACAATTTTAACGTAATTTTCTTAACTAACCAAAACTAGATCCAATTGTCCTTACCTATATTGAAACATAAAGATGAAACTTTCCCAAGACTATATCACTGGATTCATTGCCAAGTCATCACTACATTCATTAATTATTTTATAGAACTCCCCACAATAGATTCTTACTTTCAAAAGACAGTTATTAGACACATTATTAAAAACATCATAATTACAAAATAAATCCTGTCCCTTGAATTATAACAACACTCGAAGAATGTCTCTCATCAATTTTACATTTGATCACATGTGAGGAAATAACTATTGGTCCCTAATTTTATCTAAATGGTATAATTTTAATCATCCAATATTAACTTGTTTGTGTGAAAATTTTCCTAGAAATATTTTCCTATTATTTAGTGTGAACCTATATCATCTTTATAGTGTGCTTGATATGGTTCTGCACCAACCAAATTCAACTATTCTATATAACAGAGGTTAAACCACCTCTGGATGAATATTCCAAAAAATTCTTGGATTCATCCGACAATATGCAATTTAAACCCCAACCCATAGCCTTTATCACAAGATATATAAAACGTGTTTCGATAAAACTCATTGAATCCCATAAATTACTAGTATTAATTTCTCTTAGATGATCCTTCCCCTATAAATTTCCATAATCATTCCTAATAATGAACACTATCTCACTCTTGATCCAATTCCCATAGGTTGGAAAAACTATCATTGGACATACAACCATACTCAGACTCCACACTAACCTCTATTAAAACATGTACTTGACATTATCTAAAGAATAAATACATATTTTGTTCAATTTTTCCAACAACATATGAATGCCAAAATGGCTATCCAATGACTGGTCTTATCCTCACACAACCATTCACATGGGAGGGTTAGAAGCATGTGAAGAAAAACACACTACCCACATTAGGAGCATCCATCTAGTAAAACCATCAAAAATAAATAAAAATCACCACATTTCATGCTCTAAATATATCTAGACCTAACAAATGGATTTTCTATGAAACCCCTGATACCCATGTACAATGTAAATGATACCTAACACCCATTCCTGATCCATGGAAATGAATACCATAGAAGACATCGAATTTCAACTCATAATAAGAGGCCCCACCCTATAGCTGATAATGGTGGACTCTCTACCATACATATTACAATATACAACACATTGATAACAGCTCCAAAGGATTCCCTTTTATCATACCATATAAACATTTATATAGCTCTAAGTATATAAGATTCCCTGTCAGTGTACTCTAGACAATGTCATGATATTGGGCATAAAAATATAATAACAAGGAGTTTAATAAAATTCCATTGATAGCCATGTACATATCTCCTTGATAAATGATCACATCAAAATAGGGTATATATTCCTTTAACCAACCTGAACACCACATTCCAAATAATGTGTGTTCTATTAATGCTAGGAGTCATCTACCTGAGAACACTTGAATTATTTTTAATCTCACCTCTACCATGGTTAGACATTCTTAAATATATCACATATCTCGAGAAGCCTTGTCGTCAAAATTTCATTAAAACTATTGGTCCTCATCTCAATCATGACCTCTCAATAATTTACAATTTTAATGGTACCACACACAATGAATGTGTACCAATATTACTTAACTCATGATCCCACAATTCAACCATCACAATACTAATATGACCTCACTATGTGACACAACATTCGTATTAATCCAATATTCCCTTCAAAACTCATATCCAAAATCAATCATCTCACCTGTTCCATGATTTATTTCATTACCACCAACCTCACTATGTTATTTTGTGGGATTAATGTGTCAACCACAGAAGCACTAGTTGATAAGTCCTGGTGCCCTAAAATTCATTCCCACAAAATCCAATCATAATTAATATGAACCATGGGTCATTTATTAGATATAAAATGAATCATCATTCCAATGTCGAAAAGTATGATCACCTCTAGTGGATCGATGTAATCTGTAGTGTAAAACTAATATACCACCTAAAAAGTTAACCATAACCATGCGCTAACCCTCTCTCATGGGTTCCATCAACCAAACATAATTTCAACCTAAAATGTCAAAAACCACACATAAGGGTCTCTAAATGTCCCCAAAATACCTAATGATAATATATCAAATAAGAATCACTATGATTATCCACTTCTCTAATAGGTCAAACATCTAACTAATGTCATATCATTCAGGGTATCATCCCCTAACTCATCTCAATGCAAATAATATAACACAATTGTTATCGCATTCTAAGGGAGGTAATGATGACTTCAACTTAAAGGTTTCAAACTATCAACATGGTTAATATTATATAAGTTATAATTATGAAGTATATAGGAGAAATCTATATATGTTTTAATTAAAAACTCATTGATGATTATCCTATTTTCAATTTCTAATATACAGAAAAGATTAAAATAACATCACATTCCACACATAAGAACATTAGGTCCTAATCATATATTAACATCCTAAAGAGAAACTTCTCCATATATGGTCATGTTGTCATGAAAAAGATAACAAATTGAATTTCCCAAGGAATCAATGTATTTCAACACACCACATTGTGGATTAATTTTTCTATAAACAATTATGTACCTATCAAATACTAATGTTTACATATGAGGGTCAATGGTACACACATATCCTAATCTCAACTATGTTTTAATACAGCGGTCACTTGGTTTGATTAAGTGTAATTGCATTCAAATATATATGAGAAATCACCTAGTAGGTTTCTACAAAAATTTTAAATAACCAATCCTAGAAACCACACCCCTTGAGGGTTCCGTCATTGGGTAATGATTTCACTTAATGATTTACTATGGTCACTGCACCACATGTTTTAGAGGAATGTTTTATCATCCCATTTTCAACATCTCTCCATTCATCAACATGAACTTCTATTAAATAAAATATATATATATATATATATATCAGTCTAATATGGAAGAATGACACCAAAATGATACTTCAGAATGCACCATTTTGTTCATTGTTGAAACATCAAATATTTTCACATAATCAACAGTAATAAATCACATAGTTATTGGCATATAACTTGTGGACTATATGTGAAAAATATCATGCATGTCATACTTATTTCCATTTCAATCCTAGAGTCACAGTCAATCACTAGCCTCTCAAAAACATGGTGGGAGATAAAATCTTTAGAAATTCCTAAACACCACACAACAAGTCCATCACTAAATGATAAAATCATATAAAACATTAAAATTTCAAATCCGAATAGTAATTCCCATAACAGTAGAATCCAAGACATATTAACAGAACATTTTTTCTTAAGGAACCAGTCTGATATACATAACATGTTCTGAGATATTCAAAATACACCAACCAACCATGTCTAAATAATAATGAAATAATAAAGAAATAGCTCTCATACCATCTGGTCATATCTCAACCCAGTTCACTATATGAATAGTAAATGAATTGATTAGAGAAAAGATCTCAAGTGCACCTACCTATATAAAATATTTTGGACACTAGTAGAAGGGGTCTAGGGTGTGTCTATTTGGAAACTATGAACTTATATTAGAGTAAGAAAGGAAGATAAATAAACATACATCTTTTATTGAAGAAAATAAGCACAATATGGATGAAATAAAGATAAAAAGACTATAATTACAAGTTGGATTCCATAAAAACATGAATAAAGATGTCAAAAATACAACACATGTCACTCATTAGGATAACCACATATACAAGATTCAATAAAATAAATGTAAATAAATATACAAGTACATACTAATAACAAAGATATGATGCACCTACCCAATCCCACAGACTCATTCGAGACATCATACTTGATCAGTCCGAAACCTCACCCCATCTGATACCTACAACCATGAAAAAATTTTATAAATTACCCTAGTGCAATGGAATCTTAAGAATTTTATGTGCTTAAAACATAGCAGGGAACCATATTTAATGTCACAAACATCTCTAGTGAATTTTTTGTTGGTACCTGTGAGCTACTAATTAGGATACCAATAATATTAATAACCAAATTTTGAGAATAATGAAATATTTTTTTACAAGGACTGCTACCTTGAGTACATTCTTTTATAATTTCATCTTCCAAGAAAATACAAAAAAAAAGAAGGGAATTAATCAAATATATCAAAAATTGAACCATTGATCTGTGATCTAGTCCAATGTCTAATTTTTTTATCCGAGTCCCTTGCAATTCATGATATTGAGAATCTGATAATCACTAAGGGGGATGTCGCTTTGGTTATATGTAAGGAATGATTAATATCCCCAAGGTAAAAACATGACATCAATTCGATAAATGATTCAGAAGCCTCATCCATAGAAATGTTTGGGCGATGCAGTAATGGTTCATCCACTCAATCCCATTGAGCATCCTCAGAAACAAAAAAAAAAAGAGATATAATTAAATGAAGAAAATATCAAATAATATAAGGCTCTATAAATTTTCTCATACCCAGTAATGTCATATTTGGAATTCTATGTCAACCAGTTCAAATTATGGATAATTATTACTATGTCCATAATCTAATTAAGGTAACTTCTAATCAATATTATCAACTTCCAATTCCCTGAATGTACCTCTATGAATCCCTAACATAACATCATGTTTCATTAGGTATAGTGGTGAAATAAAATGATGTTACCATAGAAATAATATATGCATTAAGGGAAACTGAGTGAATGCTTAAATAACAAGGGATGTTGTCCAAATACCAAAAAATATCAATACTATCACAAGCCATAGGGATTACATGTTCATTATGGTTTCTAGGATCCACCCATTTCAATCTCTACCAAAATCCATGACATACATACATAGGGTTAGTAATTTACTAAGGTACCTACTAGGGTAACATATGTCAAAACACAAGAGAGGAATCCTATGTAGAATCCCCAAGGCCAGAATAGAATCATATGAATCCCTCGTCAGACCCTTGACAAAATATTCCAGATCTCTGGTCAAAACCCAATGAACCAGGATGTCTTCTCCATGTAACCATGAAATGTGTAGCATGACTGTGTTAACTACACATGGCCTTGTCACTTATACATGGTCATACGATTTTTTATCACCCAATATCTATGAAAATTTATCTCTGGGATGGTCCACACATCCAACCAGTTGTATTTTTCATAAGGTACCTCAACATGGTCATGTAGAAGGCCTTAAATGACTTACTTGGGGTTTTATCACATCCTACAAGGGATTAAGGATCCTCATTATCTCTAAGGTATAAGCCATGAAACTAGAGAACAATGGTTATTAGTGGCCCCCTATGCTCATCCATTATAAACTACCCATTTAATTAGTGAAAAAATTCTTTATAATAAATTTAAAAGGATGTGTTTCCCTTATAGAAGAGCCTGAGAACGCACATACAACTATAAACATCAATCAATAACATAGGGAAGGTACAACATACCACTGGCCTTTAGGAAGCTTGATATATATGTTCCATGTGTCCGACTTAGTTTCCAAAGGCCATATAATATCTTACGAGATACAATAAGTCATCTTTCAAACAATACGAAATGAAATTAATTTTTTGTAGTAACATTATAATTAAATTATAAAAAACAAAAGGACAAATATATTTAAAAAAATATTTAATGATTCATAAAACCAAATAACTGACCAGCTAATCCCATTAATTTTAACCAATGGCCCAATGCTTGATAACAACCACTGACTCATCCACAACATTAAAACAATGATATTTCCTATGAAAAAACATCAATAAAACAAAATATTTAATTTAAATAATAAATAATAATAAATTCACCTTGGGGACATAAGTTAATGAATAAATTTACAACATGAAAATAACTTCCTTGGTTATCTTATTAACATTCAAAACAAAATTTCTATAAACTATATCAGATTCTAGTATAGTTTGGTAGAATAAAGAATAAAAAACCAAATTGTATACGTCATACATAGATTATGATGGAGAAAAACATATTGAATGATAACATAGTGGAATGATTACCCTAGGGCTTCAAACACATTTGACAATGTTTTATTCAAAAAAATAATGTGGGATATCTCCATTGAAGGAATAGATAATTATGAGGGCCCACACATGGAATCTTCTGGGTTAAATGAGTTAGAAAATATGGTTAACTACATTATGGTTTAAAGTGTAAAAATGGTAATCCCCCTTTTATAATGATCATAATTTTTTCCACATTGTCTTCCAAACCGTGTGCCTCCTATATCCAAGGGAAACACACCTCCCATGGTTTTCCACATGATTAAATAGACAATGAACCAACCATTATGTTGGTGAAATCTCCACTATTCCTTTATCAATGGTTGGGGAACACAGTTTAATAGATTATGCACCAATCTATGACATGCATACCTCAAATTTCAGAACCTTTCACTATCTTCCCATGTTTATTTCATGGCTTCTAAAATCTCATGCCTATATAAACATGGTAAAATGATTAACATTGACTAGGCTCCAACCATGATCCATTTCCTGTATTTTTTCAGAAATACAAATTTTGGCCTCAAACCCCTAAAATTATTTTGAAACCTATAAAAAATATGATCCTGAAATCACATAAAAAATCATAGATTCATTCCCACCATAAAAAGAACATTTTAAACTTTAATAAAGATTTGATCCTTCATGTAACTGGAAATTCAAACTCCTAAAATTTCTCAAATCAGAAAACTAAGAATCTTAAATAGTATGATATAGAATGTCTCACTACATTAAGCACACCCTTACATAAAAGGGTTTCCCATAACTCAATTTTCTCTCTAGGACTGATTACCAATACTAAGGGGTAGACAAAAATACATATATAATAACAATATAAACCAATATAGAAGAATAATAATATTTACAGGACTAGAGACTAGTTATATTAAATTATATAATAAATTTATATAAAAATCATTTTATAATATAGTACTGATGATTTAAATATCCAAACCCTATATCATAATCAAGGTTCTCAACCATATAAAATAGAATAATTTTTTGTGAATCCTTTATTTCCGTAATTAATAATGAATACATATCACTCTCTACCCCGAGAAAAGGGTAAAATTGTTTGAAATTAATCAATAACCAAATTAATCATACTACAAAAAAACAACCCCCTATAATAGTGAAAAATTAGAATAAAAATATTTTCCCTCGTAATATGGATTTTTGTAATTCAGAGGTTAGCTATTCAATTTAAAAACATCTATCTATCATTATAATCTAATAAAATATAACACCTAAAACTTCATTAATTGTATGATAAAAACAAGGCTTTGATACCATTTTGAATCTTCTATTAATCGAATTACCTATACATTAACTGAATAAGAGAGGAACATATCACAACCACTTGATCCAATAACCTATAGGAATCCAACCTGATATAAGGGTATAATATTTATTTTTTTGAAATTATAAACTATATTATTGAAAAATAGAAATTTTTGTTGGAGTAATTATAGTAATAGTCAATATTATAATATTAATAAATATTGGAATTACAAATAAGTTCAAACCATATCAAAAAACAATCACAAAATATGAAAAGGGGATACATTAATTTCAAATGAGTCAAAATGGGATTAAATTAAGTCACATGTAGTCCAATAGTATAAAAAATCATCCATAAATATTGAATTTATTGAAGGAATCCACAAAACCATACCTGAGTCCTGCCTTAGGCCATCCTCTTATCTCCAACAGGTACTTCGAACTCAACTATCACATGTAGCAGAGTCATTTCATATATATAATTCATGAAAAATTAAATATTCTTGGGTGTAATGAAACCCATGAATAGTTTTAATACAACTCAATAAACCCACACCAATAGATCCGCTAATTAAATATTATAAATATAAGCCCTGTATAGTGTGAAATACTCATATATAAATAAAATAAAATAGAAATAATAATAAATGTCATTTCCAAGGGTGAAAAACAATCCCCGTGAGAGTGATAATAACTTCTTTAGACCGTCCTATGTGAGTCTACACATATCACTTGTAATAAAAACCTAATTTTTTCCCATGTCATCATTAATGGGAATATCATCTCATCATAACTAAAAAAACAACACATATGACTTAAATATTGATAACAAAGTCATTTTAGTTAATATAACATATTAGTGGAAAAATTCCATTCACATTATTAGTGACGTAGAGAAAGAAATCACTAGTGAGAATCATATATTCGAATCATAATTTGGTGTAGAAATACCATGCCAATATATGGTAATTATAACAATATGGGAACATGCCCCTCTACAAAGCCTCAATACTGTATATAATTCCCATCACCTATCATAAGTAATTATCAACATATCTACATCTCATACCCTTACATAGATGTATCACATAATCGTTAGATCATCCCACATTCTTGGGTAACCAATATTCATAGTGTCTTTCATCAAGACCAACATAAGTTATCCAAGTCATATGTCCGAAACTGTATTACAATACGATGATTATATCATCATATTCTATAGGCTTCATAAATTTGAATTTGTTTTTTTATTCCATTATAAATGAAAATATCAGAACTAATGGGCATTTCATCCCACACCCGAGCAACCAATTGAATCTTGGTATTCTTATACCCATCAATACTATAATATCACTTTTTATAATTTCATCAAAAAGAACAACTACACCCAAATTTTATTATAGTAATGTTCATGATTGAGAATAAATGATTAATTCATTTTATGGTGGACATATCATTAAACACACATGATCTAGGGTAGTGATCACATGACAAAAATAAATACATATATAAGAATAATGTATAAAATACCATGATAAAAAAAATGAAATAGGGGATCTACATCCACCCCATATATTAAAAAAACTAAAGGCTATATATGAATTTAAAATTCCTACTGGTTTGAGCATTATTCTCAAATCTATTAATTTTACATGCCTCTTACCAAATGAAAAGATCCTACATATTTTCTAAATTATTAAAATATGTCCAAGGAAATAATTTTCTAAATAAGCCTTCCCAAATTCCAAAAATGCAATCAATTTCATCAGTTTATGGGTAAGAACACATAGTTGTAATAACCACATATCACATGAATCAGGAAAACATTCATAGACCTTGAAGAAAGGTAAAATACCCATATATTTTTATGCCAAGAGACGTCTAATTGATGATCAATATATTAATTGGATATAACATATGGCTTCCCAAAAATCACATATATATAATTTTCATCATAACTATTAAAAATTATTGAAACAATGGAATAATCATTGGATGGATGTAAGAGGATATATATTATAAGGCCTCGACCTTAAACAATACTTATTATTGAATTAAATTAATAATTCACATTGAGGATATTTTCAGGTTTAGAGTTTTAGAGAATTAGGACATAACTATTAAATCTCAAAGATTACAAAGTATACACTTATACTAAGTTTTCATAAAATAAAAACTCTTAAAAAGAAACATGTCTATTTCCATGTTTTATATAGCATGTCTTTCCTTGATCCCATCCTTGAACCTATTCATCTTTATGTCCTGTGGAAAACATTTCAAAAACTTGGGATGAGCATAAAAATCCCAGTAAAAGATACACAAAGAACGAAAACTGTTAGTTTTTCAAAACAACAAGTAAAATAAGAATACTTTATCAAAGTAAAACTTTTCACCTTTATGAAGTAGTAAAAAAAACTCTTCACTAAATAAAAGATCATTACTTACCCCTTTTTTAACCAAAATATTACCATAAAACCCCATATAATGAACACATAACATATAACGGTAACTTGGTGCATAAACATACTTAAATGGAATAACCATACGGTTGACTTCCACACATATCTCTTAATGGAATAGCCATACGACCAACTTCCATACCCAATGCATTGGAGGTTACAACATAACCACCCGTCTTGGTATTCATGGAACCACCCATCATATGGTTTATCACTTAACCACCCGTAAAATGTCCAAGTACCATCATTACACATAAAATATAGAAAATATAAACATTTCAATAAAAACATTTCATTTGTAATCACAATAAGTAATTCCAAGATATTGAATTAATCAATCCATTTTCAAAAACCATTTAAAAGAGATTTTTGAATCAAAGTGTCCCATAACAATTTGATGCTTTTAATGGAATTATAATTTTAAAACATTAATGTCCATATAAATAAATACAGAAAACCATTTTGAAAACATGGGCATTAAGGATAAATATTTAGAATAATGAATCTTAAAAACATTTAAAACGATATTTTTGTAACAAAGTTTTTGACAAAATGAGAGACTCTTGAATACAAATAATTGCTGAATAACATTTAATACGAGCTTTATAATATCATGATAATAAAGGGATTCATGATATAATATGTCAAAGGACAGTATACACACCACATAAGATTGAATTGGTGCATAACAACAATGAAGTCTTAATGGAAATGTAAATTGAGATGAAATCCATTATAAAGATGGTATCCTTCAATTAAGGATAAATCTATCACATAATTATGTGTGAAAAATATAAATACACCCAATAAAAGTGGATATTATGTGTGAAACAATAAGAGGTCATTCACACATAATCTTGGAAAAACAAAACCAATGACATAGATATTTAACTCAATGAAATGAGATTGAGTTATGATTTCCCATACAAGTTCTTAAGAATTTATCAATGAGATGATTATGTGTTGAAATAGTATATCTACACAAAGGCTTTTGGAAATTACAACATATAGATTGCACACATAATCTTGGAATAATAATATCAAGAAGTAGAGGATTAACCCAAAGAATTGAAAGTGGGTTAAGAAGTTCCCTTACAGAAATCCGACAGCCTAACGACGTCACTTTAAAATTCATAAAATGAGTTGATGAGAGAGAAAATTGTATCTCATCACTTGGAAATAAAATTTAAATAAATAAGGATATATAATAACATATCCCAACATAATATCATGTGAATTAAAAGACATAACAGAAGAAGTATTTTAAAATGGGGAGGGTGAAAGGTCCCCTTACCAAGTTGGGTAACTTTCGAAACGTACACCCCATGGAAGAAGGGTCATACAATGAAGATGTAAATACCCAAAAATGAAATTATACTACACAAAGTGTATAATAATGGGCAGTACATACACCACTCAATGTAAATAGTGGAAAACATATCATAAATGTCATGGGAATAAAAGTGAGATGAAAAATCCCTTATGAAAACTCGGCAGCATTACAACGCCAATTAAAACATCCAAAAATGGAATATGAGATCAAATAGGGTCTCTCATAATATGAACATAAAAATTAATGTTTGAGTAATATAAAATAACATCCCCAAACATAAAAAAGATGAGCTTAAAATGAATGACATAAAAGAGAGTACTTAAAAAGAAAGAGAGAGGTTGGATCCCTTACGAAAATTCGGCAGCCTAACGGCGCCACTCAAAACTTCCAAAATGGAATGATGAGAAAAAATAGGGTCTCTTATCATATGAAAATAAAAAATTACAGTAAGAGTAATATAAAATAACATCACAATTATAAGAAATATGAGCATAAAAGTAATGACATAAAAGAGTTTACTTAAAAAGAAAGAGAGGGGTAGGATCCCTTACCTCGTGTCCGACATGACTCGATCGTTATTTAATCTCTTGAATAATATAGTTTCGTCAATTTATAATTTCTTAAGTACCTCCTTTAAATAATATTATTCAGTTCATATCGCATATTATAATGTTATAATAATTGGTTAATAAAGTGAGTTTATATCAGACATTTATGTCGATGTTCAGTACATGAGTAAAAATTGAACTTGTTGGAAAAGTATTTTCCATGTAGTTATAAGTACATCTTCTCCAGAATAGTATTAGTATCATATATATCCAGTATATATTCATTTTTTACTATTCCATAACATTTGGAGATAAAAAATTAAAAGCACCATTCATGGAGATGGTAGGCTGTACGTACGCATGAACACTACTTTAATTTTTTTTCATATTAATGGAATTAATGTTAAAAGAGAGATATATATATTATAATTCCAGAATGATATCCAAAATTTAGATGTAATATATGACATATATATCCATTATATATATTTACTTATAGTATTACATAACATTTGAAGATAAGAAATAAAATGTACTGTTCATGGAGACGGTAAGCCGTACGTACTCATGAACGCTACTTTCATTTCTTTGGCACATTAATGGAATTAAAACTAGATGATATATATATATATATATATATGTTATATTTCCAGTATAATATATATTCTATATAAATCAAATAAGTTCATCAATTTTATTCTTTATACATTCCATGTATTTCATGAACGAGTCACATCACTTGAGGGGGAGGTAGTCCACACTTCCTCAAATGAAATTATCGTATTTCCACAACATGAAAAGAATAAAGGTATATATTAAATATAAAATACAGAAGAATGGAGAGGAAATAAATATAATATATATCATAAATAAATATAGTCCCATCATAATTTCCACCACGATAGGTGGTATGAGAAGATAGAATAATCATCGTTTCGTGAGGCTGTAATTCGCCATCCAAAGAAACAGTATGTTCTTTAATAATAAGACAGAGGTGTGTGTTAGTGTAGATCTAATCCTCCTCATAAAAAATTCCTAGTACATTGGAGATACTGGTTTTGATAGAAGATAAATAAATAAAAGAGTTTAGGGGGTTGGGAAGCAAAATAAAACAAAAGAACACTAGGGAAGACATTTCCTTTAAAATGGGTAACTCTTTTTTATTTGAGATCAAAGGATTCCTTGGGAAGACTTCTGCCCAAAGTGAGGATTATAGGAGTAATAGATGGATGTGTAGAGAAAAAATGGACAGGGGTTGACCGAGGCAATGGCTTGAGAGGTGTGGGTAAGGTGGTAGAGGTGGGGGCCTTTTATAAGAGGAGAGGAGGGGAACTCTTGGAATGTTATAAAAGGATACTTTATTATAAAATGCTTTTCGGATTTTAAAGGTCCCAAAATTATATATTTCTAGGATAAGGTGATAATAGTTATAAATCCACCCAACCAATTGGTTTTTTAAAATTTTAGGTCTTATAGATTACATCATCTTTTCATTTTATTTAAATCGTTAAATAATGAGGTAATCACTGCATCATCATGGTGTCATAAATAATTTAAATAATTTAATGTCTAAAATTTATAAAACAAATATAATTATGTAGGAAAACTTTAAATATTTCTAATTAATATTAATAGTTAAAAATATAACTTGTATAACCCCATTTAATTTTTTTTTAGTAAAACCACTCATGTTTGTGACATTTTTATTTTAACTTTAAATAAAAAGTCATTTAAGTCATTTTCCTACCAAAGTGGCTCCATGGGGTCCCCAAGATTACCCATGGATTTTATTGGTCGTCCATGACACATCCAATGTGGTTAGGACAAGTTTCTAGGTCATTTTATATTATTTATAACATTGTTTTTACCTTAAATTACACTAATTACCTTTAATCGCGATTAAAAACTTAAAAGTTACCATTCACCAAAAAAATTATTTTAATCCCATTGAACCAAATTTTACTTCCTAATGAAAAACATGTATGTCGTATTTTTTGAAATTCAAAACACAGAGGTGGTAAAATTTCATTTACATGAAAAATCAGTTTTTAAAGTACCACTTAGTGGTTTCACTATTCATCAAAAATTGATGTTTTCCAGAAAAATACCGAAAATTCACCCTAATATATATTTGATATTCTGAATTAAAAAATTATATCTATTTTAAAAAATTCAAAAAATATAAGTTGAGTTAATTAATTTAATAATTAATTCCCGCTGTCAGAACAAATAGCATATTTTTATGAAACAATACATATCAAAAGATTGACACTCGATTAAGTCCAATTTCAAAGTGAAATTAATTCCAATGACGACTATTGGATTAAATGGTAAAAATATATTCTAATGTAACTTTAAAACCAATTAAAATGATAATCTAGTAATATAAATAAATTAGATTAAAAAGTGGTTTTGAATTAATATACTACATTTTCACTATTCATTAAAAAATGAACTTTATCGGAAAAAATACAAAAAATTTACCCAAAGTAAATTTTGATTTAACGATTCTAAAGAAGAATTTTATTTGGTCCAATAGAATGTATAATAGTGACCAGAACTATATTTAAAGAGGGTTTCCCTTCAAAAGGTGATAGTTTGACCTTTTAGTGAATATTAGAAGATTTATGCATAAAATTGGATTCATTTGCATTTTATGCCTCTAAAATTTATTGGATGAAAGTAAAAATATTTGACAAACATATATAATAATTTTGTAGTTAGTTCCATTCTTTCCAGCAATTATAATGGTTAGGAGTTAACTACCATTTAAATTAATATTATTTTATTATTAGAGTGCCACGTATGATCTCAAAGGAACTCGTTGTCGCGTATTGGGTACGCCACTGAGCATAGCGTTTCCCTTAAAGTAATATTATCATTTTATTCACAAATATGGATAAATATTAAAATTTCACTTTCTTTATTTACCTGGGGTGTTACATCCTTCCCCCCGTTTGGGAATTGCATCCTCACAATTTAAAAATTGGGCTCAGAAACATCATTAAAATCCCCACATTGGAAAAGGAGTAAATTAAACTATCAAATTAAAAGAAAGAAAGGGAAGTACAAAGGTCACCCGAGTTAACCCATAATAGGATTCCATGTATGAAAACATAGATATGGAAGAAAAAAACAAAGGGTCATGTTCTGAGGGAATGTGATAGAAAACATGTTTAGGAGAAAGTTAACAACCAGAAAATCACAAACTTGTGATGGGTTAAACGGTATTGGATTCCCCAGTAGGAAAAGTTAACGAAAAACATTTTTTTAGTTACTTTTCATTGAGGAATTAATTTTTGATCTTAACTAAAACATAAGGAAACATACTTACTTGTCATGTTGACTTTCAACTTTTACTATATTTCTTACACGAACTCATATTTTCTCCAAAAGATGAGTATTTAGGATGACTTGTTTATATTAAGAGAGCTATAATCAACTTCTAGAGAATCACCTAATCCACAAAAGATAACTGTATACTTCCCATGTCATTATACCTTAACCAAACATAAAACAAAAAAGGTTAGAATGATATCAGATAATAACCAAAAAGGATAATCCTTTATAAAAAGGAAATCTATTCTTAATCTCCAAAATATGTCCCACAAGACCCAAAGATAAACGAAGACCAAAAGTAAACCAAAATAAGATTGAAACCCAAATATTTGAAGAATTTAATCACATATTCTTCCAAGTTAAATCGTAACATTTATCTCCAAACAACATCAGTTGCTCTTAAAGTGTCGTATTGAAAATTAATTAACCTAATCACATATCCTCCATGATAGGATAATAATTTCCATAGATAAACCAAAATCAACTTACTCTTAATTAATAAAATCATATATCTAAAAAGAATTAGTCAATCTAACCAGGGACTTCACGTAGTCCAGTGGTAGGCGATAAATACCAGTCGCACGTTGGTTGTGGGTTCGATTCCCACAGCGTTGTCCAATGCGATGGGTTGTCACACGGTCTGCGTGTTGTCCTTTTTCCAAAACTACATAATTCATAAACATTCCCCAAAACGAGATAAAGTCTTCGAAAATGATCAAAACATATTTTAACCTCATGTTTATCTCATGCCTTTCATTTTCCATCATATCATAGATTAACCCATAATTAACTAAAAAGTAAAGATCATATAAACCCTAATGGTTACCTTTATAATTATTACCTGAACATCCACATCGAGTTTGTCATCTCGTACATGATGCATTAGAGAATTCACCAAGGTTCAAGTGGTTGATCATGAATCCTTGATAGTTGGTTTAGAATAACCATGATATTTCTCATTGAATCCCCCATTTCTACCAGTCTCTTAATCAGAGAACCACCACAGTTTCCTTCAAACCCATAGTCACATTGGTGCCTGCTAGATCCATCCATTTACTAAAACCAGAAAGGTCAGTGTGTGTATATCAACAAAACCATCATGTACTAAAGAGGAAGGTAAACACTATGATATACTTACTCATTCAATTTATCTAAAACTAGGAATCTTTCTGAAATCCTAACCATTATGGTAATGTCACTTATGCTTAGAGAATACCCTAACCTCTAAAGTTATCTAAACCGACCTATGATACCAACAATAAGGCCCCATACTTAAACATTAATTATTATTGTATTAAATGAATAATTCACATTGAGGATCTTTTCAGGTTTATAGTTTTAGAGAATTAGGACATAACTATTACATCTCAAAGATTACAAGGTATACACTTCTACTAAATTTTCATAAAATAAAAATGCTTTAAAATAAACATGTCTAGTTCCATGTTTTAGATAACATGTCTTTCATTGATCCCATCCTTGACCCTATTCATCTTTAAGTCCTGTGGAAAACATTTCAAAAACTTGGGTTGAGCATAAAAATCCCAGTAAATGATACACAATGAAGGAAAAATGTTAGATTTTCCCAACAACAAGTAAACCAAGAATACTTTATCAAAGTAATAATTTTCACCTTTATGAAGTAGTAAAAAAACACTTCACTGAATAAAAGGTCATCACTTACCCCTTTTGTAACCAAAAGATTACCATAATAACTCATATAAGTAACACATAACATATAAAGGTAACTTGGGACATAATAATACTTAAATGGAATAACCATACGGTTGACATCCTCACATATCACTTAATGGAATAGCCATACAGCCAACTTCCATACACAATGCATTGGAGGTTATAACGTAACCACCCGTCCTGGTATTCACGGAACCACCCGTCATATGGTTTATCACGTAACCACCTATAAAATGTCCAAGTACCATCATTACACATAATATATTGAAAATATAAACATTTCAATAAAAAATTTCATTTGAAATCACAATATTTAATTCCAAGATATTGAATTAATCAATCCATTTTCAAAAACCATTTAAAAGAGATTTTTGAATCAATGTGTCCCATACCAATTTTAAGATTTTAAAGGGATTTATAATTATAAAAAATTAATGTCCATATAAATAAATACTGAAAACCATTTTGAAAACATAGACATTAAAGATAAAGATTTAGAATAATGAATCCTTAAAACATTTAAAATGATATTTCTGTTAAAGAGTTTTTAACAAAATGAGGGACTCTTGAATATAAATAATTGCGGAATAAAATTTAATACGAGAATTATAATATCATGAGAATAAAAGGATTCATGATATAATATGTCAAAGGACAGTATAAACACCATATAAGAGTGAATTGGTGCATAACAACAATGAATTCTCAATGGAAATGTAAATTGACATGAAATCCATTATAATGATGGTATCCTTAAATTAAGGATAAATCTATCAAATAATTCTGTGTGAAAAATATAAATACACCCAATAAAAGTGGATATTATGTGTGAAACAATCAGAGGTAATTCACACATAATCTTGGAAAAACAAAACCAATGACATAGATATTTAACTCAATGAAATGAGATTGAGTTATGATTTCCCATAAAAGTTCGTAAGAATTTATCAATGAGATGATTATGTGTAGAAATAGTATATCTACACAAAGGTTTATGGAAATTAAAACATAGATATTCCACACATAATCTTGGAATAATAAAATCAAGAATTATAGCTTTAACCCAAAGAATTGAAATTGGGTTAAGAAGTTCCCTTACAGAAATCCGATAGCCTAACGACGCCACTTTAAAATTCAGAAAATCAGTTGATGAGAGAGAAAATGGTATCTCATCACTTGGACATAAAATTTACATAAATACGGATATAGAATAACATATCCCAACATAATATTATGTGAATTATAAGACATAACAAATAATTATCTTAAAATGAGGAGTGTGAATGGTCACCTTACCGAGTTGGGTAACTTTCGAAACGTACACCCCATGGAAGAAGGGTCATACAATGAAGATTTAAATACCCATAAATGAAATTATACTACAAAAAATGTATAATAATGGGCAGTACATACACCAATCAAAGGAAATAGTAGAAAACGTAGCATAAATGTCACAAAATTAATAGTGAGATGAAAAATCCCTTAGGAAAACTCGGCAGCCTAACGGCGCCACATAAAACATCCAAAAATTGATTTATGAGATAAAATAGGTTCCCTAATAATATGAACATAAAAATTATAGTATTAGTAATATAAAATAACATCCCCAAACATAAAAAATATGAGCCTAAATGAAATGACATAAAAGAGAGTACTTAAAAAGAAAGAGAGAGGTTGGATCCCTTACGAAAATTCGGCAGCCTAATGGCGCCACTCGAAACATACAAAATGGATTGATGAGAGAAAATAGGGTCTCTCATCATATGAAAATAAAACATTAAAGTATGAGTAATATAAAATAAAATCCCAATCATAATAAATTTGATCTTAAATGGAATGACATAAAAGAGTGTAATTAAAAAGAAAGAGAGGGGTTGGATCCCTTTCCTCGTGTCCGACATGACGCGATCATTCTTTAATCTCCTGAATAATAATTTTTGGTGAATTTATAATTTCTTAATGACCTCCTTTAAATATTATTATTCAGTTCATATCACATATTATAATGTTATAATAATTGGTTAATAAAGTGAGTTCATATCAGACGTTTTTATCGATGTTCGGTACATGAGTAAAAATTGAACTTGTTGGGAAAGAATTTTCCATGTAGTTATAGGTACATGATCCCCAGAATATTATTAATATCATATATATACATTATATATTCATTTTTTACTGTTCCATAACATTTGGAGATAAAAAATTAAAAGCACAATTCATGGAGACGGTAGGTCGTACGTACGCATGAACACTACTTTCATTTTTTTCATATTAATGAAATTAAAGTTAAAAGAGAGATATATATATTATAATTACAGAATGATATCAATCATTTAGAAGTAATATATGAAATATATATCCATTATATATGTTTAAATATAGTATTACATAACATTTTAAGATAAGAAATGAAATGTACCATTCATGGAGACAGTAAGCCGTACGTACGCATGAACGCTACTTTAATTTCTTTGGAACATTAATGGAATTAAAACTAGATAAAAGACATATATATTATCAATAAAGTATAATATATATGCTATATATATCAAATAAGTTCATCAATTTCATTCTTTATACATTCCATGTATTGCATGAACGAGTCACATCACGTGAGGGGGTGGTAGTCCACACTTTCTCAAATAAAATTATCACATTTGCACAACATGAAAAGAATAAAGGTATATATTAAATATAAAATAGAGAAGCATAGAGAGGAAATAAATATAATATATATCATAAGTAAATATAGTTCCATCATAATGGACACCAAGAGAGGTGGTATGAGAAGATAGAACAATCATCGTTTCGTGAGGCAGTAATTCGCCATCCACATAAACAGTATGTTCTTTAACCGTTAGACGGAGGTGTGTGTTAGTTTAGATCTAATAATCCTCATAAAAACATCTTAGTATATTGATTATACTGATGTTGTTACAATATAAATATATAAAAAGAGTTTAGGGGGTTGGAGAAGCAAAATAAAACAAAAGAACACTAGGGAAGACATTACCTTTAAAACAGGTAACTCTTTTTGATTTGAGCACAAAGGCTTCCTTGGGAAAGATTCTGCCAAAAGTTAGGCTTCTAGTAGTAATAGAGGGATGTGGAGAGACAAAATGGGCAGGGTTTGTCTGAGCCAAAGGCTTGAGAGGTGTGGGTAAGGTGGTAGAGGTGGAGGCCTTTTATAAGAGGAGAGGAGAGGCACTCTTGGAAATTTATAAATGGTTACTTTATTATAAAATGATTTTCAGAATTTAATGGTCCAAAAATTATATATTTCGAGGATAAGGTTATAAGAGTTCTAAATCCACCCATCTGATAGGTTTTTGAAAAGTGTAGGTCTTAGATTTTACATAATCTTTTCATTTTATTTAAATCGTTAAATAATGAGGTAATCGCTGCATCATCATGGTGTCATAAATAATTTAATTTATTTAATGTCTAAAAATTATAAAACAAATATCATGATGTAGGAAATATTTTTATCTTCATAATTAATATTTATAGTCAAAAACATGACTTTTATAACCCCATTTAAAAATTGTTTTAGAAAAACCACTCATCTTTGTGACATTTTTATTTTGACTTTAAATAATAAGTTATTTATGCCATTTTCCTACCAAAGTGGATCCATGGGGTCCCCAAGTTGACCCATGGATTGTATTGGTCGGAAATGACACATCCAATGAGGGTAGGACATGTGTCTAGGTCATTTCATATTATTTAAAACATTATTTTTACCTTAAATTACACTAATTACCTTTAATCGCGATTAAAAACTTAAAAGTTACTATTCACCAAAAAATTAATTTAATCCCATTGAACCACATATTAATTTCTAATGACAACCATTTATGTCGTATTTTTGAAATTCAAAACACAAACGTGGTAAACGTTCATTTAAACAATAAATCAGTTTTTAAAGTACCACTTAGTGGTTTCACTATTCATCAAAATTAAAGTTTATCAGAAAAATACCAAAAATTCACCCTAAGCTATATTTGATATTCAAAATTCAAAAATGATGTCTATTTTACAAAATTAAAAACATATAAGTTGTATTAATTAATTTAATTATTAATTCCCGCTATCAGAACAAATAGCGTGTTTTTATGAAACAATATATATCAAAAGATTGACACTAGTTTAAGTCCAATTTCAAAGTCAAATTAATTACAATGACCTATATTGGATTGAATATAAATTTTTTTTTCTAATTTCAATTGAAAACCAATTAAAAAGTTAAAATAATCATATAAATAAATTATATTAAAAAGAGGTTTTGAATTAAAATACAACATTTATCACTATAAATTAAAAAGTGAACTTTATCGGAAAAAATAACAAAAATTTACACAAAGTAAATTTTGATTTCTCGATTATAAAGAAGAATTTTATTTGGTCCAATAGAATGTTTAAGAGTGACCAAAATAATATTTAAAGAGGTTTCCCCTTCAAAAGGTGATAATTCGACCTTTTAGTGAATATTAGAAGATTTATGCTTAAAATTGGATTCATTTTCATTTTACACCTCTAAAATTTATTGGATGAAAGTAAAAATATTTGAAAAACATATATAATAATTTTGTAGTTAGTTCTGTTATTTCCTATAATTATAATATCTAGGCGTTAACTACCATTTAAAATAATATTATTTTATTACTAGAGTGCCACGTATGATTTCAAAGGAACTCGTTGTCGCGTATTGGGTACGCCATTTAGCATAGCGTTCACTTTAATGTAATATTAATATTTTATTCACAAATATGGATAAATATAAAAATGTCACATTCTTTATTTACCTGAGGTGTTAAATATATAATTTCTCATGTCAATCCTATGGGGAATATGATTGAAAAACATGAGGTCAAATGTGGTAGAAATCGAAGGGGAAGAGTAAAAATCCATGGAGTATGGAAATGAAGTGCAATTATAAGAAAATAAGGGTTTAAAATAGTTAACATGGAGTGTCATTTTAAACATTTAATTTAAAATTATTTTTAAATATAATTGGGGTAGCGATTGTTGTGTGACCAAAATGTCTAGGATACAATTCCCTTGCCTTGTGTAAACATTATAGCATGTGTCAGAGAACCATCAACCCCACTAGTGTAGAAACTGAAATGATAACCACACGAGCCCATTTTCATAGTACCGTGTGGTAGTCCACTTCATAGGGAAATTACCCCAAGAGACTAGATTCTAAGTGAGAATTCAATCTTTTGGGTATTAAGAAAGTACCAACACCAATGGTTAATCATACAATGCCCATGCATTAATGTATTTCCATATTCTATAGTAAGACCATTATAGAATATTTACTCCAATAGAACCAAAACATCAAAATAGATATGGTAGGGATATAATTTAAACAAATTTATACCTTAGTAAAAGTTGGGGTATAAAAAAAATTGCATGATTGATCCAATGTATTTTTATTAGATTTTACATTTTAATGATGATGATAGATATTTATTAATTCCTAAACATATAAAAATCAAAATACTTGTGGATGATCCCTAAAAACCATTAATGATATCATTTTTCAATATGTTAAACAATTTTTATCTGAATTGTTGATAAAATAAACAAAAACACCATTCATTTATTAATTTTCATAACATTTAGTTTTGTGTATAATGGATGAATAAAATAGTTGTACATGTGGAATATTATTCTAGAAAAAACACCAATTAATCATTAAATCAATAATATAAAAACCATAAATAAAATGAATGATGCTATAATGATTAATTATGGGTCCATAATTTTACATACCCATACTACTAAATAATATAATGTTAAAAAAATTTCATTATATAATGTAAACCCTATTTAGGTACCACTTCCATTCAAAAAATTCAAATAATCAGTGTAATATGGTGTTAATCCGTGCACACATCATTAAAAGATATGTTTTCCAATTTTTTTATCAAATTATACAATAATATGATATGGATTTGGTATATGATATTTAGTTTCTAATATTTTGATACCATATATCACTTGGTCTAAAAATTAATTCAATTTAACAGATTTATATAATTCACATGAAACAAACAAATTATCTGGATATGTATGTCCTTTGTATCATAATGAGATATAATATTTAGGATACATTGTCAAAAATAATTTACCCTTGTGATTTGGAATAATTAATTGATCACACAAAAACAAAAACTCATTATTTTTTAGTTATATTAATAATAAAAAATACGAAAATATAATAATTAATAACATAAGAACAATTATACATATATTGTTTTATAAACATAAAAAATATGACTATTAGAGAACAAAATTACTTAAAAAATAGATTTTAGAATAAAATATATTTTTTGGGGGGGAAAACATCAAAAAATACTAATAATTTTCATAAGAATCAACATGAATTGATTGAGATTAAATTATAAAAAATCCATTATAGTCTAAAATAACATCAATAATGTATAAAATTTTATTACTATATATAATTTATAAGGACAAATAAATATTAAAATATTATTCATTGGTTGGATGAGATTGATGAAAGAGATGTTGTGAGTCTTTAATTAAAATAATAGTGAATTATTGTCATTTCAATTTGAATATATAATGTCTGTATCGAACACAATATAGGATTTATTAAATGGAAATGCAATTGAAAATAATGAATATTGGAAGAGAAATCCATGGTCATCTAGGGGTAATAAGGATATCAATTTGATAAATTAGACGATTGTGTTGAAAAGTTAGTTATCATGGTTATTAGATCCATCAACGAATATTTCACTTCTTTTTCACATTATCATACTACTAAAAAACAATTTTATTCTTTAAATATATAACAATTTAATTATATTAAATTCTATTTCTGATAATAATAACGAAAACAATGAAATTAATCTATGATATATAAATAATTTAATAAAATATCATTAATAAATGAAATTAAATTCAAATTTATATTATTTTACATATCATTATAAAATTTTCTTGAAATTAAAAAAATTACATAACATAATATTAAACATTATTTTATAAAATATGCATTTATTATTATAACTATGTGTGTTGTTATTTACCTTACATGTAAATTAAATTACAAAACCGAATCATTTTCATATGGTCAAATATGATATTGATTATTTGATAATTTTTATTTGTATAATTTCATTATAATAATTATATTCATTTTAATTATAATATATTAACAAAATCTAATTATTCTAATTTTAGTAGAGCTATGACTCAGAATAATTTAATTTTTTCATTTTATTTTCCATTTGTGATTTTGTTTATTCTATTAAATTTATTTTGAGACAAATATAATGTGAATCCAGATAAAGAATCACAAATATTCTCATTCTATATCTACATTTGATACATCATTCCTCATCTAGAATCTTTATCATTCATTATTGTTTGAAAAAACATTGTATTCAATTAGTTAATAGTTTTAATAGTTATTTTATTATAATTAGCTATAGAAAAAAATAAAAACAACTATGAAATATATGATAGTGGATTTCCAGGTTTTCTTATTATAGAGTCAATGTAGAGAGAATATTTAGATATTGAATAATAGAACTTAGAGTTAAAAATGAGTTTTCTATCAAGGGGGATTCCCAATTTATTTTACATCATGATTTTTGACTTCTTTATATTTAGTATCATTTAATTTAATAATTTGGTATAAGAAATAATAGGGATCTATTTTAAAAAAATTAATATTTTAAAAAACCGTAGTGAAATTAAAAATTAAAAATAATGAAAAAAAAAATAAAAATAAAAAAAATAAATATAAGGTAGAAAAATGTTGACTCAAAATGTATTCTATCAAATTACACAATTTTTTAAAATATTATAATTTATTAAAATTAAATGATTTAATTTTTTATAATTTCCTTCAATATACTTACACCATTAATTGTTTGGGTGATTAATGCACAAAATTACATATATATGGTTATATATTTTTCACTTTTATGAATGAAAACACACCTATTATGAGTGTCTTACAACACCTAACCTATTAGTTACATCCCATGTTCTATTCCTTTACCTCGAATAAATGATCCACATCCCACATATTTTTATATTACCTCTATAAATATATTATCCACGAGGTATTTAATACCAATTTAACATAAAATTGAATCAGACTAAAAATATATAAAAAATAGGATAACACCTTCTAAAAAACCGTAAACATATATTGATGATCTAAGAATTTAAATTTAAAATTATTTGATTAAATATAAATACATAATATTTATCCTTCCAATTTTATAAACAAGGGTTATTAATCTACCAAAATAGATTTAAACAGTATATGAGATCATGAAAATATAACATCTCTAGGAAATAAATAGAATTAATAATGAGAAATGATGTGGGTATTAATATTTTTTTTGAAATTAAAATTATTACAGAATGAAAATTATATCAAAGAATCTAGATAAAGGGACTACCACAATAAGCGAGAAAAAAACCATAGAATATCTAACCCTTTAGCCTATGGATTCTTAGGGTGTTGTAGTGCAATAACCCATGAATCTATATAAAAAATATCCTCTCCATTTATGCTACATTTTATATGGGATCTAGAAATTATGTATGATATAGTATTCATTTTAATAGAACCTATCCATGGGTTTAACATTATTCGTAATAAATTTAAAAAAGAGTATTGAAAATGATATAATAAAATATCATAAATAATTAATAAATATTAGGCTCATAATAGTTTTCTTAATTATATATATATATATATATATTTATCATATAATAAAAAAATATGTACTACATCATTAAATGAGACATTAAATATAAATAATAATAAAATTAAAATTAAAATAATTATTCCGAACACATGTGGTAGAGAAATTTTTTATGGGTGGCCCTATTAAGATAATATGCTTTTTTCCTTAGTTTGTTTGAAAAAAATTAAAATGAAGGTAATTTCATATAGTCCAACCTACTCCATTAATATGTCCCATGATTTTGAGCATAAATAATTCCAAAAAAAATGGTCGATCTTCCAAAGCCACCATGACACCAATTTAACTTGATGATGCATGAATGAATGGTGGTGTTGAAGATGTAACTACATGTGCTGGTTCACAAGGGTGGATAAGAGTATGGATGATTGACATACATAGAGGAATATATTATACCCAACATGGTGAGGAATTATAACTATTCATGATTCATGGAGAATGGGTGACCTAGTTGTAGGTGGGGTGATTGGTTTCCAGTTCGAGTTGTTTTTATGGGGTTACTAATATAAATATACAATAGAAACTATGTAAGTGTGGAGTAGATGGAATTTTGGCCTTATTAATGATCTGGAAAATTACATGTGGATATGTAGGTTGATACATGATCATCGTAGTGAGAGAGTATAATATCAAGGTTGTTGTTGGTAATCTCACTAACAATTGAAATCATTCTCTCTCAATTACACTCTCACACATGTGTGGGGAAGTAAAATAACCATAGACAATTGTGTGGTTCAGATAGATAGACTACATATACATAGATTGTACAACATTATTTAATTTAAATGGAATAACACACATTATAATATTTTCTCTATTTTTAAATCCTTTTTTATATAATTTGGAAGAATAAAAGAGTTAAATGACTCTAGCATATTGATTTATCCATGTGGTTAAGACATTAATTATGGACAATAAAATTATATTAGTAAACTTTTGTGGGAAGCAATTAATTTTTTCAATAATTAATATTCTCCACCTTAAAGAAAGATATCTCCAAATTAGATTTCGCATATAGTTATTTGTCCCACATTCATTATTCCCATTATAATATCAAGTATCTTAAGTCTTGATCAAGGTAAAAAAGTTATGTAACTTTATACATGTAACCACATTAGTAAACGTGTTCAATGGGTTCTTTGTTGTCATTGACATATAACGTTAGAATAAACATATAATTTATAATCTCATAGATTGAATGGAAATTTTCATTATTATGATAGGATATACTTTGTAAAAATGTAGACATCAAAATAAAAACAACTAAATTTCTATCTTATACAATATCTACATTATCATATATTATCCTTAATTTTTGATGAGTCTATATTACATGATATATTCCTTGAAATATTCCATCATTTAAATGTACATTTAATCTATTGTAGATAAATCCAATTATGAATGTAATGTATATTTATAGATCAATTTTCCTCCCAATATAGATAAAACATAAATATTTGTGGCAGAATTCTTCTCTTTCACTTTTTCATCTTTAGAATAATTATATTTGAAATGAAATTTGAAAACACTTTTATCTCAATTAAAAAACAAACTAACATCTAAGATAATTTTTATATATAATTAAATGAATATGATAAATTTCCCAATAACATTTAAGTACGTCATGAATGTAATGACATACAATTATCACATCATGAAAAATATTAAATCTCATATACAATATCAAATATATCAATTCTCATAATGCACATACATATGGAATAAGATCTATTTAGTTCCTCTCATAAAATATCATTAAATATAAGGATTCACTAATTTTAAAAAAAGATGATATTGGGGTTTTTAATGGTTTGTAATATTGAATGGTGACATCATTATGGATATTTTTCATTAAATAATACTTATTAATTAGGAAATAAACCCCATGAACTATGTCTCTTCTGATCTCTATTACAAAAATAATTATGGATTCTTTGAGATCCTTCATCTCATATTATAGGTTTCTATTTTAATTTTATCTATTAATTTATAACTCACATATATATATAATAAAAATATCATTAATATATAAATATAGTCAGATAAATGATCTATCATAATTTTACAAAAGTAAACACAATGATGAAATTGACTATGGACATATTTTTTATTTATAATAAAAGTTTCAAACATTTATTACCACAATTAAAGTGACATATTTAGGCCATAAAACAATATTTCCATTCTACAAACCAAATTTTTACATCTTGGTACATGAAAATAATCAGGTTATTGCACATATATCTCTTACAAGAATTATTTGTGAAGCAATTATGTCTTTAAAACATGTTTATATAACAATATATCATGTCTTGGAACTAATTATTATAATATTCTGATAGATTCATGCTTTAAAGTCAAAATAAATATCTTAATATAGTATATATATTTTTTGTATATACATATATAATAATTCAATAATTTTACCTAAATTTTTTCTTACATGTGTCACGTTCATTCTTAAAATAATCTATTCAAACTTCTTCCTTTTTATTATTTGAAGGATGAAAAATAAACCCTATGTTGTTTGGATGTACTGAACTCAATTATTATTTTTAAATTTAACATCCATAGAACCGTCTCTTTTAAATCCAAAATATCTCAATAGCTACATAGAAAATCATCTTTCATTACTGAAAGAGAATAAAAAAATGATATTATCATACATTAAATGTCATTGTGTGGTAGTTATAAATATTGAAATTGAATTCTCCCATAATGGTTGTCATATTAATGGTATAGATCATCGTCTTCAGTTGTAATATCAGTATGATAGAAGTAATTTAAAATGTGTGGCTCTGGATTAGTCAATTGTGAAATTTTTTCACTTATCTCAGATCATTTTCTAATTTATCCAACTCTTTTAATGAATATGTTGGCATCACCATTACTAATTCATCTAATGAAACATTATTTATTCGAATTATAATTTTTTTCTTTATCATATTTTCATAATAATATCACATTATCACCAAAAATAAATTGTGGAACTTTACTAAATCTTGGATCTAATTTTTACTATGTTACCTTAAAATATGAGGAATAACCTATGGTTGTCACATCTAATTTTTGATCATATTTTTTCCGTTTATGAATGATATTTAAAACCTCATCCTTATGTATACGAAATAAACCAAAACATACCATTAGTACTTTTCAATATATGAGGTAAATTAATGATTACCTTCAAATTTATAATGTTCCAATGTTTCTTAGACATTGATATATATGTAGCCAACTATTTCCAATATAAAATCAATTGAAATACTGGAACTCTATATTCTTACCAATAGTTAAATACTCATGGAAGTAATTTTTTCATATCATGGATCCTTTTAATAAAAATTTGTTCACTAATATATTTAATTCCATCTCATTAATATGCTCAAGCCTCATATTCCATAATCATAAAGTGTCCACATCAATTCCCTATTATATCAGTACTCTACAAATAACTATTGAATTATTAAAACAATATAATACACCTCTTTTGTTCCTATTCATTATAAAATATATTCTATAAATAACTATTATGACCCCATTCTTAATAGTTATCATATAATCAAATATATCTAAGACTCCTCAGGATACCAGGTTCTTCTCTATTTTTGGTATACATATCATATCTATACGGCATTAAAAAATACAATCATGCATCATCAATTATTTTTTTTCCAATACCACTCTCTTGATTGTGAATGTTATTTCCCATATGTTACATACCTCCATATGATTATTGAGGCTTAAAACACAATCTTGATCCATAAATATTTCAAATTAGTGTCATGAATCATGAATTTATGCTTTTGAATAGTTGATCATTGAGGAAAAAATGAAATGTTACTCCTCAAACACTTTAATTTTATATAGATAATTGACCTTTAGTTTCCTAATTTTGTATAAATACATATTCTAGTATCATTTTTATGATAAAAGGGAACACATATTTCATTAGACACCTATAGGTTGACATGTCTCTTGATTTTTATTGATATTTTATTATATTCATTCATCATGGATGTGTAACACCCTTATAGTTTATGAAATATTTTTTGTCAAAGAAGTTCAATGTTTTTGATATTTTTCATTATATAAAATTCTAAATTTATGATTTATTACACACAACATTGGGTGAAACTATCATTACACAAGACACTAAGTTTAAAAGAAACGTGACAAGACAATAAAATATTATTAGTTAGTATAATAGTAATTACATAGCCATAATGTATATATATATGAATAGTAAAAATTATTTTTCTATTATAAATTATAATTTTTTTATATAATGAAAACATATTGGTCAAAAAACTACTTAATTTTTGAAAAATATTCAAAAATTTTGAAAATAATGTTTTCCCAAAAAATAGATTATTATTTATTTTTGTGAACAAAAATAAAATTAATTTTTCTAAATTTTATAATATTAATTTAATAACATAGATTTATTTTTTTTAATTTTAATGTTATAATTTTTTTACCATTAATTATTTGGATTTTTCAAAATGGTTTCAATTTTTTAGAATTTCTAAAAATACATCATTTTAATTGAATTTTGTTTTATATAATTTGTTTATAAAATTAATGAATATAATAATTTGATAAAATTAGTTCAATTATAAATCAATTAAAACAATTCAATTCAATATAATAAATTTTATATTTAATTTGGATATAAAATCATTATAAACTTTTGATCAATTTATGTTAAAATACCTACTTTTTTGTCACTTTTGTGTGATTAATAAAATGTTATATTTAAAAACTTCTATGATCGGAATTTCGAAAAATGGATTTTATATTTAGAATAAAAATTATTTATATTATCTAATAATGAAAATATATTTTTTAACATAATTATTAGTGAAAACAATTAAAAAGTTACTTAAAATGAATAGGGTTAAAACAGTGTTTTATGCATTACATAATCTTCTATTAAAATTACTTTTCCACTAACATATTATTTTTATTTAATAAAATTTAATTCATTTTTAGTTTCATTTTTTATAAAGTATAAATAAATATATTTTTATTTTTATTTTTAATGTATAATTAACTACGTAAATAAAGATGGACAAGTTACCGTGATTGAAACTAAAAGGGAAATATTGGGTTAACATATTAAAAAAGAATTAAAATAAGAAAAATGGGTTTATATTGTGATATGAAGGTGTTTCAAATGAAAATAATTCCTACAATATAATATTAATCTATTTTCTAGGAACTTGAGGTAAGTGTGACATCCCAATAGTGAATAATTCTAGGTATTTACAAAAATGCCTCCCACCCTCAATTATAAAGGAGAAGTCACCCTTCTAACTTATTCAAAAATTTAATGTCCTTTGGATCAATAAAATACTACCTGAATAACATTAAAAATTAGTTCCTCTCAATTTACAAGGGTTTGTTTTTGTATAAATCCATCCTAGGAAGGCTTTTGGTACAATACTATCGATGATACCCGAAGAAGATGTAACGTTCATCAACTTGTAATGCCTCGACCCCAGTTACCTAGAGTTGGTGCATTATTACATAACATTGGCATGATCAGAAGAAAGATCAAATCTCAATAGACCGATTGGTTTAGTAGCCTTGGAAACACTAGATATATTCATAAAGTTTTACATTACATCATAAGGTAAAAATAACTACTACAACAACATATTGTCTTCATAGTCCACACTATTATCCCCTCATAATATCCCTGCAGGTCATTTATAATTTACTTCTTCACATCCTGGGAAAAATAAAACATAGAAAAGGGGTGAGCTCAAATGCCCAGTAAGGATAAAAATATAGCGGAAACTTTCATAAATTAGAATAAACATTTAAGGAAATGTATAACTAAAACAAAAGCCTTTTAAACTTGAACTTCAACATAGTATGGCAAAAGGAAAATGAAATAATGCCATTTACTTATTCACATGGATATTCTACTAATCGAATAATCACATGAAATATCAATGACCACTTTCATAATGATGGAATGCATAATGCCAGACTATCATAACCACATAGCCAAGACCTCGTTCCAAGAGTACAAATATTATTTTGTCAAGGCCTTGTTCCAAGACACTAGTTTGTCTCATGAGACCTACCGATGCATCGAGGAGCTATAGCAGGCTCCACCCGTCACTTATTAAGTCCAATGCATTACTCATATGAACAAGTTTAAACATAACATAAACATTCGTATTAAAACTAGCATACGAAATGTCAATACTTTAACCACAAACCATGAATGGTATAAAAATAGTGCATCCATAGTCAAACATAACTCATTTGATACAGTATGGAAGATTTTATTGTATCACATTATCCTAAATCAAGAATAATTAAGGATGATGACATAGATGAAAATAATTATCAAAACTAATTGAGAGAAATATCCCCCTTTTTCTTGAAATCATTTAAAAGTCACACTATTTGTCAAGAAGACATTTAAAAATAGATTTTTGAATCAAAGTGTCCCATACCACTTTGAAAAATTTTAAAAGGAGTTTTAATTTTTAAACTTTAATGTCCATATAAATAAATCCTTAATACCATTTTTAAAACATGGACATTAATGAGAAAGATTTAGATGAATAAGTCTTTAAAACATTTAAAAATGGTATTTTAGTTAGAGATTCTAACCAAAAGAGAGATACTTGAATATAAATAATAGAGGTAATCAAAACTTTGTAATATCATGAGAATAAAGGGATTCATGATATACTATGTGAAAGTACATTATATACACCACATAAAAGTGATTAGGTGTATAACAACAAAGAAGTCACAATGGAATTTAAGTTGCAATGAAATCTCTCATAAAGGCCGTATCCTTAGGTTAAGGATAAATCAACGACATAGTTATGTGTGAAGAATATAAATACACTAAATATGATTGGATATTTAGTGTAAAACAATCAAAGGACATTCACACATAATCTTGTAAAAACTACATCAATTAATTGGATGTTTAACTCAATAAATGGAGAATGTGTTAAAATTACTCTTATCAAATTCATATCGATGATTTGAGAAATTATCAATGGAGTGATTATGTGTATCAAATGTATATCCATAGGAAGGGGAGTGGAAATTATGACATAATCAAATGAATAGTGATTCCACACATAATCTTGGAGTAATATAATCAATGAAATATGCGTAAAGCCGAATGAGTGGAAATTGAAATATCAAATTCCTTATTGATTTGGTAACTTATAGAACATGCACCCATGAAATAAGGATCATAAAATGATGATGTAAATACCCATAAATTAAATAATATTACACAATGAATACAATCATGGGCAGTACACATACACCACATGCAATAAATAAGTGGTGACCAATGAAATTCTCATGAAATTAAGAGTGAGATAAGAAACCCCTTACTTTGTACGTTTTCCTTGGTTGATGGTAGGTTAACCTCCTGTATAATGGTGAAATAATTGTTATTGAATTATACAAGAATAATTTACATTAATATGATATCATATATGATCTTTTAACATTGATTTGTTAATAATATCTTAGTATTATCGTCATTTTGGGTGTTAACTTACTCATTTTATTTTATATCTTTTGTTATCTAAGCCATGATTGTCATTGATAGGTAGTATCTTATTCATATCTATAATGATATCAAGTCCTTAAAAATTATTTTTAAATCATCAAATGATAATTATACTTGAGTGGATATGATAGAGAATGAATCTCATCGCGTTCATGGAGACGGTAGTCCGTACGTACGCACGAGCGACAATATCATTCTTTTGATATTAAAATAATATATAATTGGATGGTATATCACATATATAGAATCATTATCATGTTAAATGATTTACACATCATTATTATAATCACCCAAATAATAATATATTGAATAACAATTACACCACAACGTGGAGATGGTATGTCGTACGTACGCACGTATGGTGACATGTTATTCAAAGGGTGGATAGAATACTGAATATGTTTGTACCATATTTATAATAACATCAAAGTATATATAAGATACTAGAGTTATTATTTTAGAATGGTAATAACAAAGAAAGAAGAAGTGGAAGAAGAAAGGAACTTGAAAATGGGTGGTGAAAACATTACCTCTTCTTCGGGTTCTTCCTTTTGATTGGATCAAAAGGGCTCCATAGGTTGGATTTATGATCACACTAAGGCCTCTAGGTTGTATTGATGGAATTTGAGAGAGTATTAGGGTAGGGTTTGGCTGATCCAAAAGGCTTTGAAGGTGTGAAGAAATGAGAAGTAGGAGTGCCCTTTTATAAGAGGGGTGAGAGGCACCTTTGGAAAAACTAGAAATATTAATTTATAATAAATTCATATTCGGTTTCTAATGGCTCAAAAGTTGATTATTAAAAGTTTAAGGTGGGTAAAGGTCTAAAACCATTCAACCAATAGAGTTTAGATAGGTTTGGGTTATTATATTAACCTTATCTTTTAGTTTTAACTCTTAGTTAATTAGTTTGACATTTACCATGTCACTTTGTATTTTTATATTATATAGTTAATAAACTTACAAAATACATCCAAGAGACCCCCAAGTGATCCATTAATGATATAAATATCATGATATAAGTATCTCTGCCGATCCTTAGATTCTTAGGACTTTAATATCAATTAATAATATAATATTTATTTTAAAAACTCTTTTATGTCAATTTTGACACTATTCAATAGTTGATTTTTTTGAAACTCATAACAGAATTATTACTTCAAAAAAAGTAAATTAAATCAATCCTAATATGTAATATTATCCTATAAAATTTGTTTAATTCATTAAAAGTCTCAAATTATATCTATTTGGGTATTTATAATATCAATTAATCTAATTTTTCACTATTATGGTAATTACTTCATCATCATTGTGTCATATATAAATTAAATTATTTAATGTCTAAAAATTATAAATAAAATATAATTACGTAGGAAATTTTATTATATTTCTAATGAATATTTACAATAGAATTTATATTATGTATATCCCTATATTAAAATTTTTTTAGTAAATAAACTTCGATTTTAACTCTTTTAACTCTTCTTTGAATTAAATAATAATAAATGTCCTAATCTAATCCAAGTGGACCTAAACGATAATATTTTATTCTTAAGGTTGTTTTTGGTCTAGATACACTTGTACAATATAAATAGGACATGTGTTAGGGTAATTTTAATATCATTTTTACCCTTAATTACCCTATTTACTTTTAACCGTGGTAAATAAAATTAAAAAGTTACTATTCACCAAAAATTATTTTCATCTCATTGAACCACATTTTACTTATTGATATTAACCGTGTATTTAGGATTTTCAAAATTCCATTCACAGAAGCGGTAAAACTATGTTTTATGAGAAATTTAGTTTTTTTTAACTACCACTTAGTAGTTTCACTATTCATCAAAAATTGAAGTTTTTCAGAACAATGCCAAAATTTCATCCTAAGAAATAATTGATATTCCAAATTCAAAAATGATGTTTATTTTACAAAATTCTAAACATATATGTTGCATTAATTAATTTTCTAATTAATTTCCACTGTCACAACAAATAGCGTGTTTTTAAGAAACAATATATATCAAAAGATTGACCATTGGTTAGGTCCAATTTCAAAGTGAAATTAATTCTAATGAACACTATTGGATAAAATGGTAAACATATATTCTAATTATACATTAAAACCACTCAATAATATAATTTATCACTATAAAATTTTTTTATTTAAAAAGTTGTTTTTAATTAAAATTTATTAATTTTCATTATTCATCAAAATATAAGTGTTACCCGAAAAGTTCCAAAATTTCACCCTAGGATAAATTCGATATTACGAATCCAAAAATGAAGTTTATTTTGAGAGATAGAATTTATAAAATTTCAAAAAGTAGGTATTACTATTCATAATGGCTAGTTTGATTGGTTGTGGTGTGTTAGAATCTCGAAGTTGCGTACAATGCACACCATTGAATTATTCGAAGGGAAACGTACCATGGAAGCTTGGGGTTTTACATTATACCCTCCTTCAATAAATTGCGTCCTCACAATTTTTAAAATTGTGCTTGGGAATATAATGGAAAGTCCCACATTGGAAAAAGAGTCAATAAAACTATCACTTTAAAAAAAGAATGAGAGATATAAAGGTTAACCAAGATAACCTATACTCGGATTCCATGTAAGAAAACATGGATATAGATGATAAACTAAGTGTCACGTTATGATGGAGAGGGATAGAAATCATGATCAGGAGAAAGTTAACAATAAGAAAACCACAAACTTGTGTTGGGACAAATGGATATTAGTCTCCTAGTAGGAAAGTAAATGGAAAACATTTTTTTTTGTTTTAAGTTACATTACATAAGGATGAGGAATTCATTTATGATTTTGACTAAGAACAAAAAGAGATATACTTACTTTTTAAGTAGAGTTTCATTCTTTAATAACTTTTTACCACTAACTCATTTTTTTGAACAATGAGTATTCAAGAAGACTTGGTCACAATGGAAGAGCTAGATTAAACATCTACAGAAATATATGATCCATGTAAGATAAACTATATATTTAACTTGTCTTTAGAGATTAATCAAAACCAAAATGGTCAGTAAAAGATCTAATGATCCCCCAAAAGGATATTCCTTGAGACAAATAAACACTAATCCTAATTTCCCAAATTAAACCAACAATACCCCAATGTTAAATAAATACCATTCAATAATCAATTTTCCTTAAAATCCTATAATCAAAACTAATATTGAAATCCAAAAGTTATTAAGAATATAGCCTTCCACATTAAATTGTATCTCCAAATACATTAATTACTTCTTAAAGTCACATACATAAAAGTAATTATCCTAATCATTTCCATAAATAACCCAAATCATTATAAATCCACAATAAAAACATAGATAAAAATCCACCATTACTCCTCAAATGAAATCCCATACTACTCTATTTTCCTTTGGCATATAGTGTTCTTAACAAAGCGAACAACTTCCAAAATAAAATTTATCACTTAATCACTAAATCGTTTTCCCATACTAAGGGTATTCATTTGATAAGACATAAGATCCCAAATCAAATTATTATTGATCAATTAAATAATTTAACTAAATTAATAGTCAAAGTAACCGGGGACTTCATGTAGTCTAGTGGTAGGCGAGAAATCCCAATCTCACTTTGGTTGTGGGTTCGATTCCCACAGCTTTGTCCGACGCGACGAGTTGTCACACGGTCTACGTGTTGTACTTTTTTAA
Organism: Viscum album; assembly: GCA_963277665.1. Lineage (NCBI taxonomy): Eukaryota > Viridiplantae > Streptophyta > Magnoliopsida > Santalales > Viscaceae > Viscum > Viscum album. The sequence goes on from OY728165.1 coordinate 293,049,441, forward strand.
AAACTATATTTTATAACATTACCAAACTGAGATAAATTCCTCAAAATAACCATAACATACATTAACCACAAATGTTATCTCATACCTTTCATTTTCATCCCAAATTATAATAATTTTTAATTTCCTCAAACCCAATGATCACATAAACCAAATGGTTATTTATAACTATATCCACATAAGAAAAGATAAATCTTCTATAAATATCATTCTCACATGGGAAATGTTAGGGTTACAAATACAAGAGAAAATTATTTCAAATCAAACCCATCAACAAGGAGCGCTAATACTTTTTAAACACTTCTCCAACCATTTATTTCCACAAAGCTTTTTATTTAACCAAGAAAATATCCTATAGAATAGGACATTCACTCGGGTAATGGCCAGGTCCCCTACATTTATGGAAAATGAATGTAAATGGATTCTTGGGACCATTTTTAACTTCTTCCATAGTACTCTTCATTTTTTTCGGCAATTATTCACTTTATGTCCTTCCTTCCCGCACGTAAAGCATTTCGTTGTCCCATTGAGACACTTTCTTGGGTGTCCCCTTCCACATTTCTTGCATGATAGAAATTGAGGATTTCTTTCTCCAATGTCTCCACTACTGGATCTCTTATCATTCATCACCTTTCTCTTCTTTGTTGAGTCCGGTAATTGGTATATATATATATTTTTGATCATACTTTTGGAAAATTGATTTGGAATAAAGATGATATCTTTTATGCCTATTAACATTCCATTTTTTTGCTCATTTCCACCACCGTTCCCACCTTGTACATCATTCTCAAAGTCACTATTACTTCCTTCAAGTCCAGCCATTGACTAAAACCAGAAAGCATTGTGTGAGTAATAGTAGTTATACAATCATTTAGAGATTAACATTTCACCATATTCTCAATTTGAAACACATTAGGATTAACAAAGGTCATTTACTTTCATCTTATATATATAATACTATAAATCGGGTTGTAAATAAAATGTAAAGTATCCTAAGAATATCCCCCGGGAGTGTCGTAACCAAGAGTGCAACAAGGCCCGTTGTCGTGCACCAGTTCCCGTTCGAGTCTAGCTCAAAGCAGTGTTTTCGGGTTTTACCCTAGGTACATCTGTGGCAGAGCCGCCTCTACCTGCTTGTATCCAGACATGGATGTATTGCTCGAAAAACTCACAAAATCTCTACAATACCAAAATTCTAGAAAGTTCTTCTATATTAATCCTTAAAGATCATCTTAGGTCTACGTGCTCTAATCAGAGTTTATCTAAATCTAGATTCCAATGTTTGTAATAAACTTCATCTGATACCAAATGTAACACCCTGACCCCAGTTACCCAGAGTCGGTGCATTATTACATAACATTGGAATGATCACAACAAAGATCAAATCTCGAAAGACCAATTGGTTTAGTAGCCTTGGAAACACTAGATATATTCATAAAGTTTTACATTACATCATAAGGTAAAAAAACTACTACAACAACATATTGTCTCCATAGTCCACACTATTATCCCCTCATAATATCCCTCCAGGTCATTAATAATTTACTTCTTCACATCCTGGGAAAAATAAAACATAGAAAAGGGGTGAGCTCAAATGCCCAGTAAGGATAACAATATAGCGGAAACTTTCATAAATTAGAATAAACATTTAAGGCAATGTATAACTAAAACAAAAGCCTTTTAAACTTGAACTTCAACATAGTATGGAAAAAGTAAAATTAAATAATGCCATTTACTTATTCACATGGATATTCTACTAATCTATTAATCACATGCAATATCAATAACCACTTTCATAATGATGGAATGCATAATGCCAGACTATCATAACCACATAGACAAGACCTCGTGCCAAGAATACAAATAAGATTTTGTCAAGGCCTTGTGCCAAGACACTAGTTTGTCTCATGAGACATACCGATGCATTGAGGAGATATAGAGAGCTCCACCCGTCACTTATTAAGTCCAATGCATTCCTCATATGAATAGGTTTAAACATAACATAAACATTCGTATTAAAACTAGCATACGAAATGTCAATACATTAACCACAAACCATGAATGGTATAAAAATAGCATATCCATAGTCAAACATAACTCATTTGATACAATATGGAAGATTGTATTGTATCACATTATCCTCAATCAAGAATAATTAAAGATGTTGACATAGATGAAAATAATTATCAAAACTACTTGAGAGAAATGTTACCCTTTTTCTTGAAATCATTTAAACGTCACACTATTTGTCAAGAAGCCATTTAAAAATAGATTTTTGAATCAAAGTGTCCCATACCACATTGAAACTTTTTAAAAGGAGTTTTAATTTTAAAACTTTAATGTCCATATAAATAAATCCTTAAAACCATTTTAAAACATGGACATTAATGAGAAATATTTAGATGAATAAGTCTTTTAAACATTTAAAAATGGTATTTTAGTTAATGATTCTAACCAAAATAGAGACACTTGAATATAAATAATTGAAGTAATAAAAACGTTGTAATATCATGAGAATAAAAGGATTCATGATATACTATGTCAAAGTACATTATATACACAACATAAAAGCGTTTAGGAGTATAACTACAAAGAAGTCTCAATGGAATTTAAGTTGCGATGAAATCTCCAATAAAGGCCGTATCCTTAGGATAAGGATAAATCAACGACATAGTTATGTGTGAAGAATATAAATACACTAAATATGATTGGATATTTAGTGTAAAACAATAAAAGGACATTCACACATATTCTTATAAAAATAACAACAATTAATTGGATGTTTAATTCAAAAAATGGAGAATGAGTTAAAATTACTCTTATCAAATTCATATCGATGATTTGAGAAATTATCAATGGAGTGATTTTGTGTATCAAATGTATATCCACAGGAAGGGTATTGGAAATTATGACATAATAAAATGAATAGTGATTTCACACATAATCATGGAGTAATATAATCAATCAAATATGCGTAAGCCGAATGAGTGGAAATTGAAATCTCAAATTCTTTATCGATATGGGAACTTATGAAACATGCACCCATGAATGAAGGATCATAAAATGATGATGTAAATACCCATAAATTAAATTATATTACACAATGAATACAATCATGGTAAGTACACATACACCACATGCAATAAATAAGTGGTGACCAATGGAATTCTCACGAAATTAAGAGTGAGATAAGAAACCCATTACTTTGTACTTTTTCCTTGGTAGATGGTAGGTTAACCTTCCGTATAATGGTAAAATAATAGTTATTTAATTATACAATAATCAATTACATTAATATGATATCATATATGATCTTTTAACATTGATTTGTTAATAATATCTTAGTATTATCGTCATTTTGGGTGTTAACTTACTCATTTTCTTTTATATGTTTTGTTACTTAAGCTATGTTTGTCATGGATTGGTTGTATCTTATTCATATACATAATGGTATCAAGTCCTTAAACATTATTTTTAAATCATCAAATGATAATTATACTTGAGTGGATACGATAAAGAATAAATCTCATCGCGTTCGTGGAGACGGTAGTCCGTACGTACGCACGAGCGACAATATCATTCTTTTGATATTAAAATAATATATAATTGGATGGTATATAATATATAAATAATCATTATAATGTTATATTTATTATTTAAATGAGTTACACATCATTATTATACCCACCCAAATAATAATATATTGAATAACAATTACACCAGAACGTGGAGATGGTAAGTCGTACGTACGCACGTATGGTGACATTTTATTCAAAGGGTGGATAGAATACTGAATATGGTCGTACCATATTTATAATAACATCACATTATATATAAGATAATGTAGTTATTATTTTAGAATGGTAATAACAAAGAACGAAGAAGTGTAAGAAGAAAGGAACTTGAAAAGGGGTGGTAAAAACATTACCTCTTTTTCGGGTTCTTCCTTTTGATTTGATCAAAAGGGCTCATTAGGTTGGCTTTCTGATCAAACTAAGGCCTGTATGTTGTAGTGAGGGAAGTTGAGAGAGTATTTGTTAAGGGGTTGGCCTAACTAAAAGGTTTTGAAGGTGTTAGGAAATGAGAAGGAGGAGTTCCCTTTTATAAGAGGGGTGAGGAAAACCTTTGGAAAAGCTATAAATATTAATTTATAATAAATTCATATTCGGTTTCTAATGGCTAAAAAGTTGATTATTAAAAGTTTAAGATGGGGATAGGTCGAAAACCATTCAAACAATAGAGTTTAGACATGTTTGGGTTAATATATTAACCTTATCTTTTAGTTTTATCTCTTAGTTATTTAGTTTGACATTTACCATGTCACTTTGTATTTTTATATTATATAGTTAATAAACTTACTATATACATCCAAGAGATCTCCAAGTGGTCCATTAATGATATAAATATCATTATATATGTCTCTTGGCCGATCCTTAGATTTTTAGAAATTTAATATCAATTAATAATATAATATTTATTTTAAAAACTCTTTTATGTCAATTTTGACACTATTCAATAGTTGATTTTTGTGAAAATCATAACAGAATGATTACTTCGAAAAAATTAAATTAAATCAATCCTAATATGTCATATTATCCTATTAAATTAGTGTAAATCATTAGAACTCTTAAAGTATATTTATTTGGGTATTTATAATATCAATTATTCTAATTTATCACTATTATGGTAATTACTGCATCATCATTGTGTCATAAATAAATTAAATTATTTAATTTCTAAAAATTATAAATAAACTATTATTATGTAGGAAATTTTATTATATTTCTAACGAATATTTACAATCTAATTTATCTTATGGATAACCCTATATTAAATTTTTTTTAGTAAACAAACCTTGATTTTAACTCTTTTAACTCTTCTTTGAATTAAATAATAATAAATGTTCTAATCTAATCTAAGTGGACCTAAATGATAATATTTTACTCCTAAGGTTGTTTTTGGTCGAGATACACTTGTCCAATAGAATTAGGACATGTGTTAGGATAATATTAATATCATTTTTACCCTTAATTACCCTATTTACTTTTAACCGTGGTAAATAAAAGTAAAAAGTTACTATTCACCAAAAATTATTTTAATCTCATTTAACCACATTTTACTTCTTTATATTAACCGCGTCTCTTGGATTTTTGAAATTCCATTCACAGTAGCGGTAAAATTATGTTTTATGAAAAATTCATTTTTTTAACTACCACTTAGTAGTTTCACTATTCATTAAAAATTGAAGTTTTTCAGAATAATGCCAAAATTTCACCCTAAGCTATAATTGATATTCCAAATTCAAAAATTATGTTTATTTTAAAAAATTCTAAACATATACGTTTCATTAATTAATTTTATAATTAATTCCCGCTGTCACAACAAATAGCGTGTTTTTAAGAAACAATATATATGAAAAGATTGACCATTGTTTAGGTCCAATTTCAAAGTGAAATTAATTATAATGAACACTATTGGATATAATGGTAAAAATATATTCTAATTATACTTCAAATCCACTCAATAATATAATTTATCACTATAAATTATTTTTATTTAAGTAGTTGGTTTTAATTAAAATTTATTAATTTTCACTATTCATCAAAATATAAGTGTTATCCGAAAAGTTCCAAAATTTCACTCTAGGATAAATTCGATATTCCGAATCCAAAAATGAAGTTCATTTTGAGAGATAGAATTTATAAAATTTAAAAAAGTAGGTATTACTATTCATAATGGATAGTTAGATTGGTTGTAGTGTGTTAGAATCTCGAAGTTGCGTACAATGCACGCCATTGAATTATTCGAAGGGAAACATACCATGGAAGCTTGGGGTGTTACACAACTAGTGTGTTTTGTTTCTTCATCCACATCTTTTAAGTAATATTATACCATGATGATCTAATAAAAATATTATATTTTAGATAAAAATATTTTTTCATGTAATTTTCATAACATGAATCAATATCCACTTCGATCAATTTGGTTACAAAATCCCTATTCGTGTGTAAAAAGGGCTACCACCTCACGAACTGATGACGTTCATTTTTTTGTTCCCACCTGTCATGGATGGAAATAATGATTGATTAATTGTTTATAAATGATATTAAAGATATTATTATTATTTTTTAATTATTATATCATAGATACCCTATTCATTTCAATTTTGTGGGAAGATGGTAATGTCTCTCTTCTGTATGGTGGACTGCCACCTAGGGAAGTGTTGTGATTCGTTTATGCTTTATATGGAAGGTAATAAAGATGGGTTATTGAACATATTATATATATAAGAAATAAATATCATTCTATAATGATAATATATCATTTTAATTTTTTTCTATATATATTATAATAAAATGTATCTACGTTCATGGGTAGGTAAAACCTACCCTCTACATGAATGGTGTATTTAATTTCCTATAACAAAATTATATAGATTATTATACCTATATATATGATGAATATATATGATATTTATGTCATGGTTAAAATTTTTTAGATGTGGAAATCTTGATTCAATAAATAGGATTGAAAATAACAAATTAAAATACTTATAAATATCAAAGCAGTTATTACCCAAAACGTAACATTAACATGCAATTGATAACAAATAGGTAATAAACTTTTATAAGAGATTTATATATTGTGTGATATATATAAATATTTTTATAAAATATTTTAAATAAAATTAAATTTATTATATAGGTGGTTTTAATGTGTACTACAATATTCAACTCTCAAGGTAAGTAATTTCTATTATGTCCTTATTTTTAAGATATATATGCGAGTTGAAGACTACTTTGTATTTTAAGGTGTATATACCACACCTTTGGAATGTTATATCTTGAATCTCATAATTTTAATGAAATTAAAAACATCATTTGATGTTATTATTTATTGTCGATTACATTTTAAAATATTACAAAAGAGATAAGTTTTTTTTGTTTCACCATTATTATTTGTTATACACATGCCATATTCACAATGTATATTTTTTGTGAGATGTATATAATTCCTGTGATAGTATTTTATGATTATTCTATAAAAAATCATGGTGAATACATATCAATTTTAGGGTCTATATTTTATGTGTATTTTGTTTGAAATTATACCAACGTGGTAATGGTTTTATGTTAAAATATAATCATTTATTATAATTGTTTTTGATTAAGTCTCCAATCTTGAAATATTATTATCATGCTCTCATTAATTATCATGAATTATATTCTCCTATAGTTGTTGATTTTATTTTTTGATAATATTACCAATTATCCAATAATTAATATATAAAATAATTTAGAATTGTTTTCCTGAAAGTATGGTTTTTTATGTCTATTGTCACAAAATGATGTTTTTAAAAAACAAATTTATCAAAAAATTGTTTCAAAAAGAATTTTTTAATACCCTATGATTTTAAAATAAATTCTTATCCATTATTGAGTTTTTTTATAGAATATTCTGAATGTAATCATGATGTGATTTTCCCAATAATTCTCAATTGTTGTTTTAAAGTGTTTTTAAAATAAGAAATGGTATTTTTATAGAGAAATGTTTTACATTAATTTTAAATAATTATTTCTATGTTTTCAAGGATTATTTCCAATTAAAAATATTACCCAAATATTTTATAAATTTTAGTTTTATAAATATAATTTCAAATAAGTGTAATTTTAGTCATTAAATTTTCAATGTAATTTTTTTTCAAAATAAATCTCCATATAAGATGACATAATTTGATGTAACTTATGATTTATTTGAGATATGATCAAAGGATACCATTCTCAATATTTCTCTGATTCGTTTATGATGATAATGTTTTTTTGAATCCCATTTTCATTCCTGTGTTATACTATGATAAAAATTTATATAAACCCTTATTCTTTTTCCATGGGATATTAAATGATGAATTTATAGAAAGATTCTAAAACCATTCTATTTTACATATGTATTGATTTGAATAAATGTTTATAAAACCCATTTCATTTCATGGGTTATAATATAACGATTTTTCAGGATATTTTGGACCACATACATATTATTTTGAATATGTGAGGGGTGATACCTATATATCCCTCCACAAATTGGATAAATAATGATAAATAATGAGTAAATATGTTATACATGAACCTAATTACTTCCCAATAATGTTATTTCTGAACCTGATCACACATTGAGAATGTTATTCATGTACCTAATTAAATGTTTATAATGTTATGTATGAACCTGATTATATTATCAAGAAGATATGTGTGGAATTGGATTTCACGTCCAAAATGTTATGCATAGACATGGTTTAATGTCTATAAGTTTGGGTGAGGGTATGATTCCATGTATTTAACATAATATTTATAAATTTTTCTAATTAAACAAGTTCACAATTTTCAAAGATAATGTGTATGTCAAAAATATATGTCTTATGACATTGTTATGTTCTCATGGATGATTCCTTTTTATTTATATTTGATTTATGCCTTATGAATTGACGATCATTATTATATGACTAAATAATTTTATCTTTTATAATAAGGGTATGGGTTTTATATGTTATTCTATAATTATCATACCCTTATGATCATGTTATGGTTGTATATTTCTCTTGATTAACCTTACATAGTATATGAGATCACACATTCTTATTTTTTTCATTCCCCAGGTTATAATGAATGGATTTAATTAGGGTTTACCAATAAATACTACTAAAGGGGAATATCTTGGTGGGAGATTTTGAAGATGGTTCATGAAATTATATGATTATAAACCTAGTATCTTAAGGCACAATACTCTTATTGTTCTTTGGCATGCTTGTTTTAATGTATTGATTATTCATATAAAAATACATAATATCCATGTATTAAATTCCTGGTTCAATATAGATGGTATCAGTTTATAGGTTTAGAAATCCTTTGAAAATATGGAAGAGAAAAGCTTATTGAAATCCATAGGTAGTTTTAAAATAATATATCTAGTGAAATTTATATAGATAAGCACAATAATTGTGCAATGTATTGGAAAATATCCTAAATTTTTTAGAAGGATTGAGTGAGTTGAAACCTAGAAATTACGTCCAGGTATGCATACTACAAGTGAATGTGGTATAGAAAATAGGTACCTAGGAATAATAACTCTAAATTGGTATCATGTATATGGACTCAATCATCACAAAGTGCATGAAAATAAACCTGTATGCACACTTGGTTTGAAACTCCATGTGGATATTATTTGTAAATTCCAAAACACATTATGATCCATCATGAAGAATTTAAATATATGGTGAATATGAATGGACTAAGATACACTTATGGTGTCATATATTATAAATAGATTGTATTGATTTAGAAACCTTATATTTAATTCATCCTGATTATGTAGTTCCCTATTCTAACTGTTCATCCTTACATTATTTTTTTTGTTTTTATTCAATGGATGAAAACTGAAGGAACCATGCTAATTACGAATGAAAAATGCAATGAGAAGATTTTCATCTGGAGAAAAAGAATGTTATTAAATCGTAAAATGAAAAAAACTGTTGCTATACTCACACTATATTCTCAATAAATGACCCATGATGGACTTACAAATGAGGAAATGATGGAAAAATGGTATGTTTATTCGTCCATAAGGATAATCCAACCTTATTTCAATGGTTTTGATGTTCCTCTTGTTGATGAATACTTAATCCATACAACTGTCCAAATATTTTCTATTATACAGTGTTCGAATCATGAAAAATACATTTTTGGTGTCTATTATTTAGAAGGTGATAATGATAAATAGTGTAATCTTACTAATACAAGGAAATTAGATGATTTTGATTCTATGAAGGGGGTGAGTTTAGAAGCCTATTATTTAATATGTAATTTACTCGTATTCTTATTAAAAAAATGTAGAAGGAATATTCATGATTATGTATAAGGATAATGAATATTTTGGTACATATGAATAAAGTTTTACAATAATTGGGAGATACTATTTAGGAGTTATAATTTCCCATTAATGTAAGGTTGAACAATTATTTAATGGCTTGAAAGCAAATCTATGAAGGTATTTAGACATATCAAACTTTTTATCCTATAAAGAATTCATTCCATGTGATATAAATTTTGAAATGGAAGCTATAAATCCTTTATGTTCTACGGATAATAAAAGTAAAATGTTTTTCCATTGAAAATCAAATAACATGTCACATGGAGGGAAGAAAAGGTTTTAAACACCTATATTCCAAAACAAAGGGGGAATGAAATTTGGTGAGTTTCTGAAAGGAACTAGAATGTGTTTATTGTAAAGGATGCCTAAGAATTGGAAAAAATAATATAGAAGTGATTTGAAGAAGCCGTACAATTAAATGAATAGAGAGAGAGAGAGAGATCAATATAATTCACTAACCAAAATATAGTCATTCATGTGAAAGGATATTAATAATTATGAAAATCAGTTCCCCAATCTATGGGATAATGTGGATGATAAACCAAAAAATATTTTATAAAAAAGTAAAAAGTGAATGCTTATGAAATCATGGTGGATAAATTGAATAATGATAATTATGGAACACTTACCCTCCTTTTCATAGTGGGGAAATCATGTTTGATTTTTTATGAATTAGTTATATGAATATGTTATTGTTTAACAATTATTGAAATTTCATGAAATTATCTTCCTCTACATTGATTCTCGAATAATGAAATAAAATTTTATATTCTAATAAAACCAAGATGAACCCAATCATCCAATGAAAAAGTTTTTTATAAGATAATAGAATATATAAGTAATAAATAGTGAACTAACATTTGGATGTGTATATGTCTCTATGTAAGATTAAATATAATGTTCTGGATACCATAATGGTTTTATGTTTTTAAGGTTTATCAGTTGTTCAAATTCATTGATAACCCTTTTTTAGATTTATGTGATGGTATTTTATAATGATTGAGGGTATTTTAAGAGTCATTTACTTCAACACACCATTTTTTTTCATGAAAAGTATATTTAAGGATGAATTCATTTTTATACAGATATGATAAATGGTATAGGTAACCACCAGGTTTTAGCATTTCATTGATGCTGAGACAATTATGGAATATAATTGATCACCTTGAATAGTTTTCACAATTCTTTATTACTAGAGAATATTTTTTATGGATAAACCTTCCAAAAAATACATAAATGAATTTTTATGGTTGCATGGGGTGAGAAATAAAATTATATATACTTGATACACAAATTTTACCATAATGGTTTGGAAAATTTTTCCATAAAATATTGATACAACATTGAGTTTCAGAATAATGTATCATACATAGATAGATGACCAGTTAATAGTAACAATTCGAACCATAGAGGATATGATAAGATCTTGTTCTTTGGAATTCAATGGTGGTTGGGACCAACACCTTCATTAAGTTGTTTTTTCTTGCAACATCATTATTCAATCGATAATTCCCATAACTCTTTATGAAGAAAATTATGGTAATATGTGTATAACTCTAACACATTTGAATGATTATGTATAAATAATACTATTTGGACTCGACCAAGTTGATGATATGGAATAGAATTTATGGGTCATATTATAATGATAATAATCAATGCGATTTAGGATTCCATGTTGGTGAGATGGTATTTCCATGTTATTCATTATAAAATAAAGAATGAAAAAATAATCCCTATTTATATCAACCCCTTTTAAATTCATGATCACATTGGGATTGTATCTTACCAATTGTAACCTCTACCAAAACAATCTCATGTTCATGATGTGTTCAATGTGTCTCCCTTGATTAAGTATATACCTAATGAATCACATGTACTCAAATGATAGGTTATATAATTGGTTAATTATCTTGATTATATGATATACTTAGTTGATATTCTAGATCGAACATAGAAGGTACTAAAAAACAAGATCTATTCTTAATAAATGTTTTATAGAATAACCACCAGCATGAGGAACCAATGTGGGGTCCATGTGATATAATGATGTAGATATATCCTTATATGATGCTATTAAAGTGACACATGTCATGGAAGAAATTCATATTATGGGCGATAAAATGTCTCACCCTAATATTTCTTGAAACATATATTTTAAAATATATTTAATCTTTTCGATGTTTTTCTATTACATTTAACACTGAGTTTATCTTGAATTGTATAAAATAGTTTAAAAAGTGAGAAGCTACTAAAATATTATAATTTAATATGAATATAATAATCATGCCCTTAAAATTTGAAATATGAATAGTAATAAAAAACTCTTAAATATTATTTATATTAGTTTAATATAAAAGAAAAAATATTGATAAAAAATTACTTAATTTTTTGTATATTTTTTATTTTTTAAAAAATACCATATTATTAAAAAATATTCTAAATTATTTTTTTGACCATTAATAATTTTTTTCATTACATTAGAAATTTTATTTTTTTAATCAATAATAATTAAATCATCATGTAAAAATTATATTTAGATAATCTTTGGGATATTTATAAAAAGATTCAATTTTTGATGAATAAATACAAATATTAAAATTTAATTGAAATATTATTTTTAATTAAATATGTTTATAATGTATAATTATTTTAAAAGTTATTAATATTAGATAAATAATAAAACCATTAATGAAATATAGGTCATTGGAATAAATATACTATTTAATTTTTATAAATATTGTTTTAAAACTATATAACATATTCACTTTAAATGACTACATTCTCATCACATATTTGAGATAAATTTTAATTTAAAATTTTATAGTTTATTATTAGAATTTTAAAATATAGATACCATAGTTTTAATAATAATAATTCATATTTTCTAATAAGTCAAAATTATTTTTTAACCATAAATGCTAGTTAAAAAATATAAAAAATCTAGTAACCAAGATTAACGTTAAAACTGGGTTTTGTGTGATACATGCTCTTGTGTTAAAATTAATTTTACATGCACATAAAATTTTTATTATAGAAATGATATTTTATTTTTATAATAATTATGACTTAATTATCTAATACATATATATATTTAATTTTATTCTTAGTGGATATATTACCCAGGTAAATAAAATGAAAAAAGTTATTATGGTAATAACTGAAATAGTAAAATTGAGTAAACATAAAGAATAAGGAATAAAATAACAAAAAAATTTATTTCATTTTCGTCGTGGTTGTTCTTATCAACCATATAATTCATAAAGACCATTAGTGATCAATTTTGGATAAATATTATGTAATAGTGATCTCATAATTTTAAATATAATTGGGTATTTAAAATGATTTCACCCTCTTCAATTACAAAAGGGTAATCAATCCCATCACTTATTCACACCTATGAAGAACATTTTCTATAAGAAAAACCTCTAAAATCACTTCCCAACATCCCTAATCTCATGGTGGAAGAGTAATTTCTATCAAAAATCCATCCTAGGAAGGATTTTATATAATATTATTGATGATACTCAAACAGAGGAAACATTCATCAATGAAATTTTTTTTATTTCTTCCTCCAAAAATTTAAATCAACATTAATACCAAAATATATAACAACCTCAATATATTAAATATCCTGAAATTTTTTCGTGTTAATAGAATGACCTAAAAATATCTCCACTTCAACCAAATGGGATACTAAATCATCATTCAAGTATACAGAGGACTACCATCTCGTGAATCGATGTCAGTTGTTTTTCAATTACAAAATCTCAAGGTTGGAAATAATGATGGTTGTATTGTTTATATATATTATACTAATGATATTAAAGTTATGATATAATTATTATACGACACATACCTTCTTTATTTCTATTTTTTGGAAAAAAGATAGTGTTTCTCAGGTGTACGGTGGAGTACCACCTCGCGAAATGATGTGATTCATTAATACTAAAATGAATGGTAATAAGGATGATATTTAGAAAATTATATAATATATAAACTATGATACTGTTTATGATAGGAAATTGGAAACTATGTTCTTCCATATGTAGAACTAATAATCCCTGTTAATGATGTATTTTCTTATCTATCGCAAAATTATATGAATTACTCTAAATACATATATAATGAATATATAAGTAATTTTTTTTCATCTTTATAAATATGGATATGATGGAATTATTGTTGGATCTGAATCTATGGATTACACACAAGAGGGGGGGTGAATTGTGTCTTTTCAAAATTATTACAATCTCTTCAATTTAGACAAATTCTGTCCACTATGCTTTTGCACGATTAAATATGCAGCGGAAAAAGTAAAAGCATGAACACACGGATGTATAGTGGTTCGGGGAACAGAAGGCCCCTAGTCCACTCCACCAACGCTCAAATCCACGAGCATGGCGATTTTCACTATCTGGTCCTCGTTTCCACAGACCTGTCCACAACTGAGTACAGGCAGTTGACACCTTTACAAGTTTCAGGCAAACACAGCCTTCCTGGTTCAAACACGAACCCACACAGCTTAGAACGAGAAGTTGATCACTCAAGAATAAAAAGGGTTTCGATAAAGAAAACACTTCTCCAGTTGTTCTTCACAATTGCAACATAATGCAATTGATAGTAGATAGATCGTCGTCTTCAGAAAATAAAGATCTGTAATCAAAACAGTTCTGAGTCGATCCAGTTGCAATAGATATTACCAGAAACTTCACAACTTCAGCAGCAGTAGATTCACAACAGATAGTCGATGTAGAACACGTGAATCTGCTATCAAGATCTTTCTTCGATAATAAAGGTTTTACACTTCTTCTCGATCACCAGAAAAAAACGCCTTTACACAGTCTCTGTTTCTTGCTTGCTAAAAAATCAATCTATATATATTTCATACACTTTCCGGTGAATATATATATCCGAAGATTCCAAGATAGAACATATATATTCAAATCTGAGAAAATATTCCGCATAAACAGATCCATGAAAATCTCCTTTAGATTCGCAATATTAAATGAAATAACAGAGCCATTGTAACTCCCCTGAAGAATCGGCATAAAAAGCTCTGTTTAAATCAATCAGTAGTCCGTTGAAAATCGTCTTTGATTCAGTAAAAGTCGTATTTAAGAATCGGCTCGAAATCCGCTTAATAATCCGCCTGTTTGACCAATGCAAATGGAAATATCATCTGTCAAAAATATCCCGACGCCAAACGTAGGGTTTATGACGTGGCTCCAAACGTAGGGTTCACAAACATAAGGTTCAGAAACGTAAGGTTGAACATATATACTTTCTCTTCAGCATTCAAACGTAGGGTTGATCATCCATACTTTGTCTTGCTTCAACTCTCCAAAGAACGTACGGTTGATTATAAAAGTAAGGTTGATGATCCATACTTTTGAGAAACAAACTCAACACTGAAAACTAACGTACGGTTTCTCTTCCATACTTTTCCAACAACAAAAACGTAAGATTCCTTCCAAACGTAATGTTCTTCTTCCATACTTTTCAACAACGTAAGGTTCCTTAACCATACGTTTCAAGATAACGTAAGGTTCCTTAACCATACGTTTTCTTTTAACATAAAAAGTAAACTTTTCATCCATACGTTACGTTCATCAACGTAGGGTATGAACAGTGATTCCAGTACGCGCTAAAACTGATCTCGCGCTACAGTGATTCTAGAACGCGCTAAAATTGATCTTGCGCTAAATGAAGTATAAAATCTCGTTGTATGAAATAAATAAATGAAATAAATTCCTGCAAAATACTCAACGAAATAATTAGTAAATAATTAAGGGTATTTGTGAGCATCAAAATCATCATAAAGAGACAGAGTATTATTTAAAATAATCTCCCCCTTTAAAAAACATTATTTTGAATTGTTTGAAAACAATACATTGCTCAACAATCTCCCCCTTTTTGATGATCACAAAACCCATAAAATAATAGAACTAATTTAATTGCAATCTTTATTGAAAAATTAGTTTTATAAAATTTTAGAATTTTGAAAGGATTAAAACAATATTTAACTATAATAAAATATCTCCCCCATAAAAACAAATTTCCAGCTAAAAATAGATAAAAGATAAATGTCGTATATATCCAAATTCTCCCATATATCCAAATTTATTCATAGGAAACAAATGAATTTAAATGTTGTGTTCATCCAAATTCTCCCCCTTTTGTGATATCAAAAAGAATGAAAAATTACGGATTTGAACACATTCAATATTGCACTGAACTATAAGTAAATGCTATAATTAACTGTGTATGAATAAGTGAATTTGTTATACTGGCTAACGTAATCATAAATCAATAAACAACAAAACAAAAAAGAAATAAGAAAAGAATTTTCATTCACAAGCTGTTATATATAAACGATTGTGATATACAGAGGAATCAAGGTTCATAGATAAGACAGGGAAAAAAGGTGTCTATCTCCTTTGAATCGCGGTCTTGATCTCTGTAAACTATTCTCTGAGCCTCTTCATCATCCCATCTCCTAACTTGATGATAAGATCTCTTTTCTCTTAAGTCATATGAATATCTTCAATCAAATTAACTCTGAAAAACTCATGCATTCTTTCTTCTTTTTCAACAAAAAGAGCCAGTTTTTCTGATAACTGATTCAAAAGAATCCTAATCGGTTGCTCTCCAGATGTCAACTGACCCACTAAAAATTTCTGATTATCTAGCAAAACTGACAAAGGGGCACTATTACACTGAAGATCGTGTAATCTGTCACTCATATTGCTCATTGCTGCAGTAATTTCTTGAAATCTTCGAATCAAATCAGGTGAAGAGCCTGATCCACTCACAGCACTGTTTGCAACAGATTCAAATTTATTATCCATGTAAATCTTCAACTCAGACAAATCATCTTTCTTTACCATCTCTGATTTTAACTGATCAACAGCATGCAGCATATCAGTCTTAAACAGATCTACTTCTTGTCTTGAAACAGTACATTCTTTCAGCTTCTGAAACTTCAACTGCTCTAAGTTCATAGAATTTCTGAGACTAACATTCTCAGATTCTAACTGAGAGATACGCTTGTACAGATCAACAACTTCTTCTTTTCTCGAATCAGAGGCACCCTGTGCTCGATTCTCATGTCCAGAATTAGGTTGATGAAGCAAGGCAAGTGGTAAAGAATCTGCATCTGATTGTTCTTTGTCCTTGTCCTGACAAGGTTGATCCACTGAACTAGCTTTTGAAGCCTGAAACTCTTCCACTGAAAAATCTTCCTGAAGTACCTCTGTATTGGCTTCAAAAGTATGTTCATCATGAACAGTAGTCTCTCTGACTTCTACTGAATGGTCAAGAACAATATATTCATGTAAATCTTGAGGTCGGGCCACTTCTTCACCAGGCACTGCCTCCACAAGTTGTTCTTGTTGAATTACTTTTTCAACAGCCACAGCAGCAGATTGAGGTTCTTTTTGAGTTTCTGTTTGAGCTGTTGGTTCCTCTATCGGTGCAGTATGCTCCACAACAGCTTCTCTCACAAATGAATAAGAAATTACCGGTTCAGAGGATTTCAAGGCAGGAGAGATTATTTCTTCATCAATTGACCTCTTCCTTCTAGATTGAAGTCCTTCTTGACTTCTCTCTTCCTCAACTTCCTCCATCTCAAAACGAATTCTCCTTGCCACTGTACTAACTCTCGATTCTGCTTGTCCCTCCTTGGACTTAGCCGGTTGAGCCTGAGCACTCTCCGAGTTTTCCTCAGCTCCAACAGGTAAGAGTTTTCCTTTAATTGTGCTCCATAAGTATCCTACCTTCCTCAAAGTTCCAGCATTAAAAACATTACTGTGGTAAAATTTCACCCCAGCATCTACCAATCTGATCATTCCTCTTTTAAACAAAAAAAAAGAAATGAACCTTCCATAAGGGAAAAAGGTCATTCTTGCTTCACTCTGACAGAAGTAACTCAGATATCTTATCATAAACCGAGGAAAATTAAACTTAATATCACACATCAGAAGATACATTATGTACATGTCAGGATATAGGATTTTCTCCATCTCAGCCATTCTTGGTGCTAAACCAGTCTGAACAAATTTTACCAAAATTTTCTGATCAGGCTCCAAATCCTTAATAAACATTTTCTTTATCACTCTGGTTCCAAACAGAAAAGACATAATGTCTTCAGACTTATGTACAGAATCTCCAATATTCCGTAAATCAAAATGAAAAACTCCTTCATGAGGGCAGTTAAGAATTTGACTTATCTCTACAGATGATATCGAAAAGTCCTTATACTCTATTTGAGCCAATAAACTATCCTCCGTATCTCCAAGGCTAAACTGAACAGTTCTAAAGAAATGTCTCATTTCTGCCTCATATAGAAACTCAGAATTTTCACTATTAAAAGCTTGCTCAAGGCTTTGAAACGACAACACTTGCTTCAACAGTAAATTAGTTTCAAACAGCCACTCTAAATATATGACATTACCTTGCAGTATTTTCTGACCAACGACTTTAGGTTTCTTTGCAGCACTGCTCTCGGCTTCATCTGGACGCTTAGTCTTTGCCATTCCAACAACGATTTCGGAAGGTTCGAAAGTTTAGGGATTGAAGATTCAGAAAAGGGTTTTGGAGCAGATGTGCGGTTTTAGGTTTTCGAAAGGGTTTCCGAAAAAGGTGAAGGAGTTTAGAAGGTGAAACGGTTCTGACAGCCTTGATTCCCGTGTAATCACTAATCATTACTTTTATTTAAAACAAAATAAAATTACTTATAGCGGGAAACAGAAATTAAGCAGAATTTGAAAACAGAATAAGATTTAAAAAAAACTATTTAAAATTAAATAAACCTAACTCCCCCTTAATAAATTCAAACCTTTCCGTGGGAAGTGGTTTAGTAAAAATATCTGCTAATTGATTTTCTGTATTTACAACTTCTAAAAATATATCCTTTTTAAACACATGATCTCTTAAAAAGTGATGTCTTATATCAATGTGCTTAGTTCTAGAATGACTAATATGATTTTTTGAAATATTAATTACACTAGTATTATCACATAAAATAGGAGTATTATTGAAATTTAATCCAAAGTCCATAAGAGTGTTTTTAATCCACAACACCTGTGCACAGCAACTACCTGCAGACACATATTCTGCCTCGGCTGTTGACAGGGCAACTGAGTGTTGTTTCTTACTAGACCATGATACTAAAGACTTTCCTAAAAAGTGACATGTTCCTGAAGTACTCTTCCTATCTAATCTACAGCTTCCAAAGTCAGCATCTGAATATGAAATTAAATTAAAATCAGAGGTTTTTGGATAAAGCAGAGATTGATAAATAGTACCTTTTAAATATTTATAAATTTTTTTAACAGCAGTTAAGTGGGATTCTTTGGGATTTGATTGAAATCGAGCACAAAGACATACTGAGTACATTATATCTGGTCTACTTGCAGTAAGATATAACAAACTACCAATCATACCTCTATATAACTTGTTGTCCACTGATTTTCCAGTTTCATCCAAATCAAGTTTTATATTAGTACACATAGGAGTTGTAAATGGCTTGCTGTTTTCATGTCCAAATTTCTTAAGTAAATCAGTAATGTATTTGCATTGATTTAAAACATTTCCAAAATCTTTTTGAAATATTTGAAGACCCAAAAAGAAATTTAATTCTCCCATCATACTCATTTCAAATTCTTTTTGCATTAATTCTGAAAATTCATGACAAAGAATTTTATTGGTTGATCCAAAAATTACATCATCAACATAAATTTGTACCAACAAAACATTATTTTTCACAGTTTTCTTAAAGAGTGTTGGATCTGCTAGTACAACAGTAAAATCATTTTTCAGAATAAAAAACTTAGTCTTTCATACCAAGCTCTAGGTGCTTGTTTAAGGCCATAAATAGCTTTAGTATGTTTGAAAACAGAATCTGGTTTTTGAGAATTTTCAAAACCAAGAGGTTGCTCAACATAAACTTCCTCCATTAAATAACCATTTAAAAAGGCAGATTTAACATCCATCTGAAATAATTTAAAATTCATATAAGATGCATAGGCTAAAAGGATTCTAATGGCTTCTAACCTAGCTAATGGTGCAAAGGTCTCATCATAATCTATTCCTTCTTCTTGATTATATCCTTTAGCTACTAATCTTGCTTTATTTCTAGTTATTATCCCTTGATCATCCTGTTTATTCCTAAAGACCCATTTAGTTCCTATTACTGGATAATCATGTGGTCTTTCAACTAATTCCCAAACCTTATTTCTCTTGAACTGGTTCAATTCATCCTGCATTGCTATTACCCAGCTCTCATCATCTAAGGCTTCTTCTATGGTCTTAGGTTCTTGTTGGGATAGGAAAGCAGAGAATTCAACTATGTTTCCAAGGTTTCTTCTAGTTTGAATACCAATCTCTAAGTCACCTATCACAGATTCTAAAGGGTGACTCTTTAAGGTTCTAGACTGTCTAGGCATTACCTTCAAGGTTCTTCAGTGTCATGTTCTTCTAAACTGGACTGAATTTCTTTTATATCATTTTCAAAATCATTCTTTAAATTCTCAAGTCTCAATTTTTCATTAGAATCAGGTTCATCTATTTGTTCTATCCTTTTCTCAAAAGGATAAGATTCATCAAATTTCACATGAACTGATTCTTCAACAATCCTTGACTTTTTATTATAGACTCTATAAGCTTTGGAGGTTGCAGAATATCCTAAGAAAATACCTTTATCAGATTTTGGATCAAATTTACCAAGATTATCTTTGGTATTCAAGATGTAAACCTTGCATCCAAAAAACTTTAAAGTAATTTACTTTAGGTTTTCTGTTATTCCATAGTTCATAGGGTGTCTTTATCAAAATAGGTCTTATTAAAATTATATTCATTATATAACAAGCTGTATTAACAGCTTCTGCCCAGAAATATATAGGTAGGCTATATTCATTTAACATAGTTCTAGCCATTTCTTGAATAGTTCTATTTCTTCTTTCTACAATCCCATTCTGTTGAGGTGTTCTTGGAGCAGAGAAGGTGTGTTTAATACCCATGTTTGAGCAAAAGGAATTAAATTCCTGGTTCTCAAATTCTCCACCATGATCACTTCTCAATGAGATTATATTAAAACCTTTTTCATTTTGAATAGATTTACAAAAACCTTCAAATAAACTAAAAGCTTCACTTTTAAATTTTAAAAAGAAAATCCAAGTAAATCTAGAATAATCATCAACTAATACATAAACATATAATTTACTAGCAAAACTTGCTACTCTTGAAGGTCCAAACAAATCCATATGGATAAGTTCTAGAGGTTTAGTTGTAGCAACTTTATTAACAGATTTGAATGATGATTTGTGTTGCTTGCCAAGCTGACATGCATCACAAAATCTGTCATTTTCAAATTTGAGACTAGGAAAATCAGAAACTAGATGTTTCTTAGATAATTTATGTAAAGCATATATATTGCAATGACCAAGTCTTCTATGCTAGATCCATGATTCACCTATATTAGCAGTTAAGCAGTTTACTTGTTGTTTACACAAGGAATACAAATCCAAAGTATAAACATTATCAGTTCTGGGTGCTCTAAACTTAAACAGTTTATCTCTAGAAACAGTACAACTATTGTTAGTAAAATCAACAGTGTATCCATCATCACAGAGTTGAGAGATACTTATCAGATTGTGTTTTAACCCTTGTACATAAAGTACTTTGTTGATTGAGACTGTCTCTGGATCTCCAACTGTTCCAATACCAATAATCGTTCCTTTGGCATTGTCACCAAAGGTGACAAGTCCTCCTTCCTTCCGAGTAAGTGAAGAGAAATTAGCTGAAGTTCCACTCATGTGTCTTGAGCAGCCACTGTCCATATACCATATTTCTTTCTTTCTTTGGTGACCTGCTACCTGCAAAGACATTTAAACAAATTGCTTTGGTACCCATATTTTGTTGGGTCCAGGAGTGTTAGCAAGCAGTGATCTGGGTATCCAGATTTGCTTTGTTTTCTTAAAATTGATTGAATCATATAGATCATTGGAAATATAAGCTTTCTTAATTCCACATATTTGAGGTTGTCTTAGAAAACAGTTTTTAGCTATATGAACTTTTGTTCCACAGAAGTTACAAATAACCTGTTTAGTGCTAGGAACAAAATAATTTTTGTATAACTTAGGTTTTTCTCCTTTACTTCCAACTCCAAACCTTTCCTTTTTAATTACAGTTTTTCCAAGTATCTCATTTAAGGTGTTTTCTCCTTTTATAAAAACTAATGCAACCTTTTTATAAGATTCTACTTCATCCTGTAGAGTTTTTATTTTTGATTCAAAATTAATTTTATTTGAGTCAGCAGAGTTGTATTTGTCAATTAATTCCTTATGTTTTTTTAGCAAAGTATTTCTCTCATCTGAAATAGCTTTATACAAGTTCTTTATAGATTTATATTTTTTAAATAATGAGTCATACCTTTCTTCAAGCATATTGCAGTAAGCTGCAAGTTTTTTATTTGATAAGCTTGTTTCAGAATTTGATTCATTATTTGAGTCAGAGGAGTAGTATGAGTGTACCTCATCAGTTTCAGCCATGAAACACATATTTGATTTTAAATTGGCTTCCTCCTTCTCTGAGCTTGATTCAAAAGAATTACTTGAGTCTTTAGAAACACTCCAAGTAGCTTTCATAGCTTTCTTGTCTTTCTGCTCATAATCATCTCTTTTGAAGAATTTCTTCTTCTTTGCATCTTTCAATTTTGGGCAATCCGGTCTGATATGTCCCATCTTTTTGCATTCATAACATCTCACTTCCTTGATATCCGTTTTGAAGGATTTCTTGAAGTCTTTCTTCTTACTGTAGAACTTTCTGAATTTTCTGGCTAGCTGAGCCAATTCTTCATCCGAATTTGAAGAATCAGAGCTTTCTGATTTAGCACTTACTTCTCTGTTCTTCATCTTTCTATCCTTTTGTTGAGAAGTCACTTTCAAAGCAGTATTTTCCCTTTTTATGTAGACTTTATGCTCATTTACCTCATCTTGCATTTCAGCCTCGTACATCATCAATGTACCAATCAGCTCTCTCATAGTTAGATCTTTAACAGAAGTTGATTGTCTGATTGCTGCAGAGATTCCATTCCATCGAGTAGGAAGTACTCTCAGTACCTTTAACGCTTGATCAGCCTGCTTGATTGGTTCTCCTAGAGATGTTATATTATTGACAATTTCTGTCAATCTTCCATTCATCTGAGTGATGCTCTCTCCTTCAATCATTCTGAAAGTATCGAATTTTAATTTAGCAGTTGCATATCTCATCTGTCTTACATTTTCTGTTCCTTCATAAGCAACAACTATTGTTTGCCACATTTCATATACAGTCGGGCATTGAGATACTCTGTTAAATTCATCCGGTCCTATACCACAGATGATTGCATTCATAGCTTTTGAATTCATGTCATACTCAGCCTCTATATCAGCACTCCATGTATCGGGATTTTCAGGAATTTCATAGGGAGTCAGAATCTTTGAATAGACTTTGTAACCAAGATTTTTCAGATAAATAATCATACGTGATTTCCAGCAGCCATAATTATCTCCATTAAAGTAAGGTGCTCTGACCATTGACATTCCCTCTCTCGTATTAGCCATGATACACCATGTATAATCTTTAAATACTTCTTAGCTTGATAAGACTTTAAAAAATAATAAGCTCCTCCTCTGATACCAATTGTTGGATCTGAATCTACGGATTACACACAAGAGGGGGGGTGAATTGTGTCTTTTCAAAATTATTACAATCTCTTCAATTTAGACAAATTCTGTCCACTATGCTTTTGCAAGATAAAATATGCAGTGGAAAAAGTAAAAGCTTGATCACACGGATGTATAGTGGTTCGGGGAACAGAAGGCCCCTAGTCCACTCCACCAACGCTCAAATCCACGAGCTTGGCGATTTTCACTATCTGGTCCTTGTTTCCACAGACCTGTCCACAACTGAGTACAGGCAGTTGACACCTTTACAAGTTTCAGGAAAACACAGCCTTCCTGGTTCAAACACGAACCCACACAGCTTAGAACGAGAAGCTGATCACTCAAGAATAAAAAGGGTTTCGATAAAGAAAACACTTCTCCAGTTGTTCTTCACAATTGCAACAGAATGCAATTGACAGTAGATAGATCGTCGTCTTCAGAAAATAAAGATCTGTAATCAAAATAGTTCTGAGTCGATCCAGTTGCAATAGATATTACCAGAAACTTCACAACTTCAGCAGTAGTAGATTCACAACAGATAGTCGATGTAGAACACGTGAATCTGCTATCAAGATCTTCCTTCGACAATAAAGGTTTTACACTTCTTCTCGATCACCAGAAAAGAACGCCTTTACATAGTCTCTATTCCTTGCTTGCTAAAAAATCAATCTATATATATTTCATACACTTTCCTGTGAATATATATATCCGAAGTTTCCAAGATAGAACATATATATTTAAATCTGAGAAAATCTTCCCCATAAATAGATCCATGAAAATCTCCTTTAGATTCGCGATATTAAATGAAATAACAGAGCCGTTGTAACTCCCCTGAAGAATCGGCATAAAAAGCTCCGTTTAAATAAATCAGTAGTCCGTTGAAAATCGTCTTTGATTCAGTCAAATTCGTATTTAAGAATCGGCTCGAAATCCGCTTAATAATCCGCCTGTTTGACCAATGCAAACGGAAATATCGTCTGTCAAAAATATCCCGACGCCAAACGTAGGGTTGATGACGTGGCTCCAAACGTAGGGTTCACAAACGTAAGGTTCACAAACGTATGGTTGAACATATATACTTTCTATTCAGCATTCAAACGTAGGGTTGATCATCCATACTTTTTCTTGCTTCAACTCTCCAAAGAACGTACGGTTGATTATAAAAGTAAGGTTGATGATCCATACTTTTGAGAAACAAACTCAACACTGAAAACTAACGTACGGTTTCTCTTCCATACTTGTCCAACAACAAAAACGTAAGATTCCTTCCAAACGTAATGTTCTTCTTCCATACTTTTCAACAACGTAAGGTTCCTTAACCATACGTTTCAAGATAACGTAAGGTTCCTTAACCATACGTTTTCTTTTAACATAAAAAGTAAACTTTTCATCCATACGTTACGTTCATCAACGTAGGGTATGAACAGTGATTCCAGTACGCGCTAAAACTGATCTCGCGCTACAGTGATTCCAGAACGCGCTAAAATTGATCTTGCGCTAAATGAAGTATAAAATCTCGTTGTATGAAATAAATAAATGAAATAAATTCCTGCAAAATACTCAACAAAATAATTAGTAAATAATTAAGGGTATTTGTGAGCATCAAAATCATCATAAAGAGACAGAGTATTATTTAAAATAATCTCCCCCTTTAAAAAACATTATTTTGAATTGTTTGAAAACAATACATTGCTCAACAATTATGACCAATGTAATAGGTCTAAAAATGATGTATCAAAACATATATTGAAAACGAAGCGGTTATTACTAAAAATAGAATGCTAACATGGAATTGTTAATAAATCGGAAATAAAAGGTCAGAAAGAAATATTATATAGAATGATATATAATAATATCTTTATTAAATATATTTATAATGAAATTATATTTATTATATATGAGGATTGAATGTGTACAAAGTAATTCAATACCTAAGGTAAATGATTTCTATTATCTCTTTTATTTGTGGGAGTTATATAAAAATTCAATAATAATTTATTGTGTATAGTGTATATACTACCCCTTTTATATTTTTTATAATTAATAAACTAATTTTAATGATATTTAATGTTTTACTGGATGTTATGATTTAATGAAAATAATGATTAAAAAGATTTCTAAAGCATTAATTGATTTCTGTATCATCATTATTTTATTTGAGACAAAATCCATATTAAACCAATTTTTTTAATTTTATGTATATATTTATCAAGAATGTATTTTATGATTATTTTAATGAAAATTATGGGTATTAAATATCCAATTTTGAATGTATCTTTCATGGATTTTATTCTAAAATTGGTAGTAATGTTGTAATGGTTTTATGTTAGAATCTTATTGTTTGTCGTAGTAGTTTATAATTAAGCATCCAAAGTTGAAATCGATATTATATCTATCTTGAATTAACATGAATTCTACTATCCTAGGTATATTAATGATATTTTCAGGTAATAATCCAATTTTACATTATTTGTTACTTAAAATAATTGAGATTTTTTTTTAAAAATCATTATTTATTTTTCCCTCAGTTGGGAATCCATTTTGGTTTTCCAAAACCATGTTTTCTATTTTTTGTAAAAAAAATTTTATTATCCTTTGATGATTTTTAAAATAAATTTTTCCGATTTGGACAATTTTTTTTAAATTTTATTTAAATAAATCATCATGTTGTTTTCCAAATAATTATCATTTGGAGTTTTCTAAATGTGTTTTCCCAATTAAATTTTTATTTTTATCTAGAAATGTTAAAACTTATTTTTAAAGGAACAATTAAATTTTTTAAAATGTTTTTTTCATATAAAATGATTAAAAAATATTTAATAATTTATTGTTTTAAATATTTATTTTCAATGATGTTACATTTTCTCAATAAATATTCCAGGTGAATTTTTTTTTCTAAATAATTCTTCATCATATAAAATATCATTTATTTTCAATTATTATTTTTTGTTTATAGGAACTATGGATACCATTATTATTCATTATTTGATTGTTTTATGATGAAAAAGTGTTTATGAAACCCTCTTTTTCTTCCATATGAAATATAATGAGAAAAATTATTATTATAGCATTTTCTTTTTCAGTGGTTTATTATATTACAAAATGATAAAATGATTATAAATCCTATATATTTTATATAGATTATGATATGATAAATTTCTATCAATCTAATTTCATTTCATGTGTTTGGATATGATTAATTTTTAATGATATTGTCAAACACATAGGTATTATATTAATTATGTGATGGGTGGGCCTGTATCTCCCTCCAATTAATTGGGTAATGAGGTATAAATCATGAGTAAATATGTTTTACGTGGACCTGATTAAATGTTCAAAATAAAATTCTTCAACTTGATTATATGATCACAATTTTATGACTGAACCTCATTCCATATTTACAATGTTATGCATGAACCTTATTATACTTTCATAATGTTACCTGTAGACTTTGTTTTCATGTTCCTCAGGTTATGCGTTGACTTAGTATATTGTCCATATGTTTATATGGGGGCCTGAATTTATGTTATTAAAACAATTTTTCACCTTTTTATTTATTCATGTTCAAAATGTTCTAAGATGTTATGTATAATTTTTTTTTCTTATTCTAATGTTATTTTCCCATGGATCACATTATTTTATTTCCATATGATTCATGTTTTATGAGCATCCAATCATTATTCCATGAATCAAAATTTTTATTTGTGATACGAAGGGTATGGTTTTAATATGTTATTATCTAATTATTATTGCATTTTGATGAAATTATATTTATGTATTTCCCTATTTTATCCTTATGAATCATTTGATCTCAACCTTTCTTATGTTTCCTTTCCTAATGTTATGAAGAATTGATTTTAGGTAGGGTATGTTTTTGAAGATAATTATAGGATATTATCATTATATGTGATTTTGGTTATCATTTAACAAATTAGAGGATTTTTTACCATCTATATAATGGTAATGAATCATTACTGTCTTTAGTTTTGTGTTTGGGAAATATATTAAATGTTCATTTAAAAAAATTTAATTTCCTTATATAAGAATCCTAGTTCACTATTAGAATTTTTCTATTTTAAATACCTCTAGTTATTGTTAATGCCTTTTATGTAGAATGTTTGTGAACATACATTTCCATTCCTTCTATACTTATTTTTAATCAAAGACTTCAATAAATGAAATAATTATATATTATCCTTAAAATAAAATAGTGTAATGGTTATAAGATCACTAATAACTAGTTTACAATTCATATATATGTTTTCCTTATTCATATAAATGATCATTAATTATAAACATTCCCAATAATATATTATTTTATTAAAATATTCCATATTCTTAACTATCTAAATTCATTATTTATATTTAAATAAATAAAATTTCATTTTCAGGTTCAACTAGTTTTTGATACTTTTGGGTATGTGTTTTCTCTCCATAAAATTTGAGAACATATTTTAATTATTCTATAAAATCACACTATATTTATAATATTTTTACAAACAATGTGGAATAATTCAATAATATTGGTGGTTTATTCTCTTCCATTCTTCAATGAAGATGTGTGTGACCTTTTCTTCAAGGGTAATACCTTACTATTTCATAGAAAAGAAATCATGAACATCACATTTTCACATGTTTATAATATTAATCATGTAAATTTTCTCCACCTAAATTTTAGAGATAGATACGGTATATCAATGTTTGGAATTACTTTCCAAATAGATATTTCAAGTTGAAATTGAATCCTTAGGTGTTATGGGTGGAACCATACAACATTCATTTTAGGGATTCATAGAGAAATTAATGTAACCTTGTACATGTGAAAAAAATGTTCATCATAATGGATGCAATGAATAAATATTTATACATCTCAAAATTGTTTTTGGAGGCCCATATGACCACCAAAATAGTATAGAAATTAATATCGATGAGTGTTTATTTAGTGGTGATGAGAATCATCTTCCCCATAGAGTGTGGGACAACTGAAATGGAAATTGAACATGTGATTAAATTACATTCCCATGCACGCATCCTAGGATATGATTTCATTTTTTGGAATCTAATTATTTATTTTAGTCATTATCTCTTGATAACACATATACACACATGTAGGTAAATAAAATAAAATAGGAAAATATTGTCATTTACGTAGATGAACAACTTATATATGGAAAATAATATTTTTTTTATTCAAATGAGATACCCCACATCACAATCAATATCTATGACTATTAAAGTGACATATGACGATCATTCACTGATATTACGACATTTTTTACTAATATTATATACATTACACAAACACAGACCTAATGAACATAAAATTTTAGGGCGTCCGGAAAATTGGAATCACAAACACAGGTAAATATATGAGATAAACCATCTCCCACAATGTTCTTTCAAAACTAGAACCCTTTGTAAACATATCATATATAATATATCTCTTTATATTATTGGAAATAAAAACCTTAGAATGTGTTAGCTCTGAAGCCTTATATGAGAAAAAAATATAATTATGAAATACACGACCATAAGGGTATGAGAACAAGATAATATCAATTCAAAACCATTCCCTTTATATTAAATATAATAATCATAAGTAATTGAATAAAAATTGGAATTTCATAAGACATTAATTATATGTGAATCAATGATAATGATCCTTGAGAGTATAACATGCGCATAAGATATGGAATTTGGGGAATTCACAACAGCATATAAAAACATTCCCATGATATTCATGGATCAAAATCAAGAGAATCATAATTGAAAAAGTCATTTAATGAACTTGGTTCAGTATATATTATAGCCCAATGTTACTGAACGAGGTTCACTCCCTATTCTAGTCTTATCTTAATACACCGGGTTCACTCATTATTCTAATCATGTCAATATTTTTGATATAAATCATTACAAACTACATTAGAGAGAGATATATTTTATAAACATCACATAAAAAACAATATTTATGAGTTCCACAATATCATAAAACCTTCATCATCTCATAACCCATGAAATGAAATGGGTATCATAAAAATATCATAAGATCATTACCTTCTGAAAATAGATATTTTTTATAATCATTTTATCACTGAATAACCCATGAAATGATAGAGGTTTCATAATAATTTTGACATGGTACAACGCATGGAATAGATAAAGCTTTCATAAACATAATTCTATCAAAAAATAAAACTATAAAAAAATAATATAAATGGTATGCTTGGATAATATCCCTAGTAAGGCATAAATAATACAAAATGATATTATCTTATAAGGAAAATTATATTGACAGATAATTTCAACAATTTTTTGGGGGGAATTATCCTTTCATTATGGATTTTTTTTAAATAGAAAATGTTAGGATTTTTTTTGAAATTACCTTTCAAAAATAATATAGGATGCTTTAAAAATAATTCAAAAAACAATATAACTTCAACTTTTTAATAAAATCATTTTATTTGAAGAGGATATCAATATATCATTTAAAAACATCTCTAAATTTTTTTTTATAAAAATGGTTTTGGAAGAAAAAATTTTTCAGACTAAAGAGAGTTATAAAAATGTATTTTTTGAAACAATATCTTAATTATCATCAGTACCAATGACTGTAATAAGGTAACATTTCAAGAAGATATGATGAAAAATCAAAAGAGAAATAAGTTCATAATATTTTTTGAAAGACGGGTAATATGATTTTACCAGAGGATACATACTCATAATTAATCCTGAGAAATGATGATATTGTAACATGAAATCATAAATAATTTGGAAAGAATTAATCATGATTCCCACAAAGTAATAACCTAAAATTAAACAAATAATATCTCGAGGATGAAAATTTTAATGTTATTACATGGATAAGGGTCTGTATATACACACTATAAAAAAATATAGGTGAAAAAAATAATGGTTATGTTATATATATCGCAATTTTATACCAAAACGTCTTTAATTCCTTCCATGTAATGCATGAATGAATCACATATCATTGTGATCTAGTAGTCCGCTAAATACATGAACGATGTTCTAAAAATCCAAAAAATGGAAAATAACAAGATATATATGATATAATAATCCTTGAATAATAATTAAATAATGAAAATCATAAAAAAAAAAAATAAATACATATTTATTTCCATCCTTGAAAAGAGGTAATAAAAATGTAAAACAACATCATTTCACAATACAATAGTCTGTTGTACAGATGAATAAGGATTTCATAACCCATCTGGGGGATGTTTATATGACTGTTGTTCGTGAACATAACATAAAAAACACATTATATCTAACATAATGATTCCTTTATATAAAAATAAAATAAAAATAATGCAAGGGGTTTTGGGAGAAATAAAATAAAAACCCTCATTGATGAATGTTACCTCTTCTTTGAGTATTCTCCTTAGGTTTGCACTAAGTCCACCCTAAGATGGGTTTATGATAAAATATAAGTAATATAAGATAATGTGATTAATGTTTTCAAGTGATTTGGGTTCATATTTTCCGAACAAAAGAGCTGTGAGGGTGTAAAAAAGAAAGAATACGGGGTGGCATTTTATAAGTGGAGGAGAGGACACACTCCATATTTTTGAAAATAATTCAGTGATCACACGTTTCTTCAATTTCAATGTTGTCCAAATATAACCATTCTGAAAACATAAACGTGTAAGGGTAAAAAAATCGTTATATAATTTTTTAGATAGGTATATAGGTTATTTCTAGCTCCACAATTTTTGTTTAACCGTCGGTAAACTAATTTTTACCTTAACAATGGTAAATAATTTTTTCATGCATTGTGTACTATTTTTTATAAAGAATTATGTTAAATTTTTTAGAAATTATAAATTATATTTATTCTGAATATGAAATCCATTTTTATAAATTAAATTCACACATGTGGAAAAAATTATTCAAATATTAATCCCACATACATGATGAGAAAGCAGGTATTTAGAGTTAAAATAATCAAAAGTGTACAATGTTTTTATATCCAATTTTAATATGGAAGTGATTGCAATATCCTAAATATGATTAATTTATGAATTATTTTACTAATTATAATTATAAACCAACTCAAATTTTAATCTATCTTTTTAAATAAATTAAATGGATATTCACTTCTTAATTAAAATTCAATATTTTTCACTATTCATAAAAAATGAAACTTTTTAGAACAGTCGTGAAAATTCACCCAAATATTATTTTAATTTTTTGAATTTAAAAATGAATATTTTTTAACTAATTAACTACATAAAATTTATAATATTTAATTTTATTATTTCTCACAAAAAGGCATTAAACCATTTTTTTTTGAAAATAACATTTTTGAAACATATAATCATTTAACAAAATTGTATTTTATTATTAAAATGATTTATTTTTATTGAAAATTATAATTATTATTATAAATGTATTAATTATTATTAATAACACTAATTTTAACCTCTATGTTATAATGTTTGAGTTTAGATAAAGATATTAATAACATAACATGGTTTTTTTAAAAGTCAATGTTGCTTGTAACACAGGATAAGACAGTTGTCCATGTAGGGAATGATTTAATTGGTGTTGTGTATAACACATGAATATCTTGGTGTATCTCGAAAAAATATCCATCAATGTAATTTAATTCATTTAAAATAATAATTTATAAAAAAGGAAGATGTTACATTCAACCCCCCCTTAAAATGAATTTCATTACAGAAATTCATCATTAGGATAAAAAAATGAGTATACTTTTTCTTATCATATCATGATTCTTCCATGTAGAATCCCTAAACAAATGGTTATAACAAAAAACATTAACCATATTACTGTTTTAGTTTCATAGAATTATATATATATGATATTTAATCTATACCAATTAATCCTCATAAGAATGATCTTTCTCCCATGGTATGACCTCTATGTTTAGTACATGTGGGGGCTTAGGTATGTACTCCCCCAGATGAGATACAAAGTACACAACATGGACATGGTAGAGATTCAGTAAAAGTTCCATGTTATGGGCTACCCTCCTGATATGATCATGAATTTCAAAGGGACCATTATACCCAGGGCTTCATTTCCCTTTCTTCATAAATCTCATATCTTTATTCCATGTAAAAAATAATTGATACTCCATTAAAAGACATGAAATTATTTATAAAGTTGATGATTTTAATCATTACTTTTTTACTAACTCTAATCCACCATGATGTGTTTCAGAATGGATTTAACCATCGTTTCCACTTCATCAGTTATCATAGGTCGCAATAGTATTCTTTCTACAACTTCATTCCATAATGTTGGAGATCATCATTTCATTTCAAAGAAGGATTCATAAGAAACCGTATGAAATTTTTAGTTAATTTAATTGTTCTATAAAAATAAATTTGTAGGAAGGTTTTTATCCCAACAATGATTGAAATTAAATGAATATGATCCTAACATGTCTTATAGGGTTTGAATTGTATTATTAAATTGACCATATGTCTTACGATGATATAAAGTGATGAAAATCACCTCTCTATCAATATATTTGTGAAGAGTTTTCCAGAATTATGAGGTTAACCTCATATCACAATCATATTATATGAAATTTGATACTATAGGAAGCCTTGACAATTTCTTAATGTATATCATGGGTAGATGAACCAGAGAGAAGTGATCTGTGATAGTGATGAAGTGTAATGACTTAGTAAAGAAATTTACTACAAACCATATAGAAATATGCTCTTGAGCTATTTTGGGGAGTCAAATGAATAGATCCATGGTGATGTTATCCCATTTACATTATGGTATGGTCAGTGTATGAAACATCCACTAAGAATGTCTTTCACCATCCTTAACTTACTGACATACCAGACACCAAGATAGAAACACTACAATATATCACTTCATGCCATCCCACGAGAAGTATTCTTTTAAATATATATACATCATTATACATTGAGGAGGAATAGAGAATGAAACACTATAAGGTACTATAAATACTCATTTTTTATGTCTATTATTAATGTAAAACACACACAGTGTGAAATCCTTACCATTACATTATGATCAATGATAAGAACATAAACATTTGTAATATTCTTTTGCATCTCAACATCTTCCTTGTTCACCACTTTAATATCTAGTTGGATAGTTGAAAAAAAATTCAATTAACCATTATATGATATCCCCCATTATTTTATATTTCTATATTCTTCATCTACAAATCTAAAAATATTGGATTATTTTTTATCCTCATCATATATAAGCTCGCGTGATCCTTTCGACTCAAAGAATCATCCACCTTGATAACTTTCCAAGTTTAGTAATGTATTGAGTAGTTATAATATTTAATTATCTCTAACCATCTTAGTTGGAACATATTCAAATACTTATGTGTGAATATATCATTTAAAATTTTACAATCAGTATATATATCACATGTTTCCCCATAAAATGTAATACCCCCATATTTTTAGTGAAAAAATTACCACAACTAAATACAAATCATAAGATGGGTAATTAATTCCATGAACACTGAATTTTTGTGAGGAATATTATATAATCATTTCATTATATATAATAACATGTACCAATCCCTTATTGGATGTATTTTTATTGATTTAAAATCCTTCTCTGTTATATGGTTATTTAATCACATGTGCACTAACTATTTTTACCAAATGTATCTTGAAATATTATTCATATCCAACCACCCATTAGAAATTGCCCCCCTTACTGGTTAATATGACTTGAAGATTAGATAGTCATGAAAAAAACTCCAAAAAATCTCGATAATATCATTCAAAAAAATGGAAAACATTGGATCTCAATCACCACTGTAGGTCTAGGATAGCATTTAATTTCCTCCATATTTTATTAATCAACAGGTATAACCTATCATCAAATATATTACATAAAAATGAAACCCTTTGCAAAAAAAATTAAAAGATTGAAAATTTTTCATACAGTTCATCTTCCTTTAGATTATTTAGTAAAATTCTCAAGTATTTTGAACGTTATTTCATTCTCATTGATTAGATAATAGTATATTCTATAAATCCATAACAAAATGATCTATGTAATATTTAAAGACTAAATTCCTTTTATCCATGATGAAAATATATATATTTTTATAACCTAATAGCATCACCATATATTCATACAATCCCTACATTTTAATAGATTTTATCTTGGAAATGTATTTTTGTGGACCCTTAATTGATGATATCTAGAATGAAGGTCAATATAGGAAAATTATTCAGTTTCATGTAGTTTGTCAAACAAGTCTTCCATACAGGATAGATGATACATCTTCTTGATCATGATATGATTCAAATAGTGAAAATCAATGATGTTTCATATTGATCCATATTAATTTTTTTAAAAAGAATAGGCTTACCCCAATGTGACACTCATGGATGAATGAATCTTTTGAACATGTGTTCCTTGAGCTACTTCATTAATTCATACAACTCAATCAGGGCAATTTTATTGGCAGTATTAGAAATTGGGGTGGAAGGAGTTACCATTTCTATTGAAAAATCATCTTCACCTTTATCTAGAAGTATAGGAAACACTTCTAGGAAGTTATCAAAAAGTTCCTAAATAATAGGCATATCATTGATGTTATGTTTCTAGACAAACATTTCAGATAAAAAACCTTTTGAATGGTAATTATGCACAATAAAATTGATGAAATCACTATTGGATATTCATATTTATCCTCAAATTAATATAAAATCATAGGTTGATATGAAATATCAAAATTTAATTCCCATGATAATTTATATGAGAATTGCTTTAGGAATTATAATCCATGCATGGAATAACAACAAATTCGAACAGAAGGAAAATAAAATGATTTACAGGAACTCCATTCCCACAACCATCAACTTGAGATTTATCATACACCTGAGATGTGATCATCATACCATTAACAATTTTCAATGCTAATTCAATATCTTATAGTTCTGATGGTATATTGATAGGATTAAAAAAACTAAATATACGAAGGAATTAGACAATTGAGGAAGAAATAGTGAATTAATTGTTATAGATTGTATGGAAAGTGTCACATTCACAGTGTTGTTATCATACCCCTTATCATAAATACTGATCCGATGATATTTCCCCTTATCCCATGTCTTAAGAGGTTTTTTTGATTGATTATAACCATTCACCCTCTAGTTTGGGTACTCGTTAGCACGATTACCATTCTTCTTGCACATGAAGAACTGAAGTGGTGGAGGGGAATTTTGTGAAGAATAATCTATGTTATTATTAGTAGCTAACTTATTCCCATCACATTGTGAATCAATTTCATGATTAACTTTTCTTCTACACGTTAAACATTTAATAGTATTGGCAATAACAATTTTACTCAGTGATTTTTTCAACACATTATGCATAATGGAATTATCATCTTCTAATATTTCTTGTTTTTATATTTTCCATTAGTCTCAATCTTAAATTTATTTTCAAACCCAAGAGATTGATATATAAAATAATCCTCTATTTTCTCATTTTTAATAAATAAAAGAATCTATTTGTAAATAGTAATGTCAAATAATGATATTACACTTCGGAGAATTGGTTTTAATAGACTGAAAAAATGATCCACCTTTATTTTAGGTTGGATGATAATACTAAAATTATACATCACAAGTCTTGTAAAATTTTCCTCATTGGTACCAACACCTTCATCATCCTTTTTCATTATTTGATGGAACTCCTTATTAATATTAATACAAAGAATACAAAGAAAGTAATTATTTAAAAATAATTTCTTTAAATCATCCCAATCCATGGAGTGAATTTAATTATATTTTCTTATATTCATGATAATAGTCCACCATTGATCTACTTCACATTCTAAATAGTAGATATCAAAAATTAATTTTTTCTTGTTCTAAACACTATAAAATGGAAAATATCATTTCAATTATACTAATCAATTATTTAGATAATAGTAGACTAGATGACCCATTAAAACAAGGTGGATGTTGACTCATCAAAAGATCAATAAAATGTTTTCTTGTCCTCTATTTTTCTGGATGTACAACATTATTCATAGCATGTGAATGTTTTTTTATGTATAGAAATTATATATTAAATTCCATATACCATAAATTCTGGTCCCTCATGAGGAAAATAGTCTATCACACTCAACATTAATGTGGTTCCATCGGTTTCCAACCATTGACTAAAACACAAAAACAAAATGAATGAAATAATAACCATAGTGGGGAACCACATAATATTAAAAAATTACTTATTTTATGTACAAAAATTGACACTTTATATTTAATAAAATACACATTATGTTTATATATTTTCATTAACATTAATATTCTACCTTCATGATTGTTGAAACATTCATTGTGAATTCCAAAATATTATCCCCCGGGAATGTGAATCCTAGTGTGCCACAAGGCCCGTAATCATATAATAGTTTCCAATTGAGTCTTGTTAAATACAATGTTCTAGGATTTTCACCCTTAGAAAAATATATTTTAGGTCCCCATCCATTGATAATATCATGATATATATGTATTTCTAGGAAACCACTCAATCTATCATCTACCAACATTATTGGAAATTTTCTTATACTTAAACTCATCCATAGAATTATTCTCAGTAAAATCCTTTGGAAAATTTCTTTGATTTTATAAACTGATATTAAAATATTTAACTAATAATATCTTATAATACCATGTATATACTTTTAGGATAATTATATAGGGACATTACATCAATTTTTACGAATATTCATTACATTACACAAACACACACCTAAATATTGTAATAGTTTAATGCCTTTGAAATCTAGGAAACATAAAAACTATTCCATTGGTTTGTTACATTATCTCCGACTAAATTATTTAAAACTTTTACATTTCAAAAAAATATCATATGCAATAAAATGATACATAACCTAGTGAATGGAATCATAAGAATGAGTTAACACATATTCTAAATAACGATAAAAGAGGGAGACACAATAGAATAACTTGAACATAAGGGTATACAAACATGAAAAAAATTTAAAACTATACCATGCATATTAAATATAAAAGCGTATATTATTAAACAAAATTTTAACCGTTCATAAGACATGAATCATATGTGAAACACTAAACATCATCAACAAGAGCGCGTCCTTAGCATAAGACATGGAATCTGTAGCATACACATAAGCATTTAAAATCATTTATATATTAGTAATGTATCACAACCACGACCATAGTAGATGATTAAATAGTTTACTATACCATTCTCACTCCACATTTCATATTTATCTTCCAAAACTCGGTTTTACTCCCTATTCCATACATGTCTTATAGAACAATGTTATCTTCACATTTGTAATGACCAGATCTTTTATGAATAAAATTCCATTTCATTAAATGTGTTATTGAAAACAGAGGCCCATATTATTATTATTATTATTGGTTTAAAATTACCATTATGTATCTTTATTGTTGATAGTTTTACAATTGAATAGTGATCACAAAACTAATATAAATTTAAGGGTTCTAACACTAGTTCTTTTGACACAAACAAAGAAATGGATGGCCTGATCATGTATACACGAGCCATAAAAATATCATTTTTTAGAGCTTGGAATGTTGGTAGCGTCACTCATATACACTTTTTAAAAATACAAATTTGAGCTGGAACACGTTAATATTTAATGGAATTTTATATGCGAGAAGTTCAAGTTAATAGAGATTTCCACCAGAGCAATGTTCTCCGAGCCACCCCAAGAGTCCATAACCATTGCACACCTTACCATTAGGTCTTATGCTGTTTTTATAAGGGGTTACATCATATGTTATTAGTTACTTATTGTATAATACATTTTTATAAATAAAAGAATTATTCCATCATTTCTTTTATGAGAATAGTCCTCTTCAAAAAAATGAAGAATTTGATAAATTGAATCGTCAGGTAAAATTAGAACTTTTGAGAAATATATACATTATTATATTAAACTATGTGTTTAATTATAAATATAATAAAAAATATATTAAAAATGATGATTATATTAGTACATTATCTTTAAATGATTAGGTAATCAGTTTGATAAGAGTAAAATTTTTTATATGATAAAACAAAAAATGTATATTTAAATAATTTATTTTATGGTATTAATGAATTTTTGAACTAATTAAAATTTTAATAATATATTATTATCATCTTACTTTTATGAATAATAAATGAGTATATAATATTTATGAAGTCAAATGTAATTTTTATTAACGTTTGAAAACTGTTTTGGTCAAAACCCATCAATTTTCAATAAATTAAGGAATTTATTTTAAAAGTGAAAATTAACATATTTATAAAATTATATAGATAAAATTAATATTATTTTTTGAATTTATATATCAAAATTTTCCAAAGGTGATTTTTTCATATTTTTCTGAGATATTCAATTTGTTGGGTAAAACATAAATACCGTATAAATATATAATGTGATTTATGCCCCATAATGACCCAATAGTGATGTAATAAAATTATATACAAATAATATAAGGACAATATATGTTTTATATTTAATTTTATTTTATTTTATATTTTTTGTATAATTTTATAATGCCTTAGTGGACCCTCGAAGACTTATAAAATATTTTAACATTTTAAAATGATTTACTTGAGAGTGTGACTCACCTCCACCTAGACATGCATAATATTTTAAGAAGTTAGTACCTTTTCATTATATAATATTGTATTAAAATACCATTTTTCAGAAACTAGGGAGAAAACCAAGGGATGGTTTGTGGTTCTGAATATTTTAGTCGGTAGTGTCCAAAACATAAATAATAAAAAATTCCCTCTCATTTCTTATACAAACCCACCCAATCTCCCACTTCTATTCACTAAAAATATTTGGATCTCATCCACAATATTCTATCAAATACTTATTTTATTCACAATTCCCTCCATGCTTTCAAAAATCATCTCTCAAGCCACTCTCATGACATTGGGATCACACATCCAAGTAAGGGATTTCAGTCGTTTCATTTCCATTCAAGCTACTCTTTTACATTATGATTCTAAAGTCCCATATTTATTTTTTTAGTTATGATGTTCCCTGACCCCCATACATTAAAATTTATGTATATATTATTATATCTTCATTTAATTCTCATCAATTCCCCCCTACAATTTATAAGGACACCAGTTACTATACCAGAATTCCACAAGGGATGTTTTACCCACCCATTTTATGAGGAGGTATTTTGATCTTATTCCTTTTAGTTTCATTTATTAATATGTTAGTATATGTTAAAAAATTTAATATTTACTTAAAATTTGATATATAAATGATTATACACCCTTTAATTATCATTTATCCCTTTAATAAACCCTTATAAACACCTGTTACTATACTGAAATTTTTTAAAAGATTTCTTCCTTTCTCATTTTTATCCCTGATTCATTATGTTGTAATACCCTTGTACATTCAATTAAAAATGTTGGGGTATGATTTTAAACCTCCCACATACTTCCCTAATTATTATTTAATGAAGATATACTAGTTTATATCTCATTAATTCCTTCCGTGTATACCCTTTACTATGCCGAAATTCTATAAGAGATTTCATTCTTCTTATTTCCATTAAAGAATTTATCCAAACATATGCATCTAAATTCTATTTTACATGTTTTGATAGTATATTACATGATCAAGTTAATATATATTTCATGTATAAATTATGATATACCTCTTTCTCTCTCATCAACCGAACTTATGGATTTCCAATTGACGATATTATGCTACTGACATTACATAGGAATTTTCCAAGCCAAAATCACCGTGTAGGGAATACCTTGCCCTTTTATCTATCAAGGGTTTTAAAAATTATTAACATATACATATTTAATGGTAATTTAATGTATGTTTTACACATTCTATAATCGTGTAAGAACTTATGATGTTGAATGATTGTGTGTTATATGATCCAAGTGGCACACTTATGCATGAAATGAGATTTTTATAAAGGGTGTGCCCTGATAGAAGTCAAACAATTATGATATGTTTAGTATCATGATACGCCAAGTGAAATTTGGGTTTAATCAAGCCAATTAATGTTTTATTATAGTTTACTCATTTTAATTCATGTGCAATCTGGGTTTACTCATGCTAATCGACGTGCAATGATCCATTACTCTTGCTAATATCATGTTGTATGTTGTTTCCCCATTTCCAAGATATCATAATCATGCGATATAATTCCTTTATGTTATTGTTTCCATTATTATCCATTGATATTAATATTTTATAAAATTTATTTTATTATTAATTTTTTGCATTTTTACACCATTACTGGCCTTTATAGCTCACACTTTGTTTATAAATGTCTTTCGGTTATCCCATGCAATGCTATGTAAGGAGTTTTTTTGTCATGTAAAGGATATTTTCAATAAAGATGTTGTATTTTATGTCTTACATTGTCTTGTAATGTTCCTAATCCCCAAAAAAAACTAGACATCCTGATATTCTAGGATGTATTGAATACATTTTTAGGTAATAAATCATTGTTAAATGTGTAATAAGTAGTAGGGTCATTATAATTTTTATCAAAGGACAGGTTTAGTTTTTTTTCTGGGATTAAGATTAGAAAACCCTAGTTAAAACACTTTGTATAATACTAGTATAATAAAAAAATCCCTAAATTTGGGTGACTATAGAGTATGTGGTTTACCAAGGCAAATACATCCCTCTTTGGATACGAATAAGTAGAGGTGGATCTAGAACAAATATATCTAGGGGTAATAACTGAAAACACAGCTTTGATCTAGACTCGAATGGGAACTGGTGCATTAAAATTGTCCTTGTTGTACTCTTGATTTGACACTACAAGGGGATATACTTGGGTACATTAAAATTCATAGTATGAACCATTATTAAGGAAATAAAAAAAATTCCCCTATGAATATATGTTTGGAAGTTGATCATTGATAACAAAGACTGATTCCTATAAATTCATATACTAAGGAAATAAAAGTAATTTATAATTTATCCTTTTTTAAATGGATTCACCTTATGTGATTAATAGTTTTAAATTATTACCTTAATATTTCTGTTATTATAGCCAATGTTCAGTAGTTGGAGGACTCGAGCTAACAACGGACATAAAGATCAATGCGATGACTGTTCTAATGAGTTTCCCAATCCAAATTTTGTGAGAATCACAAAAAATGACATAATAATGTCCTAGTTAACTCACATTTTGAATAGAAACAAGTGTAAAGTGTAATGTGCAACCTCCCTAAGATAGAACAAGATGAAATAGAGACCCTTATGAGGAAAATTCCACCAAAATTAAATAAATCATCTAATCCCCTAATCATTAAAAAATTGATTAACACCACTTAGAAGATCATATCCACCATTTTATGATTTAAAAAAAGAGGTGGGTTTTATGGTTGTTTATCTTATGGAGGGTGAATCTAATAAATGATTGAAAATGATCAAAAATATGATTCCTAATGATGATATCAAGTCATTTCAATGGAACTATTTTTAGAAAATAAATTTCAATAAATATTTTCCTCGTACCCTCGATGTAATATGGAAAAGGACTTCCCTGACCACATGTAAAAAGATGACAAGTCCATCAGAGTTTATGAGGAAAACATCAAAAGTCTTACAAGGTACTCCTTCGGTATTGTCGTTACCACTAAATGCAAGGTTTACCACTTCTTTGGTGTGATACAACCTAGCCTATAGAATTATCTACTGATCCATGACATTGATAGCTATGGGGAAATTTTCCAATGTGCCCTCAAAGTCATAATAGAGATTAGAGAATATTATGGGTATCATTTGGATAAGAAGTGGAATGTGGAAATTAATTCTGAATGTCTAATGGATAAATCCAAATATGATAAAAAATTACAGAACCCCACATTCCAAAGATACAGAATGATGATCCTCAAAAATTGGTTTAAGTGGAGAAGGAAATGATTTTGGTGTGGAAGAGATGGGTAAATAACAATTAATTGTCAATAAGAAAAACCTAATACATTGAAAGAGGATAGTAATTCTCTGTTAAAACCTCAACACATTTTTTGTTGTTAGAACTTCAATAAACTAGTGAACTTTTCGAACCAGTGCCCTAAACCAATGGTTTTTAGAGGCAACCAACAACCTCCTAGGAAACAAGGGCGTGATTTTTTTA
Organism: Viscum album; assembly: GCA_963277665.1. Classification (NCBI taxonomy): domain Eukaryota; kingdom Viridiplantae; phylum Streptophyta; class Magnoliopsida; order Santalales; family Viscaceae; genus Viscum; species Viscum album. Next base: position 293,092,234 of record OY728165.1, read on the forward strand.
TCAATACAACTAAAGTGAATCCTGAAAATAATGTGTTGACATGTATTATATTTATTCATTCATGAATAAAAAACATATTTGTGATTATGGTTCTACCCATTCTTTTATATCCCGAATGTTTAGTAGAAATATCCAAACACAACTACAAATCATGGAAATCGTGATGTTAGTGTAAACGAAAAATGGGAAAATTATTGCAGCCCATGAATATAACTCCTCCCCTATCACATTTTTTGGATTGGACTTCCCAGAGAATCTCCTCATACTTCATATGGTAGAAATTGATTCAATTCTTTGCATGGAATGGATTTCCCTATTTAGAGTCAATATAAATTGTCGTGTGAGGAAAATCACTCCCTATATGGGAAATCATCCCTAATTCATTAAAAGTAAAAGGAGTAGAATGAATCTTATTTATAACCATCATCTAAAGTGTTGATATTACTGCCCTAGGAGTACATATAACCTTATCATATAATTGAGTCTACAGAAGGAACAATCTTCAATGACATGCTGATTATGGGGGAATCTGCTGATGTGTTTCCCAATGAATATACTAGTCTTCCTCCTATAAGAGATGTTGAATTATAGATTAATATTATACCTGGGGAATTAGAAATATCCATGAATCATTATAGAATGGATGATATAGAGCATGAAGAGATGATAGAAAAACTACATGAGAATCTAGAAAAAGGGTTTATATGCTCATGTGCTTCACCATGGGGTGCACCTGTCCTCTTCATCAGAAAGAATGATGGGTCAATACACCTATGCATTGATTATCATGAGCTAGAAATATCACAATAAAGAACAAGTATCCTCTTCCATGAATTGATTACTTTTTTAATGAGCTACGTGGAGTAGAATACTTCTCCAACATGGATCTACAGTCAGGATATTACCACGTAAGGGTGAAGAAGAAGAATATCCCCAAGAATACATTTTGTACAATGTATGAGTATTATAAACTAATTTTAATTATTTATAGACTTAATAATGCTCAAGAAATAATTATGATAATGATGAATAGAGTCTTCGGAGATTAACTCGATAAAATTTTAGTAGTCTTCATAGAATATATTCTAATATAAACAAAAATAAAGTAAAATAATAATAAGAATCTAATAACTATAATAGAGACCTTGAGAATTAAGAATATATATGAATATTACAACAATTGTGAGTTCTATTTGAAGGAATTCTCATTCTTAGGTCAAATCTCAAAAATAAATAGGATATCTGTGGATCGCTCAATGAAAAATGCTATTGGGTGTTGGACAAAGCCAACACCTATGACAGATAACCGTATCTTCCTTGGGTGAGATGTATATTATCACTAATTTTTTAGAAATTCTTCATGATTGTCAAAACCTCTTACCAAGACAACTAATAAGGAATCAAGTATGTTTGGAATGATGAATGAAAAGAGAGATTAATGGGATTGAAAAGGAGGCTTATCACTACAATAGTGCTCGCACTACCCAAAGTGGAGAACTTTTTGTGGTATTTAGTTATTAATAAAAGAAGAGCCTATGTTTTGTGCTGAAGAAAAATGACAAATTCGGTACCGATATTTCAAGGCAATTGAATATCCATGAGAAAAAATATCCAACACATGATCGAGTGTTAGATGTAGTAATATTAGATTTGATTTGTAGACATTACCCATTTGGGTAGAAGTGTGAAATATATATGGATCACAAAAGCCTTAGTATATATATACTCATAAAGAGTTGAATATGAACCAATTAATATGGTTATAGCTGATCAAAGACTATGACTGCTCAATCCATCACCAACTTGGGAAAATGAACAAGGTGGAGGATTCTATAAGTATAAAGGACAAAACAATTCTATAATTGATGAGAATTATAAAGGATACAATCTTCTTATATTTAATGATGATGGACATGGGAATCATAAAGAATAAAACATCATCAATACTTTCACAAATAGTTCCTCAACCGTATCTTTTGTAAAGATAAAGGATGATCAAAAGGATTATATGTGAATTTTGAATATTGTGTAAACAATAAAAAAATTTAAATACTCAGAGTTCAATGTTAATGATGAAGGAGATCTCCAAATCCATATCAATATGACTGGTAGGTAAGCATGTCAAGGCTAAGAGGCAGAAGTCTAAGGGGATTATGAAACCATTACCCATACCAACATTGAAATGGGAGAACCTATCCATGGACTTTTTCACCAGAACTCTGAAGAAATCCAATGGAAACAATGCTATCATGGTTATTGCGGATTTTCTTATAAAGACTGAATATCATATCAATTGAGGAGAATTATTCATTGGATCAAATGGCATGGATATACTTCATAAAATTGGTAATGATGCATTGAGTACCACAATTGATTGTGCCCAATTGATATCCATGATTCACCTCTTTATTTTGGAATAGTATCTAACATGATCTAAATACTGAGATAAACATTAGTATGACTTATCACCCTAAAACTGATTGAAAATCTTTGCTGATTATCCAAACACTTATGGACATGTTGAGAGAATGCTCAATGGCATGCAAATGAGGATGAGATAAAAACCTTCATTTTGTTGAGTTCTCATACAACAACAGTTTCCACTCAACCATCAAAAGGGATTTTTATGAAGAAATTTATGGTAAGAGGTGCGGAACACCATGATGTTGGGATGATGTTGACGAGTAAAAACTTCTAGTTACAAAAATGGTCAACGAAATGTTGATGATAGTTAATACTATACAACATCACATCATAGCTGCTCAAAGTCAAAAAAAGAGCTTTGAGTACCATCATCAATGAGACCTAGAGTTTTGTGTTGGAGACATGGTATTACTCCACATATCCATGTGTAAGAGAGTTATGAGATTTGTGAGGATGTAAAAGATTAGTCCAAGGTACATCAACCATATTTAGATCCATGAATGCATCAGAGAAGTGGCCTATCGACTTGCACTCCTACCAAACCTATCTTAGGTACATGATGTATTCCATGTATCACTCTTGAAAATGTACATACCTGAAACATCAGATGTACTCAATCCAAAGGTTGTACCATTGGAAAATGACCTCTCCCATGAATAAAAGCTGGTGAAGATATTAGATCGCATGGAAAAAAGTTTGAAAAAATTGGATGATGCCCCTCATCAAATAGTTTCAGAGAAATGAAACGTTTGAATAAGTAACATGGGAACCAGATGAAGTGACAAGGAAAAGTTACCCTTTTCTATTTTAGTTCAAGAAAATGAAATTTCGAGGGTGAAATTTCTTAAGGAGAATGTTGAAATGACCCGATCTTTTATGAATAAAATTCCCTCCATTTTAATGTCTTATTGAAAACACATACACTTTATTATTATTATTAGTATTATTATTATTATTATTGGGTTTTAATAACCAGTAAGTATCATTACCGTTGATAATATATTCTTTTCACAATGATCACATGATTGATATAAATTTATGGTTTTTAAAAAGAATCCTATCGACTTAGACAAAGGAGAGGATGGCCTCATCCAGTAGACTCAGGCCATATGTACCTCATTTGTTGAGGATTTTAAATGTCATATCATTACTAGTCTTTGTTCCTAAGAAATCATAAGACGAGCTTCTATATATTAAGATTCAGTAGAATCTCCTATGGGAGATGTTCATGATAATAAAGATTACCACCTGAGCTATGTTATTCGAGCCTCTACAAGAGTCTATCACCATCGTACAACTTACACTTAGGCCATATTTATGTTTTATAATGGGTTATTTATTAAGATATTAGTTACCTATTGTGTAATCCTTGTATTTAAATAAAAGTCTTATTCCATAAATTTGTTTAAGGGAATAGTCTTTCTTTAAAAAAATGATGAATTTTATAAATGGAGTCTTTGAGTAAAAATGGAATATTTGAGAAATATAGATCTTATTATATTAAAATATCATTTTTATTAATAATATTATTATAAAAAATCTTATAAATGATGATTATATCAGTTCCTTATCTATAAATTATTACGCAATCAGCTTGATATGACTTACATTTTTTATAAGATTAAAGAGAAAGTGTATTTTTTAAAATTTTAATTTTATGTAATTAGTCAATTTTTAAAATAATTAATATTTAATTAAAATATTATTATTAAATTAATTTTATTAATAATAAATTATTATATATATTTTATGAGGTAAAATTTAATTTTTATCAGGGTATGAAAACTATTTTGGTCAAAAACCATCAATTTTCAATAAATTATAGTTTTTATTTTAAAAGTAAAAATTACAATATTTAGAAAATAATTTAGATAAAAATAATTATCTATTTGGAATTGGGATTTTAAAATTATCAAATGGTTTTTTCTTCATAATTATCTAAGAGAATCAAAATTTTGGGTAAAACATAAATAACGTATAAATATATTATGTGTTGTTTGACATCATATCGACCAATAGTGATGTAATAAAATAATATAAAAGGGTTATTTGTCCAATATATGTTATAAATTTAAAATAATTTCATTTTATATTTGTTATAATAATTTTATAAGGCCTTAGTGGACCCTCTAAGACTTATAAAATATTTTAACAATTTAAAATAATTTCCTTGAGAGTGTGACTGACCTCCATATAAGCATGCCTAAAATTATAATATGTTTGGACCTTTAGCATATAAAATTTTGTATACCACTACCATTTAGTATAAACCATGGGAATAACTATGGGATGATTTGTGGTTTTGAATATTTTTGTGTGTAGTGTCCAAAACCTAAATAATAATGAATTCCCTCTCATTTCTAATATAAACACACTGAAGTTCCCACTTCTTTTCACTAAAAATCATTATAGGTAATCCAGCCTCTAATATACACTCCATAGAGTCATCCCATGGCACCCCAGCTCCAATAATTCCTCACTCAGGACTCTCCCATTCATTTGGGATAACACATCCATGTAAGGGATTTTACTCTTCTAATTTCCATTCAAGAAAGTATTTTACATTAGGCTTATTATGGTACTTATTTATGTTATGGGTAATGATATTACACAGCCCCTATGTTTTAATCTTTATTTATAGAATATTATAAGTTCCTTTAGCTCCCATCAATCTCCCCTATGATCTTTTAAGCAAACCCATTACTATGTTGAAATTCTATATCGGATCTTCCACCCTCCTCTTTTATGTAGAATTATTTTGATGATATGTCTTTAAATTTCATTAATTCCAATGATAGTTTTTTAATAAATATATTATTTAATTAAATTTTTTATTCAAAACTATTATATCCCCTTTCACTCTCATTTATTTTTCCTAAGAACCCTTATGAACACCAATTAACGTGCTTCATTGTTTGTAAGGGATTCCTTTCATTCTCATTTTTATCCACGTTTTTTGTTGTAATACCCTTTTACCTTCATTTGAAAGTATTGGGGTAAGATTTACCACCTCGCCCATTATGCCCTAATTGGGTTTTAATGATGATATACCACTTTATCTCTCATTAATTCCTTCTGTGTACACCCATTACCATGCCAAAATTTCATAAGGGATTTCTGCCTTCTTATTTCCATTCAAGTATTTATGAATAAATATGAATCTAAATTAAATTTAAAATGTTGGGATATTATTTTACCTGATACCCATACAGTATAGGTCATTTATAAATGATGAGATACCAATTTATTTTTCAACATCCCAAATTATGAATTTCCCTATGATGACGTTATGATACAAAAATTACAACGTGAGTTTTCAATAAAAAATAATCATGTAGTGAATACCATACACATTTCTCAATCAAGGTTATAAAAATTTAGGTACACATACATATTTAATATTAATCACATGTATGTATTAAACATTCCATAATCATAGAATAACTTATGATGTTGAATTATTCTATGTTATATGATTCATGTGTCACACTTATGCATGAAATCAAATATTCGTAAAGGGTGCGCCCTAATAGCACTTCCATGCATTATTTAAATTTTCGTATCATGAGATCATGTTAAATGATGGTTTACTCATGTTAGTTCATGTTAAAAGGTTGTTTAATCATGATAATTCATGATCAATGAGGGGTTACACATGCTAATCAATGTGCAATGAGAGTTGGCCCATGGTAGTATTATGTGGTATGTTGTTTCCACATTTCTATGTTATGATAATAATGCAATATCATTCCTTTATTATCATGTTTATTTTATGATCCACTGAGATTACTATTTCCTAAAATGTATATTATTCCTCATGTTATTCCTTGTTTACTCCCTTTCTAGGCTTTATAGCTCAACATTTTCATATGTATTTCCTGAGGTTATCCCATGCAATACTAAGTACGAAGGAATGTTGTGGTTGTGCAAAAGACGTCTTTAATAAATATATTTTATTTTATGTCTTAAGTTGTCATGTAATGTTCTAATACCAAATGAAAGTATTCCTCTTATTCTATGAGTTGTATTAAAGGAATTTCTATGTAATAAATCATGTTTAAATGTGCAATAAAGAGCAGGGATGTTATACCATTCATGTCTTATCTATCTCTATGATACAAATTGTAACCCAGTTAATTATAGGAAGATATAGTCATCACCAATAACCTAATTAAAAACATATTAATTTTTTATACATGATCATAAAACCTTAAAATTTTCATAACCCAAGACATAAAATGAGTACCATAAACATATAACCGTATTAAAACCTTGAGAAACATGAAATGATTCATAATATTCTCATCATAGAATATCCCAAGAAAATAAGTGGGATTAATAATTATTTCATTATTGTATAACATGTTTAAACGAAACATATTTCAAAAATATTATACATTAAAACATAAAACATTCCCAGAAAGAACATGAATTATATAATTTTATTATATCCCTTGTAAGTAATTATTAAAAAAATGATGAAATTTTTTATGTAAAATTAGTTTTAAAGATCATTTGAAATATATCTTGATGAAAATATGAATTCTGATTTAGTTAAAATGAACTTTAAAATACTAAGAATTCCTAAAACATTTTTCATTGGAAATATTTTTGAAAAAATATAATGTAATATTATAAAATAAATTTAATTTTTTTTTAATTTTTTTGAACTGATTATTAATGATAATTGTGTTAAAATATAATTTAGAAACATCCTTGAAAACATTTTTATAAAATATTGTTTCAAATGATAATTTATTTTCTATCGAAGAGTGAAATAAAGATACATTTTCTTAAAAATGTTATATCAAATATATTATGTACAGTATGTTAAAAAGTAGTTCTATTTCACATTGATATAATTAATAAAAGTATTAGAATAATTTTCATGTTATTTATTGAGAGTTTGGTGATAATATTTTATCATCATAAACATAGTAATACACAATTTCAATAAAGGATGATACAGTAATACGAAATCAATACAAAATTGGTAAAATTGAATCTTGAGGCCCATGAAGGAATAAATTAAAATGACACTCAAAATATAATGAGGATTAATAAATTTGCGTTATTACATTAAAAAGGGTTTCATGTATAGCTCGTGCATGAATATATGATCACAATATAACATACCTCTAAAAGAAAGTAATTGAGGAAAAAACCACTTACAACATTGCAATAAATAAAAATTAAACCCCATGATTTAAATATAATAAAATGTATAAGAAAATACCAAAATTTATAAATTTAATCATCATTAAATAAATTACCAGGTAGTATATTCAACACATAAATGAATGAGGTGGTGAATATATTATGTGTCTAAAAAATTAAAAAATTAGAGAAAAATACATTACTGCATGAGTAAATTTTGAACCATAGTACACCTGAATGAATGAAAAATATTTATCAATTAATCTTCAAAAAACAAGATATATTAATAATATATAATTTCACATGGTAGTATATACACCACATAAAATAAATGAGTGGGGAATATGGGATAAGTCTCTATGAAATAAATGTGAGACCATAAATCCCTTTACCTTAATTCTTGAAATCCTTTGTACTCATTGAACACATATATATAATAAATATAATTTTATTATAAATATTTTAACAGATCATATATAAATATAAATAATAAATTCTATTGGTTTCTTAAAAAAAATTATTACTCATTTGTTAATAATTTCGTGTTAAATTTATGTTATGGGTAATAACAGCTATCTTTTTGGTATATGTTTTTATTTCTTATTATTGGTAATATTACATTTATAATGATTTAGACATATCCATAATAATAAATATTATATAAAAATTACATATAATTATTATATATTTATTTATAGTTATCCATAAAATTCACAAATAGGAAATTAATTCCATAGTTCATGGCGATGGGAAACGGTATGCAGGAATGAAGACAATATTTTCATGATCTTTTTAGAGGAATGAAAGGAAAATATATGATATATATTAATAATATATTATTATGTATATTAAATATATATACAAAATTCTCATTATAACCTATCATTAAAACCATCCATGTAAATCGTGAATGAATCACATCTCTTCGTGAGACTATAATCTCCCGTAGACACGAACAACATTATCGTATTCCCACAAAAAGGGAAAATATGAAGGTATGTGTCAAATAATATTTACAAAATAATAAAAATATCATAAAAATATATATAATATATAAAAAATAAATAATTTTTTTTTATAATCCTTGATAAGTTGTTATGAAAAAATGAATTCCATTGATTTGTGAGCTAGTTGACGACCGTACACATGAAAAATGATTTGTTAACCCATTTGATTGAAGTGGAGATGGTTGGAGGTAGTTCCAGTAACATTAAAAATCTAATTATATGTAGTATAATTATTATATAATAAATTTATGATATAAATAATGTTTGAGGATGTGGAGGAAGAAAAAAAATAAAAAATGGTCATTGATGAACACTACATATTCTTTGGGTATCCTCCTTAGCTTTTCACTAAAAGAATTCATCATATGGATTTATTCCCAAAATAAGGATTATATGATGAGGCTATGAAATTTGGTAAGTCATATGGAAATTTATTTTCTGGAAAAAATAGTTTTTATGGTTTTAATAAGAGATGATTGGGTGTGGCCTTTTATAAGTGGGGAGAGGGCACACATGGCTTTGTTGAAAGGAATTGAGTGCTTCCTTGTTTTTTTTTGAAAAATTGTTAAAAAATGTTCCATTTTAAAATATTATACATGGAATGGTTGAAATATAGACCAAAAATATATTTTATAATTTTTTATATGTTTTTTACTCCTATCATTTTATATTAACAGTTATGGTAAACCCATTTTACCTTAACCATAGTAATTGATTTATACTGCATTCAATATTAATTTTGGTTAGAAATTGTGGTGATATTATTAGAAATTATAATGTTTTATTATTCATAAAATAGAATATTTTTTTAAATTACATTAAAATAATTATAATAAATTAATTTTATTTTAATTCTATATCCTTGATGAAATGCGAGGTATTAATGAAAAAATGATCAATATTTTAAAAGGTTTTTATGTCCAATTTAAATTTGGAATTGATTAATTTGACCTTAATTAGATTAATGTAATTATTAATTAACTAATTATACATCAAAACCAATTTTAGATATATTTTATTTTTATAAATGACTTAAATAAAAAGGCAATTTTCAATTGAAATTCAAAATTCACTATTACTAATAAAACTACATTTTTTATAAAACTACCAAAAATTAACCATAGGATAAATTTAATGTTATTAATTCCAAATTGAATTTTATTTTATCAAAGTAATTTTCTAAAAAAATATAAAATTATTTTTATTCTTTTTCCTGAAAAAACCAATTTTTTAGAAACTATTGTTTTGAAAATGTATAAAGGATTTAGCGATATATGATTGTATTTTAATTTAAATATATAATAATTATATAAAAAATTATAATTATTATTTTGAAATTATTAATTTATATTTATATCACATTGATTAGGGGACATGTTATAACAGTCTCATTTAAATATTTATATTAATAAAATATCATTATCTTATTAAAATCTTATGTAGTGTGTACTAAAAGCTAAGATGATATTGTTTGTATTAAAATAATAACATCGTGTACCGTATGATAGAAGGTTAAATTGTTGTATAATGAAACTTAATCCATCAATGAATTTTTATTTATTTGAAAAAATTTCATAAAAAATTTGGGAGTTACAACTATAACCTGTATTTATATGACAGTGAAGAATAAATGAACTAAATGACTACAATGAGTGTCTTACACTGTTAATTTTAAAAAATATCTGATATTCAATAACATTTATGGAAATAAATGGAATCATATTGGCTTAATATTGTGGTTTGAGATTATTTTTCATCAATAGTCAATATAATCATGTTCGCAACCTATACTAGAGGTGTAGGTATGAATGTTTTCATCAAATTTATGTCCTAGAGAAGATGAATACAAAATTAGAAATGTATACATGAGGATAAAATTTGAAAGTGGAGGTGTTGTCTATGGTTTTGGAAAATCACTCATACTAATCCAATGGTTTATGTTACAGGCAATTTCCAAGAAGATGATAATAGTGTTGATGATTAATATAATGATAAATTATTTATATGGGGTTTAAAAGAAAATATTTAACTTATAGTGTTATGTTAAAAAATTGTTCCACAAATATATATCAGTGTCAGTGGTGAATAATTTCCACAATGAGTTGTGAACATGGGAACTATTCACTCTGTAAACTATTCTATGTGTAAATTATTCTCCATGTGATCAGTTCCCATGTAGTTAATTTTTTATTTTTTAAATGGCTTTATTTTATGAATATGTTTTAATATTATAATAATAAGTATAATTATAATAATAATTAAACCATATATATAAATTTTTATGTTAAATTCAAGTTTATTATATTCCTAAAAATATATAATAAATAGAATATAATATAAAAAATTACAATTATATAATTATTTTTAATATTTACTTTTTTATAATATTTCTTTCAAAAATCATTATATAATTTATATTTTTTTTTTAATTTTTCCATGCTTTTTATAATTATAATTAGATTTATTATAAATAATATCATAATTATAGTTTTATTGATATTATATATATATATATTAATTAAAAAATAAGAAAACGAATCAAGCAATTACACACATTAGTTTTGTAAAAATATAATTACAAAATTTATTACGTGGCACTGTTCACACGATTGATAGTGTCAATGGTAAACATTTCTCACATGCACTGTTAACAATCGTAACAAAAAACCATTAAGGTAAATAATTTTTAACTTGTCCATATGAGGTGAATAATTTTTAAAAAAATTAAATATGGACAATTTATCGCTCTATAGTGTGTGACATTGAACGGAAAGAGAGATACTGATAGGGTTCAATCAATCATTTTTAGGTGATAAGGTTTTAAAATTTGAAAAAGGTATCCCCAACATTTTAATTCCACACAAAAAAAGTGGTGATATTTTATATTATCCCCTTATACATGTATTTCATTCATCATTATATGAGCCTTTAGATTCCAATACTATAATCGGAGATATATAGACAGTGACTCTTATGGGATAAAAAATGAAGGTACATTTGCAGTGGTAATGCAGTGGTAAGAAACAACGTGTCTAGCAGTACAAATTATTCATGGAATGTTTGAAGAAGTTATATAATGATGGCGTGTGATTTTATTTGATCTTATAAGGGTTAGCCATTCATCCCAAGTTTAATTTCTAATAAAATATTTTGGCATATTGAGGTGTGATTTTAGTACATTAGTTTTCAACATTATATTTCCAAACTCATGATTAAGAATTAATATGAATTTTTACACTGTATGATTTAAAATAAATTTTTTAGAGTTTTCCATTAGGTTTTAATCTTCTACATTGGAGGGTTTTTCGTGTTAAAATCAATGTGTTAATTTATTTAATATTTTGATTTAGCTTCTATTTTTTATTTTAGATCCTTGATGGAAATATCAAATGGAATTTTTTATTTGGAATGATTTATTTTTTCCCCAAAAACTACTCTCAATGTGAGGTAATATATCAATTTTTATTGGATATGGGTGATTCTGACCCAACAATTCTTCCTAGATCGTAGTTTTTACTATGAAATATGAATTTTATTTCTAGAGATAATAGGTAAAATTTGTTACATGTTTGAAGACTGAGAAGGTAGTAGACAAAAAATTATAGATGTCAGAAAATTGAAATGATGATGATTCCCAAGTTATGAGAGTTTTACACTACTAGATTATGTGAAATAACTATTTCTTTAGATTACATTAATTTTATATATATATTGTGTTATTGAAACTAATGAGTTTAATTGATATAATGCATGACACATGATACCAAAATTCAATGAACCATGAAATAATATTATTTTAAATATGTCATTTATAAACTTACCATTAAATAAGTGGCAATAAATCATAACAATTCCATTATGAAATACAGAAATACATTTCCCACTATATATAAATTTATTGTGAAAAATAAATCAATTTTTTATAATCAAATTAAATTATTAAAAATTGTTGTTTCATCAAAAATAATTCCTTTTCATTTTATGAATAAATATTATAATTATTTTATAGAGATATTATAAAAATAAAATGATAAAGTGAACATCATTTTTTAATTCATCTTATCAAAATAAACATATGGTGATTTTTTGTTATTATTTGGAAAATGTTGATTTTTAGTGGATATTGAAAATAACAATTTTTTAGATCTATCACTTATTTTAAATTAGCTAAGTAATTAAAAAATTTAATTTATTTTATAGAGAAATATTTTTTATTTTATATATTTAGTACACATAAATACTTTTTAATTAATGTTTTACTGTATATTAGTAAAAGTTATTTTTTTGGTTTTAAGTGGGTTTTTTTTAATGAAAACTATATAAATGCTAGTAATATTTATCCATTTTTAATTTTTCAAAATAGTACATAATAGAGAATGTGTTTTATTAGATATATATAAAAAATATAAATAAATTCTAATTTATATTCATAATAATAATAATAATAATAATAAGCATCAAGATATTATAATTCAACTTATGCTTGAAAAGAATACACATAATTAAAAATCACTTTTTCTTTCTCTGTGTATAATTTTCATTAAATTAATTATTTTATACATTAGAGAATTTATTTTTAAAAATAGTAATCATTTTTCAATGATGTTTTAAAGATTATATTAGGGATAGTTTTTTGGATTCTCCTAAAAAGTTTTTTTGATGAATAATTAAAAAATAATGAATATTAATTAAAAACAATGTTTTAATTTAATTTACTTTTAAATGTTAATTATAAATTATAATTTTTTATATTAAAATTTCTTCAATTTTATATAAATTTATTAAATTTAAGTCACAGTTATTTTTTCATATTTATATTGGATATAGAATGATTATAAGCATTTGAGAATTTTCTCTTTTAAAAACCCTCTTTCCCACTACGTCTATGAGATAAAATTTAAATTAAAAATTTCCAAATACATGAATAGAATTTGAAAAAATGTATTCCATATTTTTAGATATACTATTTAATATTAACTAATATATTTAACATAATTTTTGACTAAAATTAACAGTGAAAAAAGAACTAATTAATGGAAATGGTTAGGGTAATATTAGATTTATTGGTGATTAAAATAAAACGATAAAGGTAAAATTTTACAGAAAACATATGAAACATGAATTTTTAAGAAATATATTTACTTTTTTTCTCATATTATAAATAGTTTCAATTATTGGATCATTGAGACATTGAAAAAATTTGGGTTCAATTCATTCATTCAACCAACTACATGTGTGCCACTCACTACATTAATAAAAGGAAAATTCTTATAGTCTCCTCTTTACAACATAAAACCATTTTGGTTTAGATAATCACATAAAAAATAACATACCATATTAACTCATCTCATATTATAAGAATTATTGTAGGAATAAATCTTACCTATGAAGGATTTTTGGGAAAACCTAATTATGATAACCAAACAAAAGGTAACATTCATTAATGAGGATTTTTTCACATTCTTCAATTCACATTAAACCATGTGGATATCATGAAATAAATATATTTTATATAAAGATATGTTATATATTAAGGGAATAACCTATTACAACATACAATTCTACCAAATGTGTTAGGAAATCATTATTCATGCGTACAAAAGGCTACAACCTCAGAAATCGATGTCATTTGTTTATCTATTATCACTCTCACAATTGTGTATGATTATGGATATAAATTATATAAATGATATTCATATAGTAATTATACCACATTAGTCCTTTATCATATATAAATATTTTAGTTTCTATCACATAGGGGATACAATAACATCGTTCATATGTACTGCAGACTACTTTCCCGTGAAACGCTGTAATTCTTTTTCACAAACAATTTATGTGGATGATAATCTGGATATTGTTAATAAATTTATATGATATAAATAAAATAAGTATGATATAAATAAAATAAATATGATATAAATAAAATAATTATGAAATTGGGGACATATTTATCAGTCTAGAAATATAATATATCACTTTACTTCTCACAATTTCACCCAGCAAAATATAATAACATCATTCATGTACAGGTGGACTTTGACCTTTAGGAAGCAACATGACTAGCACTTTTCATCACAAACCAACATGTATGATATATATATTTATATTTCATGAAATAATATGGTATTTTTCATATTATTATCAGTCTATAAGAACAATATATTGTATAACTTCTTTCTGTAATTATCGTAAAAAAATTGAAATGTTACTCATGCGTACATACGACCTACCATCTCAATGATCATAAAATTATTCATTTCTCAAAACCATAATTAATGAATTAACATTAAAGTATAATTTATTTATAAATATGGTAGTAATTTAATTATTATTATTTTATATATTATAGAACCGTGATTAATTTATGATTAGAAAAATAAAAAAATAAAGAACGTACACAAAAAACAAAATAGTTATTAACAAAAACGTAAAATTAACTTGTAATTTTTAAAAAAATGGTTACAAAAAGGTCATAATAAAAGATTATATTGTATAATATATGAAATTTTATGTTTTTAATATTTTTATAACAAAAATATATTTATAATACAGGAAGTTTAGACTCTTATGATGGATTTTGATACTAATAATATGTTATTTTTTGTCTCTCTTTTATTTCTGAGAAACATCTGCAAAATAACAACCCAATTATTTTTTTGGGTATATAATACCAATATGAATTTTTTTATCATAAATATACATATTTTAGTTATATTTTAATTATAATTTTATGTTATTATATTTCGGTGATTAGGATGTAAAAGATTATTAAATTGTTTAGAGATCTTTGTCTCAAATTTTTTCCCTTATGTCACATGTTCTATAAAGAACATATAATATTTTATGAGTTTATATAATGAATATATTAATTAGAGTGTTATTTTATATTTATTTTAATGATATTCATTTTTTGGAAATATAATTCAAAGTACCAAAGTGGTAAAAATTTTATGTTGCAATCACTTCATTTGTTTCGATTATTTATGAATATGTTTCTGATGATTAAATTTTATGATCCATCTCTCATGAATCACATGAAATTTTTTATCCAATTGTTATTTTTTTTAAATTTTTCTCTATTTATCAACTCTAGACATTATTTTATTTATGAAAACTCGTCTTTTCGGTCAAAACCCATTCTAATTCCAAAAACCATGGATTCGAAAAATGTGTTCAAAAATGTTTTTAACATTCATACAATAATTTATTAATTTAATTGTTACCCATTTAATACTATTTTAAATTAATTTTTAATAAATCTTCTTGTATATTTTCCAATCAATTTTCATTTTTATTTTAGAAAAATTTTAAATAATATTTTTTATATGAATGTCCTGATCTTAATTTTCACTACAATGACCACTAAATTATTGGATGCTTCCCTTAAAAATTTTCAATGATATTTTCAAATAATATTTTTTTCATTAATATTGGTTATATTTTTTTCATTTTTTAAATAAATGATTTCAAAAATATAATTATTTTTTTGGATTATTTATTCAATGATGAATGGATGTTTGTTTCAACAGCCATTTTCAAATATTTCTAAATTAGTATAAATATGTTTCAAATATTGTTTCCATTAAATTAATTTATAAAATGATTTATGTTTCAAAAACAAATTTTTCATGTAAAATTGATATTACACAAGAATGATTCCATGCAATATTTGAAAAACAATCTCCATCCAAGTTAAAATAATTTGATGTTATATATTATTTACTGGGGATATAGTCCAAGGATACCATTATTATTAATTTTCTAAAGGATTTTTTTATTTTGAATAGTTGTTTTTGAAACCCATTTATCTTATAATGTTTAAACCATGATAAATTATTTATAAACCCTACTTATTTTCATTGGAAATGCAACGATGTAACGATGAAATTATTATAAAACATGTCTCTTTTAAATAGGTTTTGATGTGAATAATGTTTTATGAAACTCATTTCATTTTAGGGGTTATGATATGTTTAATATTTATGATTTTTTGGAAGGCATAAATATAGTTATCATTATAGGAAGGGTGGGACCAATATCTCCCTCTAATTAATTGTGTAAATATCTATATATTACTTTATAGATAAAAAAATAATTGGGGTAACCCCAGTTCAGTAATGGGATTTCAATTCTATGATGGTATTAGGAGTGAAACTTGACTACTATGATGGTTTGGGTAGTGAACCCATTCCACTATGATAACCTTTTCCATGATGTTGGACTAATAGAGAAATGATTTGTATGCTTATATGTATGAAAAAACAATGTCTTATGCCAATGTTATGGTCTCATTTCTCATGATCATTGATTCCCTTATCATTCAGGTCTTATAAACTACCAATATTTGTTCCCTGAGCCAATATTATGATATTTTATATGCAGGGTATGTTTTTAAAATGTTATTTTAAATTTTTAATAACATTATGTTCATATTTTGATTATGTATCTCTCTTGTATATTATTAATGAGAATCTAAATTCATCCTCTCTTATATTTCCTTCCACCAAGTTATGAATAAATGTATTACGTATGATATTTCTATGACGGGTTCTATTTATGATGATCATAGTGGGGGATGATGTTTTTTACTAAAGAGTTGTTGTTTGAGTTTCCATGTTTCCAAAAACACTATTCTATTATGCTTCATAGGCATTTGATTGTCTAATGTAATTACTATTCCTCTAAAGGCTGTAACATCAATGTATGGAAATACTAGGTCTCTATAGTTGGTATTATAGGATAGGTTTAGTTAAATTTTGGAAACTAGGGTGGGAAAATTAGTGATATTCCTAGGGATATTTTCGAGGATATGTACAGGGATATCTATATGGATATGTCTGTGGGTGATTCAATGTATGGGAAAATATCATTGAATAAGTTAAAGACATAACTAGTGGTTTCCATGAAATTACATTCCTTTTTGGACACTACAATTAGATGTGGCTCTGGAATAGAAGATCTTATAAGTAATTACTTGATATAGGATGCCTAACGATTAGCTTGATTGCTACATGGGAGATGACAATAAGACTTTTTGCAAACCTGGTTTAACGATCCCATGGGATATTCATTATAAATTCAAAAAAAGAACCATTATGGAGTATTTAAATATATCTTGGTAATAGATAAGCTAGGATAAACCTAAGGTTTCATTGATTAAAAATACAATTTCAAGATTTAGTTAACTTATATGATATTTTTTCATGATTATGAGGTTTTATACTCTGATTAATGTTTATCAAACTATACTTGTAGTTTCAGTTGATGGATGAAACAAAAAGGAACTAGGTTAACATTAAATGTGTGAGAAATTTTCTTAATGATTAGCCCAATGTGTTGATGACTAGAGTAAAGGATATTGTTGTTATGCTCAATCTATTATTAAAAAACATGATTAACAACACAAACCTTTATAAAACCTTGAACTTACAAACAATTGAAGTATATAAAATTGAAAAAATTGAGGAAAAATTATTTAATTTCTTATATTTTGAGAATTTTGTAAGATACACAAATGAGAATGTACCAATGGAATGAGAAGATTTTTTATGTGTCGATAATAAGGGCATAGTGTAACATATTTTCAAAAAAATATGGAATGTTCAATTAATTAAACATATATGAATATGGATATTCCTAAGGTATTGTAAATGTTTGAATTCATTAAATATCGAATGGATCGTAATTATGAAAATAGATATCGAAGGGAAAATCTCTTGAAGAGAATCAATATGGTAATAAAAATAATGGTTATATCTCTAATGACGAAGACCATATAAATGACATATGAACATAAATAATAGTAAAGAGAAAAGGAAGCAATGCCTAGTTAATGGTTTCATAAGGATGTGATATAATTTAAGTATTAATATATTTTAATTTATGGATTATGTTATTTGAATCATGTAATATATAATGATTGTTCAGTATATGTTTTTCAGTAAGGTTATCAGAAATATTTTAAATGGTATGGATGTACTAGATTCACAATTTAATGGATATGTTACATTTTGATTAAGGGAAGATAAAGTTTAATATATTCGTGATGTTATGATAATATTGTTCATATTTGATATTGATATTACTGATGTGTATAATATAAATTGGATAGAAATTATTTTCTTGGAACTAATGAATGATTTTCTGAAGAAGTTGTTTATTTTAACATAGATCTAGTTTGAAACATTTTTGGATTTATAATTTTTTTAATAATATATGTTTTTATTCAAATAATTATGAAGTATGTATATTTTCATTATGGTCATATCTAAATTATGTTAATTACCATGATCCATGAAAATATAAGACTATGGTATTCATATATTTAGAATGAGACAACCATGATCTAATTTATGATTATTTGGGGATTAATATTATGTGTATTTTGGAAATTTAGTGACCTCCTTTCTAGGTATTTAGATTTTAATATATTGAATGGTTCATAAGGATAACCATTTATGAAAAAAAATTTGTTGATATTTGGATGAGACATTACATTTTAATGTTTTACTTCACCATAAAATGATTTACCAATAGTAGATAACTTTTGATATTTTTTTACGATATCTGAAGAATGATGTGATGAATTTACATTTTATTTATGGATTTTATTATCATTTTCTACATTTTTAACGTTAAATTCACCATTATTTATTAACATAGGATATGAAGTGGAAAGTGATCAAAAAATATCCAATGTATGAGATTGGGATAATAAATAGAATGAAATAAATTAACTTTATATTCTCTTAAAAATTCATCAATTTTATGAAAATAATCTGGAAATAAATTATTTTTTTATTGTCATTAATTTTCATGACATCAAGGACTTTTTCCACACCTCAACTATATCTATATTGTTTTTTATTGACCTTTTATAGATCATTCAACATCTTTGGATCAATGTTATTTATATCTCTACATCAGTATTTGATTGCTAGTTTTCTCTCCTATGTCTATTTATTCACTTACCAACTATGTTATTTTATAATGTAACCTAGTATGTGTTACTTAAGAAGACATTATCACATACATTTATATTTTTAAACATGATATTCTAGTAAACAATTAAATTATGATTGTTTCTTTGAAGTAATTTTCAAATGATAAACCATTAATGAAAGATAAAAATGTTGAGTGTGAAATTGATATTAAGTGGTCTAGAATTAATCATATCGAGATTTAATAAAAAAAAAATTCATATTAATTTTTATTTTTAGTTATGGCGTGTTACACAAAATAATGGGTTTATTCGATAGAGGACAAGAAATAGAACACTGTTCTCTAGTGAACTATGAATTAAAATTATTTTAAATATATATATTATAATGTAGTAGTAAAATAGGTGGGTTTTAATTGTAAATAATACTTTATGAAATATACGTATAAATTTTTACCCTATATGTAACGTGCCAACCCTGTGCCACCTGGTAGTTCCCCAAGCTGGTTCACTAGGTGACCTCAGGTGTGCCTCCCTATATACAAGAGGATGCCAACTAGATGCATGGGTATGACATATTATATGGGGGACTATATAAACATTTTTTCAATGTAGAAAAACAAAAGGAAATAAATAAATAGTAACAAAATGATAATATCGTAACTAGACATAATCTAGTATAACATGATGACCACAACAAGAATACAATATCAAAATGAAAGCATAGATATGTCATTTCATATTGATGTCAAGTTTAAATATGAAAAACTGAAAAAAGGCACACTATAAACTCTCCATGTGTATACCAACATCATGTTTGGTTACCTCATACATTCTTCATCCTAACTCATCTATAAAACATAAGAACTTTCCTTTATACTATTGATGAATCCTAATGTCTATTTTGGTATCGATCAGGAATCTCGAGTAGGGTGTGAGTACAACTCCGTAGGCCACCACCAATGGAATCATAAACAATATCCTTTCTATATCAATTTATGTTTTAGTATAACTAATAACGTACAATAAAGTATATATTTATGAAATTTAATCATTCTCTAATTGACAACATAAATTACTCTGGTTCTTAATGACACCAATATGATTAATATCTGCTTCATCCCGTATTGGATTCTAAACCACATCACATAAGAAATCAGATTATATTATATCATGGGCTTCCACTTTCAATTTAATTTCAATTTATAGCACGCCTAAATGGATCCATAGTGCAATTCCAACATTTTCATCCTAGAACACAATGTCTAGATCCCTTTCATATTTTGAAAGATCAATCATAGTCTCATAAATAATTTTTATCACAAATAGGATTTTGGAGAATCAGTACATGTTCCACACTCCTATATCTATCAATCATATATGGTATTTTTATGCATCCGTCTATTTCCCACACACATCATCACATATATCACAATTTGACAAAATCAAAATATCAAATACATAGTAATTTCATCTATATTGAGGTTAAGAATACTTAACCATGATATAAAGCAGTCTCATCAATGTGTCCCATTTAAATAATGAATTCAATCAAGGTTATGCACTTTAATCATGTGGAATAATATGAACAATTCCCTATTAGAACATTTATTTACATTTAATCATTTAATCCATTAACAGTTCATGATTAATCCATGCATCCCTTAATTCCTATTATATATCGAATAATATCACATTGATCATCAATTTTTTTGTCCTTAATTACCAAATTCAATTTCCTAATTTCAAACCATTTCATTCTCACATGGAAATCCTATTAATAAATTTGATGATTCCATTAATTATTTAAATAATTAATTAATAAATTTCAAAATTTAATTTCGAAATATGTAAATTGATACTCCAAAATAAATACATTCATTCTTAAAACAATACTATGGGAAATTAAATTTAGAACACCTACATGAAGAGCATCAATGGATGTTTCCTAAAGATTATTTTTCCAAATTGAATCAAAACAATCAATTACACAATAAATAATAAGATCTAAAACCAAAAACTAGATCAAGATGGAATGGATTATAATCTATCCAAACCATGATAAAAAACCAAATCTAATGGAGGATGAAACATTAATCTTTATCCATAAAGAGAGATTAGAGATAGATAGGAATCCATATGGGAGGAGATCACATACTAGACATGGTACAAAGGCTTAAATCAGAACTTTTTTCATAATAGATGTTCATGGAGCCTAGGAATCCTCACAGGAAACAAGAAAATATAGAATAACCTCTTAGGATGATTGTTTGTGAATGAGGGTGAAAGAAAGGGGTTTTAAGAATTAAAAAAAAACAGTGAAATAAAACCCATGAGTGCATTATCCTAGGATAGGGTGAATGGTGTTCCAAAACATTCTCCCAAACTGTATGCCTCTCCTAGGGGTCACAAGATTACTACTAAACGGAAAATGGTTTGCATACCATGAGATAATTTAAAATCTCTCATCTATTTAGTATTTTCACTATTTTATGGTTAGGAAAAATGGTTTTGGAAAGATGTGTGCTAACCATGCACTTATCAACACCCCCCAAACCCAAATATTACCCTCTTCTACCCAAAAAATCCCTTGATAATGCCCAACTGAGATATATGGAGAATATAAAAATGATTACCTAAAAATGATGATGAGGCATCTCCAAAAATAGTCAAGATCTTAAAATCCCCCAACCTTATAACATCTCATCTTGGAACTATATTCCCAAGAATATCTATGATTATAAGGTAAAAAGTTTGGGCTACTAAACCTATAAATCAGCTTCTCTCACCCTTGGGTCCACTTCGATAAAACTATGTTCCCAAAACAAAAAAACAATCAATACAGTCTTTCCTTAAGACACTTTCTCTCAATGATACATAACACATATCCCATGATCCTCAAAAGTTGCGTTATTCTAAAGATTGACATCAATGACAACAGTCCCATTATAAGGATTATGGTGATTCTAACAAGGTTGTGACACCTGAAAATCATCGTTCATAGAATAATACCTCTATTGACGAGTCAATCAATATGCGATCAACCATATTCTATTCACCACCTCAACATGTCTAACAAGACTAGTCAACAATATTCCATGTCACTATATCCTGTAGTGGCCCAATCCAGGAAACACCCAAAGGAATACATGATCAACATATGAAAAAACTAGGGGTTGTCGGCATCGATCAAAATATAAATTCTACCTAATCTGAATCACATCCATAAATTTCTGAATCACCTGATCCTACTCTGATGTCTCTAGCATGAGGCACAGTCTCAAAAACTCTAACTCACTTGTGTCCATATAACATAGATGTGATATGCACAACCTACCTTAAAGAGCCTCGAACAGTTATTTCTGAATAGTAGAAAAGTAACTATACTTATAGAAAAACTAAAAATTTATTGGTGAATCTCCAATGATCCCTAATAGTAAATAAATCATACTCAAATAATATCCCCAAAAATCGGTATAGTACATTCTAACTACCCATGTGTCCATGGTATGAATGTTGTTCTCTGAAATACAAGTGTACATTATGCCCTCTAAATTCATTTTTAGAATAATAATGTAAACAATGAGTCACATCTAGAAACTATACATCATGGTACCTCATGAAAATGTATTATCTCCCAAATATATTTATCTATCAATTTATATAATATGAATGTCTTCTGAGTAGTCATAAAATGCACTAATTTCATCAATTAGTCCACAATCAACTATGTAACAACATTATTTTGAGAAATATTTGAGTGACCCACAATGATTCTCATAGAAACATCATCACCCTTCCATGCCAAAATTGTAAACCACTTTATTAAAACAAAAGTTCACTGGCACTCTTCCCAAATTTTTTTAGATGTGTAAAATCATGTCATGAACCCTAAAATATATCTTTTTAGGATTCGTTCCCCAATACTATCGATGTGGGTCACAATACATTTTTGTAATAACTGAATACTCCACCGATTTCAAGGCATAAAATTTATGCATTATCTCCTCTCATATTAAAGTATGAAAAAATATGATTTCTGACATAGATGATCATATACTCATTTAAAAACCAATCAATAGGTGTCTCCCCACCTTCATGGTTTACCCTCAAGGACAAAAATTTTATATCCTGATAGTATATTTACTAGATCCATCACAAAAGTGTAGACTCTATTGATACTGATATGAGGATCATCTTCTCCTGGACCTCCTGAACAACAATATACATTTCATCCAACAAATTCCTCATTTTCCTTTCAAAACTAGACTCATGAACATCATGAGTCTATGTTTTAATGCTTAATGTTATATAAACACTATTTAACTTCTCATGTGTATAAGAAAGATGAATACAAGTTACATCATATACTAACTAATCTATCATCACATATATTCAAATATCACTGTTAAATGATATAACTTATGATAGTGTGGTCATTATACACTATAAAATTTTCACCAATCAAATAATCCATCTAATACATTAAACCATAAACCAATGTGGCAAATTCATTATTAGGTATTGGGTAGTTCTATTCATGTTTCATCAACTTTCATGAAACACACTCCATAACTCTACCCCCCTATATCAGCACACAATGATGACCAACCCCGAACGCATTACTAAACATCATATACTCCTCCCCTGTCATGTGTAGGATTAAGATATGTGAAGTATTAAAATGTGTAATCAACTATTATAAATCATTCTCACATGATTCAGACTATAAAAACATTATTACTATATTTGGTAATATTTAATGTGGTAGTACCAAGTATGAATATTTTTGCCTACACCTCTGAAAATAACTCACCAATCCTAGAAAATTACAGATATCAAAAATATTATTATGTTTCTCTCAAGTATCATCTGCATATACCTTATCTATTTCCACTAAAAAACCTGCCTCTGAGATGATGTGACCAAATAAATGAATGTGATTGATCATGAATTTACACTTACATATCATGGAATATATCTGAATTTCTCTTAGTGTGCTCAGGAGTATGTCAAGATGATGGTCATGCTCATAATGGGACATAGTGAACACCAAGATGTAATCCCAAAAAACATCAACAAACTAATCCATGTACCAATGGATGGTTTTTTCAATCAAGACCATAAGCCCAATATGGGAGTTCTTAATCCATAACAAAATTCTAATGAATTCAATTTGGCCATACCTGCTACTGAATACAATCTATAGTATATCTGAAGGTCAAAATCCAAACTAATGATACCCTGATCTCATGTTAAATTTTTTGAAAACTGATGTTCTAATAAATTGGTTGAAGTGATTGTTGATTTAATGAATTGGATAAAAAAATTATTATCATCTAGAAAAAATTTATTTAGTAAAGAGACAATATAATGATCTTGTTATCATACATTGGAAAACAACTAGTGAATCCCAAGGGGGCGAACATGGACAGATTAATCCGTTATATATAAACTATTCTAGTTTTTTCTTAATATTAGGATTCTTTGATGGTTCTATTTTTTAAATTGGAATAGAAATTGGTTCATCCCTCAACATGAGATCATAACTAAATTAAAAATTTCTCTCACATGGCATCCTTGATATGTCCATAAAAATGCTTAGTGTAATTAGTCCACTATGGGTGGAAATTCATCATGATTCAAACCCCCCCCCCCCAATCATCCAATAATTGATTTCTAACTTGGATAGTGAGATCCCCCAATTTTTGATGACTTTTCCTTTCATGGACCACCTTGTTATCACTCTCTACAATGAACATAATTGTCTCCCTAAGGAGATGTAAACAAAACTCTAAGAATGTAAGAATATTTGTAAGCTTGGTATGCAACTAAGTAGTCCATTACCAAAAGAAAGTCAAATCCAAGAAAATAAAGGATGTAAATATCTCCTAAAACTTTAACCCCAACCATGAGAGAACACCAATTTTTTAAAAAATGCTTCTTGACCATAGTTTAAATAGTATAATGATCATCATAACCCCATATAAAACTCTAATGCATGACTCAACCCATTATAAAGTATTCTAGATCTATAATAATTAGAGGAAACAATATCAAATAAGGCACTAGGAATTATATAATCTAAATGAATAATAACTCTTTATGTCGATGTTCTAACCTCTCCATCCATAAGTGCAAGGTAAACTGCATGCAACTATAAATTCCCAATTCCATGTAGTACTTTCTGATCTCCTTGTGTTGCACCATTCTTTTATTTATTGTTCACATTCCTATAATTACCATGTACACTTCCTTGACCACCATGACAAGCATTACTCATCTACCAGACTAATATGGGAGATTTCTTTCTGGCACTTTAATTCTTCTTAGATGATCTATCAGTACTCATCCTTCACGGTTTTCTATATTCCTGTTGTAGATACCCCATCCTACTATAAGATCAAAACTCTACAAGGGGTTGGGGAGATCTATCTATGAATATATTTTGTTTTACTGCAATGCTGGAAGATCACTCAGATAAGGTCCTCAGTAATTGACCCTTCCCCCTTACCAATCATTTCGTGATCTCCCAATTTGATGTTTTTAAAAGAGAAGTACCTATTTTCAGAAGATTTAATTCCTAGTAATACAACATATTCCACCTATAGTCATGTGGAAGACTCCTTTAGGTTTCCCATAGATATGAGATCCTCATTCACTTCTTTTGAGATCTTTTTTAGATAAATGATATTAACCAGGGACATAAGCACACATTGAATCCCATTATTAATATTCATTGTCAATGTATCCTCATCCCCATCAAACACTAGAAGAATTCATTTAAATTTTGTGAAATGACCAATATTTTTCCTCATATACATAGTCCCCCATGCCAACCTCATGAACTCAGATAAACTCTCTTTCATGTGCATATCAAGGTAAATTTCTTCCATGAACTTATCTTGAAATTCCATCCACTGCATATTTTACACTTGTCTTTCCAGAGTCTAGAAGCCTCTATAATTTCTTTTTTTTCACTAAACTTTTAAGAAGATAGTTTGACTATTTTATTGTTAAGGGTCTCTATGTTGTCAATAAATGACTAGATAGACTAAATTCAAAGCTCAGCTTCCTTAGATACACTATCTCCCAAAAAACATGAAGGGTTATTCAACTGAAATTCACATTTAATATCTGATATACTCATATTAACCTGCTCTAGGTCTCTTTACATGAATTAAAAAATGATAGTTAAGTTCTCATGGAACTTATCTCCTAGAACATCACCTAGAACTACGGGGTCCTAAAGCTCTACTAGTGGTGGCATGTTTCTATCCATATCCTCATGTCACCCTATCAATAATCACCATCCTAGATGAATAACCCTATAATTAAAAACACATGTATTATGATACACAATACATCATTAAACCATTTAATAAGGGGTTTCAAATAAATCCATAAATAAAATTCCCCCATATCCTCCAACATGGTCAACACTGAGGCAATATCACTTCCCCTAACCATCCCTCAACTAAGTCATGGTCAAAAAGGGTAAAACACTTCCAGATTTCATGATTTCCCATTAGACACCCAATTATACAGTTCATCAACTAAATATATATTCATTTTATGATTATCAACTTCACATTTGGTACTATTTTTTATTTAGATTACTAAATAAAGAAAAGAATTATAATTTAATCCACTTACAAAAAACAATCTCCTATATGACTGTCTAAAAGGAAGCACATCACAACAAATTCTATGTTCCTAAAATGGGAAATTCTTACCCAACATTCATGTTATACTAATCAATTCCTACAATATTATAAAATCATATAAATCCATACTATATAAGAATAGTTCCATAAGTCAATGTAAAATAACATTCAACAGTAACAAAAAATCATCAATATTAGAGATCCCACATAGGGTACATTGTTTTACTACAATAAAATGGTTATGTACTCTCACACATGAGTTCTTGACCAAGGAAAAACTCATCCTAGTATCTAGTATATCATTCCAGAATACTAAGGCAAAAGAAATTCAAAATAATCCTGCTATGGTATCATTTTGTAACATCCTTACCATGGTTCTATAGGTGGATTCCTTGGGCTAGTTTGGTAATGGACCTCTGGAATGCCTCCCTGTATGCTAAAGGCTACCAAATAATAGTGAGGGTCCGCTATATAATATCTTAAGAATATAACCTCTTTATAAAAGTATCACCATACCATAAACAAATAGTCACAAACCAAATGATAGTAACAATATACATAATAATACCAGTATCAAATGATGACCAGAACATGAATATAATATCAAAACCAAAATAGTAGATACGTCATTCCATATTCATGGAATGATTTAATATTACAAAAATAAATACACTCTGATAAATCCCAATGTGAGTACTGAAATTAGTTTTGGTTGCACAATCAATGATCCATCCAATCTAAAATATCAAATATAGGGATATTTCCATTATTTGGTCCTGAAAACATGAATTAAATTTAGGTTCCCATTAGGATTACTTTATAGGGTGTGATTTAAAATAAATAGGACACCCCCAAAAACATATAGACCAATAGATAGTATGATACTGTGTATAGTGTTGTATATTAAACAATGTAATATAAAGTAAATGGTTATCACATTTAATTATTCTATAATTAACCAGATTAATTACTCTGGTTCACAATGACACTTATACCATTAATATCTATTTCATCCCATGTAGTACTGAAACACATATCACATAAGGAATCAAAATTCATTATAATATCGGATTCTATTATCCATTTAATTTCAATTATATCTTGTATACTAGGAATTGATGTTCAATTCCATCATTTTGGGCCTAGAAATCAATCTATAGCTCCCCATGGTCATTTGAATCATCAATCTTTGTCCCATACTATATAATCATCTAATATGGGATTTTTAAGAATCAATCCATTTCCCACTCTCGTATATGAGTCAATAAAACATGGTATTTTGTACCATCAATCCACATCCCACACACTTCATCAAATATATCACAATATAACAAATTCATAGAATCACATATTTACAATGTCACATATATCAAAATATCATATGCATCAAGGTTAAGAATCATTATAATTTCTATCAAACATTCACATAAAACGGTCTCATTTATATTATCAATTAAATTATGGTTCTTATCATTAATTATATGGAATAATATGAACAATTAATCATTAAAATGTTTATCCACATTTAATCAAATAAGATGTTAAATATTCAAGGTTAATACAATAATCACTTAAATACAAATTTCAATAAAATAAAATCACTTTAATCATCAATTCAATATCCATAATTACAAAATTAAATTTTAATAGATCATCCCAAATCATTCCCACTTACAAATTCAATTAATCAATTTCACGTGACCATTAACAAATTAACAAATTTGTAAATAAATGTTATAATTCAATTTCCAGGCATGGAAATTTAGACCCCACAATTCAAACATGCAATTTTGATTCAAAATATTGTAATTGACATTTATAAATCTTACCTCATTAACTTTTATGAATGTTTTCTAAATATGATTTCACCAAATTGAAAAAGAATTATCAGTTCTTCAATGAAGAAAATGATTTAGAACCAAAATCAAGATCAAAAATAAATTGTGTATGATCTATGAAAAGCTTGTTAAAACAAAATTAAAATAAGGGATAAAACATTAATCCAAATCTAAAAATATTTCTCGGGGAGATGAGGAAACAATAGGGGATGAGATCACATACCGGAAGAGGTGTTGGACCTTCAATCAGACCTTTTATTTGCTAGGAATGATGTTCATGGAGCCTATAAATACACTATGGAACCTCCAAAATTAAAATAGTACCTCTTAAGATAATAAGGGGAGAATGAGGGTGAAATGTGGGGGGGGGTGAGGAAAATAATATAAATTTAAAGGGGATTAAAAATAACATGCTCAAATTCCTAGGATTCGGCTCAAGATCATCAAAATCATGCCCCCTACCCTTGCACGTATCCCAGGTGTCTCTTGGTTACAACTAAGAGGGTGGAGAATTTGTAAATCTATGATGAAATTGTGAAATTTACATCTATCTAGGATTTAATTGTTTTTTGGTGCTTCCCAAATAGTTTAGAGAAACTATGCGCCAACCATGCACTCCGGGAAAACCCCTTGAAAAATCCTCCCACATTCATATGTTTAACCAGACACATCCCCAAAACCCTAACCAATATATACTCAAAACAAGGAAAAAGTGTACTTAAAAATGAGAAAGTGGCATCTTTACAAAATTTTTGGGTTTTAAATCATATAAATTCATATTACATAACAAATCCATTTTTGTTACAGTAATTATAATCTTCATAAAACATGTTATCTTGAAAACTTTATTTATTGATTTTTTTAAACAATAATTATAACTAAATTTTTGAAATTTTATAAAATTAATTTTAAAAAATAAATTTCAATTTTTGAAATCATCTTATCAAAATTTTCTTATTTTGATATTTTTTCATATTTTAAAAAATGTAGATTATTCAGTATATAGTAAAAATAATGATTTTTATAAGAATATAATTTTTGACATTAAATTAAGTAATTCAAATTCATCGTTATGTTTAAAATTGAAATAATAATTTTTTTTATATTTAATAGTGTTAATTACTTTTCAATCACCCTTATATTGGATTTCATTGTATGTTTATTTTTTGGATTTAAAAAGAATATTTTTCTGAAAACTGTATTAATGTGAAAGATGTTACTATATTTTAATAAATTAAAATATTAAAATACAATGTATTTATGTTAAATTAACATATTATACAAAATAATTTCTATTTGGGATTCATACAATGATAATCAATAGACATCGAGTTAATAAAAATTATCTTATTCTTGAAAAAAATTAATTTCTTGAAGACCCACTTTTTCGTCATCTATTTGAGTTTCATTTTTTATTTAAAATTTTAAAATATTAGAACAATTATTTTACAAAATAAAATTTATTTTTTTAACAATAAATTTAAAATTATATTATGGTTTATTTTTTGTATTTTTTTAAAAATAATTGTATTTAGATAAATAATGATACATACAAAATTTCATTTGAAAACTAGTCTTGACCAGAAGGTTTTTTTTCAATCAGAGATAATCCTCTCTAGAATTTCCTTTTACTAATAGTATGTCCCTTTCAGAACCAAAAAAACCACCCAACATATACTTGCATGTCTTTTTCATGTTCACAGTTTGTTTATTGAGTCTATCAATGGTACATTTCCTTGAGAACCGTTGATCCCAACTTCACAATAGCATAGAAAATTATTCTTTTAATGTATTATAATAATTTATTTTATCTAATGTTATTGTGAAAATAAACAATTTTTATAATAGAATCACTATATTGGACCTCAATGTTATATTGTTATAATGTTCCACCATTGGTCATGATATGAAAAAAAATTTCCACCAGTAGATCACATCCACTGTGAGAACATTTTTACACCAGGAGGTCATATACATTGGTAGATAAATTTTTCACTGAAATATGAATCAATACAACAATCTCAATTTTACCAGTAGAAGAATCAATATACCTCCATCTATTTCACAATAACAGATACTATCTGTTTCATCGGTAGAAGATTCAATTATCCTCTCATTGTTTCATAGGGATAGATATATCCCAGCAATGGTAGATATCCTCTATTTTGTTGTTAAAATAATCTATATATTCCTCTTGATTGGAAAAATGGATCAAAAACACCTGTAGATCAATCCACCTTTTTGAA
This sequence comes from Viscum album, assembly GCA_963277665.1. Lineage (NCBI taxonomy): Eukaryota > Viridiplantae > Streptophyta > Magnoliopsida > Santalales > Viscaceae > Viscum > Viscum album. Next base: position 293,123,515 of record OY728165.1, read on the forward strand.
TTTTTAGTCAGTGTCATTTCAAAAAATATTTCTAATTTTTATCTTATTTTCATTGATGTTATTAATATAAATATTTTTTAACACCATGCATTTTTAAATTCATAACCTTTTATCTGATAGTGTGCATGACATGAGACAGAAATATCATAAGGTAACATAATTCCCTAATAATTTAAAATATATTTACTTTTTTAAATATATTTTATATATTGAATATCATTTAATGCTGAAAAACATTAAATTATATTTCCTTTCATGCAAGAAGGACCTTATTTATTAGCTTGTGTTACACATAGGATAAAGTTTTAACTGAACAATAATATAATTTTTAAAATATTATTATATTTTATAACAGGTCTTAACCTAACATTTAAACAAGTGGATATAAATATTATTAAATAAATTATGAAAATACATGGTGTCTAAAAATATAAAATGAATTGATAGGTTACAAATTAATCATAAAATAATATATGAACAAATTTAAGATAAAAGGAATATTTTTATACATTTTTTTATACTAACAATGATATGTTATAGTAATAATTTAAATTAATTTAAATTATTGTGTTGTCATAATAGGAAAAAATATTTTTTAAAATTTATCAAATTTATTTGATAGGCTTATGATAAGAACAACCCCAATATTACACATAAAATTATAAATTTTTATGAAGGTGGTTTTCCACCTTTTGATGGTGAAACCATTATAAATATCATTTTAGACCCTTTTAAATCATAAAAATTTCCAAATAAACTTCAGATTTCGATAAAAAACATGAACAAAAATTTATGGTGATTTTTTTGGTATTTTTCTTTAAAGATTATTTTTTAACAAATATATAAAAATAATGAAATTATATTAAAAACTATTATTTCTTGTAATATAATTATAAGGTTAAATAAAATTATAAATTGGATTAAATGATTAATTAGATCATATATTTATCACTGAATCCAATTTATTTCAATATAATCAATTTAACTATAAAATTGACAATAAAAACATAGCAAACATTTGGATGTTTTTTACTTTTAAACCCCTCATTGCCATCCAGTCTACAGGACTAAATTTAAATTAATTACTAAATATTAGGTTTTTAAAATTTATAAATATAGATTCCATATATAGAGTCAAAATAATTTATAATTTCCATTATTTTACAATTAGTTTTGGGGAAAAACATTATGGAATGTAACTGAAATTAATCAAAATAAATAAGGTTTATGTAAGCTTAATAAGAGTATATATCAGAATATTAAGGGAAAAAATAACCTTGAAACTTGTAAAAGACTGATTGGATGGAAATATTTGAACCTTATCATCAAATATATAGAATTTGGTCTATTATGTGAGAAACATGCGATGTGAAAAATGTGTATGGAATTCAATTGACCAAATATTAAAAGAGTGTCAGTCCTCCTCCATGATAAAAGGGCTCCTCTCACCCCACCTCCTCACATATATCAAAACACTTTTCTTTGACCATGATATTCCAAAATAGAAACACAAAATATCATCCTTAAAAATAGAAGCCTCAGATTAGGATGGAAGCAAACAAAGGAATCCTTTTTGTATAAACCAAAAGTAGTTACCCGGATAAGTGGTAACAATCTTCCTAATGATTTTTGGTTTATTTAAATTATAAAACCCCTAAAATTTTATCATTATATTATTTTAAATCAAAAAAAGTAGAATTAATATAATAATATGTTGTTACACTATTGTTTCAACCAACACTTATACACACTTCCATCTAAAGGATAACGAACATACATTTTCATTGTTCGGGGAACTACTGCATCACAAAATGATAGTTAATCATTTTTCATTTACCAACTCTCATGGTATAATGAAGGAAAATACATTTATATGTGATATATATGATATTAATAATTTATTTCATCTTTTATATTTTTTATTTATAACATAGGTATATATTTTTTATTTTGTGTAAATATGATAATTTTTTTGAGAAACTATGGTATACCACCACACAAAGTGATAGACTCGTCCATGCCATATAAAAAATGAAAAAAGGATGGTATCAATATAACTATGTAACATTATATAATATATATGATAATATAATAAATATATACCTATATATTTTACTTTTTATTTAATTAATAAAATAAATAAATGAATGTAGAGTTCATGTGTACGTGCGGCCTACTGTCTCCATGAATGGTGCATTTAATTTCATATCTCCAAACCATATAGATTATCATCTACAAAATATATTGGATACTAAAATCGTTTTTTAAATTCATTAATGATAATTTCATAATTTAATTATTTTGAGAATAAACTAACATGTCAAAACATACTCGAGAAAACTAGTCAACCTACTATCGAAATAATTAAAATAATGAATTGTTATTACCCAACGAGAAATAAGATATTATATGAAGTTGATATATCATATTATAAAAATAAATTAAGTTTTATTATAAGTTATTATCCTTTTTAAAACAGTATAAATGATGATAAGGAATCATTTACATAATGAAGGCTAAGGTAAGATAAGTATTTTTCACAAATTTCTTATATTGAGACTTATTTGTTATATTGCACCAATTCACTTTTATTTGGTGTATATAATAACTTTTTAGATGTTATATCATGAATAATCTTAATATAATAAAATTATATAATTCATTTAGTATTATTACATCATGGGGATTATGATATAAACTTTTTAACGTGTAATGGGAGGCATTGGAATATTTAAAGTTAATTAACATAAATAATGTTATTAATAAATATCTTTAAAATCACACTTACTTTTTTGATTGTTAGCTTTATACTTAAACTATAACATTATATTAATCATATTTAAATGTAAATTTAGTTACATATCAATATTACATAATAATTTATGTTCTTAATACCTATGTTGTATATCATTTTTAAATATAGTATTGATTTGATAGTTTTTTGATTAACTGGGGAGTTATTGATATATTTGTATCTATTATTCAATACCGATATTATATAAGGATCTTTTATTATGGAATAAATCCATTATATTATATGATTAATTAAATGGATAGGTATGAAATGTGTGGGCCACAGTTATAGATAGGTCCTCAATGTATTAGTAGACTTATGAGACGAAATAGTTGTTAAAAATAGATGGGGTTTACCTGATAACTAAACTCTATTATGAAAGGTCTTGACTAAAAGGGTTTCATGTACCTTGGAAAAATGGAAAACAATAATTAATAATTCATCATATTTAGTCTTAGTTATTATTCATCCATGATATTTTTTGTCGACAGATCTATGAATACATTAAATTTTCAGTTGATTGATTAAATTGCATCTGTTTCAGCATCTTACCTTGCCATATTGAATTTTACATATCTATTTATTTTAATGGATTGTTTTATACGTTATTTAACTTTCTATTTTTATTTATTCTCATTGATTCATTATTTTTTTTTCTTTATATACAATATATAGAATTTGATGTCATACTTATCATCTTTCCTTTCTACAGGTTATGAAGAAGAAATATTTGACTAAGCATTAAAGGTTGTTGTTTATTTATTTTTATTATGTACCATGATTTTAATTTACATTTCCCAATTTATTATGAGTTTAATGTATATAATATGTCATTCCAAGAATACTAAACTGATAGTTACTTCATGATTTGATTTCTTGTAATAATCCCAATGAAATAAAACAAAGTACTGGCTCTAAGAATCTAGGGTAAGGGTGTTATAGTTGGTACTAAAAGTTTCATAGTAGAATCCGTGGATCCTAGATTTTGTAAATGAATGTTAGAGATAAAAATAATATTATAGAAATTGAGGATATATATACAAGAAAATCCTACAATTTTGGCAAAGTAGATATTATGTGGGTATTCTTAAAAATACTTCCATATCTGGATACAACAACTGGACGTGGTTATGGAACTATTGTAAAAAGAAATATCAAAACTAACAAGGTGTGCCTCACCAAACTAGGTTTAACCTTGTTCATGAAAATTTTCCCCACCAAGAACATGGTTTGACACTATAGGGAGATACACTTAGTATAATTTAAAATTTCATTGAATATCATTATAATGAATATGAAAGTAATGATTTTCCAAAAGTAAACAATTTTTATGATTCAGTGATTAGTTATGTATAAATTTATGTTATTTGTTAATTCTATTTAGAGTTATAAAATGTTCATAATATTACAAGCTAATTCAGAATATGAAAATATTTATAAATGGTACAAAAACATATAATTGTATCAATACTCATGGCTGATGTAGAGGATTATCTTCTAGGAATGGAAATGTAGTTATTTCCAAAACTATAAATTTTAAGGATATATTATGGAATCTTAGTCATTTTATGACAAATAACCTTTCCCAAATGGATAAACCTATTCCATAGTGAAAATATCCAATTATGGATCACATTATGTAGCAGGATCCCCCTTTATTTAGAGGGACTAGTAATCCAATTGTAGTTAAGAAACAGTTTATGTATATTGAGAAGATATTTATAGCCTTGGAATGTAGTGAAAAAGAAATGGTTACCATTGATATCTATTATATTCATGGTTATTATGATCAATGGTGTTCTATTATCTAAAATGCTACAGAGGATTAAGAAATATCACTCATAAAATAGAGAACATTTAATGATACATTATATGATAAGTACTTCCCTGTTGATTCGAAAATGAAAATTAATAGAATGTTACATAGATTAATGTAAAAGGAAGAAGAGAGTGATTCATATTATTAATATACATTTACAATGTTATCCATGTATTCTATAAATATTATAAATAATATGGAGTGCATGATTATCTGCATCTTTGATTGTCTTAAAAATAATCTTCGAATTGCACTGGTTTCTCATAATTTTTAGACATAGAAAAAACTGTTTTATATTACATAAATATATAAAAGTAATTATCAATATCCTATTCATTCAAGTGACTCATAGAAATGAAGATTTTTTTGAGCACAAAGAAATACAGAATGTATAAAATATGAAAGCCAAAATTGCAAAATTTATATTTTTTGAGAATTGTTGAAAGAATCACCTTGGGAAGTTCATTAAAGGAATGAGAGATTACTATAAGTATGGATAAAATAGTCCCCATTAAAAATAACTCAAATAGATGAATAAAAATCTACTTTTTAGTGTTAAAATATCAAGAATATGGATCAATATGTAAATAAATTCCAAAAAATGTCAAGAGAATACACCTTTGAATATGCTAAGAGATCAAGGTCAAATATATGTTATTAACACAACCAAAGTAGAATGATTAATTTAGTTTTATATTGGGATATAATAAAATTTCAGAAAAAGTAAATTGTTTTTGATGTTATCATTATATAATTTATTAAATATGAAATTATTGCAATTTATTATTTTTCCATTAAGTATTTTAGATCATATTCTGAATGGTACCTAGATAAGTTATTTGGTAGGAAGATACAGTTGTAGGAAAAAACATTATTATGGGAAAAATTCATAATATGTTTATGATGAAGAGACAATGATTAAAAATTGATTCATTTGGGAAAGTACTGACTACCGTAGAATAGGTTAATGACTTGTCAACATGTGGTTTATGCTTCATTGATAGAGTTTAAAACACTTTTTTATAAAAGGAATATATCCATTAACATGTGTCTTACATAAGAAACATGTATGAATTCTGGTTTCCAATACTGTTTTATAGTGATTCTTGTTATGACCATATTTTAATAGGATACATGATGATGTTTTTCAAAAAACATTCCTATGAAAATTTAAAGCTAAATCATGTTGACAGAAGGATAATTAAAAGTTCATATTGTAAATTTAGTTACTATCCTTCCAAAGTGTTGGATCATAATATATTATAAAAGATTACAATTTATGATTGATTATTGGATGAGATTTTTGAGGTTAATGTATGACTTAACCACATGATGTATCATGTGCTATGATATGATGTAGAGAAATTTCATGACCTAATCAAAGGAAAAGGATGTGTTTATAGAATCTAATATTTAATTATATTATTGTATGGTGGACGAATTCCAAAAAAAGGGTTTGAAAAAAATGTGTTCCGATTATCCTCATTTTTTGGATATCAATTAAATTTATTCACACCTATAGTTTATGTTTTTCTGGTCAAAATAGTTTATCTGAAAATGTTCTCTAGAACTCTCTATCAGAACATGAATATTGGATTTTTTTCATTCCATATCCATTTTTCTATTTCCAAAAATTGTTCTATAAATAGGGATCCTAGTTATGTGATGAATAAACTTTCATTACTCTCTTATCAATAATATATGTTATTAAACCTTTTTACAAGATGGGACACTGAAAAATATTTTATTTTTAATTCCTCCATCACCAAGATAATATTTAAATTACGAGGATGAAATTTATATATGTTTGGGAGAATATAGAAAAACCAAATTCCAATATAAGAACCTTGTTTTTGATAGTATTGCAAGAACATGACACAAAGCTCCAAAGGGAAAGAAATACCCTGATATTAAAATATATTTACTATTTCAAATAGATTCGATATATTAAATATCATGAAATTCATGAAAACACTTTGTCTGATTTTTTAACATGAATGAACATCCATGTTCTATAGCTTGAATTAAACAAAATATCTAGTTATAATGAACAATAATACATTATTAAAACACTATTATATAATATAATAAAACATATCATAACCTTCAATGGAGTGGTTATGAATAATATTATATAACTTATGAAAATGTATGAATTATAAAAATATGAAATGAATTCATTGGTTATAAATTAATCAGAAATGAATATAAGAACCAATTGAATATAATGGGAATATTTATATAGAAATCTATTTTTATACTAATTTTTTTTTATCCTAATAAATAAATAAAAAATTAGTGGGTCGTATAAATTTTATTTTTTTATACTCAACCAATAGTTTTGATAGGCTCAATATAAGAACAAAACTAATATTACACATAAAATAATATATTTTTACAATGGTATATTCACCGCCTTTTGATGTAATAAAAATATTGAATATATTTTTCCCTTTTATAAATTTTAAATTGAAAAATTACCATCATTTTTTAGATAAAAATAAAAAATAGGTTAGGGTGGATGTTTAGTATTTTTCTTAGTAGATACAGGTCTAATAAACAGTAAAAAATACAGAAATATAATTCATAACTAATTCATTATCTAATTTATTTATTATGTTAAATTATATTTTAATATGGTTTTATATATTATTTAGATCAAAATTTTATCAATTATTTCAATTTATGTCATTTTAATCAATTTCACATTTAAAATGACAATAAAAACATTTCAATCTATGGGTTTTTTTACCTAAAATACCTACATTATCATCACATGTGTAGAATTAAATATAAATTAATTTCATCAACTACTATGATTGGAATTTGAAAAAATTAATTTCGTATTTGGAAACAGAATAATATATAATTTAAAAAAATCAACACAATTATTGAGAAAAAATTTAGTTAATGTAATTAAAATTAATCATGATGATTAAGGTAAAATTAATCGTAAGAAAGAACTAATCCTTAATCTTAATAGATGAAATGCCCAAAAAGTCATCTAAGAGACATATTATGTCCATATCTATACCCTATATTCCCTTTTCTATAATTGGGTATATTTTTTGTTCCAATTCCAATCATAAATATGTGTATGGAATTTGTTTATCAAAATATGACACGAGTGCCACTCCTCCACCACTATAAAAGGCATCATCTCCTCCCGCTTCCTCAAACCTCTCATGCCAAATTTTCTCATCCAATATATTGAAAAATATAACCTAAAAATATCTACACTAATCCTAGAATAAAAAACATTATTTGGAAAGAAATCCAAATAATCTATTTGGATCCAAAAAAAGAGTTACCCAAAAAAGGTAACAAACCTCCTCGTGATTTTTAGTTTGATGACAATTATGAAAACGCAAAACTATTTTTATTCAATATATGTATAGGAAAATAGTTTCTTATTAATAACAGGATATTTTTATTCAAACGGTTTGACCTAATATTACACATACTTCCATCTAATGGGTAACAAACATAATGTTTCTATGTATAACAAACTACCACCTCTTAAAATGATGATTGTTCATTTTTCCTTTACCTCATCTCATGGTGACCATTATGCTGGTAAATATTATAATATATGATATAAATTATATATTAAAACTTTCTGTTATTAATTATCTTTTTATTTAGAATATACCATTATTCTGTCCATCTTCTTTAAATACAATAATTTATTTTGAGGAGGTGTGGACTACCACCCCTCAGAGTGATGTGACTCATTCATGCCATAAATAGAATGTGTAAATGTTGTAAATTATAAACCTATGTGACATATATAACATATATATGATAATATAATTATTATATTCATATATCTTTTACTTTGAATTATTTTTATACAATAAATAATTGTAATTAGCATTCATGAGTATGTACGACATACTGTTTCCATGAATGGTGCATTTCATTTCTTATATCAAATCCTTGTAGATTATTATAAAAAATACGTACTGAATATATATGATATTAGCATCATGTTTTACATTATTGAGATGATGTAATATGTTCTAAATAATAGGAAAATAAAATAACAACTAGAGTGAACTTGGAAATCAACTGTCGAAGTAGTTAAAATAATGAACAGTTGCTAACAGACATGTAATAAGATATTTTAAAAAGATGATATATGATATTATAAACATGATTACTTTTCTTTTATAAGTTATTAAAATAAATGTATACACTACATAAGATGATAAATACCACAAAAAAATGTAAGGTTAATGTATGGGAATTTTGCCTCAAATTACATTATATTGACACTAATTATTTATTATGCCCCAATTCACTTTTCATTGGGGTATCGAATAACTTTTGAAATGTTATATTAGGAATATAATTAATCTATTGATATTATTATATTAATTTAACATTATTACTTCCTCGGGACTATTATTGAAATGTTTTAAAGTGGTATGTTACACTTTAGAATGTTTAAAGACTATTCTCTTGTAGAATTTTCATAATGATTATATTTTCAATATCACTTCCTTTGGTGATTTTTAACATTATCTAGAAATAATAACATTATTTGAATCAATTCTCTTTAAAAATTTAAATCAATATCCATATATTACTAAAATGGATAGTAGTATTTCATAAAACTAATATTATTTTTACAAACGTTGTTCATTTGAATGTCATGTGAATAACTGGGGAATTATTGAAAAATCTGTAAACTTTTCACAATGCAGATATTTGAAAAGGAATATTTTTTATTGATTAAATCCATTATTAGGTATGATTAATTATTTAGAGTAAGAAAAAATTAGTGGCACATAGATATATATAACACCTCGATGCATCGACAGTCTCATGAGATTACATAGTTGGCCAAAATAGATCACAATTTACTTGATAGCTAAACCCTTATATGAAATGTCTTGAAGGTAATGGTTCCATTTTCTTAGGATACATGGAATCTAATAATTATTAAATTCACTCATTTATTTTGTGTAATTATTTATCCATATGATTTTTCATTGAAATATCATGGGATACATTTAATTTACAGTTCGTTGATTAAATTACATGTGTCTCAGTTTCTTACCTCGACATACTGAATATTGCATCTATTATTATTTGAATGGCATGTTTTATCAAAGATTTACCTTTCCAAGTTGATTTTTTATTTTTGTTTAATTATTTCTTCAACATTACATTACCATTCTGTTCTTTTCTGATCACCCAAAATATGTTTCCTTTCCCTAGGATATGATGAAGAAAAACTTGAATAAGTGTTCAAGGATGCTATTTATTTCATTATATTATGTATCCTATCTGTAATTTATATTTCCAAATTTATTATTGGTATCAGGTTTGTAATATTGATATCTTCGACTATAAAATGACCAGTCCTTCATGATTTGATTCCTCATAATCATGCCTATATAATAGAATAATTCACAATATCTAAGCATCTAGTGTTGGGGAATTACACCATTTGTTAATTTTTTATTTCTATGATGTTGAAATATAAATATATGTTATATAATAAAATTATATACTATTTTATGTACATGAAGACATGCAGTTTTATTTATTTTGATGCCCTATTTTACAACATTTTACTATCTTAAAAATATTTATGATTATTATATTATAAATATTAATTATACACATTTTTATACATAATATTTTATTTTCTTTATATTAATAATTTATAAATAAATAAAAAGGTAAATTTTTATTTTTTATCATTGTGGATTTTACAAATAAAGGTAACAATAATATTATTTAATTTTTATACAAAAAACGTTTCATGTAGTTACTGGAGACAAACATGATCCTTGAAGATATTTCATTTAATGATTTGGAAGAAATCATCACCGTAAAAAAAATTAATTGTTGATTATTCAATAGATGCTTTTTTGAAACAACTTCAACACATTTATGGTTTGTCATTTTTTTTATAAAACATTTTCGACTTACATAAACTAAATATGATAACATAAGAACATCAAAATTTTATATTATTCATTTCAAGTGATCAATGATCATCAAGCTTTTTCATATTAATTTTTTTTATCATCTACTAATTTCCCAATATTTATTTTATGTAGTCATTTATAATTCTGTTTTCATTTCAATGAGTCTGGATTATGATTATTTCGATCAGATGAAATTATTTAATTTTATGGTTATTCAACCACAAATATCAACTTTTTTCATGTAAATGCTAATCAAAACTCATGTCATAGACATAGGTTTGGTCTCTGGTAAAAGATAAGGTTGTGCCTCTAGGTTTTTGTAAGATATATTGTATATCTCAAGTTTATCACACCATTAAATGTGAGGATCACAATGGGTAGTATTTTTTGTGAGGAGTAGATAAGGTTAAGGAGTGGAGTAGGATATTTGTGATAAGAACCACTATAAATATTATTTTTCTTTTATTTCTCTTCCTACTGCACCTCGTATCAAAAAGAAAACAAAAATTTAAAATATATTTTTAATAAAATAATTTTGTTCTTTAAATATTTTTAATTACAAATCACCCTCATCTAGTAAATATTTCAATTTATATTGATCGGAAAATTATATTAAGAGATAAATCACTGATCGGATATATTTTCATGATACTATATTCAAATTCCAAAAAAATTGTATCAGAAATATGATATTCCTTAAAGGATAGTTAGCCTCTTTGATAATATATGTTTTTTATATTTAATGTTGTGATAACCAAATTTTATATAATTAAAATTCAAAGGAATATAAGAAAATATTTCATTTCAGGTGGATGTTTTTTATGGAAATGATGGATGACTTAAACAACACAACCATAATTCGATTGATGTGAATATGGTTTATGGAATGAAAAAGGAATCCTAGTTGAAAAATATTATTGTGGATAATAGAGACATTATTGATAATCCATATGGGCTATTCAATGTCGATCCATAGACACTAGTAGATAATAACATAGTAACAGTTTTTTGAGTTATAAATTCAAGAACATTTTTACTATTCTATTTTTAGAAGTTTCAATATCCATGATTTTTATTGAAATACATCACATGATAGATGGAAAATACTATAAAAGGCTCATTATGGGACTTACATGATCAATAGAATCATGCTAGTAATGATCCAAGATGAATATAAGGAATTTATGATGGGTGTCAAGGATCAATATTCAAAATTTTCGATCAGTTTACTAGTATTACAATTGTAATGAGTATTATTGGTGAATTTTTGTAAACCACATCTCATGTGGAAAGATTAATGAGAGATCATACACAAAGAATAAATGAAAATATTGTGGAAAGTTTTCTGATTATGAATTTTAGTTAGTATAAATTAGATTATCTAATAAGATATATATTATAATTTCAGTTAGGGCTGAAAAATATATTTGACAAGAATAATACAAAAAGAAATTGTAAGTAACTTGAATAAAATGTTTTTGAAAAATCTAATTCCCTAGAATTTGAATCTAAGAAAGTGAAAATGTGTTTTCTCACATTAGTAAGCTGTTTTTTCATGTTCATGAAAAAGGGGGAATGGGGAATTTCAAAAGGAATTCCTTAACATACTACAAGATAGTTAATACCAGTAACAATGTCGATGTTTTAGAAATAATAGGTAATAAGTGTTGGAAGAAATTTCAAATAAGGACTAGAATCCCTAAACTCAAACATCCAAAGAAAGACCAAGAGAAAAGAATAAAAGGAAAACAATATTTGTTTATAGGATGTGAATGCTAATACAATTTTATGTATTTTAGTTATTTTTGTAGGGAATAAGAGAAATGGAGTCATTATATGATGTGTTTTAAATGATAGTTAAATGATTAAATAATGAAAAAAGGTAATAACTCATGAAAATATTGATCATAAATATTTTCTAAAATGAAAATTAAATGGGTTATAATTCATGTTCTGATTCTAACTCTTTGAGTTACAAAGTTAGAATAATATTAAAGGGAATAAGAAATTATTTAATGATTGAGTTTGGATTATTTAAAAGTATATAAACATAAAAAATTATGACTAAATAAAATGAGAAAAGAAAAAGGGAATTTCATAATCTTAAAATCTATGTTTTATTGTTAGAAATATAAAAATATTATTATGATTTTGAGCTCAAAAACTAAAATTGGAAAAATGAAAGAGTTAAAAAAATTATGTAAAAAATGATAATGATAATGAAATAAGATTTAATTTAGTTCATTGTGATTTTGGTAACACTGAAAATTATATCAAAAAACTAATGTATGTAAATTTTAAATAATGATACCCTTCATATGTATTCAATGAAAAGGTTCTTCAAATTATAAAACTTTTGAAAGAGATAATATGGATTTCAAAAATGATCTTTGTAAACCTAAAGAGAATATATATAATTTTGTAAACTGTAATGAAAAATACGAATAAATGATATATATAATGAAACTAAAGGCCAATAATATTGGGTTTGGATATAATAGTTTAGAGAAAAGATTAGATAAAACTAACTTTATTAAAATCTCAAAAGAATCTATCTTATGTGTAACTGGTTTTTAATGTAGAATAAGCATGAAATTTGAAAATGAGTACTCAATAAAAGATAAAAAACATTTGGACACACTATAATGTTCAATTATAATGATTTATTTTTTATTAATCCCAATAATAAATGATTTAAATCAATTTTTCAAGCCAAAATATGTAGATACTAATCTAGTTGGGCATACATTATCATGGGAACAAAAACAGTCTTTATGAATTTTTAAATTTTAGGATGTAAGTTTTATATGTGTGAAAGGTTCATGGTATTTAGATAGTGGATACTCTAGGAACATTGTTGGTGATATTTCGAAAGTTATATCAACTGACATATGTGATTTCGTCCTTTCCATATTTGGATAAAAATCTAATTTTATGATAAAAGGGCTTGGAGATGTTTTTTCATAAAAGAGTTATTATTTCAAAAGAATATTTTATACATGGATTAAAACAAATTATAATAATTATATCACTATGATGTGATTATGTGTTAAATTTTATATTTTAAATTGATAAATATACTATTATATACAATAAATTATATTATTTTTCTACAAATAAGGATGAAAATGTATACATAATTTATTTTTATACTCTGACGAAACAAAATGTTCAGTGTTTAAATGCTGGACAAGTAGATGAAATTATATAGAATAAGATTCATATGAATGAAAATTTCAGATTATCGTAATAATTATCTACTAATAAACAATTTATTCAACTACACAATTATCATACAAGTATGCACTTCATGTGTGATTAATGTTAAAAAGGTATGAAACACCACGAAAAATTAACTCTATAGTTAATTTCAGTAATTACGGATGTTTAGAATTATTACATATTAATTTTTTCAGACCTATAAAATATATTATTTTTGTGGTAAGATGTTTATATTTTCAATTATAGTTGATTATAGTATATTCTTATGGATTTCATTCTTATGCAAAAAAATGATTCTTTATCCAATTTTTTTATTTTCTTTAATAATATTAAAATTGTTAAAATATTTTAATCATATATATTAAAATTGAGAGGTGTGTTGATTTTTAAAATTTATAATTTGATTAATTAGATAAAACCAATAGATATATAGGATATTTTTAACTCTTTGAATAGTATAAAATAATGGTCTGGTAGATTAAAAGAACATATATATTCAAGATATAGATAGACAAGTGATAATAGATTTTAGGGTACATAAATACTATGAAAAAGTTGGTGTAAATAAAACTTTAATTTTTTTAATATATTTTATTTTAGAAAGTTTATAAATAAAACTTCTTACGAACATTTTAAAGGGTTTAATCCTAATATTTTATATTTTATGTCATTTGGATGTAATGTCTAAATCATAAATATAAAAGATAATTAAGAAAAATTCAATTCTAAATATGATGAAGTGCGGTTTTTATGATATTTCAATGATAGAAATGATTATAGTGTTTTCACTATGAAAAATGTATTTGCTGAATAATATTTTTATAATATGTTTAATCATAATAATTCTAATACTGAGGATTCTAAATCGTATTATTAAAATAAAGAATTTAGAGGATGAATTTTTGGTGAAGATAGTTAATAATATAATTAAAATGGATCAGTTTAAGAGGATCATATATATACTAAAAATGATCCAAAAGAATAGAAATCACCTAAAAATCATCCTATTGAAAAAGGAAATTGTCAATGAATAATCTTGTATTGAAAATAGAAAATATATATTTTCTTACTCTGAAAACACTTATTTTGTTGATTATTTTCTTCTTATCAATGTGGAATATTCATCCACTCAGTAAAATATGATTACTAATTTTTATGATGAATTGTATAATTTTGAAGGTAATAAATTGTGGGATATCACATCTTTCCAAAATGTATACATTTTATGAGAACAAAAATAATTTTTCATAATAATCCTAATGTAGCTAGAAACATAGTTAAAAATAAATCAATACTAGTTACTAAATGTTATTCCTAGGAATTGGGCATTGAATTCGATGTTTCCATTTCTCCAGTTTCATGGATTGAAGAAATTAGAATTCTATTAGCCTTTTATATTTTTCAAAACCTAACATTATTTCAAATGGATGTAAAAAGTTCCATTTCATAGTTAATTATTTCAGATGTATTCAATGTTTGATATTCACTTGGATTTAAAAATTTCAATCATTAAAATAAGGTTTTTAAAATTAGTAATGCATTATATGGTCTTAATCAAGTTCCAAAATCATTTTATGAAAGAAATACCATATGTTTATTACAAAAGTATTTCATTAATGTAAATTTTGATCTCTCCTTGATTACAAAAAGAATTTCACTTGACATAATAATTATAAAAATATATGTATATTACATAATTTTTGGTTTAACAAATAATTTTATTTATAATTATTTTTTTTAAATTAATGTATAGTATTAGTAACATGTGATTAACAGGAGAGATGAAAATTTTCAATGTTTTACAAATTAATCCAAGGAAAGATAGTATTCTCTTAAATTGAGAGAAGTATCACAATGACCATACAAAATGTGTTGGACTAGATTCTATTATTACAATGAAAAAACCAATCAATACTAATTCCAAACTAGACATCAGTGAGTTTGGAAAGTTGGTTGATATTAAAATGTATATTGTCATGATAATTAGTAAATTTTATCTCACCACATCTAGAACATACATAATGTTCACAGTCTGTTTTTGTGCAAGGATTTTGTTTATCTGTAAAGAACATCATCTAAAAGTGGTTACACGAATTTTTAGATATATCAAGGGTACTATTTTTTTGGATTATTAAATTCTGAGGTGGATTATTTTTGTTTTATATATTATTCTAATTCACACATTAGAGTTTTTAAACATAAACAAAATGTAACAAATGGTTTGTGTCATTTTTTTGGAAAATGATTAATTTCGAAGAATTTTTTTTAAAAAAATTGGAACAATATCAATATCTCCTGATGAATATGTCTCTATTTCTATATATTCACAAGGAACATTGATAAAGAAACATTGCATGATTTTATTTTTTGTTTTCATTAAATTCTTATTTACTTGGATAATATATTTTCTATTTAAATTTCCAAAAAATAACATCTACAATATAAACTAAAAAATCGATGTTATATTCCATTTTCTAAGAGATATTTTAAAAAAAGTGACACATGTTAGTAATTTGTTTCTACTAAGAAACTGTTAGTATGAATTTTCCCTAAACCCTTATAAAATGTTAACTTTTAGAAAATAATGTTTTAATAGGGAATTTTAATAGTATAATACATTATTATAATAATTGATTATAAAGATTTTATTAAATGTGTTCTGTTATTGATTTTGTTTTTCTACAATGATTAAAAATTTATTGTTAAACAATCACTCTATCATATTTCAACTTATATTAAATACTGTAACTATATATTTATTCTTATGAAAATATAAAACTATGTTACTTTTTAAAGTTGTTGTTTTTTATTATAAGTTATTATGATTTATATAATAAATTATGATATTTTATTGGTAAATCAAAAAAGGTAGATATTTTTGTTTAAATATTAATAAATATTATGTTTTTTAATTTAAAAAACTGGGACTTTCTTAGTATTTGGGATTTGTTTTAATACTTATAATGACATATTTTTTTTAAAACAAAATTCTCATTATTTTTATTTAAATTTAAGAATTATAATCACATAAGTAACTTTAAATATTGAATTTTTAGTGATTGTTATTTTTTTATTTCACTTAATGATTTTTGAGAGGTTTTGTTTTATATTTTTTGTTTTATGTTTTTTTAAACAATAAAAGGGCCATACTTGTGATTAATCAAGGCTATAACTCAATAAAACTAAAGATAATTAAGATGTATTCATAATGGGATGTCATAAATTTGGTATCCCATATAGAGGATGAGGTGAGGTAGGATGTTTAAAGGGATAAAGAGACTGACCCAATGTATTATTTCCACATAGTGAACCTAGATGGTGAATGGTATTGCACTAGAAAGACCCCATGAATGTAAACGAAATTTTTGAAAGTGTAAATAGTTATAATACTTGTTACATTTACTAAATAGTGGGAATTTGTGGCCTGATTGTTACACCACTCATTTACTACTTTACGGAATTGATTTGGGACACCCTCCGGTATCACTATTCAGTCAGTTTTAAAAAAAATGAAAAAATCTCCGTCCATCAGATAAGATCAAATGAAATAATCCAATAACATTTTATCTACCATGACTTGATTAATTCTATTATGCTTCATCATTTTATGAATACACTAATCTTCAACCTTCACCACCTCCCAAATTTTGGTTTCAATTGTCTTTAAATAGAGATATATTTTATCAATGTCTCACATCTTCGAGCACTAACATGCACTATGGTGGACATGGAATGAACATCAATAATAGTTTCTTTTTCTCAGGAAGAATAATTAATTATTTCACACACAACATGTATATCCTTTACTTCTAGTAGATTTTGTTATTCTGCTTTTTAAAATATTCACTCATTATTTCATGTGAAAATAGTTCTCTTTATCAGCATGGAATTACTATCTGACCTAGGTTTTCTTATTTACCTATATAAAAGAAGAACTATTTCCTAATGATGGATCATAGAACACTATTATATCATTATAATGGTTAACCATTGTTCTTGACTATTAGATATTTTTATACCAGTAGATCATCCTCACCAAAAGATCATTTCATAGACAGTAGCTCTCTTGCACATCCACTAATGAAATCACCAAATACGTCTTCCAAATGTATCATCATGCTCTTAGTTATTTTAGAGAGTATATCATTAGTAATTTTTCTTTCATGACTTGTTGGTCTCGACATCACTATAACATTGTAGAAACTTCTTTAATGTTATTGAAATCTTTTACTTGAACTAGGCACTTAAAGAACACAAGTTGTTCTTTTAACAAAATAACTATCTTAGACCCCCAATGTGCAATCATTACAATGGTTGACCATTGTTCATAACTGATAGATCAATTTTACAATGTTTTATCACTTCCACTGGTAGATAAGTTTTTATCTGGTAGACCAAATCCATATATAGATCAATTAACAGCCAATAACATAATCAATCTACTTATCTCTATTTCACAGGTAGTAGAATCAATATACCACTATCAATTTCACAAAATAATATCCTATCTAATTCACCAGTAGTTGACTCAATCTAACAACTTATATTTACATCAGTAGATCTTTTTCAACAATGGTCAATCTACTCTGTTTCACTGGTAGCTAAATTTATATACATCTCTTTCTTTCAATTGTGGATTTTTAGCACCTTGAGATCAGTCTACCACTAGGAATTCTAATCCACCTTTTGTTCCAAAAAATTTCTATTTTATTTTTCTTATTTTAATTGATATTATAGAAATAAATTTTTTAAATGGTTTTTTATGTTTTTGTAATTTAAAATGTATGTTGTATAAAAAATATTTTTTAACAATATCTTATCTACATGTATACATTCAATTGTACTTCTTCCAGTGATCTATTTTTTATTTTTTAACTACATTAATAATAAATATTTTTATTATTTTATAAATATTAATTATATACATTGGTTATACTAATTATTTGAATGTTTTTATATTAATATTTCATGAATAATTAAAAATCTCGATTGTTCCGTATTTATAAGTATGTTTCTTAAAAACAAAGGAAACATTAATATTATACTGTTGTTATAATATTACACATTTAATTTTGTTTTTGGAATTATACATGGTCCTAGAAGATCATTCATTTAATGATCAGAGAGAAAATATTCAAGGTATAAAGGAACAATTCTAGTAATTATCATTTGATAGATGAATTTTTTATATAACGTTGACATATTTATTGAAGCTTTCATTTTGACTAAGAGACATATATGACATATATAATCTGTATATGATCACAGAAGAACATAAAATTTTGAAACTAATCTATTCCAATGATCAATGATCATCAATCATCATCATGTTCTTCATTTTTCACCACTTACAAAATTCTTTTTAATTTTTTTATTGTGTAAGATTTTCATCTTATCTTTTTATTTCGTTTTTTCTATTTTATGGTTTTCGGAATCAAAATAATTTTTTCGACATCGAGTTATTCCACCACCAAAAAGGATTTTTGGTTTGTTACTCGAGATAAAAATTCTTGTCCCTGACTATGGTTTTTTATTATATAAAATAATAGAATCTTCCCCCACATTCTTCTAAAATCCAGTGTTTGTAAAAAAGTTACCACACATTAAAAAGTGATATTTTTAGTTCTTAAGAATCTTATTGTGGAGTATAGATTTTTTAGGCATGTAATTTGATATTTTTTATCTAAACCACTATAAATCATGGTGTTCGATATTTTTTATTTTCTCTAAAACTTATATCCTGAACACTTCACTCACAAAAAATATTTATTTTATAAACTCTATTTTTTTTCAATAATAATTATTAAATGAATATTAACCACTTCTAGTATTTATTTCCATATCTATTGATCCAATAATATTTTAATCACTAAATATTAAATTGTATTTTTATGTTAAAGGGTGTGAGAAAAGGTCACAATATACATAAATTTTTTAATCAACTCATCCCCATGATAATAATGGTTCATCATATGGGGTGATATCAAGAGATCTATGATCACGAGGTTTCTCCACCACATTATCATTTGTTCAATAGAAGTTAAAAAGTTTCATGGCTCACCATCTCCTTTGACGATAACTGTAACGTACATAGTCTGATATTTTGAAGAGTCTTTTTGGGTTGTTATGTGGCTCCTAATATGGTGTTTTTATCTCAATTGATAGTGATCCTCTTGTATAAAATTATACCTTCCCACTATTCCTTCAAAATAGAACCCCTTATCAACTATTCTATGTTTTTAGAAGATACGTGTCTCCCATGTGGGATCCATCTTGGTGGCATTGGATTTTTTAGGGTTTCTATATGATTGTACCTTGTTTATTCTACGTTGCAGATGCCTGAAGTTTAGACGGATGTTTTTGGATTGTTCTAGTTCATATGGGGTCTTTTTTACTAGTGGTGGATGATTTTCTTCATTGAAGGGTAATTAAAAATGTGACTTTAATGATATGATATTAGTGTTAAAGGGATTTAGTGTAGGAAACTATATAGGTAGGTTTGAGAATCAAGGTCAATGTTCTATTATGGTGCGTAAAAATGTGTGAAGTAGTTGCTTATTTAGTGAATAAGGGGTTTTTGAATTGTTGGATAAATATTTTCAATGATCAATATTATTGAGTATTCTAGTCTTTTGTGGCATTAAAAATTATGTCAATATGGTCCCCACTATTATAATTTATATGGTTTGACTGAATCCTATGAAACCCCACATCACATTTAGATAGTTGTGTGGTGGATCTGGTGGTTGTGAAAACACTATTTTAGGGATCAAAATGGTAGTGATAATCATCCATACTTCCAAAATTTTGTACCTACAAGGTGGTATGAATAGGTTCCCAAACATTTTTCTATAATATATTGGGAACAATCTTTCATTGAAGAGAAATAGGCATGTTTCATATGTATAGGCCACAAAACATCAATAGTTGGGAGGACTGAAATGTATATGGTTACACCAAAATCCATTATTATTCCCTACACCAACTATTTCATGGAGTTGTGTCATTCAATAGTGCATTAGCTAGCATGATTCAATTGTTTTTGCTAGGGGTGATGCATCATTATGTCTGGAAACATGGAAAAATGATTTCTATTGGGGAGGGGGTGACATTATATTGGCGACATGACATGTTGTGATCTTCAAAATCATGGAAATATTCCATTTTTTCATTGGATTTTCTAGTCATTTTATCTTGATATGATAATCCACTTAGATGTTTTGGTATTGTTCGGGTTAACTCTCAAGCCAATTTAAAATATGGGTTTATTTTCTAATAAATAGTGCATCAGTCCTAACATGAAAATTATAAAATAATGGGTCTCTAAAATTTTTTGGAAGTTGATATTTGAGATTTTATTGTGGTTTGGTGGTATATGATAAAGGAAAAAATGGTAGGAATGATATATATGACTGATTTAAATGTTTTTGTTGATGTTATATATGATGTTGTGATGGGGAATTTGTTAGATTTTTGTAACATGAAATTTTTGTACATGGATCCAAGATTTTATAATAGGATGTTTAATTTATGGAAGATAATTCTTGCATTATAAAATATATGAGGTCATAAAAATATTTTATTATTTTTTCAGAGAGTCATAATAGTAAATACTGAATCAAAAATGAACTTAAAGGTAAGACAAAAATAGTTTCAGATGGTTCATGAGATATTTAAAAATCCAAATTTTTTTGGGGTTCTTAGAATTATATAGATATCACTGTTATGGGTCAGATTGATTTTATTTAATATGATAAGGGTTGGAATGACAATACAGATTCGTGTATCAAAAATGATTCAATAATTTGATTTCTTTTTTAATGGGGGGGGGGGTTGTTTGAAATTCTCCATTATAGTTGAAAATGGTTGATGTCATTTTATAAAAAAAAATTAATCATTTTTGTGATACTAACCAAATTAATTTCCAAATTACCTTATTAGATGATATATTTTATTTTTTATGTGATAAATAGGGAGTTATATAGGGTTTAAGCTAATTTTTTTTTTGTGATAATGTCTTAAAATATTTAAAATTTGCCCCTTACTATTTTAGGGCATGCATAAGAATGCGGTGGGGTATTTTATAATCACATTGTTATTGAATTTAAATCATTATAATGTGAGTCTTCAGATTCCAATTTTTTAAAAGGAGATACATGGGTAATGAATCAAGAAGGAGAAAAAAAGTCACATGAAGAGTGGAATCATGGTGGGAAGTGGTCAATTTTATTAAGGGGAAATCACAGGTATATCCATACTGTGTTCCCTGAATAAAAAATTGAAGAGATAATCTATAACATTATGAGTTGGTAAATGAATTAATATGAAACCATGAGGGTTATGAAACAATGATAAGTAATAAATATAGAATTAAATAATTATCATATGAGATTTAATGTGTTTTACACATGTTTTTTCCTATATAATGACAATAAAACCATCCTACATCATAACCTTTAGATAATGATCGAAAAAATATTATATGAAAAATAGGAGAAAATATAATTGAGACCATAATTGATAAATCTAAAATAGAGGAAATATGACTGTAAAATGAATTATAAAGTCATAATTCCATATTTATTAACTGTAAATAACTATACATTTCTTCATGTATCTAAAATGGTGTCTACAACAAGGAGAAACACGAACCACATGATATGAAACTATATGTTTCTAAAGGAAACCAATTTTTTGGCGAGAGAATATATTTACTAGAAATGTTAGTTCAAAATATTGTTGGGAACAATAAACCCTATCTAGTTGGACTCATGTAGAACAATTTGATATCTATCACTGGAATATCAACATTCAAACCTCACAAAATATGTGAATTGATTCAATCATGAATAACTAGAATTGAAATACCCAATAGATCCAAGGGTGGTTCCATTATGTAAAAAACAATCATAAATTTGATTGGTAAAATTTATTTTAACCTTAATAACCTAAACATGATGTTAATGAGATATAAAACCATACATAAAGGTAGTAGATATGAGAAACATCCAAAAAAGGTATATTTATGTCATCGTAAACTGCCGAACCACTATTGTCTCAAAGTATATTGAAATATGTGGTCGAGACATAATGCTAATGGGAGTTGGATACATTATGGGTACCCTCTATATATATATGTAATGTAATGTTAAGCACCTTCCATGTGATGATATCTAAGATCCTCACAATGGTAATCCCTTAATGCATTTTCAATGTAAGGGTAGATAGAAATTCATATAAAGAACCATACAAAAGCATTTTCATGAAGATGATTTCAATTACTATGCTACATAAGGGTAACAATCCCATCATGTAATGGTAGTAGATCCCAAAAAGGGTAATAGTAGTAATATGTTTGGGTAAATCCAAACCACTTGAGGCATACATAAGGTTATACCAAAACACACGTAAAGGTAACAAAGGCCCCATCTAAGAGTAGGACCACCACACAAAATCCCATATAAGGGTTAACTGACCTCTATTTATGGATAATAAAGAATTATTATAATTAATTAATAGTATTAACATAAATAGTATAGAAATTTGTTGAACTAAAATATTCCAAATTCAATCCATAAACTAATATTTAATTACATTAACATGAAAATAAATTAACAAGGTCAAATGAAAGAATAAAATCCATTTCAAAAGGACCATAAAGAATAAAATTATGATACTCTATAATCTAACTAATATTCATGTGGACCTTTGTTAAAATTGTCTAAATAATGATTGAGGCCCATGGTTTGTAATAATATGATCCTTTTTTACATTTTTCTATATCTTTGTTAATTTCATTTTTGTACTTTCAATAAAATCTATTATAAAATGAAACCTAATAACTATATTCTTATACTAACATGGTATATAATGTTCTTAGATAGTAGTAGGGATTATTTTTAAACAACATTTATATTAATATCATAATTTTATAAAGTGAGTTTTGTAAAAACCCCTCAATCAAAATGGATTCATTGATTATCTTTGTTTATGAAATTTATTTATCCTCAATGGTTGAGAGGTTAAACACTTACTAAATAATACATTTACAATATATATTTCAAATATATGAAGTGATAACATATATATTAAATGGATTCCGTAGTAAGAATATATATTTTATGATGGCGTTAGAACATCAAATTTCTAAAATGGAATTATAATTGTTTTTTTACATTAGTAATTTTTTAGTCGATGTTAAAAAATTTATTTATAATTCACCAAGGATGTTATAAAATTGATGTGATTGATTTATTTTTTTAAGTTGGTTAAAAAATAAACTAACATACAAAACTATCTTACAGTGTCAGTTTCAAAGAATAAACATTATTTATTGAAAACCCCATTTTATTATGTGTCGATCATTTATTTACACCTATTTAAATCCTTCTATTATTATCATGTACATTAGTTTGTGAAATATTATCAAATTTTTCATCATTTTCCTCACCCTAATTCATTCCACATTCATCACTATAGTTTTCAATGTCATTATCTTATTCATAATACTCTTTTTTAGTGGCTTCACCCTAATATGTATTTATTGTTTTCACTCAGGATTTTATGATTTTTCTGGAAATGAAGGCATGATTAGTTTGATTAATGGTATTTTTTTATTCCTTTATCAAATAACCTATACAAATTATTTGATTTCAAATATTTTCATGATTTTTCGTAGTTCCAATTATTTTTTTAATCAATACTATTTTAATGTTGATGATTTCATGTTTTAAAATATTATTTGGATTAAAATATTTTTGATTTGTTTTTGTTATAAATATTGTAAATTTACTAAATAATTCATTTATAACGTATGTTTTTCCCTTCATTGTGAACTTGTGTTTTGAAGGTATAATGGATTATAGATTTTGAATGTGGATTAAGGATAAAATCTATTTACTCGATCATACCGATTTCATAATCATATTGTGGTCAAATCGACCATTTTTCTTATATTTAATCTTTTCATTAATGAAATAATGTGTGTACAATCATATTTCTATGATGGAGATAAATTTATTTTATAAAATTATTTATTAAACCCCTAGACTAAATAATGCATAACTTTTGTTAAACATTTTATTAATTTTAATATGTTCTTAGTGACTACTAAATATTTCAATAATACCGGTGTATTTATATATTTAATCATTATAATTACAGTATATAACATAACAAATGAAACATTTCAACATACTTGAATTATTATAAAAATTTCAAATTTTGATGATCATATTTTTATTCAAATTTGTTTTGTGTGGAATCTGTTTTTGGTGATCCTAATGAGTATGTTTTTGTGACCACCTTTGCATACCAATTTTGGTACATCTATAGGAATTAATTTATATTCATTATAATTTTTTGTAACAATAGTATTTCTGATACATTAATATTTTTACCTTTAAATTATGATATGTCTACATATATTGAGAGTAATAATCATATTGTAATAAAATTATATAATAGAAATAACAAATAATTGTGTGCTATTTGTGTTCATACTTTTAAAATAAAAGTTAATGTTTTTTCAACATTCTATTTTTTTTATTTTAAAGCATAATTACTAAATATATTCAAAGTGATACTTTTTTTTAAAATATATTTCTTTATTTTTTATGAAAAATTTAAATTTTAAATTTAATTATTTTGTAAATGTGAATTAGAAAATAAATATGAAAAGAAT
The DNA here is from genome assembly GCA_963277665.1 of Viscum album. NCBI lineage: Eukaryota > Viridiplantae > Streptophyta > Magnoliopsida > Santalales > Viscaceae > Viscum > Viscum album. The sequence continues at coordinate 293,148,978 of OY728165.1, forward strand.
ATAAATTATTTCACATTCATGAAATTTTTTATAGATAATATTTAGATGAAGTCGTATTATTGAACTATGAAAAAGTGATGAATATAATAAAGCTATTTGATGCTTTTATTGAATTTTATGAATAATATATTCAAAAAATGTCCCCTTTTTCTATACATTATTGAAGTTTTAGATATGAAAATGTTTTAAAATAAGGGAAATAAATGATCATTTAATATGGTATGGTTTCAATAGAATTCTTACTCCAAGGATATGGTGATGTAAAATCATGTATAAATTAGGATCTATAATTGATAATTAATTTAAATATAATAAGTACTAACAATTTGAAAAAATGACATGTCATATTGAGGTTTATGATATTGGGAATGCCCCAAAAAATGATCTTCAATATGGTGACATTGAAAATCCAATATATCTAGGTTGTGTGAAATTTATAATTTTATAAATGGTTTAAATATTTTATAAATTGTATACCAAAATGTATAGGCTGATATAGTTTTATAGATTTGATAAATCTATTTAAAGATAAAATTCCAAATGAAAATGATCATCTATATTCACAGTATAATGTGATAAAATATTATTCCTGATGTTTTTTTGGTACAATAAGTTACATTCATTCCAGAATGTCCTTGTTCTACATAGGAAGGAGTATGAAGGTATGTCAAATCATTCAAAATATGGGGCATCATAGTATAGGTTGAATACAGAATTAATAGATTATATATAAATTATAAAGAATCATGAAAATAAAATTTGTTATATTAGTATAAATGATCATTAAAAAAATTATTTTAAATTATAAATTATGAGAAATTATAAAACAATATATAGATTTGTGGTTATCGGATAGAAAATTATGTCTTCTAAAATTTTTTTTATAGTAGGCAAAAATTGACCAATAGATTTATATATCCATAAGTGATGTTATAAAAATCAGACATGTTCTATACAATGATGGATTGAATATATATCAAATAATTAGTATCCAACATAGTTAATGGACTATTTTATTTGTAATTTACAAGTTTCCACCAAAATGTTTCATGGATTAGAAACATATGAGGATGAGTTTAATGATTTATGCATAGAAATAATGTTTTTATTGAAAAATTAATTTATGATTTTAATATTTAATTTTGTGAAGGTATTAGAGTGTATGATTATTACAAAATAGAAAATAATTAAATACATGAAATGATAAAGTTCGTTATAAGTATCTTCCTAGTATATGAATTTATTTGGAGATAGTGTTATGGGGCATAATTATTTTCTAATTTGCGATGAAAAGACTCTATATTATGACCTATAACATGGGAGAAAAACAATATCCATGGATTATGGAGAGGTTTATTTCTGAATGAATATTATCTAGGATTATGAAAGGAATTGAACGACTCACATGAAATTGATATTGCACTAAATCATTTTTCCACTGATCAGTATTTCAAGAGGGTGAAAAACATTGATGTCATGTTTAAAAAGAGATTTTTTTCAATGATTGAAATATTTGGACAAAATTATCACGTTTTCTTGATCATATATATTTGAGATACCTTTAGGTCAAACATAACACTGATTTCATGTATGTGAAAAATAATTTATATGATTATTTGATTGGACCATTTTTAGATATTTTAAGAAATAATATATATGGGTTGAATGTTATATTTGAATTAATCTCATTGTGAATATATTTGATGGTAACTACCACTTATTAGAGAAGATGAACATACCTACCTCTATCTTATCATGCACTATGTAGGATGGAGAAAATTAGTTTTTGTTAGTTCCTGTTGGGATTAAAAGTTCCATAAGCCTATTAGTTAAATGAATTTTTTTTTCACACTAAAATATTTGACGATGAAATTAATGAAATATCCTGATTGTCACATCATAATGAAATAAATACTATGAGTTTCATTTCATGAAATATTTCCAATCCATTTCAAAATAAATTTAATGAGTTGTGTTTTGTTTTCAATTCAATTTTTAATTAAGTGAATGATATTATATCATTGAAAATTTTGATCAATGAAGCAGTTACTATAAATTTTTAATTTAGAAATAAACATTATTGTATTATTTTTGGATATCATGGTTTATCTAATTGTTTATTTGGTTATAAGAGTAATGATTTTCTGAAACTGAAAATATATTTGTCAATTATATTTTAAAATTTATATGAATAAATTATAATGATATTTTAAAAATCAATATCAACTGGAAGCATCTATTATTGATAAATATATCTTTTGAAAAAACTATAGAGTTTTTTTAGAACTACTTATCTTCAGTGGAGCATATCAGTTCACCTATATCTCACCATAAATGAGTCACCATTGAAGGGAAATGAATTATTGGATTGAATGTATAATCATTGAGTGGTTAATCGATAAATTATTCATATTTATATATAATTAATAACCTAGATGATTTTAGTACATATAAAAAATATCATATTAATTGTTTAAAAAAATATCTAAAGAAGAATGATACAATGATACTGAATGTGAACAACTCTTTTTGTCACGTTCGAAAGAGAACATGATTGGTAGATTACATGAATCAAAAACATTTATATTCTTGCTATGTGGAACATGTTTAATTTATAACGTGGTCCATGTATGAAATTAATATTCATACATTCTATACTTATGATATAGAAAATAGAATATTAGTTTATAATTGTAGTGTATTGTTGTTCACATAAGCAATGAATATTTAAAATTACAATGAAATTAACTATATATATATTATGTGCATATTTAATTATTACTAAACAAATTTGAAAGATTGATTATATTATATTATGAGTTTCATTATTATAATTCATTTGATTTATCAATAAAAATAATGTTATACATGTTGAATTCAGAATTAAACTAGTTAATATATATATATTTGAATACATAGCTGATATTTTTAGAATGTTATCACATAAAGTTTTTCTATGATCATGATCCATGAAATTGTTAGTTGTGTGTCATTTTAAAAAGAAAAATTTATTTAGTAAAGAAACTAATATGGTTTATTTTGAATTAAATGTATTTCATATTTCGATGGAATTATTATTAGAGAATGTTGATTCCCACATTATGGACATGGTATGTTTTATATAGAATGATAATGGGCATAATAATTGAGAAAAAAATACATTAGTAATATCTAAATAGAATAGGTAAAATATATTTATTTACTTTTTTACAATATTAAATTTCAAAAAATGATTGATATATCTAATTTAATTTTGTTACATAAAACCAAAATTTTATAAAATATGATATAGATTATATTTAATATATTATTGTATTGTTTGCATCATTTTCACTTAGTTAACTTTTTATATTACTGTTGGGTTTGTATATGTTTTTTACATAATCATTATTTAATTTTTTACATATCATTTTATGTTTCATATATATTCTATGTTTAATTTTAACACTGTAATCAAATATAAAATATTACAATGAATATTTCTAGCATCATTGTTAAATTTTTTGTTAACTACTATAATGAATTTTATAAAGAGATGTTTTATATATATATATTTTCAAATATTTTTAAAATTATTATAATTAATTTTAGGTAGTAGTTATATTTGAATAATATTTTAATTAATTTATTTTTTTATATTTTGAGATCATTACATATCTAAGTATTTTTTGTAATAATTTTAGTTACGTGCATTAAAAAGTATGATAAAAAAGTTTCATGTTTAGATTACTTTTTATAGGATAATTTTTCAATTTTTATTTAATTTATATGTAAAACAAGGCTTGTATATTTTGTATTCTATTTTCTTAGTTAGATTTTTATAGGATACTATTTTATGAAAAAGGAATATCACCATGAGAATTTGGAGGGGAGTATACTACGACTTTTATAGAGGAACCTCCTCAATAATATCCATAGGGTACATATACTTTTACATTAGTAGATAATACTTATAGGGTTCATAAATTTAGAATAACACATTGACTAATATTATCAATTTCACAATTCCAAGACCAAAGGGTATATATAGACATTGATGATAAAAATAACCTTAGTACTTAATATTCAAAATAATTTAATACATTTGTTGCAATAAAATATCAGGAAAAATTTATCCTTATCATTTGTGATTAGAAAAGTGTTGATAAAGTGATAATGTCTCAATTATAGGATATAATTTTGTTAACATTATTATTATTATTCTACATATCATTTTAATATTTTTAATAATATAGTATTGTTCCCATATTATAGTAAAAAACATGACATGCCTATCACTGAAGAAGTTAGGATGATTTTTTATCATTGGATACATGGAGAAGGTATTTTAAATCATCCCTCGCATATGATTTAATTTTTAAGGAATATCAAAATAAATATCTATGTGATGTGTATCCTTTTTAGAGAATGATATACGGTAGTTGTTTGGTGAATGTAGATAACAGGAAACGTTTTTATGTTAATTGATTGGTTTTATGTGTTTTTATTATTATTTATAAACATATTAATGATTTTTTATCATTCATTTACACTAAATGAGGTGATATCATCAGGAGATCCAATCCACTAATGTATTTTATCAAACACAATCTCATTATAGGTAAACATTATTGTAAAAAATGATGTTCGAAAAACCTCAAAACATGAGACATGTGTCATGAATCTATATAGAGGATGTCTATCCCACCACCTATGTAGACATGGAAAATGGAAGAATTGTGAATTGAAAAAGGTAATATTTCTTATAAATTAGGAAAGGTATATAACTATTGTGATTTTAAATAGTTATTTATGTTATGTATGTTATTTAGACTCTTTATATATTGTGTTTCAAAAATTAATTTTTTAAATATTCTATAAAGGATTCCCGTAGGGATTTGAGTAATCATGGGAACTTAATACCTTAGGGAAATATGGTTATTTTTATTAAAACATTGGGAAATCCTAAACAGTCTTGTATGGAAAGAGGGAATGATGTGGTTGTACCCATAAATATTTTAAAATATTGGACATAATTCAATAGAGGGTATTTATAAATAGAAAATAAACTATTTAATAGAAAATGTGTTGGTGATGAGGGATACGAAGGAGTATCAGACAAGATATTTAGTACATTTGATGTTGATAGACATTAAAATATAGTTTAATATTTTAAATCCCACTCCATCACTTTCATCTATTTTTCTCACTCCTACAACTCGAACAAAATATTTAAATAATAAAGACACTTCCATAAATTATTTCCATATATTATGGGTTATATACTAGTGATCAATATGATCATATATTCTCATATGGGATTGTATATTATTGTGGGTATATTTTCATCATCGATAGATAAATATTGATTATCTTATGGTCACACGACATGATATTAAAGATAGAGAAGAAAGAGTAACATTTAATACAAATGAGGTTTGTAATGTATGAAATATTATATATTATTCTATTTTTAGAAATCTAAATTTTCAAAATATATATATAACTCCCAAACATTTTATATTTATTTATTCAAAAATAAAATACTATTTTTTGATGTCATTCTTTATATGAAACAAAAAATCTAAATCAACCATGATATAGTACAAATTTATACCCATTCAATTGGATTGGACAGTATTAATATGATTAAACATAGAATAAAAAATATTTATAATTTTTTTATTTAATGAAAATTTAATTATTTTTTCATAATAAATGAGTACCAAATTTTTTGTAACGACATTTTATGCATCAAAAAATTGTTTTCTTCAAAAATAGTTTTTATTTCACATTGTGGTTGGGTATTATATTTATTTTATATTTAATTATAAAATTATTATTATAGAAGATATCTTTTTTTAAATCCAAATCTAATTATTATCTTTGGTGGAGCAGTTACATATTTTTTTTAATGAATAATGAAAACCTAAATCTAAAGAAAACTATCATTTTCATTCAAGTATTTCCATAGAAAAATTCTGTTTGAAATTTATTTAAAATTTTCATTAAATCCTTTTTATTTAATAGAATAAAATAAATTTTTATGGTATCTATATTATGAATAGTTTTTTTTTTGTCAAAATAGTTATAATCATAAAAATGTATTTTTACGTAAAATAGTTATTCGACTCATTTTAAGGATTTATGTTAAATTTCATTTATGTCACTAATTGACATTGAATTTGATAAAGAGACAAAATATGTTATATTATAATTAAAAAATTATTTGATAGATCCACTTTAATTTTCTTTATAATGATTTTTAAAAATAATAAATATTATATTACCCTAGTTAAGGTTAAAATATGTCTACAGGGGGGTTAATGTAAGATATATGGGTGATATTTACATATAAATTTTTATAATTCCAATATAAAAGCACTATTTTGATCATATATCATATATTATTGAAATATGATAAATTTAAAAGGATTTTCCTTGAGTTTTACTTTATTATATTTTAATATTTTCAAAAATTTGAAGAGTGTCCACCCTCTCACTTACAAAAGGAAACTAAATTGTATCTCCTATACATGAAAAATGTTCCTATTACCTAACAAAAAATAATCCTATATTAATTATTCAAATCCAAAAAAATTCCTGATCAATAATTTTTTGAAAATAATACCACCCTATTAAAGTTCTTGGTGCATTCCAAAGTAGGTTTGTCAATGAAGATGTATAACACTTGACCAAGTAATTCAAATTTTAGTTTATGTTCCACCCACTCCAAACATATTATATCCATCATAAAATTATTAATTTAGTATCATTAGTATAATTATATATTATAATGATTATATTAATGATCTTTTCCACATGATTTATGTAAAAAAATAATTAAATGTATTGTTCAAGCATATGTGTGGACTACCACCTATATGTATCATTATAATTAATTTTCCATCACTATCACTAATTATTTGTTACTAATATTGAATTAATTATTATATATTATATTTATGTTAATATAATTTATTTTATTGTTGAAATATTATTTATATTTTATTAGTAATTTTTATTATATTTGGAAAATTATTATAATGTGTGCATCTAGACTACTGTCTCAATGAATTATGTAATTTAATTTTATATATCAACATCTTATTGATGATTATAAATATTTATATTATGAAAATATATGATATTTATATCATAGATAAAATTTCGTAGATGATGGAACCATGTCCAAAGTACAAGGACCATAACATTAAAACCATAATATTCTAAAAAAAATTGATTACGCCCGGGAATGATGATTTTAATTTTATATTATTAATAAAAAGGTTAGTAATGTTATAAGTGGATAATATATGATATTATAAGTATTTATATGATTTTGGTATAGATTTATCAAAAACTGGAATTGATTATACTTGAGGATAGATCACTTATGATTTATACCAACTTGAGGCAAGGGTTTTATATTAGAATGACATTTTTTAGTTGGATTGTTTTAGCATAAATTTTTTATAATTTAATAATTAGATTTATTTATAAATAAATAATATTTATATTATGCTGATCTAGTTAAAATCTATATCAATCATTTTTCCTTTTTTCTACATTTTAAGTACTTAAGTGGGTGACCGAATGTTTTTACGGAAATATCCATTATTTTTCTCTTTGGTTGAGAATATTTTATTAAATATCCATATTTGCTATAACATTATTTGAGTAATATTTTTACTATTTCTAATTTTTTTATATACATTTTAGCCATATATTATTTTCAATTAAAATTTTTACATGGAATATTCTTTTCATTTTCTAAATATCTAACATTTTACTGTTTTACAGAAAATGAGATAAGCAACTTCATTTTAACTTTTATTCATGATTTTATATTCATACTACCAGGACTACAATTTATTTAAATAATTACTTATAGGATGTCCTGAAACTTTTGTAATAAAATTTTTCTATAAAATTTCGGAAAATTTTATAATTTAAGTGAGTAAATTGAAAGTAAATGAGATATTTTTCTCAAGAAATATTCCATTGATCTTTTAAAAATATTTTATCATATATGGTAGCATACATTGATGTTACTTTTGCATCATTTAGGATTTGAATATGTTATAAAATCAAAATTATTTATCTAAATTAGATATATTTATTAATATGAAATATTGAGGAGACACATTATCTTTTACTGAAGTCATGTTATGATGAATGTTTTCATGATATTATGAAAAAATTTTAAATGGCTTATGAATATTTAATGGATTAGACCTAAATTATACATAACAATGTTGAATTATTTTAATGGTAATGATTTATGATCTCATATGGTACACAAGATGTTATAACAGTCACAATAGAGGGTACACTTGAGGTTATCCAAAGACCAGAATTGGATACATAGGAGGTTATCGCAAGACTAAAATATGATACATAAGAGGTTATCACAATCCCAAAGTATCTATACATGTGGATATACTAAGGCTTATATTTGATGAATATCTTGGTGGTTAATCTTTAAATAACAATCCTGTGATTATGATTATTCCACTCATTCATGATATATACTTATGAATATAATGCCTCGACCCCAGAATCCAAGATCCGGTGCATTGTTTTAATACATTGGAAAGATTACGAGGAATCAAGTCCCGAAGGGCCGATCAGTTTAGTAGTCTGGGAAAAAGGATACATACATAAGTTGACCATTAAAACATTAAAATAAAAACAATTAAAATTTATTCTATTATAAACGTCTAAGCTTCCTAGATTATGCCTGAAACTCACTCATAATTCACGTATTCATATACTGCGAAAATTAAATATTTGAAAGGTGTGTGCTCAAATGCTCAGTAATAGTAATAAATATAGTGGAAGATAACATAAACATTAGGCATGGTGAATAATTGAAAACACATGCCTTTGCAAATAATAAACACGAACACTTTAAGGTAGGAATATGAGATGAGTAAATAATTCCTTAATAAAAAATAATCATGGGTATTCTACTAGTAGAATAACCACATAAAATATCAACATATAATATCATAATGATGGAATGAATACTGTCGGATATCATAACCACATAGACAAGGCCTCATCCTATGACTACAAATAATTTTTTTTCAAATCCTTGTGCCAAGACACTAGTTTGTCTTATCCGAGCTACCGATGTATCGAGGAGAAATAGTGGGCTCCACCCATCACCTACTAAATCCAACTCATTCCTCATATTAAAAGTTTGAAATATAATGTAATCATTGATATTAAAACTATGATATGAAAAGTCAATACTTTAACTACAGTCCATGAATGGCATAAAAATAGCACATCCATGGTCAAACATAACTCATTCAATACAATGTGGAAGATTTTATTATAATATATTGTCCTCAATAAAAAATAATGAATGATATTGACATTGATGAAAATAATAATCAAATCTATTTGGGAGAAATATCCCCCTTATTCTTGAAAACATTTAAAAATATCACTATTTATTAGAAGCCGACTAAAATATGTTTTTGATTCAAACTATCCAATACAACTTTGAAACTTTTAAAATGAATTTTAATATTAAAAAATTAATTTCCTTATAAATAAATCATTAAAACCATTTTCAAAAAATGATCATTAATGTAAATAATTTAGAATAATAACTCCTTAAAACATTTAAAAAATGATATTTTAGTTAGAGATTATAACCAATTGAGAAATGACTGAATACAAATAATTTAAGTAATAAAAACATTATAATATCATGATAATAGTGTATTTAATGATATACTATGTCAAAGGACAATATATACACCATATACAAGTGAATTGGAGCATAACATAATAGAAGTCTCAATGGGATGTCAATTGAGATAAAGTCCCTTGTAAAGACAGTATCCTTATGTTAAGGATAAATCAATGAAATAATTATGTTTGAAAAATATAAATAATCTCTATATGATTGGATATTCAGTGTAAATAAATCACAGGAAATTCACACATATTATTTTGAAAACAACACCAATGACTTGGATGTTTAACTCAATGAATTGAAATTGTGTTAAGATTACTCTTATCAAGTTCTTATCAATGACTTGAGAAATTATAAATGGAGTGATTATGTGTATAAAAAGTATATCCACACAAAGGGGAGTTGAAATTACTACATAAATATTAAATAGTGACTCCACACATAATGTTGGAGTAAAATAATCAATAAAGTATGCATAAATCCCAATGAGTGGAAATTGAAATTTGAAATCCCCTTATCGATTTGTTAACATACGAAACATACACCTCTTGAATGAAGCATTAAACATGAAGATTTAAATACCCATAAAATAAATTATATTACACAAATTATACAATCATGGGAAGTACACAAAATACACAAAAGGAAATAGTGGCCAATATAAAATGAATCACACGGGAATAAAACGTGATATAAAAACCCCTTACTTCATTGCAATTGATCCAGTCGTATGCCCAAAAGTTAATAACCACCAAATTAATCACATAATACCATGAATATAAAGAGAACCATGATAATACATATCCAATTAAAGTACATAATACACCACATAAAATAAATAAGTTGCGAATAATGGGAATCTCACAAAATTAAAAGTTAGATAACATACCCCTTACCTCAAATATGAATTGTATTGTATGTTCCATGTTCTTCATGAATAATAAACATAAGTTAATTTCAAATTGAGTGAATTTTGATTCAAGATTATTATTACATTTATATTACTTATTTCATTGAAGTAATAATTAGATAATTATTTGAGTTTATATTGGATATTTAATTGTTGACTGGAACATGAGTCAAAAATGAACTTGTTATATTTATAATTTGCAAGTGTGGTAAAAATTCCATTATCTACATAATTATATAAATTATTTAGATATCATATATATACTATATTTCTAGTATATATATATATAATAGTACATAACATTTGGTGAGAAGAAATGAAATGCACTTTTCATGGAGACGCTAAGTCGTACATACACATGAACACTACTTTCATTTTTATTTTGTATTTTAATAGAATTAAAACATAATGATAAATAGGAATATTATAATTCCATTATAATATCATATATAATATCATTATCTTCATCCATTATATGTCCCACATAAGTAATTAACAAGTCATATCACATTGAGGGGGCAGCAGTCCGCACTTCCTCAACTAAAATTATCATGTTTTACCCATAATGGAATCCATAAAAGTATGCTATAAATGGAAAATACAGAAGAATAAATAAAACATAAAAAATATATATATCATATATAAATAAACTTCCATCTTAATGGCCATCATGAGAGGTGGTAGGATATAATTGAACGATCATCGTTTTGTGAGGCGTTAGTTTTCCATCCATAGAAACAGTACATTCTTTACCCATTAGATGGAGGTGTGTGTAAATGTAGTTCAAATAATTCTCATAAAAAATTCCTAGAATATTTTGGATACTGTTGTTGTTATAAATTAAATGAATAAAAAGAGTTTAGGGGTTGGATAAGTAATATAAAATAATTGAAATTAAGAAAAACCATTACCTTTAATTTGGAAAACTCCCATTGGTTTGAACCAAAAGGACTCCATGAAGTGAATTCTGACTAGGGTATGGATTCTAAGTGGAATAAAGAGATCTCGAGAGCTTATTTGGTCAGGGTTTGGACGAGCCAAGGGGATTGAGAGGTGTGAGGCATTGGTTAGAAGTGGTGTCCCATTATAAGGGAGAAGAGGGGCTCTTTAAGAATATTTGAAAATGTAATTCTATTATAAATTTATCTTCAGTTGTAAAAGGTCCAAAACTCATTAAAGTATAAGATAATATGTCTAATATTAGAAATAAAATAATCCAATAATAATTGGATATGTTTTGGATATTTTTTTAATATTATTAATCTTTTTTATTTAAATCATTTATTAATGAGGTAAATACTACATCATTATTGGGTCATAAATAATTTAATTTATATGATGTTTACAAATTATAAAGAAATATGATAATGTTTGAATTATTTTTTAGATTTCCAATTAATATTTATAGATGGAAATATGAATTATATAACCCCATGTAAAAATTTATATATTAAAAGATATTGGTAAATTTCTTTTTTGTCTTTACTTTATGTTAATTAAAATAAAGTGTCATTATCACTCATAATTGGCTCCATGGGGTCACAAAATCTACCCATGGTTGACCATGGTAGTCCATGACTCGTCCAATAAGTTTAGGACAAGTGTTAAGGTAATTTTGTATTATTATAATATTCTTTTTACAATGATTTACACAATTTACCATTAACCACGATAAATAAATGTCAAAACTAACTATTTACAAAAAATTATTTTAATCTTATTAAATAAAATTTTATGTACTAATACCAACCATGTATTTTGGATTTTTGAAATTCAATTCATAGAAGAAATAAAATTTAATTTAAATGAAAAAGACAGTTTTTAACTACTAATAGGTGGTATCACTATTCATTAATAATTATGGTTTTTCAGAAAAATGCCAAAAATTCAGCTTATGCTAGATTATATATTCCAAATTTAAAAATGATGTCTATTTTATGAAATTCTATACATTTAATTTTCATTTATTAATTTAAAATTAATTCCCGTTTTCAAAACAAATAGCTTGTTTTTAAGAAATAATAACTTTCAAAAGATTGACACTTTTTTATGTATAATTTCAAAGTGCAATTAATTTAAATGACGAAAATTAGATTAAATGGTAAAAATTTAATATAATTATACTTCAAAAAAATCAAATTTATAATATAACACCATTAATTATTTATATTTAAATAGTGGTTTTCAATTAAAATTTAGTATTTTTTACTATTCACTCAAATATGAATGTTATCAGATAAACCCTAAAAATTTATTAAAACTAAATTTTTACATCCCTATTCTAAATAATAAGTTTATGTTGTCCAATTAAATATATAAAAGTATCAACTATTTGATTTCAAAAGGGTTCTATATTAAAAAGAGGTAAAATTTCATTTTTAAAAAAATACTTACTTTATCTAAAAAAATGAATTTGTTCTTATATTATGTCTAAGAAACACATAATATGGATGCTAAAATTATATGTAATATATAAAATTTAAAATTCAGTTAATAATATTCAAAACTGATTTTGAATGGCCAGTTTGGTAGGTCGTCATGCACTCAATCTCGGTGTTGTGTGAGGTGGAAGCTATTGAATTAATTTAGAGAGGTAACATACTATTAAAAAATGGGGTGATGCATTCTCCCCTAATTCAATAAATTGTGTCCTTTAAATTTAATCTCAGGATTAAAAACATGTGTTTTTACATTTCAAACTATCTTATTTGAAATCCCACATCAAATAAATGGATTAATGAGGCCTCTATTTTAAAATTATGAAAGTTAAGTATGAAGGTTACCGAAAATAAAATATACTAGGGTTCCATGTTGTAAAATGGGTTATGGAAGATAAATTTAATAATAATGTACTAATGGACAGTGATCGAGAAAATTATTAGGAGAAAGTTAATGATCTGGGAGCCATAAACTCGTTATAGGTTGAATGGTCTTTGATTACCCAGTAAGAAAAGTAAACAAACAATGTTTTTGTTTTAAGTTTCTTTTCATAATGTTTAAGAATTTATTTATGAGATTGACTAATATTATAAAGAGATATACTTACATTACATGTAGAGTTTCATCCATTAATAAATTTCAACCACAAACTCATCTTTTCTCCAAAGGATGAGTATTCAAGATGACTTGGTTACACCTAAAGTACTAGAATAAACTTATAGATAATCACACTATCCAAAAATGATGGACTATATATTTCCATTTCTTATAGACATTATCCTATACCAAAATGGTTAGTAAATGATCAGATGATCCTCAAAAGGATAATCCTTTATAGAAATAACTAATACTCTTAATCTACAAAATCTAAGCAAACAATACCCAATGTTTAAGAAATACCCTTCAATGAAAAATTGTAATCAAAATCCTTCAATATAATACTAAATAATACTGAAACCCAAGTTTTCATAAGAGTTTGATTATGTAGTTTTCAATAAATTGGATCTCCAAATAACATCAACTACTCATAAAGTCACACACTTAAAAGTAGTTAACCTAATCACATTTTCTCTATGATAGGATAATCATTTTCATAAATACCTAAAATCTCTAAAAATACACAATATAAACATAGATAAATTTCAACCATTACTCCTCAAATGAAATACTATAGTATTCTATTTTCCATAGTAATATAGTGTTCCCAATAGAGCGAATGACATTCAATATCATATTTATCACTTAATCACCAATTCATTTTTTTATACTAAGGATAATCATTTGATAATACATAAGGTCCCAAATCAGCAAATTATTGATCAATAAAATAATTTAACTAGAAATAATTATTCACACTAACCAGGGATGTCACGTAGTTACGTGGTAGGTGATAAATCCCAATGACGCTCTAGTTGTGGGTTCAATTCTCGTAGCATTGTCTGACGTGACGGGATGTCACACGGTCAGCGTGTTCTCCATTTTCAAAACTATATAATTTTATAACATTCCCATCAAAGTGTTAAATTCTTCAATTATAACTCTAAAATATTTGAACCACAAATATTATATCACACCTTATATTTTTATCCAAAAAATAACAACCTATAATTGAAAGTCTAGTTTGAATAAAACCAGAATGCATAGTGTGAGTCATAAAATCATTTAGAGAATATCCTGACCCCTTATTTTCAATTTGAAACACCTTAGAATTAACAAAGGTCGTTTATTTTGATCTTATAATAAAATCCTTATAATCAATTTGTAAAGAAAATGAAAATTATCATAAGTATATTCCCCGAGAGTGTCGCATCCAAAAGTGCAACAAGGCCTATTGTCTTGTACTAGGATACCCCGGGTCAAGATCGAAACTCATTGTCAGAGTTTTCAATCCTAGGTACATCTATGAATGATCCACCACTACCTGCTCGTATCCAGATATGGATGTATTTCATGGAAAATACCCAAAATCTCTACATTACCAAAATTCAAGGAAGTTATTCTAAACAAAACCCCAATGTCTATCTTAGGTTAATGTGCTCTAATTAGTGTTTATCTAAATCTACTTTCCAAGGTTTGTTCTAAATTTCATCTGATACAAACTTTAACGCCCTGACCCTAGATTCTAGGAGCTAGTGCATTATTTTAATACATTGGCATTATTACAAGGAATCAATTCTCGAAGGACTTATTAGTTTAGTTGTCTTGGAATCAAGAAACATACATAAGTACAACATTATAACTTGAAAAGAAAAACAATAAAAATTTATTCCATTAGAAACATCCAAGGTTCCTAGATTATGCCTGAAAGTACTTCATAATTAACGTCTTTATAATCTGGGAAAATAAAACAAAAGAAATACGTGAGCTCAAATGATTAGTAAGAGTAAGAAATAAAGATGAAGATAACATTTACATTAGGCATGGTTAATAATTGAAATCACATTCCTTAACAAATAATAAACCTGAAAATTTTATGGCAAGAATATGAGGTATATAAAGATTTCCATAGTAAAACATTTCCATGGGTATTCTACTAGTCGAATAACCACATGAAATATCAATAGTTAATCTCATAATGATGGAATGCATATTGCCAGACATCATAACCACATAGACAAGGCCTCGTGCCAGGACTACAAATAAATTTTTTGTCAAGGCCTTACCCCAAGACAGTAGTTTGACTCATGAGACCTACCGATGCAACAGGGAGCTATAGCAGGATCCACCCGTCCCATACTAAGTCCAATGAATTTCTCATATTAAAAGGTGGAATTATAATCTAAACATTCATATTAAAACTATCATACAAAATGTCAATAATTTAACCATAATCCATGAATGCCATAAAAATTGCACATCCATAATCAAACATAACTCATTAAATACAATATGAAAGATTTTATTATAATAGATTATCCTCAATAAATAATAATGAAGTATATTTAAATAGATGAAAATAATAATCAAAACTATTTGAGAAAAATATCCCCATTTGTCTTGAAAACATTTAAAAATATCACTATTTATTAAGAAGACAATTAAAATATATTTTTAAATCAAAGTATCCCATACCACATTGAATCTTTTAAAACGAATTTTAATTTAAAAAATTTAATTTCCATATAAATCGATCCAAAAACCAATTTTTAAACATGGACATTAATGAAAATTATTTAGAAGAATAAATCTTTAAAACATTTAATAAATGATATTTTAATTATATTTTCTAACCAAATGAGAAGAGCTTGAATAAAAATAATTGAGGTAATCAAAAAATTATAATATCATGAGAATAAATGAATTCCATATATACTATGTAAAAAATATTATTTACACCATATAAAAGTGAATTGATTCATAACAACAAAGAAGTCTCAATGGAATGTAAATTGAGATAAAATCCCTTATAAAGACTGTATCCTTAAGTTACAGATTAATCAATGACATAATAATGTGTGAAAAATATAAATACACTCAATATGATTGGATACTCAGTGTAAATCAATTAGAGGACAATCACATATATTCTTGTAAAAAAACACTAATGACTTGGACGTTTAACTCAATGAATGAAAATTGAGTTAAGATTGCTCTTATCAAGTTCATATCAATGACTTGAGAGGTTATCAGTGGATTGATTATGTGTATCAAAATTATATCCAAAAAAAGGGGATTGGAAATTACTACATAAATAATAAATATTTATTTCACGCATAATATTGGAGTAAAATAATCAATGAGGTATGCGTAATGCCCAATCAGTGGAAATTGAAATTTGAAATTTCCTTATCTATTTGGTAAGATACGAAACATAAACCCCAAGAAATAAGGATCATAAAATGAAGATGTAAATACCCATATATTAAAGTATATTACACCAAGAATACAATGATGGGTAGTACATACACCACAAAAAATGAAATAGTGGCCAATATAAAATGAATCTCACAAGAATAAAAAGGGAGATGAAAAACCCTTACTTTTTTGTAATCAATCTAGTCGAATGTCCAAAAGTAAATAACCAAAAAATGAATCACAGAATACCATGACTGTAAAATAGAATCGTGATAACATTTATCAAATGGATGTACACAATACACCACATCAAATAAATAAGTGGTGAATAATGGAAATATCGCAGAATTAAAAGTGAGATAAGAAACCCCATATCTCAAATATAACTTGTCTTGTATGTTCTTTGTTCTTCATAAATAATAAAATTAAGATAATTTATACTTGATTGAGAACATTTTTCAAGTTTATTATTCATTTTATAATACTCATTACCTGGTTATTACAATTATGTAATTATTTGAGTTCATATTGGATATTTTATCCATGTCTGGAACATGAGTCAAAAATGAACTAAATCTATTTTCAATTTGACCATGTGGTCAAAAGTCCATTATCTCTAGAATGATATAAATTATTTAGAAATCATATAAATACTATATATCTAGTATATATATATATATAACAGTACATAACATTTGGAGATATGAAATGAAATTCACCATTCATGGAGACGGTAAGTCGTACATACACATGAACGTTACTTTCATTTCTATTTCTTATTTCAATGGAATTACAACATAATGATACATAGGTATATATTAAAATTCTACTATAATATTATATATAATTTCATTAAATCTATCCATTATACATCCCACATAAGTCATTAATGAGTCATATCACTTTGAGGGGGCAACAGTCTGCACTTCCTCAAATGAAATTATCGCGCATACCAATAATGGGAACCATAAAAGTATGATATAAATGGAAAATAAAGATGAATAAAGAAAAAATATACATAATATATATCAAATATAAATACAGTCCCTTCTTAATGGCCATCATGAGAGGAGGTAGGAGATAATTGATCAATCATCGTTTCGTGAGGCGTTAGTTTTCCATCCACAAAAACAGTACGTTCTTTACCCATTTGATGGATGTGTTGGTATTTGTAGTTCAAATAATTCTCATAAAAACAACCTATTATATTTTTCATACTAATATTGTTATCAAATAAAGGAATAAAATGATTTTACGGGTTGGAGAAGTAAAATAAAATAAATTAAATTAAGAGAAACCATTATATATAATTTGGGAAACTCCCTTTGGTTTGAGCCAAAAGGACTTCTTGACGTGACTTGTGCCTAGGGTAAGGCATCTAGGTGTAAGAGAGAAATTTTTAGAGCTTATTTGGGTAGGTTTTTGATGATAAAATGGGATTTAACGTTGTGAGGAATGGGTTAGAAGTGGTGTTCTTTTATAAGGGAGAGGAGGGGCTCTTTAGGAATGTTTGTAAAAGTTATTTTATTATAAACTTATCTACAGTTTGAAAAGGCCCAAAACTCATTAATGTAAAATATAAGACGAATGATGTTCGAAATAAAAGCATCCAATAATAATTGGATAGTCTATGGATATTTTTTTAATTTTAATAATATTATTTATGTAAATCATTTATTAATGAGGAAAATAGTCCATCATTATTATGTCATACATAATTTAATTTTTGTGATGTATAAAAATTATAAAAAAATATGATAATGTAGAAAATACTTTTATCATTCCAATTAATATTTATATTATAAAATATGACTTATATAACACCATGTAAAAATTTATATATTAAAATATATTTGTTAATGTCATTTTTGTCGTTAATTTAAGTTAATTGAAATAAAGTGACATTATAACTCTTAAGTGGCTCCATGGGGTCCCAAAATAGACCTAAGGATTAATTTGGGTGGAAATGACTCATCCAATAAGTTTAGGACAAGTTTTAAGGTAATTAAGTGTTAATGTAATTTTCTTTTTACCGTGAATTACCGTATTTACCTTTAACCGTAGAAAATAAAAGTCAAAAGTTACTATTCAAAAAAAATTATTTAATCATATTGAACCATAATTTACTTACTAATAAAAAACATGTATGTTAGATTTTTTAAATTCAATTAACATAAGTGGTAAAAGTTCATTTAAATGAAAAAGTCAGTTTTTAACTACTACTAGGTGGTTTCATTATTAATCAAAAATTGATGTTTTTCAGAAAAATGCCAAAAATTCAGCCTAAGAAATATTTCATATTCTGAATTCAAAAATGATATATATTTTACCAAATTCAAAACAAAGAATTTGAATTAATTAATTTAAAAATAACCCCGGTTGTCAAAACAAATAGCGTGTTTTTAAGAAACAATAACTATCAAAAGATTGACACTTGTTTTGTATAATTTTAAATTGAAATTAATTCCAATGACCGTCATTAGATTAAATGGTATAAATATAATCTAATTAAACTTTCATAACATTAAAATTTATAATTTAACACTGTACATTATTCTTATTTAAAAATTTGTTTTCAATTAAAATTTAATATTTTTTGCTATTCTCTGAAAAATGAAAGTTATTAGAAAAACAAATAAAATTTATCAAAAAATATTTTTTTGTGTCTCGATTCTAAAGAAGAATTTTATTTTGTCAAATTAAATATCTAATAGTATCCAATATTGGATTTTAAAAGGGTTCTCCATTAAAATGAGGTAAATTATAATTTTTTGAAATATAATTCCTTTATATGAAAAAA
Source organism: Viscum album (assembly GCA_963277665.1). Taxonomy (NCBI): domain Eukaryota; kingdom Viridiplantae; phylum Streptophyta; class Magnoliopsida; order Santalales; family Viscaceae; genus Viscum; species Viscum album. Next base: position 293,168,616 of record OY728165.1, read on the forward strand.
TGAATTTGTTCTTATATTATGTTTAAGAAACACATAATATGGATGTTAATATTATATGGAATATATAAGCATTAATATTCAGTTAACACTATTCATAACTGCTTTTGAATGACTAGTTTGGTAAGTTGTCATGCACTCGAACATAGTGTTGTGTGAGGTCCGAGCTATTGAATTACTTTAGAGTGATAACATACTATGTTATCATGGGGTGTCACATTTTTTCCTCCATAAAAAAATTTCATCCTTGCAATTGAATCTCTATATTAAAAAAATGTTTTATTAAATTTCAAAATATCTTAGTTGAAGTCCCACATAGAAATAATGGATTGATGAGGACACTGTTTTAACATAAATAAATGTAAGTATGATGTTTACCGAAAATAACATATACTAGGGTTCCTTGTATAAAAATGGGGATATGGAAGAAAAATTTAACCATCATTTCTGATAGAGAGTGATTGAGAAAATTATTAGGAGAAATTTAATGATATAAAAGCCACAAACTCGTGATGGATTGAAAGGTCTTTGATTACACAATTGGAAAAGTAAACAGACAAAAAAAATTTAAGTTACATTTCATAATTTTGAGTAATTTATTTAGGAGATTGAATAAGAGTATAATTAGATATACATACATTACAAGTAGAGTTTCATCCATTAATAAATTTCTACCACAAACTCATCTTTTCTCCAAACGATGAATATTCAAGATGACTTGGTTACACCTGAAGCGCTAGAATAAACTTATAGAGAATAACAAAATTCACAAACAATGAACTATATATTTCCCTTTTCTCCAGAAATTAACCAATAACAAAATGGTTAGTAAATGATCAGATGATCCTAAAATAGTATAATCCTTCTTAGAAAGTAATACTGCTCCTAATCTCCTAAAATAAAACAAACAATTCCCAAAGTTCAAAAAATACCCTTCAATGAACAATTGTCCTTAAAATACTTTAATATAATACAAACTAAAATTGAAACCCAAAATTCCTATGAATTTTATTATGTAGTCTTCCACGTTAAATTGTATTTTTAAATAACATTGACTAATCTAAAAGTCACATAAATAAAAATAGTTATCCTTATCACATATTTTATATGATATGTTAATCATTTCCATAAAGAACCCATATCGCTATAAATCCACAATAAAAACATAGATAAATTCCACCATTACTTCTTATATGAAATCAAATATTATTCTATTTTCCTTAAGAATATATTGTTCCCAATAGAGTGAACGACATTCAAAATAACAACTATCACTTAATCACCAATTCAATTTACTATACTAAGGATACCCATTTGTTAAGATATAACATCCCAAATCAACATATTATTGATCAATAAAATCATTTAACTAAAATTAATTAGTCACACTACCCAGGAACATCACATAATTCATTGGTAGGTGATAAATCCCAATCGAACTCTATTTGTGGGTTCAATTCATGCATCATTGTCTGATGTGATGGGTTGTCACACAGTCTGTGTGTTGTACTTTTTGAAAACTATATAATTTTATAACATTCCCAAAAATGATTTAAATTACTCATGAATAACACTGGCATATTTTAAACATAAATATTATCTCATACCTCTTATTTTCTTCCAAAAAATAATAACATTTAATTGAAAGACTAGTTTGAATAAAACTAGAATGCATAGTGTGAGTCATACAATCATTTAGAGAAAATCATTACACCTTATTTTCATGTTGAAACACCTTGGGATTAACCAGGCTCATTTATTTTCATCTTATATTAAAATACTTCTAATTGTTTTGTAAAGAAAATGTAAATTATCCTAACCATATCCATGTGAGTGTCAGAACCAAGAGTGTAGCAAGGCTGGTTGTCATGTACCAGGATACCCCAGGACAAACCTGAAAATCCTTGTAGGAGTTTTCACTCCTAGGTACATCTTTTCCAGAGCTACCACTACCTGCTCATATCCAGAAAGGGATGTCTTTCTTCGAAAATACAAAAAAATTCTACATTACCAAAATTCTAAAAATTATTTCTATACAAATCCTCAAAAGTCTATCTTAGGGTGATGTTCTATAATTAGGGTTTATCCAAATCTAGTTTCCAAGGTTTGTACTAAAATTTCTCTGATACCAATTGTAATGCCCCAACCCCAGAATCCAGGAGCTGGTGCATTATTTTAATACATTATAAAAGTTATAAAGAGTCATGTCTTGAAGGATTGATCAGTTATTATTCTTGGAAACAAGATGAATACATAAGTTCAAATTTTCCACTTGAAAAGAAAAAAATTAAAAATTTATTCCATTAGAAACATCCAAGCTTACTAGATTATGCATAAAATTCACTTATAATTTACTTTTTCATATACTGGGAAAATTAAATGTAAGAGATCTGTGAGATCAAACTCTTAGTAAGGGTATAAAATATAGTGGATGATAACATAAACATTAGGAATGGTGAATAGTTGAAAACACATGCCTTTACAAATAATAAACATGAACATTCTATGGTAGGAATGTGATCTGAGTAAATAATTCCATAATAAAACATAGTCATGGGTATTCTACAAGTAAAATAACCACATGAAATATTAATATCTAATCTCATAATCATGGAATTCATAATTTCGTACATCGTAACCACATATACAAGGCCTCGTCCCAAGACTACAAATAAATTTTTTGTCAGGCCTTGTGTCAAGACACTAGTTTGTCTCATGAGACTGACCGATGCATCCAGAAGCTATAGTAGGCTTCACCCATCACATACTAAGTACAATGAATTCCTCATATTAAAATATTGAAATATAATTTAGACATTCATATTAAAACTATCATATGAAATGTCAGTACATTAACCATAGTCCATGAATATTGTAAAAATAGCAAATCCAAAGTCAAACATAACTCATTTAATACAATATTAAAGATTATATTATAATATATTAACATCAATAGATAATAATTATCGATATTGACAGAGATTAAAATCATAATCCAAACTATTTGAGAGAGATATCCCCCTTTTTCTTGAAAACATTTAAAAATATAACCATTTATTAAGAATCCGATTAAAAATGATTTTTGAATCAGTGTCCCATACCACATTGAAACATTTAAAAAGAATTTTAATTTTAAATCATTAATTTCCATATAAATAAATCCTTAAAACCATTATTAAAATATGGACATTAATGAATATTATTTAGAAGAATAAATCATTAAAACAATTAAAAAATGATATTTTAGTTAGAGTTTATAACCAAATGCGAAATGCTTGAATACAAGTAATTGAGGTAATAAAAACATTATAATATCATGAGAAGAAATTATTTCATGAAATAATATGTCAAAGGATAGTATATACACCATGTAAAAGTGAATTGGTGCATAACAACAAAGAAGACTCAATGGAAAGTAAATTGAGATAAAGTACCTTATAAAGACTACATCCTGAGGTTAAGCATAAATAAATGACATAAATTTGTGTGAAAAATATAAATACACTAAAAATGATTGGATAATCAATGTAAATCAATCAGAGTACATTTACACATATTCTTGTAAAAACAACACCGATGACGTCATTGTTTAACTCAGCGAATGGAAATTGAGTTATGATTACTCTTATCATGATCATATCAATGACTATAGAAATTATAAATAGAGTGATTATGTGTATCAAAAGTATATCCACAGAAAGGGGTGTGTAAATTACTAAATAAATAATAAATAGTCATTCCACACATAATCTGGGAGTAATATAATCAATGAAGTATGCGTAAATCCCTATGAGAGGAAATTGAAAATTGAAATTCCCTTATTGATTTTGTAACAAACGAAACATACACCCAATGAAAGAAGGATCATAAAATGAAGATGTAAATACACATAAATTAAATTATATTACACCAAGAATACAATAATTGGTACTACATACAACACACAAAAATAAATTGTTTCCAATATAAAATGAATCTCAATGGAATAAAATGTGAGTTAAAAACCCTTACATCGTTGTAATCAATCGATTCATATGACCAAAAGTTATTAACCAACAAATAAATCACATAATTCCATGAATATAGATATAATAAATATAATATATATCAAATGGAAGTAAGGAATACACCAAAGGAAATAAATAAGTGGAAAATAATAGAAATCTCACAGAATTAAAAGTGAGATAAGAAACCCGTAACCTCAAATCTGACTTGTCTCTTTTAATGGAAATTTATTAAAGAAAAAAGAAAACAGAACAAGAAAAATACAAACAAAAAACACCAAAACCATAAAAAATGGTTAAGGTGAAAAAGAAAGAAACCAAAGCCGACAAACACCCAATAAAAAGGGTGGGCTATGGGATGAGGCCACCAATGCCGCCAAAAAAGATCAAAGCCGGATCAAGAAAGATATCTCCAGGACAGAAGAATCTCCATCAGCCCTGGCCTTTATTAGCCAAAAACAGCAACAAAAAAGCCATCCTTCCACCAAAAGAAGCCAGCAACTAAGCCTCCAGCCCGCTCCAAACTGCACACTGATTCCCAGAATTTGGGAAACCAAATGAAGCCAGCTACTCTGCAGACTCCAGCCTGCTCCAGATCAGCACACTTAATCCCAGAATTTGGGAAACCACAGCAACTCGACACAGTAAAGCTCTACTGCCAACCTGAAGAAAAAGAAACAAGCCACTCCAAAAAACAAACAGGCCCCAAAAGAAACTTACAAAAGTCTAAAAATGGGGGATTTGTCATGGTCCCTATTAATAAAAATAAGGCGATCATCAGGAATTTGATCAAACCAAACAAAATCAACACCATTAACACCTTTATTAGCCAGACCATCAGCAACAGAATTGGCTTCCCTATAAACGTGAGTGATAATATGATTCAAAGAAAAAAGAGTCTCCAAACAATTAATCCAGCGATTAGTAAGCTTCCAGGACAAGTGATAAAAACCCATCCTAATTGCAGAAACAACAACAGAAGAATCACTCTCAAACCATAAATTATCCCAACCACGCTGCACAGCTTGATCAACATCAACAATAATGCCAAGCATTTCGGCCTCAAGTGAAGAGGCAAAGCCACAAGAACCATGAAAACAACCAAGGACATCCCCTTTATGATTCCTGAAAACAGCACCATAACCAGAATGCCCCGGATTTCCCCTAGAAGCACCATCTGAATTTACTTTTATCCAACCAAAGAAAGGTTGCTTCCATAGAACTTCTAAAGTACCACGCGGAGGCTTGAAATTACCCTTAACACCTATCCTGTTCAGAACGGACAAATCATGAACCGAGTTAAAGCAAAAATGCTTCCTTAGAATAACAACATTACGCATAGCACCATGAATAGCGGATAAAACCCCACTAACCGAGAAGGAAAATTTATCATGAATCATCTTATTTTGAGCAAACCAAATAAAATGAAGGAGTTCAGAAGTAGCGACTCTAAAAAGATCCAAGAATTGGGGAGAGAGCGAAATAGAATTCCAGCTTTGAAGGAAATGATGAATTGAAGACATATTAGGCATGGGAATTTCAAAGATATCAAAAACAGCCTTCCACATTGAAGAGGCATTGACACAACTAATAAACAAATGATCAATATCTTCCCTATGTTGATAACAAAACACACACGAAGAGCAGAGAGAGATGCCACATTTCTGAAGGAAACAATCAGTAGGAAGTTTCCCATGAGCCAATATCCAGGTAAAAGAAGACCGAGAGGGCCTAATAAAGTTCATATGAAGATCCCTCATCCATTTACACCCTATATTGCAAGATAAAGAATGACAATAAAAATATTTAGAAGTCAACAGGCCATTAAAAGCAGGTTCCCAAGCCCAAAAATCCTCTCTGTTAGAGAAACAGTAACTATTGATAATAGTAACAATATGATTAGGGAGACCCCCCATATTATCAAGCTGATCCTTAATCGTAGCATCCATATCAACATTAAAATCATCATCCAACAAGGAGTCAGCTAAAGGACATCCGGTCCAATTGGCCTTCCAAAAGGATAAAGACGAGTTCCTTGAAACAAGCCATCTGGCATGAGAGTCAATAGAAGAAAAGATGTATTTAAAAGCAGGCCAAACAGAAGAATCCAGATAATTAAAAAATCCATTCCTGAGCCTATCCCTAAATTTATAGCCGAGAAAGTCCAGAGACTGAGATTTATCATTGACAAGCCTCCAAATGAACGAGGCCAGTAAAGAATCATTAAACACCTCAAGATTTTTAATACCAAGACCCCCAGCATCATAGGGTTTACAACATTTATTCCAAGAAACAGTAACTAATTTCCTCTCTGAAATATTGCCACTCCAAATAAAATTTTTAATATAAACGTTAATGCTCTTGATAAGAGAGATCGGCCACTTATAAATCATGAAAGAATAAACAAACTTAGATATGATAACAACTCTAACCAAACAAACCCGACCAGCCAAGGAAAGGGACTTACCCTTCCATGTAGAAAGATGACGTCTGATTTTACATACAATATCATAAAAATAACAAGCTTTAGGCCTCCCCCAAAACATAGGAACACCTAAATACGTAAAGGGAAAAACACCTTCATGAATACCCAAATCCCTAATAATGCCATTCTTCCTAGAAATAGGAAAATTCCTTCCAAAATAAACAAAGGACTTGTCCCAGCTAATCTCTTGCCCAGAGACTTTTTCATAATGCAAAAGGGCACGATTAATATTTTTAATATTCCTCTTATTCCCTTTAGTGAAAAGAATAATATCATCCACATAAAACAAGTGAGTGGGAGCAACAAAACCCCTACCAGCACTAATAGAATACAGATTCCCATTACCAGCCATAATAGAAAGTAATCTACTAAGATAATCCTCTACTATGGAAAAAATAATGGCCGAGAGAGGATCACCTTGTCTGACACCTCTAGAACAAGCAAAGAAGCCCTCAGGGGAGCCATTAACAAGGACAGAGATACGAGCAGACTCGAAAATGATTTTAACCCAATTAATGAAAACATCATCAAAACCAAAAAAACGAAGAACCTTATAAATGAAATTCCAATTTATAGTATCAAAAGCTTTCCTGACGTCCAACTTGAGAGCAATATTACCATCCCTTGTGGATTTCTTAAGAAGATTAACACATTCAGATGCAGTAATAAGACAATCTTGAATAGACCTACCCTTAATAAAGCCAAACTGATTAGGAGAAACAATCTTACTGGCAATAGAAGACAGCCTAGTAGCTAAGATTTTGCAAATAATTTTAAAAATAGTATTGATCATAGCAACAGGTCTGAACAAATAAATCTCATTAGCATTCTCAGTCTTTGGAATAAGGGCAAGGAATTGAGCATTTAGACCCTGAGTAAGAGATCCACCTTTAAAAAAACGAGTAACCAACCTACAAACATCCTCATGAATGACATCCCAGTAAGTCTGAAAGAAAAAATTCCCAAAACCATCTGGACCCGGGGAGCTATCAGACATTAGACTAAAGGTCGCTTGTTTAATTTCAAATTCTAAAGGAATGGATGTAAGACTAGAATTATCCTCTTGATTAACAAGAGTCGGAATAATACTCTCCACAGGATCATCAAGAGGGAAATAACCAGAAAAGAGATCCTTAAAATAAGAAACAACATGCTCAGAAAGGTCCCTTCTGTTATCAAACACATTATTCCCATTTCTAACCAAAGAGAGAGGCCTTGAGACTTTCCTAATTCTCTGCAAAGAATTAAAAAATTTAGAATTTCTATCCCCATCTCTCAACCAATTAGCCTTAAAATTATCTCTTCGCAAAGCATCTTTAAGATTCAACAAATTATTAAGCTTGGAAACCAGCTGAGTCTCACCCAAAATATCATTAGAGAAATTATTTGAAGAATTTTGCGCCTGCATTTGTTGAATAGAATCCTCAAGAGAAGAAATTTCAGAATCAAGGGAACTGAAACGATATTTACTCCAGAATTTCAAATTTCCTTTAAGAAGTTTGAGCTTAATGACGCAAGAAAAATAATTATCCCTACCATTCCAAGAATTCCAAGTTTGTTCAACAATAGTTCTACATTCAGGATGATTAACCCAGGCCTTATTAAATCTAAAAGGCAAAGGAGGTTTGGGATCCTTACTCACAAGGTCAACCAAAATAGGATGATGATCAGAGTTGATTCTGGAAAGAGTCATACAAGAAATAGAACCCCAGAAATCAAGACAAGCCTCATTGACAAAGGCCCTATCAATTATACTAGCAACAAATCGGTCCAAAACCTTCCTGTACCATGTATACTTAGCCCCAACAAGATTTACTTCAATCAACCCACTATTATCAATACAAGCTTTGAACTCCCTAGAAGAGATAACATTAGACATGGCTCCGATCTTCTCATCAGAATTCATGATGGAATTAAAGTCACCAAGAATAGACCACGGACCAGAGATCGAAGAATTGAGAGACCCAATATCCATCCATAAATTCCTACGACCCAGATAACAGTTATGAGCATAAATAAAAGAGCAGAAATGTTGCAAACCTTGAAGAAAAAAAGAGCAGGTGACATGCTGATCAGAATTAGAAATTAGGGAAATATGCGATAAAGAACAATGAGCCAAAACCCATAACCTTTTAATATCCGATGAGGATCTATTGGATTCCACAAAATGAAAACCAAGGTTTTCAAAATTGGAAATATTAGGAGAAAAAACCCTTTTGGGTTCAGACAGACCAATAAGAAGGGGCCTATGCTTTAAAATGAAAAGCCTAAGAGACCTCATAGTATCATGATTGGCCAAACCCTGACAATTCCAGAAAAGAAGCTTCATTTAAACCTAAGACCGGGATGATTTCCCCCTTTTTTAACCCCCACATTAACCTGTTTTCCAGACTTAGGAGGCCTTCCAGCCTTTCTCTTAGTACTAGAGTCCTCCTGTATAAGATCACTTATATCCAGACTGCTGATGGTACCTTTTCCATTTTTAACAACATCACTAAGGATGCCAACTGGACCAACATGAACCTCAATAACCTCAACCAGTGAAGCAGAACCAACAGAAGGAAAAGGGGCCCCAATCACCTCTTCCGAAGGAGCAGAATCTGACTTGAAAGAAGCAGTTTCCACTCCTTTTAAAGCAGAATCTGCAATGGGAGGAGCAGAAGCTCCAACCACCTGGACTGGGGAGGTGATGGGTGCAAAAACAGGATCAATAAGAACCTGGGAAAACCCAGAATTCTCACTATCCTGAAACGAAACCACAAGCTCACAAATGTTATCCACCAATTCCGAAAACATGATCAGGTCATGAATCTCAGAATATAAATTATGATCCAAAATGTGATCCTCTATGCACGTGGATCCACCAAATTTATCCATTTCCTGACCAAACTTAGTAGGAGGACTAGGCAGATCAGGAATCCTACCTTGTTCAACATCTTCAGAGATATCTGCCCAAGATTTATTAGAAGTGACTATAACTCTAGAGGGACCAGGTATATCCTTTAACGGACCCTCCTTTTCCACAAAAATCTTCTTATTATTTTTATTCCAATTAACCTCCTTCCAATCCTTCTCTTTGGGAACCGCATAAACTTTCTTTTGAAGCATCCTACAGTTCACCACAGAATGACCAACAATCTTGCAAACCTCACAAAAATAAGGAACACGTTCATATTCTATTTTAACAGCAATCTTATTACCATTAGCAATCAGAGTGACATTATCCGGCCTTTTATTTTCCAGGTTTACATCAACCAGAATTCTAGCAAAATAACCAAGATCCCCCTCAAAAGTTTTCTGATCCAATCTAACAGGAGTGCCAACACATGAGGCAAGGTCATTAAGGATCTTAGGATTCCAATACATCCAATTCAACCCGTGAAGTCTGATCCAGATCTGGGAATTAGTTTGCTTAAGGTTGAAAGGGTTAAAATTAACATCCCATTCGGATAATATCAAAATACCAGGTTTGAGATGAAGATTTCCAAAATCCCACGCCTTATTAAAATCATCTCCCGATTGAAAGATGAGGTGAAAAAAACCCCTCCCAATAGGAATCAATTTCCAATTCCTAAAACCCCAGCAATAAGATATTCTATCTTTAAGATCCGCATAAAACCAGGGTTTATCACCCTTGGAATAAATAACACGACCAAGAATTGAAAACTTACAAAGATCAATGCGTTGCTGCAAAGCCTCCGGATCCGCTACTATAGAAAAACCACCATTCTCAAGTCTGGTAATGTTCGAGGAACGAGACGTGCCTCTATTTCTCAAAACAGACGAACCGGAAAGAACTTCAGCAAAAGAAACACCTTTCTTTCTCGCCCCCGAGAGATCTACAGGATTCGATGAAGAACCAAAACCCTTAGATAAGAGTCGGTCATCCTTGAAAGCAAACTCCCAATCAGGATTGAACGAACTCATTGTGATAATCAAATAAAACTCCAGGAGTGTACGAAAACGCCATATCTAGGTTGAAGAAAAAGTTCCATTGCTCTCGCTGCTTTCGCCGCTCTCGCTGCTTCCCCTATTGTATCCCTCTCTTTTGTTCATTGTTCTTATTGAATAATAAACATAAGTTAATTTCTAATTGAGAAAGAGAATTTTTTAATTTTATTATTCCATTAATATTACTTATTACCTTGTTATAAAAATTAGTTAATCCTTTGAGTTCATATTGGTTATTTTATCGACGTCTGAAACTTGAGTAAAAAATGAACTTGTTATATTTTCAATTTTTCTATGTGGTCAAAATTCCATTATCTCCATAATTATATAAATGATTTAGATATCATATATATAATATATATCCAGTATATATGGATATATATGTTTTTATAACAGTATAAAACATTTCAAGATACGAAATGAAATGCATTATTCCGGGAGACGGTAAGTCGTACATACGCATGAACGCTACTTTCATTTATATTTTATATTTTAATAGAATTAAAACAAAATTATACATAGATATATTATAATTCCTGTATAATATCATATATAATATCATTAACTCCATCCATTATACATCCCACATAACACATGAATGAGTCATATCACTTTGATGGGGCGGGAGTCCTGATTTCCTAAAATGAAATTATCGAATTTACCCACAATGGAAACCATAAAGGTATGATATAATTGGAAAATTAAAAAGCTTAAAGAAAACATAAACATAATATATATCATATATAAATAGAGTTCCATCTTAGTGACCATCATGAGAGGTGGAAGGAGATAATTGAACAATTATTGTTTCGTGATGCGTTAGTTTTCCATCCATAGAATCAGTATGTTTTTTACCCATTAATGGAGGTGTGTGTAAGTGTTGTTAGAATAATTTTCATAACAACATACTAGTATATTTTGGATACTGGTTTGTTTATAATATAATGTAATAAAAAGTGTTTAGGAGTAGAAAAATTAAAAAAAATAAATGAAATTAAGAGAAACAATTACCTTTAATTTGGGAAACTCTCATTCATTTAAACCGTAAGGACTTCTTGAAGTGACTTCTTCCTAAGGTAAGGATTCTAGGTGGAATAGAGAGATCATTGGAGCTTATTTGGGTAGGTTTTGGATGAACCATAGGGATTTAGAGGTGTGAGTAATGGGATAGAAGTTGTGTCCTTTTATAAGGGAGATGAAGGGATCTTTAGAAATGTTTGAAAATGATATTTTATTATAAACTTATATTCAGTTTGAAAAGGTCAAACACTCATTAAAGTTTAAGATAAGTTGAATCATGTTTGAAATAAAATAATCCAAAAAGAATTGGACAGGTTTTGGATTTTGTTTTAATATTAATAATCTAATTTATTAAAATCTTTTATTAATGAGGTAAATACTGCATCATTATTGTGTCATACATAATTTAATTTATTTAATGTCTAAAAATTTTAAGAAATACCATAATGTTGGAAATAATTATACCTTTATAATTAATAATTATAGTAAAATATATTACTTATATAACCCCATGTAAAAATTTATATACTAAAAGATATTTGTTAATGTCATTTTTGTCTTTACAATATGTCTATTAAAATATAGTTTCATTATCACTCTTAAAAGGTTCCATGGGGTCCCAAAATCGACCCATGGATGCCCATTGTCGGCCACAACTCATAAAATAAGGTTAGGAATAGTGTTAAGGTATTTTTTTATTATTATAATATTTATTTTACATTGAATTACCATATTTACCTTCAACTGTGGTAAATAAAAGTCAAAATTTACTATTCACCAAAAAAATATCATCATATTTAACCACATTTTACTTACTAATAACAACCATGTATGTCCGATTTTCATAATTCAATTCACAAAAGTGGTAATATTTCATTTAAATGAAAAATCCAGTTTTTAATTACTACGAGGTGGTTTCACTATTCATAAAAAAATTGATGTTTTTCAGAAACATTCCAACATTTCATCCTAATATATATTTGATATTCCAAATTTTAAAATGATTCCTATTTTTTCAAATTCAAAACATATAATTTTCATTAATTAATTTTAGATTAATTTCCGTAGTCAATACAAATAGAATGTTTTTAAGAAACAATAACAATCAACAGATGGAAACTAATTTATGTATAATTTCATAGTGAAATTAATTTCAATGACAAAAAATGTATTAAATGGTAAAAATATAAAATTATTATAGTTCCAAAACATTAAAATGTATAATTTAGCTGTATAATTTGTTTTATTAAAAAATATCTTTTCAATTAAAATTTAGTATTTTTCATTATTCTCCCAAATATAAATGTTATCATAAAAACAATAAACATTTATCAAAACAAAATTTTTATGTCTCGATTAAAAAACGTTTATTTTGTCATATTCAATGTATTGAATTATCAAATATTGGATCTAAGAAGGTTTTTCTATTAAAAGCAGGTAAAATTTAATTTTTTGAAAAATACCTCCTTTATCTGAAAAATGACTTTGTTCTTATATTATGTCTAACAAATAGATAATATGGATGTTAAAATTATATGGATAATATAAAATTAAAAACTAAGTTAATATTATTTATAAATACCTTTGAACGACTAGTTTGGTAAGTTTTCATGTGCTCGAACTCAGTGTTGTGTGAGGTGTAAGCTATTGAATTACTTTAGAGAGATAACGTACTATGAAATCATGGGGTGTCACAATGAAAATGTTATGCTCTCATAGATTATGTTCTTTTATTTAATTATGATAAATATATTATAATCTTGGAACAATATTCCATGAATCATATATATGATATGTGATTTCTTAGGTATGTTATTCAAAAGTTAAGATCATGGTTTCTTACCAATATTCTCATATAATGTCAAAATGATCATTTATACCTCACTTATTTACCATTACTGAGTATAAAATTTTTCTATTATTTTTTTCATTTCCTTAGGACATGATTAAGTGTTTTATGTATGATATTTTTTATAGTACTGCTAGTTATAATGAACATTGTGGAGTATTTTGTAGATATTTGTACTAAATAATTTTGTATATATGTTTTTAATGGTACAAAACCTTTGCGGTACTAACGTTGATTATAATGATATGTAATGAATATTAATTTAAAATTATAATTAATTTATTTATATAATTATTCATTCACTATATTTGTTGTTAGAGTAATATAAATAATTTTTATAAACCGTGATTACAAAAAGATTATGAGAACCCATAGGATAATCCTATATATAGAAGAACATCCTTTGTTGTGATCATGAAAGGTATTAATTTTACTAAAAAATGCATCTGTATCTAGATAAAAGAATGTAGAGGTGGTTTTGACATAGATACACATAGGGGTAATACCTTTTAATGGAGAATATTGGGTATTTAATTAATTTTCACTTATGCATAAGGAGTGTTCCTAATAATACTCACCCAACTAGACATTATTGGGGGATATTCGTGAGTTAATTATAATTTTATTTATTAACCATTATGATCGATTTGAATAGATGATGATCATGGATGGGCAAGGATAAACCTCTGGTACCAAATATTGAAAATAGGTATAATGATTTAGATATATTATGAATGATTCTTCTAGACTATGTACTTCCTAGCTAGGATTAGTGATTATAACACAATTTGTGTTTGTTTCAGTAAAATTATACAGTATGATGTCACCATGTGTGATTTTAATGGGATATATAATGAAATTATTTTCATCCTAAGGAGATATATATTATTGGATATATAATTAAAAATGTGTTCTCTATTCTTACAATACATTATTATGATATGAAACATGTTGAACATCCTAATAAGTATTACAGTGAAAGTTATTTTATTTAGTCCCTCAGGAGTCAACATCAAAATTATTTTTGTTGGTCCACTAAAAAAATAGTGTCTGAGAAATGTATTGTCAACACTAAATAAATAAGTTTCATTCTATAGTTTTATGATAATGAAAAATTAAATTTGCTTGTTTGTCATTTGGAGGTGAAACAGATCAATAGTGGACTCTTATTAAGAACATGATCCAATAAGAATAAACATACTATATATATTAGGAAGAGTTATAAAGGATTTTTAAACATGTTCTGTCCCCATATTCTTCATACAAAAATGAAGAATAAATTCCTTGAGGTAAAATTTGAGGATAATGAATCCATTGGTACGTATAAGGAATATTTAAAAGGTCTTGTGATGTACGCATATTATATTTTATTCCAACCCGAATGCACAATCATTGGATTATTTAGTGTCCTAAAACCAATTCTCTATTGGTAGTTATCCACAAGGGGCATTTCTATTTACGAACAAATAATTTATTTTTCTGTCATGTTAGGATTTGATATTTTAGTTATTAATAAATCTCATGTATTTGATAGGAAAATAATGATGGAATTATCAGGAAATCATAATAAAAAACAAGCATGAAAAAATATGAGATTTACTTTGTCCCCAATGTGATAATTTAATCATGGATAAAATTGTCTTAAGATGACTATTAAATAGTTTATTTTTGGAAAGTAAGGTAACTATAAAATGAAATGTTGACATAATGAGAAGATGTTAGAAAATGATGTGAATAGGGAGGAAGGACAACAAAATGAACGTCCCACACTATAATGTTTCAAATGATGGGATTATAGATATTTTTTTATCTAGTGCTCAAATCAAATGTTTACTGATAATAATAAATTTTAGAACCTTTGAATCCCAGAGACAAATGTAATTCTCTCATGATCAATATTGATGACGTGATGTATAAAAATGATTTTCTGATAGGTATATGAAGAATGCATGTCGTAGGGTGTGGAAAAAGAATTTTATTTTCCTAATGAAGCACAGAGGCTGACCAGGGTCATCTCACTTGAGGAGCTTTATCATCTGTTCACCTACTTAATCACTATCACATAATCTAATTATTTTTTTCATGTATTTAATCTCTAAAGTTAATGAAATTTAATTGAAATAAAAGTT
Source organism: Viscum album (assembly GCA_963277665.1). Classification (NCBI taxonomy): domain Eukaryota; kingdom Viridiplantae; phylum Streptophyta; class Magnoliopsida; order Santalales; family Viscaceae; genus Viscum; species Viscum album. Next base: position 293,184,051 of record OY728165.1, read on the forward strand.
AAAACTCTCATGTAGTAACAAAATGTAATTAAGTAAGAAAGATCATTGTCCTAGGGTTTGATAACACGGGTTCATTCATTATTTATTTATTGTTTAAATTCAATTTGATAATTAATTTAATAAAACCTCATTAAGGAATTAATTCCCATTGATATTTCAAGTGTGTGAATTTACCATGAATAATTCACACCACAACACAACTCCTCTAGTAGTCAAGTAGGGTAACACCTCAACTGAGAATGTTATTTCTAAAGGACATGACACCACCGTTTTCTATTTCATCTCTTATGGATAACAAAACTCTACCATATAAAGGTTTTTCCTACTAGATGGGAGATAAAATTGATAAATCAATGGAAAGTAATTTATTTGTAAATAATGTAGTGGTGGATGACTGCCTCACCAGTGCAATATTCCCACCTCAACCAAAAATAGAATAAAAACATTTTGAATTGAAGCACAATAATAAAGAACATCATGAAACCTCCCCCATGTCCAAGCCTCGAGTTAGTCACTAGCCGTGGAGAATTGAATAGAGATCACGATGGAAATATTGAAGAGGGATATAAATTAGATTAATTTTTGAAAAGAAATATGGTGGAAAAGAAGGTGGAAACACTTTAATTAATTTATGAATGCATTACATTAGAAAAGAAATCTAAATTAAAAAGAAAGGAAAATTTCAAAGATAACAGTATGTCCCTAGACCTCCTCACCAATGTTTTTGTCGAACTACCTCTTTAGCATGGGTGAACACCTCCTTATATATGCCAAGTGGGTGTCATCCTCTGGCCTTCAAATTTATGATCTTTATAATTCCTCATTAAAATTTCCTACAGATTCTGTCCACCGAAAGATTGACCATAGTAGGTCAATTAAATTGCTGAAATTTGTAATAGCTTCTTCTTGAATGATTTTCAATAATATATTTTATGTTTCATCCTAAAATATTATATTCAACCTCCCTTGTAGAATGATATATGGCCAATTAAATATTAGAATTTATTATAGGTGAATGACTCATTTTTCATTCCCCATAATTTGAACATCCATAGACCTCCTTAATAATGGTAAATCTTCATAATCATTAACATTAAAACTAGATATTTAATTCTATTTCCATTTCATTTTTAATCACCCCAATTGGATGCGTTTTGACCGATTTATGACCAATTCCTTGAGGTGGGGTCCACGTAGTCGTCCAGAGTAAGTTTCAAACTTGATTGAATATTTCGGACCATTGGATGGACGAATTAATTCTTGGTTCAGAAACAAAGGATGCAAAAAATATATATATGAACTGAATAAAAAAAGAATCACACCAATTGGATTTATAGTTTAAAATAAAAGCAAGAATTACCAAAGTGAATAAAATAAGTCAATATTTCCCAATTAAGCAGTTTTCCAATTTTTGGTGAAAACACATAATAAATTCATAATTGATGTAAATAACTCAACACATTCAATTTTTTAACGATTAAATAATTTAATTACGTATATAAAATGATGAAAATATTATCTATATATATTCCCCCACACAAAAACTATGGTTGTCCTCAAGCATAAAATCCTAACATGGAATTCAAAGGGCACCAATGTTACAAATATTTAAATTTCAATTCAATAAATTTAAATGATTATCAATATAAAATCAAATTTTCATGTTCCACAAAAAATATCTCTATAATTTCTCATTTTCCAAGAAATAACCTATACATCAATTTTACTTTTCCCCTTTGAAAAATGATGGAGCTTCTCCTTTCATTCATTCAAGCTTCTCAATTTATTATTATTAAACATGCCAAATCATGATCAACCTCTCTTTTGAATCATTCTCTCATCACTCTTGATACAACTAATAGTAGACATAATATCATATCATGAAGACATGCTCCTTATCCATATTCTTGTAAAGCGATATATTTCTCTACTTTGTAAAGATCAAACGCACATAAAATCATGAGCAATTGCAATAAAGGTTCAAATGACTCTATGGATTAGAGTTGGTGGGTAAATGATTGAAATAATTTAAGGCCAGAAGTAGGAGGTTTGACTATTAAGATCAATGCTTGATTAATCAAGTGAAATCATAGGATAAACCTAACTCAAATCCCTTTGATAATGTGAAAAACAACAACACCCCCTTTTCATGACATGGTACAAGAGTCAATAAATGATTACAAAGAATGATGTCATCCAAGTTCTCCCAATTTTTAAATAAGATCTAAAAAGGAAAAACATAATTTATATCTCGTTTTTGGATTTTTTTTTTGTGAAGTTCAAAATTGTTACAACTTTATTTTCTCCTTTTGTAAGGAGAACCAGATAAAATGAAAGAAGCATAATGAAATAGCAACTCATGCCAGATTTTCTAATAATACCCTTCCCAAATTGATTACACACACATCACACTAGCTACAAATGATATACATCCCAATGAACACACACGAAATGGCCTTCCCCCACACTCAAGCTCGAAATATTCATGCAAACATACTAAATGTGTGGGTAGGTAAGGAAATATTAGCTTGAAATGTGGCTTAACCATATATGGAAATTCATGGAATCTATGGGATGATGAAGGATACATGTAAGGGTGGATATAAAGTAAATATGTGGCTAGACAAAGTAGTTTCTCAATCATTTTAAATGTGTTTTTTCACTTTCATATATTTGAAAAGATTCTATACAAGTTATGGTAGGTGGCATGTCCCAAAATCACTCAAGAAATATGCTCAAGGTAAACTAGGAAATAATTGGTATAGAAATAATCTCGGGAATGGGAATATAACATTAGACAATAAATCATGGCATGATTAATAATAACAAATTAATTCACATGAACATAAAAAATTCAAATCAAGAAAAATGATAGGAAAATTTCATTTACAGGAATCATCTATTTCATTCATATCATGGGTTCTTATTTCAATATCCATTATTCTTATTAATTATCAAATTCTCCATTTTACTCATTCAATCTTATTAACATTGAAACCTAAAACATGGCATTAGTACATTCCTAAGAAACTCATGTCTCCTAGATATTTCACGTAAAACATAATTAAAGTTTGGGAATTCAATTCTAGTTTAAAGCAAAAAAATGTAATGAGTTGCAATGTTAAAAATTAAAACTAAACTCTCTATTGAAATGAAGTTTCTTCTATTTGGGGGTTCCTTTCTGCCATCATGAACCTACAAATGAGAATTACTCAATTAATAGAAATGATCATGTTATTAATGATAAAAAATATAGGAGGATGCAGGCTGCATGATAATATACCTCTATGAAATGAAATTGGAATCTAAATTCCTAGAAATCAAGTAAAGATAAACCTAGGTATGATCCCCCAAGTGGGCCATGGTTTCTTTTACTACCTCTAAAGGGAAATACTAGCGGTTATCCATAATATGATTGTTGGTGCATCTTCTTGGACATGAACCAACACATGTTCTTCATCCCAGATTGTAGTTCTTTGTTCTTGTTGAGGATAATTCCATGTATAGAGTACACTAGATCTACCCCTTTCAAAATGTGGTATAGATTTCATTGTTGAGGTAGGATGAAGTATGGAACCACCTTCTCTTCAGTTGATACTTGTGAAACATCTTCATCAAAATCTAGTGGTTTCTCCAAATATGTTTCATGAAAACAATAATCAGAGGGAAATTCAAAATTTATATTTAAAGAATTAATTTCAAAAAAAAAATCCTTTTAAGGTAGGAAGCTTGTAGATTTGGTTTTTCAGGAATATCTATTTGTATCTCTTCAGGGGGTTCTCAAGAAAAAGATCAATATATTCAGGGATCTCCAATTTTTCCTCAATAGTTTTAATTTCTTCATCCTCATATTCCTCCAAGGTGATACAAGGATTGAACAAATATGAAAATTCAAATTCATAAGAAGTGATAGCCAAATCCGATTTAATGAAATTAGAAAAGATAGTGTTCATGAAAGGATCATCTCCCTAATCTTCTTTAGGTTCAATAACTTTTTCTCTGATAAGTGCCTCTTGGATTCGATCTTCACATGATAAAGGTAGGAAGTTAGTATCCTCTAATCATTCTTTGAATTCCCCCATTTGGGTGGTTTCATCATCTTCCATGGGTAGAGAGAGGTTTAATGTTGGGTTCTCTTCTAATATTCAAAAAAATTATGATAACATGTTTCATTTCAATTTCTACCCATGAACTCCAAAATTATTTCTCATTCACGTGATCTACCTCTTCTAAATTATTATAAAATTATCGTTCATCTATCTCCTCTAGAAATTTTTGAGAGGGGTTTAATTGATCTTCAGGAACATCCAATTTTACCTTCTCAAGTTCATTAACTTCAAAAACCAGTGGGGGAAATTTCTTTAACAGCTTTCTCAAGCTCTTGCTCTGATTCAGGCTCTGGTTTCTCAATTTGTGATTGAACAGTCAAACTCAATTTTTATTTTTCTCCCCAAGTCATCCAGATAATTGCTAATGCAATCCAACTGGGCATTTAGATCATTATAATCCACTTCTGGTTCTTTATATTACACATGAGAGTAATCATCCCAGGCATAATAATTTTAATTTCAATGCATCATGGGAAAATAGCTTTTTTAAATAATAAAAACTATCTAAAATTTGAAAATATAAAAATTAAAATAAACATCTGATTAGATCACAAAAAATAGTGCCAGTTTTGATGCACGCTGGCATGCGTGTTGCAACGCTTAAAATTTTTCGATATTTATTTAGCTACTAACTACTGTAGAAGTGGCGAGAAAGGTCGAACTACAGAGAGAATGTGAGTAGACACTCGGAAATATATTTTGAAAAAAATTAGGCAAATGAGTTATTCATGTGTGATTAAAATCTATGTTCTAAAAAAAGAAATGACTATTTATATTGACAAAAACTATCTATGTGAATTAATCTATGAAAAAATTTGCGAAGATGGAAATTTTTGAGTCATGATGTCTATTCAAGTGCATGCAATTTCAATTATTTAATTCCCACATTTGAATATTTATTTATTAAATTATCACCGATTCCAAATTTTATCAAAATAATATCTGGTGTCGTTATTTGATGTTAGACAGTATTCTCATGTTTACAAAAATTATTTGTCATTTCGTTCTCTCTCCTGATGAATAATTTTCACGTCATTATAGCACTGAATAACTCGGTGAAATATGATGACCCATTTTTCAGAAATTAAAGTAACTACTTGTGTCAGGTTCACTAAATGAGGTCACTTATTCAGTATCACTCACACAACGTTGAAGAAGCACACACACAAAGTATTAATTTTTCCATTAAGATATCTATTTACTTAGAATTCACTCATGCGCTTGATAGAATTCTCGATAAATAAATCCTCTAATGAAATCTCATTCGTGATTACTTAAGAGGTATCACAAGAACGGACACCAAAGCATGTGTCCATAGACATAATGACAATTAATTTAGACGTAGATGCAATTAATTAAATAAACATCCAAATGAAATTCATTCAAAATGCCATAAAACATAGGAATAAATTAAAGACATGCATTCACCATCACAATTGTCACTAATCCAACACAAATGAAATTACCCACCCATCAAGATGAAACGACACAAAAAATAATAAATAGATGATATCACCATGCTTGTGTTGTTGTTGTGGTCATCGTGAGAAGTCGTCAATGATCACAAAATAATAATCATCACTCTACTCTGGGAATTCAATGATGCCACACCCGAAACAAACCTTCGCACTGCTGAAAATATGCTTTGATCTATGCTCACTCTCGTTGTGCGACATGAATATTTGGAATCCAAGTGAATGATGATTATGTGTCTGAACCACCCCTGTGCTCTCAAAATGGACGAGGGGTTTCCGCTGGATGTTGTGCTTAGCAGCTAGACGTCGGTGTTAATGGTGGGATGTTTTTCACATATCTAACAAGGGGGAGATAGGGTGAGAGGGTGTGGCCGAGAGGTGTATGTGTGAGAGGATGGATCGGCGGCAGGGAAGTGGAATGGCGGAGTCCAGCGAGTTTGAGTGGGGATGGTCGAGAGGGGTGAGTGGGAGAGGATGGATCGGCTGCTGGGAAGTGGAATGGCAGACTCCATCGGGTATGAGCGGGGATGTCCGAGGGGTGCGGGGTGAGAGGAGGAGCCAAGGGGAGGTGCTCGAGAGTGGAGCATGGGTAGTGGGAAGAGAGGAATGGAGGTTGGGATTCTGGGTCATGGGATAGAAAAGGGGGCGGTAGAGGCTGGGAATGAGAGGGGAGGTAGGTTGGGGAAGGGAGGGGAGAGTAAGGGGGGCGACGGGTCCATGGGGAGAGAGTGGGGTGAAGGGCGGCGGGTTTCCAGGGGAGAGGGAGAGGTTGCGTGGGGATAATCAGGAGGGTGATTGGAGAGTGGGAGAGGGTGGGGACTTGGGTTGTTAGGGGAAAATTAAGGGGATTTGTGAGAGAAGATATGAGTTGGAGAGAGGGGAGGAATGAGTCAAAGGGGAGGGTGATTGGTGAGTGGATAGGGGGAAATAAATACAAAAATGAATAAAAAATAAGTTAAATCTAAATTTTAAAATTCAAAATTCAAATTAATATATTAATATAAAAGTTAAATAATAATAATATTTAAATATTAATGCACATGCAATAAAATATAATAATATTATTAAATATAATAATAAACTAATAACTAATACTAGTTTATTAATACAGGAAAATAATTAAATAAAATACAAATTAAAATATACTTATTAATAAATATTATTAAAATAAACTAAACTAAAATCAGAGAAACTAATAATAATAAATAGTGTCAAATATAATATATATAATTATTATAGTGAATAGAAATTCTAAATTACTAATATAAGTATATAAATTAACTAAAAATTATCAAATTATCTAAACTAATACAAAACTACAAAAATAAACTAAAAATAAAAAATTTGGTTAAACTAATTAATTAAAAGTAATTTTGATGATTATAAAAAAAACATGAAAAATCCATGTACATCTAATCCCCCACACTTAAACATTTGCACTCCTGTGAAAAACCATCAGAAAGAAAACACAAGTGATCTTAGACAAATCAAAACATCAAAATTACAAGTTCAAAATTCATCAACCTCATTTACCCATAAAATATTATTCTTCATTTCTAATTTAAATTTTCAAAAATCATTTTTATTCACATGAATTATTTCCAAAACAAGTACCTGCACTCAGGTATCATTTGACATACCGTTCCATCACTCCAATGTCTCAAAATATATTATCAATGTTTTACTCATTTCTCATACACATGCATGCTTACCATAGGCTTTCCATGAATTTATAATCTCTAATATTGTAAATCAAAAGAATTTACCAATCTCAAGGACATTACATAAGGTTAAAATGTCTCTGAGGTTATAGGACGGTGGGTCATATAAAAGTTATGACTGTTTTTTGGAAAAAAGTAGGATTGAATCATGAAATAAATGCATGATAAATTTCAATCCAAATGTCTCCCTCAATATCTTCCTCCCACAAACATAAAATGATGATTGTCCCCAAGCATGTGATAATTTAATACTTAGCGCTTTTTTTAAGACATAGCTCACCCAAATAATATTTTCAAGAAAAATAGTTGAGTGTCAAATGTAAAAACCCATGAAATAAATGTTGGAAAATAATCCCAAATAATGGTACACAAGTAGCATATACACTGTAACACATCAATGAAAGTAAGTCATATGGAAAACATCCTAGCTCTGGGATTAATGAATCATCACTTTTATAGGTATCCCCAATGTTGAGGGTTACCGCATAATGACCACCAATGTACTCATTCATGGAACCAAAATGATTATATATTCCTATATCAAAATATATGTAATGAATATGGATACTATGAAAAATATCATAGATGACCAGGATGAGATTATGTCAATCCATGTGCATCAAATCACTCATTGTCCCTCAGATAACCCTCTCCATGAGTAAATTTCTCCCCCACACATAGATTGAAAATTATCATGCAAAAATTCAAGAAATGGGTAGGGAAGGGTATCATTTATGGGATTATCCTAAAAAAGGCATCTTCATGGATTCTAAGGGCAACACGATAGAGAAACATATGGGTGAATCAGTGGGTCAACGGGGCTAAAATATCAAAAAGATTCCTCGATCGTTTTAGTGAAACTTTGAAAATTCTTATTTATTTGTTTGAAAAACATGTCATGTTCTAGAAGACATAACATGGTTGAGATTAACTCAAGAAAAAGTTAAATAATAGATGATTTAAAATAGTCCATAGTCCTCATGGGTATAGAAATATAATGTAGGACAACACAGATGAGAATAAGTGTAAATAAGTGTCTCCGAAATATACAAGATTTTGAAAAAACAAATCAAAGAATGAAATAATATCAACAATAACCTAATTCATGAGATCAATGATTAAAGAATTCCAAAATAAAATCAGGTGCTCAAACTTCCTAGCGACACAAGTTGTATCTTTCTGACAGTGTTGTGAAAAAAAATACAGTATCTTTTATGTGGGTTCACCAACGACATGAACGTTGGTTTTTTTTCATTTTTTGAAAATTTTCTTGTTTTTTTTGTTTTTTTTGTTTTTGTTAGTTTACATGGTGTTTCTGGAAAAATAATATATTGAAAAAATAATACACTTCCCTATTTATGTACAGATAGACGCGAAAAGGCTGTTTGTATTAGATGAAGCTCCAAAAATGGTATAACTATAAAACCTACACATTAACAACACATAATCACATCATATAAATGAAGTCACACCATAATAAAATTCATGTGGATGATAAAATTATTTATAATGAATTTAAATCCACTGTAGTTCCAGGAGAAAATAGATTGTGGTAATTTAATTCCTTTTTATTTTAAAAAAGAACTAAATGAAATTAAATTAAATGCAGTGAAAAGAAAAAAAATGATGGGTTGCCTCCCATTGAGCGTTGTGTTTAATTTTTATTCAGATAAACGTTGTTGAAACTCCACCAGGATCGAACGAAAAAGTTAACCATGCATTCGATTCTTTTTCAGTAGAAGTGTGGAATTCATTCGTTGAAGATAAATTTATCATGTAAGATGCAAAATATCTCAACGGAATCTTGTTAGAATAATAGATGCGTGGAATGAAATGAAAATATTCCAACTCAAAAGGGAATGAATATAACTCTCCTCAAGAAAGACTTACCAAATAATTGAATTTTGGTCAAAGGTTATCAATGGAAATATCAAGAAGATTACCTCTTTGAATATACACAGTTGAAAAAGTGCCTTTACTAAACTCCTTCAATGGTTTTCTTATATGCATCACATCCTTGAATGCATTATCTGGGTGAAGGATATATCCAAATTCGTTTTTATACCCAACTACTAACACAGGGAAATCCACTGGTTTCCAACTCAATTTATGCTCGAGGAATAAAGAAAGCAGGTTGAGCTCAATTGGAGGAGACGACTTAATTGTGTCAAGAATGACATCTTTTTCAAAATTTTATTCTATACCACCTTTATAATATTTTTCTGTTGGTATATGTTTCACCACAAACTCAGGATCCTCCATACAATCCCATTCTTCAATTGTTTCTATAGAATTATGAGTGTTCCCTACCACCAATGTTGATTGATTCTCCGACTCCAAAAATATTTTAGATGTCTCTGTTTTAGAAATTTTTCTGTACTCACAATGATTTTCAGAAAGAAGTGATTCGATACCATTTGAACGGATTCCCTCTAGTTTGTGGAAATCCATTGTCTCTTGGTTCAACCATGAATCTATCATTGTAATGAATGGTCCCAGTTGAATGTCCGCTTCATCCTCAAAATGTGTGATTTGATAGACATTGAATGTTTTTTTCACTTTGGGATGGCTAGGTTGTGATATCACATAAGGATATGAAATCAAATTTTTAGAGGGACTATTATGTTCAAATAGGTGGAAGATTAAGCTCTCATATTCTTGAAATGTGATTAGATAGGAAAAATTAAATTTGAATTTATAGGAGTCATCACTTGGATGAAAAGAAGGCGAATCAATCTCATTTTCAAAACTAGGACATGAATGTTCTTCAAATGGAACCTCTACTGCACTTTCTTCAAAGAGATTGTTCTGAATTAGATCATCAAGTAGTAATGACGCAGCTAGTTCGGAAATATGATTCATTTTAATTTTTTAATTCTTCAATTGTTTTTCTAGATCATTTGTTGAAGAAAGAGACTTTTCATTGAGTTCATCTTGATGATTAAACCTCTGATTTGTCCCAATGATAGCATAATGAAACATTTTCTCACCTATTGAATCATTTGATTGACATGAGTTATCAGGTCTTAAATTTTCTGGAATGCATTGACTTTGAAAATGATCAACAGATGTGTAAGGACTTGTTTCATAACATATAGAAATATTCTCATATGAATCATAGCATGGACTTGAATAAATATCATTGAAATACATGGGATTACCTGGATAGATCATGTGTGGTGAATCATTATATGTTATACCTTGAGTTGGGGCTTCATAGGGTGGGTACTGGTTGTAATTCCCCTGCAACAGCACCATAAATTTGCCACGCGCGTCACAATGCGTGAAAATTATCAATATTATTTTACATACTAACTACTGTAGAAGTGGGGAGTAGACTCGAACCATAGAGAGAATGTGAGTAGACAATAGGAAATATCCTTTTGGAAAAATGATTAGGCAAATGTGTTTTTCATGTGTGATTAACAACTATGTTCTAAAAAACTAAATGACAACTTTAAAAATGACTATTTAAATTGACTTAAACTATCTATGTGAATTAAGATATGAATGAAATTGGTAAATATGGATGTGTCAGAGTCGTGAAATCTATTCAAGTTCATGGAATTTAAATTATTTAATTCCCACATTTGAATATTTATTTATTCAATTATCACCGATTCCAAATTTAATCAAAATACAATCTGGTGTTGTTCTATGATGTTAGATAATATTCTAATGTTTACACAAATTAACTATCATTTAATTCTATGTATTGACGAATAATTTTCACATCATTATAGCACTAAATCACATGGTGAATTACGATGACCTGTTTCTCAAAAATATGAAGTATCTACCTGTGTCGGGTTCGCTCACATGAAATCTGTTATTCTGTATCACTCACACAAGTTTGAAGAATCACACACCCAAAATATTAAATTTTCAATTAATATATTTATATATTCATGAATCCCACGCGCAATTGATCGAATTCCGGATAAATAAATTCTCTGATGAAATCTTGTTCGTGATTAATTATTAGGTATCACACAAATGGGCACAAAAGCTTGTGTGAAGAGCCCGAATGAAAATTAATTTAAACGCAGATACAATTAATTAAATAAACAACAAAATTAAATTAATTCAAAAAGCAATCAAACATAGGAATACATTAAAGACACACATTCACCATCACATTTGTCACAACTACAACACAAATGAATGTACCCAAACATCGCGACGACACGACACATAATATAATAAATAGAAGATATCACCATGATTTTGTTGTTGTTGTGGTCATTGAGGGACACCGTCAATGATCGCAAAATAATAATCATTACTCTGCTATGTGCATTCGCTGATTCCAAACCCAAATCAATCCACCACACCGCTGAAAATATGTGTGATCTTCACATTCTCTCGTTGTTCGATGTGAATCATTGGAAGCCATGTGAACATCTATGACATGTCTGAACCACCTTTGCACTCACAAAATGGAGGAGGGGTGGTCGCAGGATGTTGAGCTGAGCAGCCGGACATTGGTGTTGATGGTGGCATGTTTTTCACCTATCTAAGAGGGGGGAGAGAGGGTGAGCGGGTAAGGATGAGAGGGGCAAGGTGAGAGGATGGACCGGCAGTTGGGAAGTGGAATGGAGGAGTCCAGTGGGTATTAGTGGGGATGACTGAGGGGTATGGGGCGAGAGGGGGGAGCCAAGGGGAGGTGTTGGCGAGAGGATCGGGGGTAGTGGGAAGCAGGGAATGACGGCTGGGATTCAGGGTCGTGGGGTAGAAAATGGGCAGCGGAGGCTAGGAATGGGAGGCAAGGTGGGTTGGGGAGGGGAGGCGGGTCTAGGGGAGAGAGTGGGGTAAAGGGCGATGGGGTTCTGGGGGAGAGGGAGATGTTGTGTGGGGATAATCGGGAGGGTGATTAGAGAGAGGGAGATTGTGGGGATGTGGGTTGTTAGGGGGAAATTGAGTGGATTGGAGAGAGAAGATATGAGTTGGAGAGAGGGGAGGAATGAGTCAAGGGGGAGGGTGATTTGTTAGTGGATAGGGGGAAAATTAATAAAAAATAAAAATGATAAAAATGATAAATCTAAATTTTAAAATTCAAAATTTAAAATAATCTATTAATATGAAAGTTAAATAATAATAATAATAACATTTAAATATTAATACACAAGTAATTAAATATAATACTACTATTAAATATAATAATAAACTAATAACGAATACTATTTTATTAATAAAAAATAATAATTAAATAAAATACAAATTAAAATATACATACTAATATATATTAATAAATTAAACTAAAATTAAAGTAGAGAAACTAATAATAATAAAATAGTGTTAAATATACTATATAAAATTAATATAACTAATAGAAATAATAAATTACTAATATAAGTATATAAATTAACTAACAATTATCAATTTATCTAATCCAATACAAAACTACAAAAATACACTAAAAATATAAAAATTGGTTAAACTAATTAATTAAAACTAAGTTAGAATATTATAAAAAAATACATGTAAAATTCATGTACATCACACGCCTGTCATAGGGCATAGAAAAAGAAATTTATTTTTATAATGAAACACTGAGGCTTACTAGGGTCGTCTCACTTGAAGATATTTATCAGTTGTTCACCTACTTAGTCTATATCACATAAACTAATTATTTGTTTCATGTATTTTATCAAGGAAGTTAATGAAATTTTAATGAAATAATATTTAAAACTATCATGCAGTGGCAAAATATAATTTAGGAAGAAAGAACTTGGTCCTAGGGTTAGATAACATAGGTTCATTCATTATTTATAATTTTTTTTAAATTTAATTTTGATAATTAATTTAGTGAAACACCATTAATAAATTACCTCAAATTGATTAACTGATTTTTTTGATTTTATCATGCTTTTTCCATAGCAAACCACACATCCTCTAGTTGTCATGTAGGGTAACACCTCAAATGATAATTTTAGTCTTAAAGGACCAGGCTCCACCGTATACCGTTCCATCACATATGGAATCCCCAACTCCACTATATGAAGGGTTTAACTATGATAAGGGAGGGAAAATCGATGAATCAATGGAAATTAATGGATTTGGAAAAAATGTCGTGGTGGCCGACTGCCACACCAATGCAATATTCCAACCTCCACCACAAATAGAATAAAAAATTTTGAATTGAAGCTAAATAATAAAGAACACCATGAAACCCTCCCGGGTCTAAGCGTCGAGTTAGCTACATGACATGGAGAAATACAAAGATACCATGATGGAATTATTTATGATAGATAGAAATTATATTAAATTCCGAAAAGAAAGACGGTGGAAAAGAAGGTGGGAACATATTAATTAAAAAATGAATGAATTACATTAGAAAAGAAATCTAAAATAAAAATAAAACAAATCCAACATTAGAAGCACATCCCTATTCCTCATATCTAATGTTGATGTTGAACATCATCTTATGCATGGGAGAACTCCTCCTTATATAGGCCAGGACAGTTCCATCCTCCCATCGTAAAATTTAAGATTATTATAATTCATATTTAAATTTTCTTGTAGATTGTGTTCACAAAATATTTGACCATGTTTGGACAATTAAATGACCATAATTTGAAATTGTTTCTTCTTGAATGATCTTAGAAAATATAATTTACATGTCATCAAAAAATTTCATATTCATCCTCCCATTGTAGAATGAGATATGAAAAATTAATCATGATAATTTATTCTGGATGATAGTTTCCCTTTTCCTTCCCCCTAATTTGAGCATCCATGGACCATCTTAATGAAGGTAAATCATCATATTCATCAAATTATGAACACCACATTTACTTTTATTTCACTTACAGTTTGAATCAACCCAATTGGATTGGTTCTAAATGATTTATAACCAATTTATTGAGGATGGGTCCATGCAGTCTTCCAGAGTCATTTTCCAACATCATTTAATTTTTCGGACCCTCGGTTGGCCGAATTAATTCAATGTTCAGAAACAAAATATAAAGAAAATAAATATATGAACCGATTAAAAAAATAATAACATCAATTGGATTTAAATTTAAAAAAGGGTTAATTACCAATGTGATTAAAATATGTCAATATTTCCAAATTAAGCAGTTTTCAATTTTTGCCCAAAACACATCATAAATCCAAAATTTATGTCAATAACTCAAATTTTTCAATATTTTAGGGATTAACTAATTTAATTACATATATAAAATGATTAAAATATTCTATATATGAGTACACATACCAATCACATTAAAACTACTAATTTCATCATTGATTATAAATATATCCACACTTTTATGTCCACTGAATTTTATAAGGGTACAATAATATCCCCTCAATGATTAACTATTGAATTATCTATAAACACTTGTAATGGAATGATTATCAAATCTTATCTCTATTATTATTCTTAAATTAATTTTTATGGTAACACACTTCCATCAAATCATGATATTCTCCCTATACTTGAATTTAATAATATTTTGGCCATGGATTGTGATTCATTATTTAAATACAATATCAATTTAAAAGTATGATAAGTCTTATATTATATTTTGAACCAACCAATGATCATTTATCAATTAGGGGATAAATATGAACACCTAATGGAAATAAATCCACTATATAAGACTTGAATTCTATTAAAAATGGGAATTTGTCTTAGATTGTTGGGGAGAAAAAAACTGTACAATATTTTACAACTATAAGGGAGTATTTTGATATCTTTCTTGAAGAGTTTATAATAAATCCATTGAATTTTGAAATTTATTTTTCAGCAGAACTCATACATGGGGCCACACCTATTATAAATAATATATATTGAATATCCACAATTGGGTTTCTAGAATTGATGATTAAATAAAAAAAATCCTTATAAGGGTTTCATTTGGCCTTGTGTTACACAATGGGGTTAGTATATTAGTTTTCTAATAGTAAATTTATATCAATGATTCTATTTATTAATAATCAATGTCATAAAAAGATCACAAATATTAATAAGTATCATTTTCCACATTGATGAATTTTTTCGATCGATTATGTGTAGCTGATTTTTTTGCAAGATTTATTTTTGGATTTTTTTTAACAATTGAGGTTCAAAAGTTAATACATACCTAAAAACATACAATATGAGGTATAAATACTATGAATTTATATTTTTTCTATTTATAATTTCTAATTTCCCCACTATACTCATAGAGTCAATGAATTGATTATATAATGATTTATCTGATTAGTTTTTGTATTTTTAATATATAATATTCATATATATTCTAATATGAAAGAAGTGATGATAATCAATTGATAATTTAGTTGATAAAATAATAAGTATAATTTTTATTAAAATTTTACAAAGTGAAAATTTTGGCTGCAAAAAGATTCATTTTTTGGGTAAGAAAATATCATATGGGGGTATATCAGTGGATCCATCAAAGATAGATATTATTATTTATTGGACGAGATTAACCATGAGGACCGAGAATAATATATATTTTTGGTTCTGATAGAAATCATCATATCTTTGGGAATATCCTATCATGGATAAATAATCAACTCATGATGTTAACATATGAGTAGGATATGTTCCATTTATTATATGAATGAAAATAAAACTACCCATGTAGCATAGAGTTGGTGGTAATATTTTTAAAATTTCAGAAGATACAATGAATCACCTTCAAATGTATTGAATAGTTTATTAATCTAGGTAAAAATGATAAATACAATAATTTTATATTACATTTGAAAACATAAAATTAAATATATTGTTTTGTTTAATGAAACAATTATATTTTCTACCATATACATTCATATCAACCATTGAACACTTCTTGGAATTCTGTATAATAGAAAACAAATAGATGGTGAGAAAAAATTCTCTGTAAGGGTTACGTACAATAAATATTTTCTTGAATAAATAATTCATAAACTATACTAGAATGAAAATAACTTTGAAAACATTCCATTTAATCATTAACATGATCATGAAGAATAGTATGGTAGGAGTATACGATGATCAAATACTGGCATTTAAATAACCATATTTTCTTGAAATGAGTCAATGGTTATCATAAATATTCAAATAATAACATGGATATCAATAACTAACATCAAATTAAAGGAATTAATGATTTCAAACATATAAAACATACCATCAATGCCTTGCGCAATTATATCTAAAAATACCATCAAGGAATCGTACCAGGACATCTACAAACAATGGGTAAGGCCTAACACCAATAATGCATCAATTTTTTCTCATGGGATTTAGTGATGCATTAATGGGATCTATCTTATTTGTACACTCCCATCATTTAATCTACCCAATGAATTCATTATGTGAATAAAAAATAACAATTAATCAATAAAATTATGCATTTTAATTACTAGATATAGAATCTCAATAATTTCCCTAATTAAACTAGTCATAAATCATCCAAATAATGAATAAATATGATATTATTAAAATATACCCCATGTGGAACCTATATATAATAATAGGTTTTTTTCATTTATGAATAGAAATTATAATTAAATGATCATTAAAAACATTCTTATGGATGATACTCGTTTTTTTACTTTGAAATTCACTTTAAAAAATTATAAGTCATAAAAATATTAAGGAAAAATATTTAATTGAATATAATTACAAAAAATTTAATTTATTCTTATAATAATTTGGTGTTCATAATGTTAAGAATTTTTTCATGTCGTATAAGATAAAAAAACATTCATTTCATATTTTTTTGGAAAAGTAAAAAAAGTACCTTTTTCAGAAAAGGAAAATAAGATTAACTAATATTTTTTTTGAAAATATTAAAATTTTTAAAAAATTATGTAATAATAATTTTGATAATAAAAAAAATTATTTATTTTTTTATGGAAAATATAGATGAAGATGAAAAATATTTACCATGGAATATGAAAAAAGTCGGGTTTCCTTTAAAATATTTCTTTTTAGTATTATGAGTACATAAAAAGAGTAAAATAAAAATAATACATTTAATTTTTTGAAGTAGCCATTGGATAATAACATATATTGGGATTAAGATATAATGATTAAATATTTCCCCTAATAGAGACTTAAACATAGACATCTCGAAAAATAGTGAGATTGTGATATAAACCCTTATAACTTTGGAAACATATGAATTATAAACCACTTGAAATATAAAAAATCTAATTAAAAATTTAATATAATTAATATAATAGAAATCATGATATATCATATCAATGTTCTAGTATATACACAACAATAAATAAATAAGTGGTGATAATGGAATAAGATTTACAGAAACAAAAGTGGATGAGAAAACCCTTAACTCAGGTTTGATTTCCATTGTATATATTTGACACTATTATATAATAAAAATTGATTTATTATATAAATATTAAAAAAAATGATATATATCACTCCACATATAATTTACTTATATTCTTTTATAACCCATTTATTG
Source organism: Viscum album (assembly GCA_963277665.1). Taxonomy (NCBI): domain Eukaryota; kingdom Viridiplantae; phylum Streptophyta; class Magnoliopsida; order Santalales; family Viscaceae; genus Viscum; species Viscum album. Next base: position 293,201,789 of record OY728165.1, read on the forward strand.
ACAATTCATTATTAAATTTGAAACGTCCTGGTTCCGGGAGCCGCCTAGAGGTTCCTCGTACCCGGTTGGTCACATGGCCTCAAGCGCATTTCCTGAAATGCCAGAGGCTAATGACTAGTAGTGAGGGCCATGGGTGTGATAGAGGGGAAAAATGCCCTCATTTTCTGAGTAACACATCGGATGTAAAACAGATATCCCTAACAGTAATTGAAAATATATGGCAGGAAATAAGCTTAAAGAAGAAGTGAACACATAAGTACTCAAAAGTAAACAGTCACATAGTTTCATTTACAAACATTTTCTATTAAGTATTTAATCAACATATAAAAAATAAAATCTACCCTATGGGTAGTTCTCACATCCTAACCTCTCTGGTTTACATTACAAGAGATGTAATAACAATGACTCTCAGAGGAAGCAGTCACCATCAATTCCCCATATAGTCTTTTAATGGTAAACTATAGACTCTCTTAGGAAGAACTCAAAATCAATTCCACATGTGACCTCATAACGTAACTATATACACTCTAAGGGAGAACTCAATTTCAATCCCCCCTAGGGTGTCGTAGCATGATAATTACAACAGACACTCTAGGAAAGCCCTCAACGTCAATTTTCTATACGGTCTCACTTCACCAGGTTCCCGTAGCCCCGTGTAAGAAATTGTGAAAAAATATTAATCAGCAGCAAAAGTAAACCTCAAGAACTACTTTTCTAAACAAAATATGACATAACATAGAATTTCATATAAAAAATATTTCATCCTAACAATACATGGGATTTAAAGCAAGCATCAACCTAACAAGCATGGCTAGACCAAACAGTCATAAAACAACAGACATGAGAAATACATTCATAGCTTCGAAAAGATAACACTGTTCTCAATAATTAGCCTCTATACAAACAAAAAAGACATTGAATGTAAATAAAAGAGCTAAAAGCATAAACCCATAATAACACTAATGAGGTTATTGGGAAATTTTGCACATATAACTCAAAGAATAACTATGAAAAGGCCCAAACCACCTACCTCAGCATCGTCAGATCAAAATCAGTGAATCTAGGCCCTTGAATTGCCCTAAAATGGTGTAGATATACAAAATGTTAAAAAGTTTCAACCAAAGATATCTCGAAAAAGAGTAGAAAACAATAGATGATGTTTATGAAGAAATGGGAACTCACTGATTTGATTCCAACACAATCGAAGATGGTCGATTTGGAGAATAGATGATGAGTAGGGGGGATTGAAGGAGATCTGCGATAGTATGTAGACTATTAGAAAAAATAGGTCAAGATAAAGTGAGTTATGTACATCAGAAGTGACCCCGGTCCGTTTAGTGAATTAAAAATAATATACTCGGCATGTTCTTTAGAAGTACACAGTGTGTTCTTTCCTTTTCCGGCCTCCGCTTTAGGTGGTCTCTCGGTCACAACACATAGCCTTGTACTCATCCAGAACACAGTCACCCGTGGAAACTGAGTACACAGTGTGTACTTATATGTACACTGCATGTACTCTTGATGTTTCCATAAACTCCCCTTTCTCTAAATAACCACCATAAATTAATTACATACCTAGAAAAGAAGATACAGGTTCTTACAATCTTCCCACCTTAAAAATATTTGTCGCCAAATTTCCCTAGCAAGGTGGTGTAGAAGATGAATCCTCAAATAGATCCATCCTCAATGATCATACATCTGTCTCCCACTCCCAGGTCTCGTCCTACGCTCACCTATGCTGCCATAACACTCGTACCAAAGGAATAGACCGACCACGAAGAACCCTTGCACTTCGATCCATAATCCGGATAAGATGCTCCTTGAATGATTTGTCCACCACTAAATCAACCTAGTCAGATTGGAAAACCTAAGACGGGTCTGATAATTAATGTTGATGCTGAGAAACATAGAAGACATCATTCATAGTCTGATATATCCAAGGTAAATTTTACCGATAGACAACTGACCCAACTCTCTCCAACTCCTCAAACGGCCCGAAGAACCTTGACGAAATCTTACCCTATCTTCTAATCCTCATGTGTCCCAACCTCAATGTAACACAATGAAAAACCTAATACTTGTCCTCAAAAAATAAATTCCATCTCCGTCGATCACCATAAGACTTGTGTCTTGACTGTGCAGTATCCATCCTCTTATGAATCAACTCTATCTACTATGTGGTCTCCTAGACAAGACGAGGTCCCAGCATAGCTGTCCATCCTACCTCTTGCTAGCGTAAGGGTGATCATCATGGACTGTCACATACATAACATATTTGAAAGTTATTTTTTAAATATTTACAATTCTTCTGTTGTATTGGGGGTTTCCAAGCTTTTATAGTGGAATGAGTGAGTTTTCATAAATTCGGCCAAACCATGAGCCCAATTCCAGATTTAAAATAAACTAGAAATCCTCTCGTGTGATGTACGACTGTATAAAATAATTCTTATTATTAACTATAGATTACTATTTATAAAACATAATAGTTTATATTAATATTGAATATATATGAAAAGAAAATGACATACATAATGAGGAATAAAAGTCACAGAAATTGAGGCACAAAAATTAAACAATGATAATCCTTCTGTATAAAATTAACAAAAAAGTATCCAATGGTGAAACAGAATGAAAATTAATAAACAATATATTGAAATGTTAAATTTACAAAATAGTGATAGATAATATTGGAATACTTATACATGTTTATAAAACGTCATCACACAATTTTTAATTAAAAATATATATATGTAAAAGAAATCAAATTTATTTTAACCATTAAGAAATAATATATATAAAGTGACATACTATTCAAATAAGTATCAATAGTAAAAAACCATGAAAAAGGAACACACTAATTGTGAATGTCAACATAATGGAGATAATTTGTAAACAATGAAAATATAATAGATTGTTTACATAGAAGCGTTATGTTGTGAACAGAAGGGGATATGAAGTAATAGCAGCCATGACTTTTTAAATTCAACTATTGTTCCCCAATCCTACCCATAGTGTACTGGATAGTCGTGTAGGTAAATTCATGCATTCCCAATTAGTACAAATTTTCATAGCATAGTAGAGCTTCCGAATGCTGGGTTGACACAGATGACCATCCCTACAACAAATAATTCTGGTGATAAAATTGGAAATGGGAATTCAGTTTAGTGTAAATGATATAGGAATCTGAAATAAAAATGTTATTACATTATTATAGACTTCAGTTTTAACATCCAAAAACCAAATGAAATGTAAACTCCGCATGAAGCAAAAAAAATAGCTGCTATTTCAAGGAGAATTAAACCGAACAGGAATTCCAAAACAATATAAATATTGATTAACAGTCGTACCGGCAGTGTACTGGACATCCGTGTAGATAAATTTATGCATTCCAAATTAGTAGATATTATCATAGAACACCAGAACTTTCGAATGTCGGGTTGACACAAATGACCATCCCTACAGCAGATTATTCAGGTGAGAAGGAATTCAGTTTTGTTAAAATGATATTGGCATCAAAAAATAAAATGTGATTACATTGTTGTAGACTTCAGTTTTAACATCAAAAAAACAACTGAAATGTAAAATCCACATGAAGTAAAACAATAAAACATCAGATATTTCAAGGAGAATTAAACTGAACTGGAAGACCAAAACAATATACATATTGATGAACAACGTGTTGCCTCCTCCTTTCCCAACACCTCTTCGTACCCTCATGCCCAGCTCTACCCCTACCCTCTCCACTCCTCTTGTCCTCCCTCCCCTTCCCAGCCCTCCCCCCACCAAATATCCCAGAACCTACTCCTACCACCTACCCAGCTCTACCCCTACCCTCCCCACTCCTCTTATCCTCCCACCACGGCCCATCACCTCCTCATACCCCCATTCCTATCTCTACCCCTACACTCCCCACTCCTCTTGTCCTCCCTCCCTTGCCCATCCCTTCCTCCCCCACCCTTCCCAGCTTGTAACCCCCCCAATTTCCCAGTACCTCCTCATACCCCCTACCCAGCTCTACCCCTCCCCTCCCCACCTCCTATGCTTGTATCCCACCCTATCCCAGCACCTCCCCCTCCCACCTCAGCATTCCCCCTGCCCAGCCCCTTCCCCCACCACTCCCCCTGCCCAACCTCTCCACCACCAGCCCTCATCTTCCCCTCCCCTCCCCTCCCCTCCCCTCCCCTCCCCTCCCCTCCCCTCCCCTCCCCTCCCATCCAAACTACCCAGTGATGAGCAAGATCACTGAAATGTAAATAATATCAACATAGGATATAAGATAAATAACTCAAATTAGATTAGAGAAAATATATACTGACAAAAAGAAAGGATGTATAAAATATCTGATCTGGTGATCTAAAAAAACATCCCCTGGACAAATTAAATTGCTCTAGAGTAAATGATATGGTTTCAAAATACATGTATCACAAGTATTATACACTAAAAATAGAAGAAAATATTAACTAAGAGAAAACAATATGATCCACTGATCATGAAATCCCTACATGATTCCATGTTTTATGGAGTCTGTCACTGCAAAAAATGGTTTAAACGTTTCATGAAAATACTATATACAGCTTGGAACATCAACAACAATTCTCACCCTCTGCATCAAGCACATGTGCAACCTGTTCTTCTTAAACCCTCTTATGACTATGGAGGATTTCATGTAGAGACCCCATGGCAGAAAATTCATATGAAAACACATATGGATTATCTTCTATACACAGCAACTTTTTTATAAACGATTTTAAACCTACCTAAATTAAGGGAATAAAAATTAAATATAGAAATTTTAATAAACATACTATATTATAGTTTTATTAATACATAAAATATAGTAGGTTGGTTAAAATTGAAATATTTAAACATCCTAAATGAATCTATGATGGAACCTGAGATGGAGTGGATAATTGGCATACATATAGGATGGAGGTCTCCCGTATCCACATGAGTATGTTGGTGGTACTTCTAAAATTATCATCTCCATGCATGTTTTGTTTTTGTTGATCTCCCTATTTAGCTACAATTGGTATGAGAGAATCCTTTCTTAACGAAACAAGAATAGTGTGAGGGAATGTATGGAATGTAATTCACATTGTGACATATTAAAACAATGATATTAGAATAGTACTTTTTCACAATGTTAGGTATTTTTCCATTGATTGAGAAAAAGGTAAACATATCTAAATGTTTACAAAAAAGACAATGTATAAACATATGGAATGAGATCATTGGATGAGATATGATGGAAGATAAATAAATAAAACAATTTATATTAATATTTTCTTAGATCAAGAACACGCAAGATAATTAATGAACCTACAACTTATGGCATCAGTCCAGAGATTAGGGTTGTAACCTTTGTTTGGGGAAAAACTATCATAGTATAAACCATTGCAATTGTTATTATGTAGTCACATAAAATAAAAATCATAGTGAAATATTCCATTAGGAATCACAGTGTTTTAAAAATCATAAACACTATAACACTAATAACAGGACTGGGGGGAACACACCTTTTTTAGAGCTCTGGATCTATAGGGTTAGTATAGACACAACGATGTATAGTAATGGTGGTAGACCGAATAATGTTGATCTGTAATTTCAGATTCCTGAATGAATATATATTATATAATCTATGGAAGATTTTTAGTTTTCTTGTATGTACTGACTATTAAAATAAAATCCGGGTAAATTGGAATGTGTATAGTGGATGGATATCAAATACAAATTCCAAATTTTTTTTTTGAAAAAAAACAATGGAATAAATGTTGGGTAAACTAGATCTTATGTTACTGTGAAAAACCAAAAAATTTCACAATTCCTTCTAATACAAAAAATGATTCATCTATTCTAGAAAATTTAATTCTCTTAGTTGACATGTACCTTAAAAAATTTGGAAAACATTATTTGATGATATTTCCCTGATAAAAATCAAACAGTCGTCAAATTAAACACCTTAGAAGCTCTGCTGAGCAAACCATCAGTCTCGGGTTGAGATCTCTTTATATTTTACCTCATCATAATTTGTTTATTTAATATATTATGAGCTGAAAAGTCTTCAGCAGGAACGAAAGGCACAACCCCTCTAAATTTAGTGTACCTTTCAAAAAAAGGAATATGTGGGATGAGGTTGTTGAATGATATATGATGGAAAAAAAACTAAATAAAACAATTTATATTATTATTTCTATAGCTCAAGAACATTCAAGATAATTAATGTACCTGACACTTAATGCGTCAGTCCAGAGATTATGGTCGTAACTTTTGTTAGGGGAAAAACTATAAAATTATAAACCATTACAGTTGTTAGTATGAAATCTCATAAAATAAAAAACAAATAGAAATATTCTTATATGAAACACATTGTTAATATAAATCATAAATACTGGAAAACTAACAATATGATTGGGGAGAACACACATTTTTTCGAGCTCTGGATCTATAGGGTTAGTGAGGACACAAAGTTGTATAGTAATGGTTGTAGACTGAATGAATTGGATCTGTAATTTATGATTTCTTAATACAGATGTATTATATTATAGTAGTGAAAATTTGTATGAATATACTGAAATAAACAATTTTAGAGCTGAGAAAACAATTAGTCCACTATGCATTTAGTCTAAGAAATTTTAAAAAACATCATTGAACAGAACATGGAATCATGATGAATGAAACCGTAAAAATTTATATTGAATGATATAATTTATACATTACAAAACTGTAGGGTGATTTGATGTGTCAGACAAAATTAATATCAACCTTTGAAAAAAATTGAGCTGATGTAAGCTTGGCCAAGCAGAAGAAGCACATTCCATAAATGGTATTGGAATATGTTTTGTATAAAATTATTATTGAAAAATGTACTATTATATTGAAATTAATCAATGTTACAGAGAAGGGAAAAAATTTCCCGAAATTGAGATGAACACACTTTTGGCTTAGCTTTGGATCTGTAGGGTCTCAGAAGACACACAATCATATAAAAATGGTGGAAGAAAGAATGTCATGGATTCATATTTTCTAATGTGAGAGTGCTTATGAATAATATTTCAGAATATTAATTAGTTGAATAGGTTGAAATTTGAAACATTGTAATAAAGGAAGATGTTAGAGGTTTAATGAATGAAATATTGTTGTTTGCGGGATCTGTCTGTAACAGGTTGAATCTGCAGTTTGGTCATATATCGACCCATTTGTGAGATCTTCAATGAAAAAGAATTATTTACTATTTCCATGATATTAGAAGAACATACCCATTTCATAGATCTGGATCTATAGCCCCTCTAGAGAAGGTATCTATGATGGTAATGAGGTTCGTGAAGAGGGTGATGGGTGTCCACCACAACTGTTGATGGTGAAGCAAACATACAACAGTTGAATCAAATATAAATTTTAAAATGTACATGACACACTGGAGTCTTAGAAGATGCAGCATAATATTGTATCAAACAAATAATGATGTCTAACAACAAAATAACCAGTGGAAAATTATGAAAATGGAAATACAAATAATAGTGAGAAACAATTAATTTGAATCGTTGATATCATTACACTGAATGGAAGAAGATGGTGATAATTATACCTGAATCAATGTAGATATGTAAAGTCATTCAACATCGTTTCAATTATCATGAATTATAGAATCAAAGCAGATATCATGAATAATATTTCATTTAGAAGAACGTGAATCATATATTGAATTGGTGAATAAATACCAGATAATAAAATGAAATAGATGTCCTAGATTGTAAGATCCATTCATTTTCATTATAAAAAATTACAGGGATTAATAAATATGTCAATGGTTCTATGTTCTGTGATGTTTTATTTCACGAAAATAATGTCATAGTAAACCATGTAACATTGTATGTAGGTTCAAAAACCCACATTAATAGACTATATTGAATAAATTGAAAGCTGCCATTAGTGGTACAAAATCTAGAAATAAAAGTAGACTACAAATATGAAGACAGTCAAGAGAGTAGAAAGAATACCAGATAATGTCATTGTACATTTTTACTAAATCATCAACTTCAATATCATCTAACATAGTCACAAACTTATGTAGATAACAATTGAAAAAACTATAAAGATAATATTTAAAAAATATTATGTGTACTAATGAAATATAACAATAAAATTGTATGCAGGACATGTCAAATTTATTTCTACACATAATACATATAGTAAAGAATCCTGAAAATGGTCCACCTCTTGGGGGGAGGAAGAATATATAATTGTGACATGATCCATGGAAATAGCCATAAATTCCACATGCCTTATAATTACACCAATATGAATGATGTTGTGTCCTGATCTACCCACCTTCACATCATAATCTCACATAAGAACATACTCGCATCCCCTATGGGATCTAAGAAATAGTTTCCTCTTCAAGAAATAATTTGATATGAAAAAAATATATGTCAATCAATATTGAAGATGTAATAGAAGATCATTATATCAATAATATGGCAGTCCAAAAAATAAATAAATCCTACAACCACTATGCTTTCATATAAAAATCTAGGAACAAATCTAGTCATTTAAAACAATATTTATTAGCCACCATCATAACTGGGAATAACTCTAAGCTCAACCACTCCCCAGATCTAAATTAATATGTTATAAAATAATAGTATTCTGTTATATGATGTAATGATTTAGAAAGAGTCAGAGAAATCAAAATCATACCTATGATGGTCAAATAAACTGTGTTCTTTATATTGGAAACTGATCAAAATTGTATGGAAGATATGTGAACAGATGTGAATAGAACATATGTAAAAATCCCCATAAAACATCTCATACAGAACATATTTGACGAGATGTGATGTAGATGAATTCAATAAAAAATGCTTTAGCTATAAACAATGGTGGTTATTGAAATAAACTGTAACCAAAGGGAAACTAAAAATAAAATAAGTTATGAGAATCAATGAGAAAACAAATGCATAGTGATTACCATGGAATAATGATGCATTTCGAAAGAAGAACATGCTATGATAAAGGTAGATAGAGCATTGTCGAAGACATCCGTAGCTGATGGGATCTCTGAACCAGCAATACAAGATAAACCCCCCATTCATGTGGCTACGAATCACAAATGAAACTATTAAAATATTATACCGTATCGATCTAAAGATCCAAATATGACTAAAACTCATCAAATTCATTAAGGTAAATGCTAAAGAAAAATAATAATTTTATTGAATAAGGTTAAATTATAATGAAATTTTCAATAGCTTGTGTGAATATACAAATAATATAACTATAAACACAAAGGATAAGTATCATAGTATAGTAGTCAATCATACCTATATCAGAAGGTATTCTTGAAGTAGAACGAAGGAGACCCCGAGTTTACTGGAACAGTTGAAATATGTGGATTTTAGAAAAAATCAAAGGGTCTGTTGGAAGTGGAATATTTTGGTGTGATGGTATCAGAGTTAGACAAATAAACTGATGGCCGACTAAGATGGTCTTGAAACAATATATTTCGGACATTGAATAGAGCAGCATTCGAAACCCTAGTTTACAGGTATTTGAAGAGGTGAAGGAATTCTGTCGATATTAAGTTGCGACCGTAGATTTCATAGAATGATCGCAGTGAATATGTTAGATGACGATGAAGCCAAAACATTTGAGGTTTTCGAACTGATGAATCAGAATAGAAAATTCGCGATGGGGAGGAGTTATGTAGTCGTGAAGAAGATGTAGACAAGGAGAGATGAGGTACGGAGGAGCTGATGACTATCGTCAGCCGTGATTTGGATTAGTCGTAGAGTAGGAGGATTGGAGTCAATGGTATACTGTATAGCTAAAACCATAGTGGTAGAGGAAACTCGAGATCTGGAGGATCTGAAACCCTAGAAGTCTAGGAGAGGATACGCGGGATTGTCAGTGTTGGGCGTCGTGGAATATGGTGGAAAATCCCGATCAGGGAGTCGTGGACTGTAGGGGAGAGTCAGGAATGGGAGCGGGATAGGGGATTCAGGGACTGGGATTGAGAAACCTAGTAGAAATGGGAGGAAATTCCCAATCGGGGGGAAGCATATCATGAGGTTTTTTTTGTTTTGGAGGAAGAAATTGGTCATTTTTTGTGACGCGGAATGATATGAAGGTGACACTTAGGCATAAAATAAGCCTAGTTTAGTATAGATAATTGATTTTTTTTCTTTTATAACTCATTCATTTTTCAATATTTTTCATCCATTCAAATTCTTACATGGCCTCCCCTGACCTATTGTCACCAAAAATTAAATTTGTGGCCTTTATAAATCCATAATCATGGGGTATTTTGGTTTTAATTTAAGTAGTTGGCCACCCCGAAAGCCCATTTCTAGTTTTAAAAAAACATTTTTTTATTTAAGAACATGTTCAATTTTAACTATTTTTCTATGATTCCACCTCTAACCTGAGTCCACTGAACCTAGGCGCGCCCTAAATCTCTTCAAGCCCTCTTTGGTGCTCTTTTCTTCATAGAACTATTCTATTCTTCTTGGGATTATTATTTAGATCAGATTTGTAAAGGTAAATTGTTTCCTTCATAACTCCTTTATTTATCACTATTTTTACCCCATTAAAATTCCTAAATAGTCTAATTATCCTTTTTAGAACCTCCATTGAATATTTTTATGTTTTAAAATTCAGATACTGCTGTATTTGGGGCTGTTAATACAAGATACCTTAAGTAAGTTGGTCTTCGTCACTCTTCTTTCAATTTTCTTAGGGTTACATTCAATGTGATTTGGGTTTAATCCCTTATCGTTGAGGATCCTAATGTCCAAAAGTTAGGGTTAGAACCTAGGGTTTGATTTAATGTCATTTGGGTGAAATATTGTTGTTTTAGGTTTGATTTATCTTCCTTGAGGTGCGGTGGTGGTGCGGTTTATGTTTCACACCATGTTTTGAGGGTTTCGACATAAAAGGTGGGTGGTTACATGTGTAAACAATTATTGATGAGTTATATTGATATATTTACCCATTTTTCATATTCCTAATATGTTTATAGTGATGAGAAAACTATTTATGATTTATTTGGTTATGTGTTTACTTTTATAGTTTAATTTTGACTTTAAATTGGTTGTTTTCATGTGTAACTCATGTGGTATTATTTCTTTGTATTTTATAACTTATGGAATTAGTTTACTAAATCTTTTTTTACCTGAAAATTATATTTTTTGTAATTTATTAGTGCAATGTGGCCCTAAAAAGTGGGTTTTTTAATAGGTTTAATGTGTAAAAAAATTTATACTTCTTCAAAGAATTTTATGAATATGTGTGTTCTCATTTTTATATTTTGTGGTATTATTCAAGGTGATTTTATAACACTTGAAGGTGGTTTTATAAATGTCTGTAGGGATTCCAATTATATTTTGGATAGGAATTGGTATGGTTTTGGTTTTAAATGGTTGTTTTGAAAAGTGCTTTGTGTGCAAGACATATTTACACCACTTGGGTTATTTTTACGAAAAATTATAAATGTTTTAGTTGGTTTAACAAAGTGGGAAATGGGTGAATATGTACTATTTGTTGTGTGTTTTCACCTATAATGTGGTTTTTAATGGTTAAGTGAAGTTTTTAGTTTTCAAATATTTTTAGAATGTTTTCTAAATTTTTGAAATGATTTTTTAAATTGTGATGTTGGAGCGAAACTTTTTTGTGGGATATTTCATGTATGTTTGATGACAAAATTATTTTGATGGTAAAAAGGGTATTATGTGGAATGTGTGTCTAGGATGTTATGTTATGTGTATCACCTTCAAATTATTTATAAAAATGTTTATAATTTGTGTTGAATTGATGTGAAAAGATTTGTGGGCTATTTTGGTGGTTGTATGATTTCAATATGCATTTGAATAAAAAAGTGGAGTTTGTGACTTATGTGATTTACATATGTTATTTTTGGTAAATATGTGACGTGTAAATGATATTTTCATGTGAAAATTATATTTCATGACTTGTTGAACTTGTTTGAGCACAAAGGGAAAACCTGGGAATCTAGGTGGGTGGGAGTGTACAAGTATGCTAGTGAATCTGTGGGGTTTGGCCTTAGTTTCACATAGAAAGATTGATTATCACAACTGTAACTAAACATTGATGATGTTGATTGAGGACCACAAGGTTATGGATATGTTCCCTCCAAAAGGATCGTGCACCAGAACAGATATTTGTGATGGTTACTTTATCCAAGATACGAGGTACCTGGGACCCACAACGAACTAGTGCCTATGGGTTATTTTCCTATTTATTGTTCTCATTAAATCCTTTATTATTATAGTCGGAATATGTTATATTTTTCTAGAAAATTAATTATATATGGAATTTATTTTAAAATTTTAGATTCTTTAAATTATCCCACTTGAAAACTTCTTTTTTTAAGTTGTATCTTTTAGAAATCGTAACTAGAAATTACATGTTTTTGAAAACATGCATGCTTTTCGACTTTGAATGATTATCGCATGGAATCTCTTAGTGGTGGTGTCGTACTTGAAATTGGATCACACCATAATTACACCCTTTGCTGTATGTAGACTTGGTTTTTTTTGTCACAGGTTGTGTATAGTTTTTAGTTCTAGTGGTTCGGGTTTCTAGCAGGTCCTTGGTGGAGAAGCCTTGTGGAGATGGTTTGAGGGAAGTGCCCCTGGCCATGAGGGTTCTTGGATAACAATTTTTAATTTTGTACCTTTTTAATGGCCTTTTTACACTATTTCAAATCATGTAATTTAGGTGTGATGTTTTTTAAAATGAAGGTTTTATTTGAAAAATCCAGATTTGTTTAATTGAGTTCATTTGTTTTTTAGTGTTTATAAAATTGGGTATATCATTCCAAAAATTTATTTTTTGATACCTGGGAACTTGTGACAGCCCATGGGGATCAGGAACACCCTTTGGTTATTATCACATGTAAGGTTTGGTGCCAGGTTTAGTGGGGACCAGATTCGGTTCGTGACAAAATGGTATTAGAGGAGGTTCTAGTTAACTCTTTGGGTCACGTTATTTATGGACCATTCGAGATATTATAGAGTTAGGATTGTTGGGACATGGTATTTTGGTTATTGGTGGTATTATTGATCACCAAACCTCATGAGGGTATTCAATTCTCTAGGGGAAGTCAGGATTTATATGAGTTCTCTGGATGTCTTGGATTGATGATGATTAGTGAAAATAAAAAGAGAGTTGGGTTAATGGTCTCGGTGAGCTCACAGGGCCTGGAAAGCCATGTGTAGCCAGAGATATTCACTAGAATGCTCTCTGTGATGGTGAAGTTATTGGAACATGGCCACCAACCATATGTCCAAGTCACGCACAGAAACTAGTTTCCTCTCGCATTGTCTTGTGTTCTTTAGTTTTGAAATCTTGGAACGTTGGTTTAAAAGTGACATGGTTTTAATAAGTGTAAATTTTTTGTGAAAAGATTATCTAATATAGAAGTAATGGTATGATTTTTTAAAATATAGAACTGAATTTTCAGAATTGGATTTCAATGGATAATGGTGTTTTTTCACATATTTTGAATGTATGAACTATGTCATGGTTGGTTTTGAAAAAGTGTTTCCAATAGAATTTTCTAAACTATTGAAAGGTGATTTAATGGGATGAGATGTTTTGAAATTGATTTTAATAACATGAAAGTAAGTTTTAATTGGAATGATTATTCTTTTCTGAAACGTTTTTTTGCAGTAATTTGGGTTCGATTTCGTGTTTAGCAGTCTTGAGAAAAAGGAAGCATTGGTTTATTGTTTTGGTTTTGGAATGTGGAATGAGTTTTTATATTAAACTTTGTTATTTTCATGAGTGACCACATGAATGGGGTTATATGAGATGATGGATGGTTAATGGAATAACTGGATGTGTTCCGGGATAAATATGAGGAGGGACACAAGTGTGGCAAGTAAACATGAATGTGTGGGGCCCATGAGGTACCATTGGGGGATACGCTAACCAGGAAACCATTATTTTCAAATATATTTTTTTAAAATAAAAACATTGTGTCTTTATGAGTGGTTTGGGATGGTGTGTATTATGTGTTTTTTAAAATTTTGATGTTGTGGAATGTTTTGAGTCCAAGTACCCCTCTTGTTGGAACAGTGATTTGGTTTTGTGGTTTGCCGGTAAGATGGGTTATAGGGATGATTAGTGGCCACCTCTGAGATTTTTTTGCGAAGTATTTATGATGTTTCCCCTCACCAGTTTGGATATAGTTGAGGTATGACATGACCAATTGACCAGGTTGGTTGGGTCCTTGGGTTCTCTAGTTGGATTAAGTTTTCCCCATTAAGGGTTAGTGCAAAACTTATGTGAAACAAGGTTGTTTTTCTGTTTGAAGATGCTATAGTTGATCAATATAAGTAATTTTTTCCATGATATATTTAGATTGAGTCTACACCCTTTCCTTTCATGGTTTTTTTGTATCCTCTTATAGAGGGATAGGGATCATGGATGGTTGAAAGAGACCTTAGCTTCTTATCTTTCTTGATTTGCCGAAGGTGGAAGTGGTCTGGGGTTGTTAGCATGGATGAGAATCTTGATCGTGTCTAAGAGGTCCTCTCAGTCCATCGTAGCCTCTTAGAAGAAGGAGTTCACATTAATCTACCAGTGTGGGAAATATGGTCACGAGAGGATATTGTGGCCACATTCTAGAATTGTGTGTTGTTTTGGGATGTTGTATAAGGACCCTCTCCATGCATTGTCTATATCAGTCGCCAGGGTCCTGTTCGATGACACCTTGTGATGTCATGTGCTCGATTGATTGTTAAGGTAAAATATGTGAAATCCTACTAGAGTCCCTATTATGTTGGGAGAATTTCTCCCTTGAAAAAATGTAAATATCATTCATTTTAGAGGATGGCGAGTGTTGGGGTTCTTTACTTATATTGATTCTCACCCGAAGAAACTAGGTGTGATGTGTGTGAATCTTTTAAGACCTTGTTTTAGTGAAATATCAGGATATGGTAAAGTGAGTTTGGAATGTGTTATGTCTGGAAAACTTATCTGGGATTGCGGTGTAGTTTTTGGTGGCACCAAAAGAAAAATTCTCATTCAGTGGGTTTCCAAAGACTAACAGTGAGTCCGATGATGCTTCAATTATTTGAGCTCCAACCATAGGTCTCAGAGAGAAGATGGCTCATGGTCAGGGGAAATCCCAGAGTCAGGTAAACCCTTGTACAATGTCCTATCATAAATATGAAAGATAAGAAGCATTTAAACCATGGGCATAATCAGCATTCTTCTATTTTTCACATTTGGTGGAAATAGGTGGAGGGCCTTGTACCCAGGTCAACGCCCAATGTCATTCCCTCCCCCATTGGTTTCCATTGAGTATTTATAGAATTTTTGGATATTTTTCTAGATATGTTGAGAACATAGTTTCTGAACAATTAAGAGTGATTGTGTTCCATGAAGCCATGTGGGAAGATTGATCCGCCAAGTCAGTTCACAGTTTCAGAAACAGTGAAGACTAACCGTGCGACCTTCCCAAATCATGAAATGTATGGGTCTTTCTGTGTCGGCCCATGCTGGTCGGTTAAGATGGTTGGTTCTTATGGTGGGGAGACCCACTTTAATTATCATGTATGTTCCTTCAGAAATATTGAATGGAAGTCTACTCTATGTACCAGGGATTCCGTTTAGGCCTCCCCCAATTAGTGTCCTGATTCTGTCTCGGAAAAAAAAAATTGGTTGTCTCTTATGTTGGGGGGCGTATTTGTGTCCCCTCGTACCAGTAACATAGATTTATTTCTATTCTTGTCTTGGTAAAGACATTCTCGTTCAGATCTATCTAGCTACCAACATCTTCCTTGAGTAAACCTTGGGATTGGAGACTTCCCAATGGTTTAGTTAATAAAAGGTAAGTGTAACCTTGTTCAAAGTTGTTATTCATTTGGGTGAATTGCTTGAGTCTTGTTCGGATAGTGTGTGAGGTGTTTTCTTTTCGGATAAAGTATGAATGTGATTGATCATTTCAGGATAGTGGTGTATGTTTTTGTGGTGAGAGTAATACTTCCTTAATTGATCACTGAGGTGTCTTGGCCTTTGGGGGTGAAACCTGGAAAGGGAGTACCTATTGGTTTCTCAGTTGGGTTTGGCTATTTCTTTGACCATTCTATTACTTTCCGGGGTAGAAGGTTTTCAAGGTGGGGATAATTGTCACATAAATAACATATTTAAAGGTATTTTTAATTTATTTTCCATTCATACTCTGTTTTGGGGGTTTCCCAAGATTTTATGGAGGAATGAGTGAGTTTTCATGAATTTGGCCAAACCGTGAGCTCAATTCCAGATTTAATATAAATTTTGATTCTTTTATAACACATTTATTTTTCAATATTTTTCATCCATTTGAATTCCTACTTAGCCTCCCCTGACCTATTAATTCCATAATTTAAATTTGGATCCATTATAAATCCATAATCATGGGGTATTGGTGTTTTTATTTATGTAGTAGGGCCACCCCAAAATCCCATTTCTAGTTTAAAAAAACATATTGTTTATTAAATAATTTATACAATTTGAAATATTTTTCGGTGATTGCATATCTAACCCAATCCCACTGAACCTAGGCGGGGCCCCAATCTCTTCTCTCCCTCTTTGGAGCTCATGTTATTCTCAGAACAAGATGAAATGTCTTAGTCTTCCTCAATTTGAGAAGATTTGTAATGGTAAATTGTTTACTTCATAACTCCTTAATTTCTCACTATTTACCCCATTAAAATTAATACATGATCTACATATCCTTTTTTCGAACCACCCTTGAATATATTTCTATTTTCAAATTCAGCTACTGGTGTATTTGGGGCTGTTTCTACAAGATCCCTCAAGTAAGTAGGTCTTCTTCATTCTTCTTTCAATTCGCTTAGGGTTACATTCAATGTGATTAGGGTTTCATTCCTTATCATTGATGTTTTTAATGTCCCGAAGGTTGTGTTCGATCCTAGGGTTTGATTTCATGTCTTTTAGGTGAAATATTGTGCTTTTAGGTTGTATTTCACTTCCTTGTGGCGCGGTGGTGGTGCGGTTTATGTTTTTCACCATGTTTTGAAGGTTTCGACCTAAAAGGTAGGTGGTTCTGTGTGTAAATGATTATTTATGAGTTAGCATGATGTATTTACCCATTTTTTCATATTCCTCGTATGTTGGGTGTGGTGAGAAAATTGTTTATGATTGATTTGGTTATGTGTTTACTTTTATAGATTAATTTTAACTGAAATTTGGTGTTTTCATGTGTAACTCATTGGGTATTATTTTGGTGTATTTTATAACTTATGGAATTAGTTTAATAAATCATGTTTGGCCTGAAAATTCTGGTTTGGTAATTTATTAATGTCATGTGGGCCTAAAAATAGGTTTTTTTGAATAGGTTTGATGTGTAAAACATTGTTTTACTTCTTGAGAGCATTTTATGAAAATGTGTGCATTCAATTGTATATTTTGTGGTATTATTCAAGGTAATTTTATAACACTTAAAGGTGGTTTTATAAATGTCTCTAGGGATTCCAATTCTATTTTGGATATGAATTTGTATGGATTTTGTCTAAAATTGTTGTTTTGAAATGGTTTTTGTGTGAAAGACATATTTACACCAATTGGGTTCTTTTTATGAGAAATTATAAATGTTTTAGTTGGTTTAAAAAAGTGGAAAACGGGTGAATATGTACTGTTTGGTGTGTGTGTTTACCTATCATGGGTTTATGACAGGTTAATTGATGTTCTAAGTTGTCAAACTTTTTTAGAATGTTTTGTAAATTTTTGAAATGTTTTATTAAATTGTGATGTTGGAGAGAAACTTGTTTGTGGGCGGTTTCATGTAAGTTTGATGATAGAATGATTTTAAAGGTAAAAAGGCTATTATCAGTCATGTGTGTGTGGGATGTTATTTTATGTGTATCACCTTGTAAATGTTTCATATAAATGATTAACAGATGTGTTGAAGTGTTGAAGTGATGTGAAAAGTGTTGTGGGCTATTTTGGTGTGTATATGATTTCAAAATGCATTTGAATGAAAAAGTTAATTTTGTGACTTGTGTGATGTAAATATGTTCCGTTTGGTAAATATGTGATGTGTAAATGATATTTTCATGTGAAAATTATATGTCTTGACTTCTTGAACTTGTTTGATCATAAAGGGAATCCCGGGTATCTAGGTGGGTGGACATGTACTAGTACGCTAGTGAATCCGTGGGGTTTGGCCTTAGTTTCACTTAGCAATATTGACGCTTACAACTCTAAATAAAAATTTATGATGATGATTGGGGACCACTAGGTTATGGGTATGTTCCCTACTAGTGGCTCATGCACGAGAAGAAATATTTATGATGGTTACTCTCACCGAGATACGAGGTACCAGGGACTCAAACGAGCAAGTGCCTAGGGGTTATTTTCCTATTGCTTGTACACATTAAATCCTTTAGAATTATCGTCGGAATACGGTATATTTGTCTTGAAAATTCAATAGGTTTGGAATTTATTTTAAAAGTGTTGATTCATTAAATTATACCACTTGAAAACTGTTTTTTTATGTTGCATCATTAATAAATTTTAACTAGAAAGTACATGTTTTTAAAAACTTGCATGCCTTTCATCATGGAATGTTTATCGCACGGAATCAATTAGTGGTGGTAACCTAATGGGCATTGATTCACACCCTACATTCACCCTTTGGTGTAAGTAGACTTGGTTATTTTTGTTGTCGCATGTTGGGTACCATTTTTAGTTCCAGTGGTTTGGGTTTCTAGCAGGTCCTTGGTGGCGAAGGCTTGTGGAGATAGATTGAGGGAAGTGCCCCTTTCCATGAGGGTTCTTGGCTATCCATTTTTGGTTTTGTACCCTTTTAATGGCCTTTTAATTTTTTTTCAAATCATGTAATTCAGTTCTGAAATTTTTTAAAAGATAGTTTTAGTTGAAAAATCCATATTTTTTTATTGAGTTCATTTGTTTTTTACAGTTTATAAAATCGGGTAAATCATTCCCCAAATTTATTTTATGATACCCGGGCACTTGTGTCCACCCATGGGGATGATGAATTCTCTTTTTGTCTTGTCACAGGTCGAGTATGGTTCCAGGTTCGGTGGCAACCAGATTCGGTTAGTGACATGGCCTACTGTACAAAGCCTCATATGGTTCTATCTGAATAGTTTATTAAAAACTATTGTTGAAGGAAAACTCTACAAGGAGTATTTATTTCTCTCACAAACCTCAAAAATCCAAAATGCATGCTCAAAATATGTCCTCAAGCACCTGAATCATATGCTCAGACTAGCCATCTATTTGAGGATGGTATGTTATACTCAGACGTACCTATGTACCAAAATCCAATTAAAGTCTCTGCCAGACCCAAGAAGTAAAACATGCATACCATTATGAAACAACGGAGTCTGAAACACTATGTAAACGAATAATCCCTCGAATGTACAACCTTTATAGCTCATTAACACTGAAGGTATCCTTTATTGGAAAGAAGTGAGCAACCTTCGTGAGTCTGTCATTGACAACACAAACTGCATCATTCCCTCAAGGCAACCTCAACAATCCTGTCACGAAATCTATCGCGACTACATTTCACTTCCACTCGGGAATGTGTAACTGCTGCAAAAGCCCTACCAGTCGGTGATTCTATACCTCCACCTACTGACTGGTGTAACACAGCATGAAAAACCCAGCAACATCTCCCTTCATACCAGGCCACCAATACTGATGGTGCAGATCTCGATAATCTTGGTGACACCAGGATGAACTTCCCAAATAGAGGAATGAAAGCCCTACATCATCTCTTCGTGTATGTCTGCTGGTACCCACACACATCTATGAAAATGAAAGATCTCATCCTTTATTACTGTCTATCAATCAATAGGGTCCTCTCCTAACACACCCTCCTATAGTACTCGGTCTTCTGAATCAGAGAGCTACTTCATTCTCACTTGATCAAGTAGAGTAGATTTAACTACCACCGAAGAATGAAATGTCTTCCCCTATCTATCATGAACTTCCATATGCATCTCAATGAACATATCCATAAGCATCAACTCACTACTAGCTTCTTGAAATGCCTATATCTGATTTCTTCTGCTCAACACATCATCCACTATGTTGCCTTTCCCAGGCGTGTAGGAATGTTCAATGTCAAAATAATAAAGGTACTCAACCAACATTTCCTATCTCAGATTTACATTTCACTGAGTGAAGATACACTTGGGACTTTTTTGGTCAGTTAAAACCCATAAATTCTCTCCCAAAAGATAGTTTCTCAAATCTTATAGTGCATGAACAACCACATAAAAATCGAGATCATGCATGATGTATTTCTTCTCATGTGTCCTTAATTGCAAATATTTGTATGTAACAATCCCATATCTATACATAAGCACTACTCCATGACCAATACCTGATGCATCATAGTACACAGTATTGCTCCT
Organism: Viscum album; assembly: GCA_963277665.1. Taxonomy (NCBI): domain Eukaryota; kingdom Viridiplantae; phylum Streptophyta; class Magnoliopsida; order Santalales; family Viscaceae; genus Viscum; species Viscum album. Next base: position 293,222,206 of record OY728165.1, read on the forward strand.
TCTCGGCAGTGGAAAATCTAGCATCTATGTTGATGTCAACCTCAATTTCATCTCTTGAAAGCCTGACGCGCACGAATATGACAATAATTACTTTTCACCCTACTTAGACAGGACCATCAGTGGTGTTCCAAAGAAGGAAAAGTCTTGTAAAAAATGTCAGTAGTAACTAGCCTTCCCTAGATAACTCTGTATATCTAGGTCATTCTTTGTCTGCTCCCAGGAATCTACAACTGTCACTTTCTCTATGTCTACTGATACTCTGGTCTCTGAGATACCATGACCCATGATGTGAATATGGCCCATCCAAAAGTGGAATTTTGAGAGCTTAGCATAAAACTTATGCTCTCTCATTGTACTCAAAACGATCTCAATATGGGTGACATGGTCTTGTCGAGAGTGAGAGTACACCAAGATATCATCCATGAAGACTACCACGAATGAATCCATGTATGGATGGAACACTCAGCTCATCAGTACCATAAATATTGAAATTTCGTTCGTGAGACCAAATGACCTACCCACAAACTCATATAAACCATACCTGATATGGAAGTCTATAATAAGTACACTAGATGGTCTAATGCACAACTAATGATAACTGTATCTCAAGACAATCATCGAGAACACTCGAGCTCCTAAAATCTGATCAACGATATCATCAATCCTCGAGAAGGGATATCAATTATTAACCATCACCTAGTTAAACATCCGATAATCCACACAATGTCTGAGGGTACAGTCCACCTTCAGCACAAATAGGACAGGTGAACCCCAAGGAGAAGTACTGGGTCAGATGAACCCCATAGCATGTAACTCTTCTAGTAGTTTCATGAGCTCTATTAACTATGGTGTATCCATTCTATAAGGAGGAATGGACACTAATGCATCTCCAAGAACAAGGTCAATTGAAAAGCCAACCTGTCACAATGGAGGAAAACTAGAAAAGTATTCTGGAAAGACATACCTAAAAGGATCCACCACTGGAGGAATGTCATTTTGTGAAGTCCCCTGGTCGTCCAGATATAGACTTGAAATCTGGGTTGTAACTCCGCTCAACCCATGATGCTTGGGTCCCGCTATACTCTCATGGATGCCGCATTCACAATTATGAGGAAATGATATACCCTATAGTGATGTGAAACTAACCCTATGATGAATGAAATTTAAAACTACATATAAATGGAACTAATGAATCCATTCTGAGGATAACATAATAGCCTATCATCTCTAAGACATAGACGTCCCGAAATAAGTGACACCCACCAATATCAAGAGGGCACTCCTTGCACTGACGTACACTAGCCATTAATTTCCCCAAAAGAGTTTCAAGTCTCATGATTTCAGTAGAAGAAAATATAGAAATCCCAAGACTCTCCACAAAAACAATAAATATAAATCTATCAGATTCCCCTGCTTCGAAATTAGAAGAATAAAAAACTGAGGCATTAAGAATCCTACCTCCAACTTTACAGGGTCTACGATCCTGATTTTGCTGGGTCTAATCTACCCCGAATGTCTGACCTACACCTCGGCCTTGTTACCATGCTTAACCACCCTGAGAAGATTCAACCGGCTCTCTCTGAATGCCTGGCGACTCAATACTATGACCCCGACTTCCACCTCAGCCTGAATGGCTATAATAATTCTAGTTCTAAGACTGGTGAGAAACTGGTGGAGATTCTCATGAACAAGGAGTCAGAGAAGAACCCCTATCAGCAGCTTCTGGTGAGAATATCTGACAGAAGCGCTGAATATGACCAATCTTGATGCAATATCGGCACTCCAATGAGTCTCTATGTAGATGTGGTCTCGTATGCCCAACCCTTCCACACTGGTAGCATACCACCTGGAAACGTGATGGTGCATCCAGCCTACTCGGATCTCCATGTGTATAATCCATGCAGTGCTTCCTGGTATCAGTTGGAAAATCACTAAATCCGGATGCAGAACCACCATGGATCACATCTCTAAAATCTCTTAGGATGGGCTCCGTGATCAGTTCCTGGTTGAATATAGATATGACAGAAGTCAACTAGAAGATGCTCACTTGAGATCAAATGTATTTTCTGAGGCCATCCTCAAAATTCTTCAATACGAATAACTCATATCCCCTTAAAAAGGGTGTGAACCATTGTAGCTCTATGAAGTTAGAAGAATTCTCCAAGACTGAAAGAGTACCCTTCTCTAGACTCATGAAATCTCAAGATTGATCGGCCCTCAATGTCTCTGGGTAGAAATATTCATTAATGGGATGCTGGAACTTGCCCCACGCCATAACCTATTAGCATCCCACCTGTGAGATCAGGTCAAACCATCTCCTGGCAGAGTCCCAAAGAATATAAGTAGCAAGATTCACCCTCCTATTTGGAGGTGTCTCTATATTCTTGAGGATAAATGACAAGGAATCTGACCATGAATTTGTATCCTAAGGTCATCTTTCCCCTGTGAAGGTGGGAGGATGTTGCTATTGGAAAACCTACTTCAATTCTTCCATCGAAGGGGTAGGAGGCAGTGCTCCATGGAAGGTATTCAAGAACCACATAAATCCCTCTCAGAATTACACCTCATCACTTGTATCCAGGATAATGACTGGTGCCAAGACGAGCATTACTGGAGGATCTTCTGGTGGTCCTAGATCGGCCATGTCCGGTGTCCTATCACATCCCTGCAACTAGTGGACAACCGGAGGATGTCTCGATGGAATGACACTGAAAGTTCAAGCGCACACCATAGATCAAGATTAATAGGGTAAAAACATAGAAGTGTAATAATGGAACAAGTGAATTAAAGTATTCATGTTTTTTAAAACATGGATACATGACATGTATAACCACTACACGATAGGTTCCTTTAATCCTTCACATGGGGGTGTACTTCTGCCAACCTTGGTCATGTAATACCCCACACACAACATGTTTTCCTATCACACTATTTGTACTTGAATCATCTTCCCCTACCTGAGTTGTTCTACATGGATAATCCACATGGTTATCCTAGAACAAGACTACATGGTGTGTTAGTGCCAGACACGACATGTACTAGATGAATTTCCCTGACAAGTGTTGTTAGTTACATGACCAGTTATATAACTTACTCCACATGTCATGTTTCTTCTAGACAAGACATGTTCAAGATAGATTTCCCCAACCCTTGTTTTTTGATCTATGACCGGATACATGGGTTACACTACATGAATTGTTCATGATTTACATAGCATTTATAAATTATGTTTAATCCATCAGTGTCGATAGTCAAATGGCTGGACACATGGTCTATACAACACAACATGTACAACAGGTACACGATGTGTTCCCCCAAAGATTTCCCAACCCCATGTATCTAACCACAAAGCTAGTGGAACTATAAGAGACTACACAACGTATATATTAGTACATGACATGTACTTAAGAAAAAAAATTCCTTCCCAAATAGAAGGACACATGGCGTGTATTCATCATTACAGAACATGTATTCTGTGTTTTTCTGGATAGTAAGTCTCAGAAACAACTCTAGAACCCCATAAAAACATTGAAACAATATTAATGTGCAGAATTATGATTTTTGAGGGCCCATACATTCTACAAATCAAATCATGGAATCTTGTACATGTTATATTCAAGGAAAACAAGGAAATGATCCACCAAATTCCAATCCATGGGGGACAATAACACCTCAAGAACCATATATTGGTGTTCATTTAAAAAAAACCTTACTTAATTAAATACCCTATCAAAACCAGGCATCCTATAAAAATATATATCATTATAACATGCATATATAGACAACATCTAACACCACAACAAACATTCACGAATTCAAACTAAACGAAATGACAAGAATGCATGACATGTGATTTCTTAAATGTTCTTATATGATGCATGAGATGGAATACCCTTATCTTATAGGGTTGAAATAGAATTAGAACCTTGATAATATCAACTATAAGAGCACAAAACAATTGAATCACCCAACAGAGAAATCAAATCAACTATAAAATTGAATTACTAAAAAAATTGCAACAACGAGGTAAATTGGATTTTCCCAATGCACGGGTTAGATACTCACAAGAGCAACTTATTATCATGTACCTATTAAAGGTTTTGGTCACAGCGGTAGCTCGTGGGTGGATGTGCCCACTTGGACTTTTTCCATTAGAAATGATCAATCCGGGATAAATAACCAGAAAATTCCATTCTCCACGGATCGATTCATAGAAATAGACAAAGAGGAAGAACGGTCCCAGAACAACAAAAGTGGATCGTCACAGGTTGATTATAATTTATTTAATTTATTGAAAAGAATTACCTTTTGGGTGTTAATTCATCATTGATATTATTGATCACATTCAGATATGATTCGTCTTTGCATCGTAGAAGCCAGGGGTAGACTTCTTTAATGGTGATCCACACGTGCACCACGTATATCTGGACGTGGCCAAAGGTGTCTTCGGGTGCTAGCATGGAGAATAATTATCTTTTGTTGCTCGCCTTAGATCATTGTTATCCAATGAAGAGGATCTATCTCGGTCTTAATAGCGTTCTTGGAGGAAGGAGTTCTTTCGGTCTTGAGAGAATTCTCCAGAATTGTTGTGCACAACTATTCTGTTCAAAAAAGTGGTGGTGTTGTAAGGATATTTATAATCAGGTTTGAGGTTGTAGAGTTATGAAAATAAATAAATGCATTACCCATTTTCTATATTTCATTAACTCTTTTATAAACCCCATGTCAAGTCATTAATTCTTTTACATGCTCCCACACTGAATATAATAAATATCATTTAATAAAATTATATTATTTCCTCAAAATCCCGACCGGAAAAACTACACGGTGTGTAATCATAAATACATGGTGTGTACTTGTTTTTCATTGAAAACTACATGGCGTGAACATTCAATGTAGACACTGTGTATATATTGTTTTCATTTATTTATTTCTTTTCCAAAATGAAAACTACCAGGCATGTACATTCTATAATACAAGACGTGTACTTGTTTTCAAAATAAAAACTACACGCCCTGGAATACATGACATGTACTTGTTTTTGTTTTATTCTTCATCCAAAATTAAAACTATTCAGGCTTCCTTGAATAATTATTAAACCACGTATGAGAATAATATTTATTCTACTTGAGATACTTGGATACACTTAGTGTGTGACCCTCTAGGCCTCTTTCTCGTCGGCATTAGGCGAGCTTTCCTGAAGTCCAAGATTACTATCTAGCAACAGATCAAGGCACCCAAGAGATATAAATTGACACCACATTGACGTGTCACCACATACAAACTCTTACTATGTAATTTAATCCCTTTGTCTCAATATATCATCAAGCAGGTTTCATGGCAGTGTCATAAACCTATGTGCTTGATCTGTCATACTTTGACTTCTAGAAATAAACACGTCGTTACACCATGGCCATTGAATTTGGGTGACAGTTCTATATCAATCAAGGAACTTGATATATGTAGTTCCATAAATAAGAAAAGGAAAAATCCTTCCACAACTTATCCATTAACAATATGTCATTCGTGACGGACCCAACATACCCTACTTCCCGCCAACTGTGTACGTGACGGTTTTCGTCAGCAAATCTATGTGCATGAGTCAGGACATGAGTTAATGATAATCTTCCATTCTAAGGATGATTACACTAGCTCGTAGATAGAAATATCCGATGACACCAAGACATGTATAATTACTACTGGCGGGTCTGTTCTTGTGATCTCTTATCTTGGTGATTACCAAGTGCGAACTATATGAGAGAGAGTCTCATCCTCTTAAGAGTACTCACACATGATAGTTTGTATACTATGTGTCCGATCATTGTATGTCATCCAACTGTAGAACATTATTTAAGAATATGGTTATAGCATTTCCAGTTTTCAATCATAGTGGGGATCTTTCATGACCTTATCAATGAAAAATAATTATTTCAGGACATTATTATATTATAGTAATGTCAAACAATGAACAATATATACAAAGTATACATTCATGGAATCAAATTATAAAACAGTTGGTTCTCATGACACCAACCCTAACACATATTCCTCCATATCCCTAGCTATCGGCCCCAAACAATATTTTATGAAGAAAATAACATCCCTCTGTTACCACTTTGTAACATCCTGCTTCTGGGAGCCGCCTAGAGGTGCCCCGTACCCAGTTGGGCACATGGCCTCAAGTAAATTTTCTAGAATGCTAGAGTCTTCCAACTAGTAGTGAGGGACATGGGTGGGATAGTGGGGAAACTATTTACTTATTGGAATTTTAAAATAGTGGAAATAAAATAGATAGCAATAGTGTAAGTAGTATAGAACACATTAAGTAAACAACGGAAGTAATAATCAACCGACCCACCCATATATATTTGATGCATGATACATATTTCTAGGAAAGCATCCAAAAAAATTACAATTCTTAAATATCGTACTAAAAAAATTACAAAAGAAAATCAAGTAAAAATATCTACAACATTGCGTGCCTTAGCCTGGTCCCATGCTCCCTAGCTCCACATCAATCAAGTACCAGAAGTAGAAGGGCGCTTGCCCTTGTCTATACCTACATTGATATAATCTATTTGGGCCCAAAAGCATGACCCAAAAAGCATGTGATACTAATCCCAGTAGGAAACCACCAAAATATTTGTTCCTAATTAACAGTGAATACATATGGTAGGAAATAAGAAAAAAGAAACAGTGAACACAGAAGTACTCAAAAGTAAAAAATCCTACAGTTTCATTAACAAACATTTACTGTTTATTATTTAACCAACCAAAAACCAATACAACAACCCTCTGGGAATTTATCACAGCCTAACCCCTCTAGTTCACATTACAAGAGAAGATATACTAAAGGCTATATGAGGAAGCACTCACCCTCAATTCCCCCTATAGTCTTTTAAAGGTAAACTACTGACACTATACGGAAGCACTCAACTTCAATTTTTCATGTGGCCTAGTTACGTAACTATAGACACTCTTAGGGAGAAATCAAAATCAATCCTCATAAAGTCTCACAGGGTGGTAATTATAACAGAAAATCTAGGAAATCCCTCAACTTCAATTTCTCCTATAGTCTCACTACACCCGGTTCCCACAGCCCCGTGGAAGCAATCATGCACAAATGATAATCAGCAGACAATGTAAACCTTAAGAACTACATGGAAAAACAAAGTATGACCTAATGTAGCATTTTAAATAAAAACCACTCCATCCTAACAATACTAAACATGGACAGCAAGAAGCATCCTTACATGCAAGGCCATACCAAACAATAAAGAACATGAAAACATGAGCAAAACATCTATAGCATGGAAAATATAACCCTGTTATCAAAAATTAACCTCTATCAAATCAAAAAAGGCATAAAATGTAATTAAAAGTGGTAAAACCATAAGAACACTATTCCTAGAATGAGGGTATTGGGCACTATTTGACATATAACTCCGTGACTAACTATAAAAAAAAGAGAAAACAGCATACCTCGACGTTGTGAGATTGATATATGTGAATCTCCAGCCATGAATCACCCTAGAACACCACAGATCTATAAAATGATAAAAACATTCCACCGAGGATATCTTGTGTAAGTAGTGAAAATATGAGATGATGTCCAATAAGGAAGGAGAACTCACCGATGCAATTCCAACGCAATCAACGATGGTCGATTTGGAGAACAGACGACGAGTTTGGGGCTCGGAGAAGACCCACAGCCATACGGACACTCCTGGATGAAATAGGTCGAGATTAAGTGTGTTCTTCCTATCAGACATGACCCCAGTCTATTCAATGAAATAAAAATAAAATACACGTCGTGTTATATAGTTGTACATGGTGGGTGTTTTCTTCTTCCAGCCTCCTCTTTAGGCTGTCTCCAGGTCACCACACATGACCATGTACTCGGCCTATACATGGCCAGTACACAGTCTCCCACGATAACTGAGTACAATCTATGTAGTCTTTAAATTTTTAGAAACTCCCATTTTTCTTAAAAAAAAGAAAAAAAGATAGACATACCTTAAAATGAAATTCTGAGTTCTTTCAAAATTCACTATTCTAGGTGATAACTGCTTAATTTTTTAGTTATGATTTTCTTTGGTAGTATATTTCTTTTAAATAAATCATCATTAAATATATAAATAATATTAATAATTATATTAATATTATATATATTCAATATATATATATATATATAAAATCATCCTTAAAAGTTAGATATTGAAAAATGAATGACACTATTTATGGTGATGGTCGGTACTACATATACCTGAAAAATGAATTTAATTTTCGATAAATGTAATGAATGAAATGAAAATAATAATTCAATATTACATGATAAATTTTATATAATATATACCGTATATGTTAATTAAATATATCCTTATTATTAATCATTTAAAATCAAAATAAAAAATTATTCATATCATTTAGTGGAGTTGGTAGTCCACACATACACATGAGTGATATAATATTCTACCAACTTATTAGAAGGAAAGAAAATAGAAATGATACTATAATTATAGAGAAATAATTAATTCCTAAATAGATTATATAAACAATAAACACACCATATTACTAATCTAAAAATTATTATGATGAAAAATTAATTTTATCAGTATATGTAGACAATGATCCATATATGCGTGTGAGTGATAATTTCATTTACAATTTGTTAGAAAAAATGGTGGATTCTGTTTGTCTCGTAATAATAATATTTAATAAAATTCAGTATAATAAATTTAATTTTTAAGATATGTACAATATTTTTAGAGGATTGAAAAGAAATATTAAAAGTAACGTGACTGGTTAAAGTGATTACCTCAACTTTGAATGATCTTTAGTAGATCTCTTATTAACTACCATAAGGTTGGTATTTTGGGTAAATATAAAACTATAAAATATGGATAAGGATTATTAGAAGATAAAAATATTGTTATTAGTTGAGAAATAAGGATCAATGTGGTGTAATTTTGAAAAATTAGGGGTACCCTTTTATATGTTATGGGAGAGGCAATATTGGAATTGCTTAAAAGATAAAAACATACTAAGGTTATTCAGAAGAAAAATTACCCTAAATGGATAAATATATGAAGATAAGGTATTATGATTCTTAAATATCACTAAACACATTTTTCATGTGTTTATGTATTATTTTAAACCTTATCTTTTAGTTTATACATATAGTTAAAAAATTTAACCTGAAATGTGGTAACAACATTATCATTCTTAATGGGATATAATTTATCTTTTGAGGTGTAAATTGGCTCAAAAATATAAATAGAATAATAGTTTAGACTCTATATTAACCAAATTACCTTTATTTTGTATTATTTTACTAATAATTTATTAAAATATTATTTTGAGAAAATATAACTAATTTTATTTTGGACACAATTAATTTTATTTGAACTTAATATAAACAAAAAAAATAAGTAATTTGAATAAAATACATTCATGTATTATTAAAAAGTAATATTTAACTAATATGTACTAGAAACATGATAACTAATCTATTTTTATTATAATGGATATTTTTCAAATTATTTTTTATTATTCGATTAATCTAATAAATTCTATGTTGGTGTTCCGTAATACATTATGGTAGTTATTAAATTAGTATTAATTTATTATAAATTTATAAGGTAAATAAAATTAATGTATACTTAAAATAATCTTTTATAATGGAATAAAACATATTTTTACCCTTATGATTAAATATTAGAGACATTAATGCCAAGAATGTGTCATTTTTGACGTTATGTGAACATAAATTTATATAAAGGTCAAAATGAAATAAATATCGAATAAGTGGCCAAATATTCGATTCTTCGATAGAAATATCCAATCTAAAACAATTCAATATGTTAATATTATGTTTTATAAAAAATTTAATGCCTTATTCCAATGATTTAACTCTTTTATAAACTTTTAAAGCTACTGATATGATAAAAATATATTATGGATACTATTAATATTGAAAAAAATAAATGGTTCTATATAAAAAATATGCAACTCATGATTCCAAACATGGAATTAATTTTTCAATATTCAATTTGTACAATTTTTAGAAATTAATCTAATATAGAAACACAAAACACAATGAAAAATGGTTTTATTTAAAAAAATTGATATCATTGTATAAATATATTTTTATACAAAAATTCATCATAAAATTGAATAGAATATCAAAAATATATTATTCATAATATTAGAGAAATACTTTTACTTTTAATAAATTTTAGAACCATATTTATAATCTTAAATGTTGGAAAAAATATAGTTCTCAATAAAAATATGTTTTCAATAATAATAAAAAAATATATCATTCATAAAATTATTAAAAAACCATTTTTACTACTTTCGAATTTCAAATTTAAAAAATTTATTAAGGAATAAAAAATTAGATATAATATTTTCTCACAATAAATAAATAAAAAACATGTTTGGTGGAAAACCTATTTTTTATATACAATATAAAATTAAAAAACAATAATTATTATTTATTTTGTCTCAATAGATACATTTTTATTTGGTAGTAACAAAAATTATATTTCATAATGTGGTTATTCATATTCATACCCTCCAACTCAATGTTGTGGTTATAAGAGTCATGTATAATAATCTCTCATGGTTTCTTGAAGCTCAGTGACATGTGTCTTTTATGTTATCAAACATAGTGTTTTTTAAAATATCTTAGTTAGATAGTACATTTATTTCATCCTATTCATTATCAAGGGTTGTTTATTAATATTATTAGAAATTTGATTTTTCAATAAAGTAATATTAAACATGTAACACCAAAAAAATATGAAGTAATATCATTTTATTTGACAGCATGTATGAAACACAACAGCAAGAATGTAATGGAATATAATATCATGATAATATATAATATATATACTAATTTATATAAATTAAGTATACTTTTTAGCTTTTAATGCATGTTACACCATGTTATCCAACATCACACGCATGACCGAGTTTTACCAAACATCATCATATTATTTAATATAATAAGACTTTACCTAGAAATTAAGTTAGTGGTTATGAATAGTATTATCCAACTTATGAAAATCTATGGTATATAAAAATATAAAATGATTTAATTGGTTAAAAATTAATTTGAAATGAATATAATGTTAAATTTCAAATATAGAGAATGTTTTTATAAAAAAATATTTTTTGGATAATTATGTTTTTTATCATAATAAATAAAATTAATTAAATTTATTGAGTCATATTAATTTAATATATATAATAAATTATCACTTAAATATATTTTATAATAATATAAAATATTTCATAGGCATAAGATAAGAACAATCCCAATATTTAGTATAAAAAGCTATTTTTTTATAAAAGAACTTTTACCTTATTTTAATAAAGAACAAAATTTAAATATAATTTTTGGTCATTTAATTTAATGAGATATGTCAAAATAAAATTTATAAATGATATAATAACATAAAAATTAGGTTAGTTTTATTTTTTTAAATTTTCTAGGATGTTTTATTTTTTTATGAAGAGTGACAAAATTTGAATTATAATTCAAAATTTCTTTTTCTTTTAATCTATTAACAAGATAAAGTTATATTTTTCAGAGTTTTCAATTAATATTTAATAAATTATAGAAAATTATTTGAATATTGGTTATTTAATTCTATTTATCATTGAAATTGGACATAAAAATATAAATCTTATGTACATTATTAAATTAAAAACCCAGTTTTTCATCCTGTCTCTAGAATTAAATTAAAATTAATTTCTTACACATTTATGATTGGAATTTATAAAAAAATATTATATATTTATAATCATCATATTTTATTATTAATAAAATTTTCTACTTTGTTTTTTACCAATTATATTAGGAATGTTAATTAAAATTAATGATAATGATTAATGTGAAATTATGTTTAATAAGGGACTTAACCACAATCCTAAGGCCTAAAATGGTATATAGCAATGTCAAATTCCATTTTATGGATATATATATATACACTATATCATCAATTTTTTTTTAATTTTTATTATTATAGAAGCCAATTTTAATGAGAAAAACATGGGTGGAATACCATTTTCCATAATTTATTAGAGTGCAACTCCTCATCATCTATAATAAGAAACTCCACCCTCTCATTCCTAAAACCTATTAATCTACAATGAAATGATGATGATCATCCAAAATTGATCCTAAAAATACCAACCATCATACAAGAAACCACCTCTTGGGCATAAATCCATCAAATAGACCCCTTTAGTGAAAACCAAAAGCAGTTACCCAAATGAAGATGTAACATATTTCGTCAACCTCATTAGTTTTTTTCCTTTATCCACCCATATATTATCTTTATTACATAATTATATTAAAATATGGTTATGTAAATATATTTATATTTTTTTGATATGTAATCAACCTATACATTCACACACCTCCATCTAATGAGTAATAAACTTACTGTTTTTGTGTATGGTGAGCGAACGCTTCACAAAATAATGACTGTTCATAATTTTTTCACCACCTATCATGGTGGGAATTAATAAAGGAATACTATTTATATATGATATAAAATATATATAATCAATTATTATTTTGTAATCTTTATAAAGAACATTCCTTTATTCTATCCATTTTGTGTAGATACGATAACATTCTTTGTGGATGTCTGGACTACAACCTCTTAAAAGCGATGTGATTCATTCATGGTATTTATAGAATGTATAAAATATGGTTTCAATTAAAAATATTTTAATTAACAAAATATATGACATTATCATGACATCATTAACATTATCTAAATAATATATATGACATTTTATTTATTACCCATTAATATAATTAAAAAGTTATAATATAATTTGTGGACGCACATACTATTGCCTCCTCGACATGATATAATTTCATTTACATCATAATAATTATATATAGAATTATATATAATTAAATATAATTATTTTAATTATATAATTATCATTATGGGTATATTAATGTTTCATACCTTCTTTCTGTAATGATTACAGAATAATGGGAACGTTACTCATGCGTATGTACAATCTACCATCTTCAAGATTGTAATGTTGTTTAGTTTTTCATAACCATATAAAATTATTAGTTTTAAAATTATAATTTATGTACTAATATGTAAATTATTACATGATTAATATTCTTTAAATGTTATATAATAACCCCTTTGGCCAGAGTTGATGTACAATTTTTTTTTGGTCACGTAAACCGAATCTCGTCAAAACAACCAATGAAAACATAATTGTGTAAGTAGTTGTACTAAAAAAGCTAATAAGTTAAATACAATTTATCATAAACCCAGAAAAGGTTCTGAATCCATTAAATAATTATCATTAATTATTATTTATAAATATAAATACAAGAGAGACATGTTAGACTCAAGTTAATGGATTTTCATCTCAATTGTTAAATCTATGTGATAAATTTCATATTCACCAGATAATTCTTTGTAAGGAATATCTAATGTCAATTTAGAGATATATTATCATGTATTATATTAACCTTCGGGTATTTATATCAACTATTTCATGTTATTCTTTCATTATTTTTATTATTTAAAATGTTTCTGTATTGTAGGGGACACATTGGAATGATTAATAATCATTTTCTTGGAGACTAATTTTACTAATATTTCATTTAGATTAATGTAAATTAAAATACCATAGATCTATAAGACTTTTAATTGTCCTCTCCTATTATTATTCATGGCCATTTTCATGTACCAATATACTTTTCCATTGTTTAGTACTCAAAATTTTGTAAAAAATTATTTTAAAAAACCCCACACATAATTTTACCTCTATTTGAAGAACCTGTTTTATTCCAAAAAAACATAAATTCAAAAAATATTTTAAAAAAAGATTTTAAACGTTTAAAAAATTCTTTTTAAAATATTTTTTTACCTTTTAATCTTGTGCTAATTTTTTAAAGTAAAATTATTGTCTCTTTAGAATCAATAATTTTTTCTTTCCTTTTTTACCATGATAAAGGAATGTTCTTTTAACCTCATACATTATGTAATTATTTACCCTATATAATTTCATTGAATCTTGCATTTCATTTTTATAAGGTAAATTTTTTATTATAGTTTTTTCCAATGAAAATTTCAATTAAATGGATTTTCAAATGGGGTTTTAAGAATTATAATTTTCTCAATAATGTTTTTAATATATATTCTTAAACTATTTCTATTCATCTATAACAAAAAACGTTTCTTTTTTACTCTACTTGTGATTTGATTTTTGATACCATCCTTATTCCTCCTATGTATGATTTTGGATTATGTTTTACAAGGATAGTTTTCACATTCATTACGTTGATTTATTTTAGCCCCTTTAAAATATTCAATTTTCAAAAATAATCAACAATGAATTTCCCAGAGTTATCCATATCAATTTTCATGGATATTATTATCACCCAAATGATTTCAATTTTTTTGTGTGAAATTTTATTTTTATTGGATTATTTGGGGAAATATTGATAATTTTGTATCATTTATTTTACTGATATATTTTATATGGAATATTGATTATTAATTAGATCAATTACATGATGTAAAAAATGATATGGACTAGAAAATAATTGCGGGGGTACAGACATTATATCACCCCTAAATGTAATTATAGGTTCCCGTAATAAATATAAGTTGTGAAAATTTAAGGGTTTCTACAAACTGTTTTAAAACATCAATATTATGGATCTTGATAGTAGAGGTTTTCAAATGCTTGGGACATTACAACCAATAATTAATAATTTCTTTCATTTTGATTTAGTTATTATTAATCCATTAATGTTTTTTGGATATATATATGGATTTATTTCATTATTATTTCATTTATTAAATTTTATGTGTTTTCATTTGTTACCATTCCATATTGATTTTTCCTCATATAGTTATTTTAATATAATGTGTTTGGAGTTATAACCATTCCATATTGTTTATGCACTTCCTTCCATTTTTTTTGATTGTATGATATATGGGTTTATTTATTAACCATTACATAATTATTATTCTTATTATATCATTATTGTTTCCATTGTAATTTACCCTTATTGATAATTTGATATCAACCTTCTTTTGTTTCCTTCCCCCATGAATTAAAGAAGATTACTACGAATGATATTATTGGATGCGATAAAAGGAATATTGTAATGATCTCTATATTTTTTTTTTGATTTTTATAGTAATATGTAATACAAGACTCATGTATGTATTATGATTACCAAGACTACTAACCTATTCTTTCTGTTGGGATGTTATTTACTTGAATAACATTTCAATGGAATGATAATAGTCAATTGCATAAAGATTTCAGGGGGTTGGTTGCTTCAAATGTTATGACAGAATTCATAGTATAAACATTTGTACCGAGATTTAAGAAAACATAGATTATAGAATATTATTGTATGTTTGAATTTGAAGATAAGAATAGAAGAAAATACCACAATTTTGGTAATGTATTGATTATGTGTTTATTCATACCAATACAAACATGTATAGGTTTTAAAAATGGATGTGGTTTTGGAATAGATTTACCTCGGAGTAAAAACACCGACAAGGTGCATTGGGCCTGACAAGGAATAGATTGGTATGGAAAAATATGACTTACCTTGCACATTGTTTGACAATACTAGGGGATTTTCATTAGATAATTAACATTTTATTTATAAACAATAATGAATTATTTAGATAATGAATAACATAGGTTAAAAAATATCTATTTAAATTTATGGTAAGGTGTTATTATATAAATTATTATGTGTCTTTCTCTGACTATTGTTACTCACACAATTCTTTATGGGTTTAGTCATTTTATTGAACTTGAAGAATTAATGTTATCATTGAACATGATGGAAAAGGTGGTGACAATGAGAAACCAAGTGTGGTGTTGATAATAGTGAATGATATCATGCTTATGCCTAATAATTTTCTACAATATATTGTTGAAAAAATATACCATTACAAACTCCCAAACCCACCAATTAAGTGAAGTATGGATAATTCTACGACATTGATTGGGGGAGACCATATAGAAAATAAGGCTTGATTAACATCATGAATGGAATGTGGAAAGAAGAAACCTACCAATTGTCCCAACAGAATAGAGAAAAGATTTATATGTCGGAAATAAAAACATAAATAAATGGATTTCCATGGAAAAATAAATATTAGTATTTAATAATGTAATACTTATACTAAGGATCCATTTATGGACTATTTCTGTAAAGTCAGGGAAGCTAGAATTCGATGAGTATGAAATGAAACTCCAAGAATATAATGGAGTATAATATCCCTAAAATTTTCAAAATTATTACTATTTTAAATAAATTCCATATATTTTATTGCATTCGATGCATGTAAAATTAAGTTAGAGTATATCATATGGAAAACCAAGTTTTAATAAAAAACTATATATTATTAATATGTTATTATTTTATGAAATAATATGTAACCATTCCATTAAGATAGAATATATTAGAATTATTAACTATAATAGGAAAATATATGTTTTCAAACAATATTATTTTAATTCATGGTTACAAATTAATTAGGAAAATATAAAAACCAATTTATTATAAAAAGAATGTTTTTGTAAAAATCAATTATTATGCTCACAAAGAAGTTTTATCCTAAAAATAATAATTATAATTATTGAGTGATATTACATTAATATATATTATATATATTCCATAAATGTTTTTTATATTTATCCAATATATTAGATAGGCATAATAATAGAACAAACCAAATATTTATAAAAAAAATAAATATTTTTATAAAGATACATTTAATGACTGTGAATGGAGAATATATTTTAAATAATATTCATATAGATTTTATAGAGTTTATGTTTAAAAATAATTCAATTCTATTAATTTGGAACATAAAAATAAGGTAATAGTGAATATTTGGTATTTTTCTCTAAAGCTTTGTATTTTGATGAATAATGAAAAACACTAATTTTTAATTGAAAATTATTTTTTCATATAATTTATCTATTATAAAAATATATATATTTAGTTGTTTTTAAAGTCAAATTACATAAATTATATAATAAGTAATACAATATAGGTTATTAGAATCAATTTCATATTGAAAATTCAAATAAAAACATACCAATCTTTTGAAATGTTTTTACATTAATAACCTACTTTATCATCCCATATGGGGGATTAAATTCAAATTATGTTTTGAAACATATGTGATGAGAATTGGGCTAAATGTGTTAAATATTTGGAATCAAATGAAAATATATTTTCTAATATTTTCAACTTAGTTTGTGGCCAAAATCACTAAAAAAGGTAATTAAAATTAATTAAAATGATTAAGTTGAAATGAATCTTAACAAGGTTCTAAACATTAATAGTAAGACCTATAATTAGGTAAAAACATTCCAAAAATATATTTTATAGAATTATTTCTAACCAATACTCTATTTTATTAACTTTTTTCAATTATTGTAGAAACATGAAATTGAAAAAATGCCGATGTAATTACCTTATCCAAAATTTACAAGAGTCTAACTCTTCCTCCAATATCAAATAAATATAAAGATTCCTAATTCATCACACATTACAAGACACATATTAATGAAAAACGTATTCCAAAATATATTCCCAAAATCAATTCCCCATCTTATAAGCATACCCTTGGGTTGAATGACAACAATAGAATCCCACTAGTGCACACCAAAATCAGTTACCCAAAGATGAACTTAATTAATTACTCAAGAAAATTAAATTTATTACCATCTTAAACTAACTAAAATATAATTATTCAATGATTATTTAATGATTAAATTTTCACTATTATAATTATTTGATTTTATGACAAGGGTTTGACAATAAATTACACACAATTCAATCTAATGATTAACAAACTTACTGTTTCTTTGTACGAAGAGCTACCGATTCATGAAATGAAAATTGTTCACATTCCATTAAAACATATAATGTTGTGAATTATTCATAAAAAAATGTTTATATATGATATTTTAAATATACTTATTTTATTTATTTATTTTATATAGAATATAAATTTATGCTTTTAAATTAGTGTTAAAATTATTACACTTTCTGTGGATGTGTGGGCTA
Organism: Viscum album; assembly: GCA_963277665.1. NCBI lineage: Eukaryota > Viridiplantae > Streptophyta > Magnoliopsida > Santalales > Viscaceae > Viscum > Viscum album. The sequence continues at coordinate 293,240,324 of OY728165.1, forward strand.
CCGTCTCCAAAAAGAAATATGATTCATTCATACTATATATAGTATGTATATGGGATGGTTTTAATTAAAAATATTTTACCAAAAAACAAATATAATATATTTTGGACATAAAAACATTTCTTTAAATATAATAAATATATTTTTCTTTATTACCATTTTACATACTTAAAAAGTGATATCGTCTTTCGTGGACATGTGGACTACCACCTCTTAAACACGATGTGATTTATTTTATATCAATATAATTATATATATAATTATACATGATTAAATAAAATTGTATTTATGATTTAATTATCATTATGTATGTATTAGTGTTAGTTACATTCATTCCATTAAGTTAATTTTAAAATGGGAACATTACTCACGTGTATGTATGACCTACTGTCTCTATGATTGTAATGTTGGATCATTTTTCATAAATATATATAATGAAATATCTTAAAATTATAATTTACATATAAATATGATTATTATTTAATGAATATTATTTTGGATAATTTTTCTAATGAACTCTTTGAACATAGTGTACATACCAATATTTTATTGACACCTAAACAGAATTTGGTCCAAACAACCGATGTAAAATTAATTGATATGTAGTTGTATGCAACATGGTAATAAGTGAAATAGAAATAAATATAAATATAAAAAAAATTCATGTAAGTAAACAATAAAAATATGTTTACTATTCAGAAATATAATGACAGGAAAGACTTGCTGGGATTAAGGTAAAGGGTTTTCTTCTGAGTTTTTAATCCATTGAGATAAATGTTATATTCTACTTTTACTTCTCCATATGGTGTATCAATTGACCAGTTAAATATTTCATATCAATATTTATATAATATTCATTGTATTTAGAGCATTAATTTATTGTTATTTCTTCACAAGTCTTATGAGTGAAAATGTATCATAGTTTCATGGGACACATTGGAATGTTTAATGATTATTTTCATCAAGAATAATTTAATGGTATTAAATTTTTGTTCTAGAATATTATATTACCATAGGTAAATAAACCCTTTCATTTTATTCTTAAATTTTCATTCATGACTTCTCTAAATTATTATTACTATTTCCACCTTCTTTGGTACTAAGAATGTTTTTAAAATGTTTTTTTGAAAACCACACATCATTCTCTCTTTAGTCAGAGAACATATTTTATTCTAAAAACCCATTTTTATAAGAATTATATCAAATTTTTTAAACCATATCAAAATTATTTATTTAATAATTTTTTTCCTTTAACTAATTTTTTAATGGAATATTCTATTCACTTTCTAAACAATGAGTTATTTCTATCATTTTAACCATGAAAAATGAATGTTCTTTTTTCCTCATTTGGTGTAACATATTGAACATTAATAAAGGGGTGTGAAAATAATTTATTGGTGAAATTATTTTCATGATTATTTAATTTTAATGTGTTTTACCATTTAGTGTGTTTTTTTTGAAAATATTAGAATAAATGGAAAATGGTGGATGTGTACAGTTAGCACACGATTATGGAAAATTGTGAACCCCATCACAACAAACTATCAATCCTTAGATAGTGTGGAATTTCATAGTTGGTGAAATTTTTTTCAAACCATGCACACTATTAGGAGTAATTGTGAACCCGTAAAAATAATGTTCATATTTTTAGTGTAGAGTAGGCCAAACCCTGCGCCTCTTCCCAATAATCTCTATACATGATTTTAATTAACACTATTTTCAATTTTAAAATTTAAAAAATCCATTATTTAACAAAAAACATACCACTAGTCAAATAATTAAAATTTATATCAATTATAGAGCCTAAAATAGATATTCAATGACATTTTTAGCATTTTTTTAGGATTTGATTCTCATATCAACGATATATAACTCTTTCTGTTAGTGGATTCTTTCTTAGTTGTTGTCCCTTCCTTATCTTATTGATTGATCATTCATTAATGGATGTTATTCACAATTTTGGTTATATATAGATCTAATTTTATGGATCGACATATGGTAATTGGAGATCATGATCTATATATAAGAAAACATGAATGGTAAAATATTGATTTATTTTTAAAATTTTGTCTCATTATGTGACATTTATCCACATAAAATTGGGGTTTACATTGGGTGATCAATTTTAGTGAATCATGGTTTCTAGCCCAATATTCAAATCCCAATGTCATGATATTGATTATGGGTACTAAAATTGTAGAATTTATATAATTCTGATAAGTTTACTTTACTAACTGGATTAATTAATTTTTAGAAATAATTAATTATGTATTAAAAAAATTATTTGATTTGTGGATAATTAATTATGGAATTAATAATGAAATATTGAGTTTATGATTTGATAATTTAATAATGGGATAATTTATAATTTAATTGGATAAATATTTTTTTTATTAATTATCAGAAATTTAGATTGTCAATTTTTGTAATTAATTGTTGAATTAAATATTCAATATAAATCTTATATATTTGATAACTAATCAGGAAATTAATTATGAGGTATTGAAAAATGTTTAATGGAGTTAATTAATTGTTAATTTAATTTATATAATGGATTTGATTAATTAATTGTAGAATTAATTATTGGTAAGAGTGTGATTTATTAATTTTCAGATTAATTAATTGCATCAATTATGATAAGTGGACTAAGTATGATTAATTTTAATAGATTTGATATATGAGATATATTGATAAAAATGTGTGGAAAATCGTGTTATGTTTTTGAATCTGGTTTCTGGAAGACATTGTTTTCAGTTTCTGAAGACTGTATTGATATTTTTTGGGGTAAATGTGTGTGATAAATGCCATACTATTTCTATGGACCACGTTTTCAGTACATTTCCAACTGATTTCAAATACCATAGTGAATTTTATGTGTTGGAGACGGTCTAGTATTTCTGATGCTCATGGGTTACTTGGCTTGATGACCTAGACCCAAATAGTTTTAATTAGAATATGGTTTCAATTAGAAGTTATATAAATTTAATTGATGCATTTAATAAAATCACAATTTCTTAATGAATTGTTAATTTATGATGTGAAATGGTTAAGACTCCGAAATGGGATGAATATTTTATAGAAGTTCAGTTAATTGGGAACACTTGAGTTTATGATGTTAAATAATGAAAAATTGATAATCTGATTACTGTTTAATTATGAATTGTAATTATTTATTCACACAACAACATATGTTGTTATTGAATGGATATTATTTTAGAAACCTTTATTATTGGTATATTGTGTTGTACTCTCACCTTACATAGGAATCATAATTGGTACCTAAATATATTTGTTTCTTGCAAAATGGGATAACTGAAAAATACATATGTATCGTGGTTGAGTGGGGATACAACATGGCCAGGAAAACCATACCTAGTATGAGACCTGCATGGGATTAATTAGGATTTTTTACTTTTTAGTGTACCATTTGACCCAAGGAACACACATTATCATATAGTATTTATCGTATATTTTTTATTATGTATATCATATCTTGATTATATTGTGATACTGGTACAGTTCTATTTATAGTTATATGTTATTACGATGTTGTTTATTTTTTTGGTGTATTACTCTAATAAAAGTAGGTATGGTGTCCCATAATTGATATATGAGACCCTCACTACATGTCATTAGCCTATGGAATATGAGGAGGTTCACTTTAGGTCACATAACAGCATGGATTGGGGAACTAGTCAATGGCACCTGGGTTGGGACATTAAAAAGTTGTAACATAACATGATTTTCTTGTCTTTTTCATTTGTTTAACTACATGGTAAATGTAGATATGAGACTAAGAATAGTAGGCCTTAGTTGTGAGATCATGAAAGGGAGATTAAAACCCTAGTTTGGGGGTATTCCAATTACTGAGGGTTAGATTTTGTTATCATTTTTTACTCTTATAGTTGAATATTACATCACTTTGGGTGATACGCTTATTGTGTGACTTGAAAATTATAATAGAATTTTTTATGAAAATTTACTTGAGGCATGGTGCAGAACAAGAGTTGTGTCTTGATGTATTAAATGGGGCAATCAAGATTTATTTTTTTCCTACAACATTTTAGGAACACAGAGGAAAACGGTTTATGTATAAATTTTTGAAAACGAATTTATTTTCATTTCATTATAAATTGAATTGATAATGGTTTCTAATATGAAATTGGAAGTCCAAAATTTATATAGAATGTGAATAACTAGGTGTCTAGTGGAATGTGAATAGTTTGAATGTTTTTACCCAAGTTATCTGCACCAATGTGTAGGATGGTTAAGGCTAGTTATAAATCCACAGTATTGACCAGATTGTGAGGTTCTGGGAAAATATTTGTTATGACATGTTTTTATTTTCCTCATTCATAAATGTTATAATGGTTTGTTATTAGTCTTATGGTGTGTTTTTTGAATTATAGAGATTTTCCTTCATTATAACTCTTATTGATAGAATGTCATGAGGATATGTCTAGGAATAATCCCCTAGTAATAGAACATGAGGAACTGATAGTGCTGTCTGAAGAAAGAGGGGAGATGTTCTGAGAGAACATTTATCGCTTCATGAAAATAATGGAAAGTCACCTAGTGAGGTTTGTTAAGATAATTTATGATTTTATGAGGGTGTTTCAATTGCAGCACCAACCCACATTTATTAGAGACGGTGGACCTGAGGGAGCTGAGTTGTTGATTTAGTCTATATAAAATATACTTGACCAATTGGAGACTCTTGAAGAGAATATAGTCAAATTGTAAAACCATTAGTTATGTGGTTTTTAAAAACATGGATGGGATGTTTAGGGTATGATTAGACGAGCTAATGATATGATATGGAAAGTCATCCAAGAGATATTCCTAGATAAATTTTATCTAGAAAAACAGAGATAGAGGGTGAATATGGGTTAAAAGAATGACTTGGGGGAATATTACTCTGATGGAATATGTCTGATGATTAAATGATATTCAGTTAATTTTTTCATTTATGGTAGGATATGAGTCTACTATGGAGTAAATTTTTTAGAATTGGGTTAAATGTTAAATTAATAACATGATAATTATAATCAGACTGAGGAGGTTTCCAGAAGTGGTATTTCAGGCCCTCATATCTGAGGGGAACCTTACTGTGGCTTCCAGTGGAAGACATTTGTTTTTTGCTGGATGATACAGTGTTGTGTCTTTCATGGGGAGGAAACATAATTATAAAAATTTATCCCAGAGCTGTGGGTGGAAGAGTTTCTAGGGGAAGATAAAAATTTATTGCACCATACCCTGGTGGTTTCCCACAAATGTGGCATGATGGGACAATTATTAAACATTTTCAACAACCACCAGTGGAGGTTCGATGCTGCAGAAATATGGGACATCTATAGTGGTTCTGTAGGACCCCACAACAGATTGTTAGTGATAAAGGAGGTAGATAGAACTGGAGTGAGGGAAGGGCGACTTCTACACAATATCTGTATAACATCTAGATTTATACTGTATTTGGTGGTATATGTAGTGGATGTGGTGCTTATGATCATGAGAATCTATGTCAGTAGATTTTTTAGCATAGGGGAGTCTGAATACATCACAGAGAAGATTGGTAGGATAGTTACATGCCTTTCAACCTATAATTGTGGATATATAGGTTGAAACATCAATTGTGAGAGGTACTATTCTTGAATCTTATGAATTATTTAGTTCCTTATTTGATAATGATACCTTTTATTACATTATATCGGAGAAAAATTAATTGTTGGAGCCTATAAGTGGATTTGGTAAGTGGGGTGTTAACGATCGATACACTATTGATAGTGAGTTCTAGAGAAATATTTTTCTTCCAGGGGGTGTTGGATCGATATTGGGGAGTAAAAGTTTCTATGAGATATATATATTATTTGAATTTCAGGATTCAACCAAATTTAGGGTGTGTAAGGGTTAGTATCATAACAATCCCACAATGATTGTTACTAGAGGAAAGTGATGTTTACATATACTAAGGGTGAAAATATATTCACCATTAAGAGTGGGATATCTAGGAAATATTAGTAGGATTAATTACATAGAAACAATGAGAGATCACAACCACGGTTCCCTGTCTTTTGAGGGATGACGAATGTGTGGAACCATATGTCTTTCCACCAGTATTGGAACTATTACACAGTGTGTTCATTGAAGACTTATCAGGAAATCCACCCAACAGAGATGTGGAATTAACTATTGAGATCAATTTAGGAGATGATCCAGTTTTAATTCACTATACAGAATGAAAATGGTATAACTTCAAGATCTCAAGACTTGTCTAGAAGAATTGGATTACAAGGGATTTATTTGAACAAGTAGGTTTATTTGGGGTCCTCTAGTTTGTTTACAATGAATGATAACTTGACTCTATGACTGTGTGTTGATTAACAGACATTAAACCTAATGGATGAGAAGAACTGATATCCTCTTCTACGTATCGATTATCTATTTGAACAGTTAATGGGATATCGTGTCTTCCTATTGTTTGGATTTACATCAGGTTTTTATAATTTGAATGTTCTTAATTTCAATATACTGAGTAATTCTATAAAAATAAGGTATGACTTAAAAGTGGTTTTCGTAATGTCATTTTGGTTGACTAACTCACATGAAAGGTTTATGGACTTGATGACCAAAATCTTTTATCCATACCTTGAAAAGTTTTCCAGAGTGATTTTGGATGACATCATGGTGTACTCCATGACTCATAATGATCATGTCAACATCCTAACATCATACTAGGTAAACTGAGAGAGCATATAATATACACCAAACTATATATGATTCATATTTTTATTGATCAAACACACTTCTTGAGACACATCATCTTTGAGGAAGGCTTGTTTGTGGACTTAGAGAAGATTTAGCCAGTGGTTTTTTGGGAGAAATCCAATAATTTTTTTTCAAAATATGTAGTTTTATTGGATTAGATAGACATTACAATAGATTAATCAAGAAAATTTTCCAATTGGAAGTTCAACATATCAAACTGAAAGAATGTGGAGAATGTTTTAATGGTCAGAGGAATGTTAAAAAGATTTCTAGGAGCTAAATAAGTAGTTAACATCAGCTCCAATTTTGATCCTACCCGAGCCAGGTGAGGAGTATATGGTGGATTGTGATACTTTTGGGATTTAACAAGGAGTTTTTTTAATGTACGGAGAAATGTTTTGGAATATGGTTCTAAAGAATAATTCCCACATGATCAGAACTAACCTAGAAAAAATATTTAGTTAGAAATAATGGTTTATGAATTGAGGTTTTTTTGGAATAATTAGTTTGGAGAAAATGGAAGGTGTGTACTAATCATAAGATCCTAAATAATATCTTATAACAAAAATACTTTAATAACTGGATGAAAATATGTGTATAGTAAATGAAATATTTTGACATTTAACTAGATTATATGCTCAATAAAGGAAATAGTGTTGCTCATGATTTATGTAGGAAATATTATACTTTATATATTCATGAGTCTAGTACCAAGTGGATAATATTAAATATAATTCTTAAGATGTATTTTGTGGTTTGGGAGAATAATGTGTACATGAATATGATATCAATTTAGGTGGAGTCTATAAATTTGAGTTAGATTAGAGACATGACATTTGATTACTCATAATTCTTGTACCATGATGTAAATCCCGTATAGTTTGGAGTCACATTCTGATTGGAGAATAGATGAGGATTATATCTTATATGTCACGAATCGTGTTGTTTTTCATAGAAGCATGTCAGTGGAATTTATGCGAGAATTTCATGCCTCTTTGTTGGATGCATATCTAGGTCTGAAAAAAATATAGTGTCATATGATGATAGTTTTGGTGGTTGAGCACGAAAAAGGTGTCAAAAAGGTTTGTGACATGATGCTACACATATGACCAGGTCAAGACAGAGCATCAAAAACCTATAGGTTTTCTATTTTTGATTCACATTCCAAAATAGAAGTGGGAAAATATTACCTTATAATGGGCCTCCCAGGGATGCCTTAGATGAGTGATGCTATATGGGTGATTGTGGATAGACCGAATAAGGAAACACATTTCAGGATGGTTGAGGAGTATTTTTCGATGGAGAAGTTGGGGAGAACTGTATGTATGAGAGATAGTATTCCTACATGGGGAGATACTGACTATAATTTTCAATCATAAATAATGATTTACTTTATGCTTCTATTAGGAATTATAGATGGTGATCAATACATAATTGTTATTGATCATGAAATTCAATCCACATACGGATGATATGTCAGAGCATAAAATATAGGTACATGGGGGCATGTTGTGAGAGTGTGTTATTGACTTTAGTGGGTCCTAAGAGAAAAAATATCTTTGGTAGAGATTTTCTATAAGAAACGTTATCAGTTGATGAAAAATATAGTACCATACAACACTCGTTGTGGTAGTATATATAGATCACCTTTATGATATAAGGAGAAAGGTGAGTAAGAGTTTGTGGGAATGAGTCTCATGTTGGATATATTAGAATAGGTTATGTTGATTTGAAATCACATGGCTATGAATAAATGTAGAATGAATTCATACTCTGATAAATAGAGATGACCCTGTGATTTTACAAAGAGAGATTTTGTATTTCTCTGGTTGTCACCATGGTTGGGTAACTATTGGATATGAAGATAGTGAAATATGGAACCCAGGTTCTTTTGACCATTTTAGGATATGAAGGGAATCAGACCGGTGGCACACTGATTGGATATTCCAGATAAATTCAATGCTACACATGATGTTTTACATGTATCAAAATTATGGAGGTATCACCCCAACCCATTTCAAGTGATTTATGTGGTTGATGCGGATCTTGAGATAAATGTATCCACTCAGAAGTATCCAATATGTGGGTTGGATGACAATGAGAAAGTGATGTAATGAATATCTATACAAATACATCACATATTGTGGAATAATTGAAATTTCCATAAGGAAACATTGGCGAGAGAAGAATTTATTTTGTCTCAATGAACCAATATTTTTGACTTGGAATCTAAAAGATGTTTGGGAGTACAGTTCGTGGATGATCTATTACAGGGTGGAGAGATTGTAAGATATTGACATTTTCAGGATAAATATCAACCTATTTTATATGTCCTTTCTTTTTGTAGATTTTCTTTTCATTTTAATTTTACTTTAGAGAGTTTTTGTGTGAAAATTTTGGAAAAAATGGAATAAACGGGGAAATTCATGATGGGCACACAATTACAGATAGTCGTATTCCCCAACCCAACAAATAGTTCAACCATCGATAATGGTGAATTACTTTTTTGGTGTATGTTGTTTCTATAACTACCAATACTTTTCATACATTGTTATTACTTCAAAATTGAAGCACACTTATTACAACATATAAAAAACCATGAAAGGACCATATAGGTTTAGTGTCATTAGAAACTAGGAAACATAAAAAACAGGTTAATAAATCATCTACATCGGCTCCCTTTTATTTTATCATATCTAGTGTCCCTTTTGGAATATCTTACTTAATACCTTTATTCCTAACCTGGGGAATATAATACATACAAAAGGGTGAGCTCAAATGCTTAGTAAGGGTAAACAAAAGAAATATCAACCATATCATATTCATAAGAACATAACATTTTGAATATCGTAACGTGCAAAAGAGTTCATAATATCATAACATGGGATAAATCATAGTTATAAAATTTAATCCCAATAATCATAAAATAAAACATGATACTTTGTGTCATACACACATAATCATCGAGAATCATTTCTTAGTAGTCAAGACTCATTGCCAAGACTATCATAGTGGACAAAGTCCATTTCTGAACCGAGTTCACTCTTTGTTTCAGTCCTGTTTCACTGAACCAGATTAACCTGCCATACCATCCATGTCTATCTCGTGAGATATAAATCATTACCAAATGCATTGGAGGGAGATATAGGTCCCACCCATCTCATAATTATACCATTCTTATGTGTGCCACAAAATCATAAATCATATATCATAGCATAACCCATGTAATAAAAATGGGATTCTTAAACATAATGCCATCATAAATAGAATAATATAAAAGGACTTCATAAAAATAATTCCATCATAATCAAATCATTGTAAAAATAGGTATAGAAACATAACCTTATATTATCTTAGATGGAAAATAATTTTGATAAAACACTTGAACTCCATTCTTGAGGAAAATATCCTTTCTACAGCAACAACATTTTTCCTTTCTTAACGTGTCATTAAATTATAAACAATTTTTTTATTAAAAATAAACTTGAAATCTTGTAAATAAAGTTTCATGGAAATAAGGTTCTAAAAATCCATTCATGTCGTATAAGTTACGAAAGACATTCTTGTCGTACATTGGACAGAAATGTCAAAAAGTACCTCGTACAAAAAATGAAAAAAGAATCCTTTCAAATAATTTACTAAAAACTTAACAATGGGTAAAATTGGATTTAAACAATTTTAGGAGGATAGAAATAATATTAAATATTGAGTAAACATGGATGTGGCTTAAAAATATTCCCCAGTAAATTCTGAAGTATAAACAATCTCAGATAAAAATGAGAATGCGAGATTTTACCTTACATTAGGTATGATATGATTTGTACATGTCCGAACCTCCTGTATAATGATTTAAATAATGTTATTGACTAATTCTAGAATCGTACTCATTTTTATGATATCACATATGGCCATATTCTTATCTTCTTATTAGTAATATTTCAATTCTACTTGTTATTCGGGTGTTTATTGCTTTTTGTTCTTATGCATGTTTTGTCGAATAAATTCTCATTCTTCTTTTTAGGTTATAGTTACCTCATTTCCAAAATGGTATTAGTGTAATATATATCATATTTATTCATTAAATTAATTTCTACAATCATTATGCATTGAAGATCATGTAGAACGAGTCACATCACATCGTGGAGACGGTAGGCCGTACGTACGCACGAGCGATTATATCGTTCCCATGATCGTGGAATTGTATTGAAGTGTAAGTATACTATTTCAGAATCAATATCACTTTACAATATCATATATAGTTATTACATTCTATATTATACCCATCCATGTAGGGTGGTGGTGAAAAATAGATTACACCACAACGTGGAGACGGTATTCTGTATGTACGCGTGCGCAATGATTTCATTTTCCATAGGATGGATAGAAGGTGAAATAGGGTTGTTTCATATTTATAATAACATATAAGTATATGAGTTATAATGATGTTATTACTTCATAATGTAACAATTAAATACGAAGAAGTAGAAGAAAAAATTAAGATGAAATAATCAGTAACGGACATTACCTCTTCTTTGAAGAGCCTCTTCTTAACGTCCTCTTAGGGAACTAAAGATGGTCTTTGAAAAAGACCAGGAACAATATGATTTTTTAGGGATGTGGAGAAGAGAAATTGGTAGGGTTTTTCTGATCTTGAAGGCTCAATGTGGTGTGATAAAGTGAAGGGGGGGGGGTCCCTTTTATATGGGATGAGAGGGGCACCTTAGGAAAAACGTAAATTAATATTTTATTATAAAGTCTTATTCGGTTTTTAATTGCTTCAAATTGATTTATTTATAAGATAAGGTGGGTATGGGTCTAAATACTCTCAAAAAATAGATTTTAGATATGTTTAGTTTACTATTTTTACCTTATCATTTAGATTTAACTCTATGTTAAATAATTTATCTTTTACTGTGTCTTCTTGTTTTCTTACATTATATGGTTAGTAAACTTACTATAACAAGCCAAACGAAACCCAAGTTGTTATTTATTAATATATATAACCTTATATAAGTCATTTCGCAGAACCTTATATTTTTAGGAATAAAATAAAAATTAATAATATAATATTTGTTTTAAAAACTATTTTATGTCAATTTTGACACTAGTTGGTAATTGATTTATGTGAAAATCATGATAGCATGATTAGTTCAAAAAAAAAATAATTAAATCAATACTAATATGTCATATTAACCTATAAAATTGTTTTAATTCATAAATTGTCTCAAATTAAATTTATTTGGGTATTTAAAACATCAATTATGTTAATATTTCATTAATAAGGTTATTACTACATCACCATTATTTCATAAATAAATTATATTATTTGATGTCTAAAAAATTACAAATAAAATACCATTATGTAGAAAATCATTATAGATTTCTAATGAACATTTATAGTCTAATTTATCTCATTTATAACCCTATATTAAAAAAAATTTGTTATTAAACACTGATTTTAACTATTTTAACTCTTCTTTATATAAAATAATATTAACTGTCCTAATCTAATCCAAGTGGACCTAAATGGTCACATTTTATTTATAACGTTGTTTTTGGTCGAATTAAGCTTATCCAATAGAATTAGGACATGTGTTAGGGTGATAATAACACCATTTGTACCCTTAATTACCATATTAACTTTTAACCATAGTAAATAAAAATAAAAAGTTACTATTCACCAAAAATTAATTTTATCTTATTAAACCACATTTTACTCCTTGATATTAACTATGTCTCTCAGATTTTCGAAATTCCACTCAGAGAAGCGGTAAAATTATGTTTTATGTTAATTTTCAAAAAGCTCTTAAGAGGTAGGTAAAAGACGGTGAAAATTTCAATAAAATTTTTAAATATCTAAAATTTATATAAAATGACTCCAATGATTTACATTGAACTTATATAGGTATTATGTATCAATTTTGACCTAATGTAAATTTAAATAAAATAAATAAAATGTCTGTTTTTTGAAATAGTAATCTAGTGTTTTCGCTATTAATAAAAAATTGAATGTTTTCATAAAAATACCAAAAATTCACCCTATGTTAATTTAAATATTCCGAATCCTAATGAAGTCCATTTTAAAAGATAAAATTAATAACATTTCAAAAAGTGGTTAATACTATTCATAATGGCTAGTTTTATTAATAATTTAATAGCATATCATTGTTTACTGAAACGTGGTATTGCGTATAATGCGAGCTATCGAGGAAGGTTGGGATTGCATATAAAGCAAGCCAAGCTAGTGTTGTATGTAGTGATATATTCCTTTGATGATGTATATAACATAAAAACAAAATATTTCTCATAAAAATCTCGGGTGTTACATTCTACCCCCCTTAAAATGAATTTCTCCCTCAAAATTCGTCACTTCGTTACAAACTGATAAGGATACCTTTCCCTCATCATATACTCAATCTCCCATATAGATTCTTCTAATAGGTGGTTCCTCTATAAAACATTCACCAAGCGAGTGGTCTTGTTCTGTAGAACTTTTTCGCTATGATCCAGAATCACTATCAGCTGTTCTTCATAAGAAAGATTTTACTCCAGCGGTACAACTTCTGAGCTTAGTAGTTATGAAGGATCAGGTATGTACTTTCTCAGGATAGATACATGGAACACATTGTGAACTTGAGAGAGATTCGTTTGAAGCATCAATCGGTAAGCTACATTCCCAACACGATCCTGTATTTCGAAAGGATAGATATACCAAGGGCTCAGCTTTCCATTCTTTCCAAATATAATTACTCTCTTCCAAGGAGATATTCTTAAGAACACTTTATCACCCACTTCATACTCTAGGTCTTTTCTTCGGATATCGGAATAATTTTTTTGTCGGCTCTGAGCTGCTCTAATGTGTTGTTGAATAGATCGAACCATCTCTACCATCTCATCAACAATATCAGTTCCAAATAGCTCTGTTTCCCTATCTTTATCCCAGCATGTTGGAGTCCTGCATTTCATTCCATAGAGAGATTCAAAAAAAGCCATCTGAATACTGGAGTGAAATCTATTTTTATAAGAAAATTCCACCAAATGTAGGTTTTGATCCCAACCACCATTTAAATCCATAGATTAATCTCTTAACATATCATATAGAGTATTAATTGTCCTCTTAGATTGACTGTCTATCTGAGGATGATATGAAGTGCTGAAACTCAACTCGGTATCTAAAATATACTGAAGTCTTCTCCAGAACATCGAGGTAATCCTCAGATCCCGATCAGATATAATTGCAAAGTGGTATTCAAAGAAATCCTACCACTTACTTTACATATATCCTGGCATGCAGATCTAGAGAGAAATCTTCTCTAATAGCAATGAACTGTGCCGACTTCGTATGTCAATCAACTATGACCTAGATAGCATTATTGCCTTTGGATGTTCTAGGAAGTCCGGTGACAAAGTCGACAGTGATGTTTTCCCATTTCATTCTAGTATGGGTAATGGTTGTAACATCCCTTTAGGCATCTGTCTCTCAACTTTAACTTGCTGACAAACCAAGCATCAAGAGACATATTCAGCAACATCTCTTTTCAGGACATCCCAACAAAAGTACTCTTTTGGGTCCCTATACATCTTCGTGCTTCCATTATGAATAGATAATGAAGAACTATGAGACTCATACAGAAGCTCCTTCTTTAATTCTGGGATGGGAGGAACACAAACCTGATTATTGAACCTTATTATCCCATCACAATTAATGTTGAATTTAGGAACATTTATCACCTTCTATTGTAACTCTACATCTTTTTTTGTGCCTCTGTAATCTTCACATGTATAGATGGTTGAACATTAATTGAGAAAGATACTATTTTCCCCTTCTATTATAATTCCAATATCCATCATTTGTAAATCCATATATATTGTATCTTTTGTGATCCTCATCATGTATAAGACAGCATGGTCTTGTCGACTTAATGCATCTACCACCTTGTTTGCTTTCCCAGGGTGGTAATGAATCAAGCAGTTGTAATCCTTAATCAGCACCAACCATCTTCTTTGGTTCATAATCATATCCCTTTTTGTGAAAATATACATTGAAGTTTTATGATCAGTATAAATATCACAACTTTCTCCATAAATATTATCCCTCCAAATTGTTAATCAAAATATTACCACAGCTAACTCCAAATCCTGTGTTGGGTAATTTTGCTCATGGATTTTCAATTGTCATGTGGCATAAGCTATCACCATAACATTTTGCATGTTAACACACCCTATTCCACTCTTGTATGCATCACTATAAATCAAAAACCATTATTTACTATAAGGCAGTGTCAGCATAGGTGCACTGGATAACATTCTTTTAAACTCCATGAAATTCTTTTCACACTCCTCCGTCCAAACTAACATAACTCCTTTTCGAGTCAACTTGGTGAGTGGATTAGATAATCATGGATAATCGTTCACAAAACATCGATAATATCCATCCAAACCAATAAAATTCAGATCTCAGTTACTGTTGTTGGACTCGACCATCTTTCGATAACCTCTGTCTTTGCTGGATCCATAGATATCACCTATTTTGAGATTATGTGACACAAAAATGCATCTTTTTGAAGCCAAAATTCACACTTGGTAAATTTGGAAGAAACCCTCTACTTTCTAAAGGTATTCAATATAATTCTCGAGTGACCATCATGTTCTTACTTTCTCTTTGAATAGACAAGAATATCATCTATAAAGACTACAACAAACTGATCAAGATAGTCTCTGAAGACTCTATTAATCGGTTCCATGAATTTAGTTAGGGGCATTAGTAATACCAAATGGAATCACTATAAATTCATAGTTTCCATACCTTGTACGGAAAGACGTCTTTGGTATATCCTCCCTTATGACCCTTAATTAATGATACCCAGAAAGAAGATAAATCCTGGAATAGTATTGAGCTCCGCGTAGTTGGTCAAATAAGTCATCAATGCACGAGAGAGGATATTTTTTCTTGATCATGATCTTGTTATGTTCTCTATAATCAATGCAGAGTCTCATTGATCCATCTTTCTTATTAACAAACAGAACAGGTTCTCCCTAAGGTGACGCAATAGGGAATATCAATCCTTTATAGAGATTCTATTGGAGTTGCTTCTTCAACTTATGCAACTCAATTGGCGCCATTCTATAAGGTTCCTTTGAAATGGGCATAGCTCCCGGTATGAGTTCTATTGAAAACTAAAATTCACGATTTGGTGGAAGACCTAGAAATTCCTTCAGAAAGACATCATCAAACTCTTGTACAATGGGTGTATTCTTAATCGTGAGTTTCTATCCATCCATTTGAGATAAATAACCTTCATTTAGTGGAATCAAGACCCATAAGATGGAAGAAATTTCCACTAGAAAGTTTTGTTCATCCTTGCATCGATAGACGATCATAGATTGATCTGTAATATGAAATGTGACTTCCGTTCTTTGGAAATTGATATGAGATCCATATAAAGAAATCCAATACATTCCAAGAATAACATCAAATTCCACTATAAGAAGGATAACAAGATTTTTAGGAAGCACATTCCCACAAACTTCAATCGGAGAAGAATTGTAAACTTTTGATGTGACTGTTGTGTCATTAGTGGTTGTCACTGCTAACTCAACATCTAATTATTGAGGTAATATGGAGATACCCTTAGAAAATTCTTCATAAATAAAATAGTGGGTGGATTGATAATCAAATAAAACATTTTCTACTTTAGAGTGGATGGTATGTGTACATTTAACCACTTCATTATTGTACTCCACATCACTGATAGAAATATCGTGTGACTTTTGTAGTCTTTAGCCATAAGAGTTTTTTGACAGAGATCATCATCAACAACCCTTGGATTAGGGAATGGATTAGAATTATTCCCCATTTCCTTGAACTTGTAACATTGATGTGTAGGAGGTGCACTCTATGTAGCCTTTTCTTTGTTCGCATCACTAGACATCTTCTTCCCATCATTGTAGCATTAAAATTCCCGATGACCATCCATTCCACATTTGAAACATTTATTTGTCCCTCTAAGAAAAATACCTCCATGTTTCTTTCCACACTTTGAGCAGAAGGGAAAACTCATATTCTTTTCAGTGTGATCTTTAGATTTTTCTTTGAATTCTATTTTTGTCTTCTTATCAAATGCATATGACTGATGGGTAACTCCAATATCCATCTCAACCTTGAGAGAACATCAAATGATTTCCTCATAGCTATTGATGTCTCTTATGGCTAACTCCCTTCGAAAAATTTGTTTTAAACCACTAAAAAATCGATAGATCTTACTCTCAGGTTGGATAATAATACCAGAATAATACCTTCAATGCCTCATAAAATTTTCATCATAGGTACCAATAGATTCATCATCCTTTTTCTTTAGTTCAAGAAACTCCTTCTCCCTCTTTGTTCAAAGAATAAGAGGGAATTATTGATTTAAAAATATGTTCTTGGACTCGTCCAATTCCATGGACTCAATTTCATCTCTTGGCTTCGTATTCTTGATAATATTACACCATTGATCAGCTTCACCTTCCAAACGATAAACCGCTAAGATGACACTATCATGTTCAGAACATTGAAGAACTGAAAATATCATTTCAGTAGTACTGATCCATTGTTCAGCCACTATTAGATTAGTAGACCCGCTGAATGGGGGTGTACGCTACCTCAGGAAGTATTCAACAGAATGTTTCTCCTTCCATTTCTCGTTTGAAAGTCCTGCATGATTCATAACTTGAGAAAGTTGTGAGTGCATTGATACAAGAATTTTTATTCCACCTCCCATAACATCTGGTTGCTCAGGGGGGCAATCATTTCAATGCTCATCGCATTCATAATTGACATAGTTTTTTTGGGTTCCGTCAATTGACTAAAACCAATAAGCATAGTGTGAGACACACTAATAATAATAGTAAAACCACATAATCAAGAATAAAATTTCATGCTTTAGGTCTTATCATAGGTTATTCATGGACATTTCTAAAACACTAAGATTTTGTCCTATACTTAGACATATCCTTAGGGTTCTTACAAAGGCTTTCACATCCTAGTTTCCAAAGGTTGACTATACCTTTCCTCTGATACCAACTATAACGACCCATACTTTACATACATTTTTATTACATCAAAATTGAAGCACACTTATTACAACATATAACAAAAACCATGAAAGGAACGTACATGTATAGTGTCTTTAGAAACTAGGAAACATAAACAACAGGTTCATAAATCATCTATATCATCTCCCTTATATTTTTTCATATCTAGAGTCCCTTTTGGCATATCTTACATAATAACCTTCTTTCTGACCCGGGGGAAACAAAACGTACAAAAGGGTGAGGTCAAATTCTCAGTAAGGGTAAACAAAATAAATATCAATCATATCATATTCATAAGAACATAACATTTTGAATATCTTAACATGCAAAATATATCATAATTTCATAACATGAGATAAATCATAGTGGTGAAATGTAATCCCAATAATCATAACATAAAACATGAAACATTGTGTAATACAGACATAATCATAGATAATCATTTCTTAGTAGTCAAGACTCATTGCCAAGACTATCCGAGCGGACAAAGTCCATTTCTGAACTGAGTTCACTCCTCTATTAAGTCATGTTTGATTGAACCAAATTAACCTGCTATTCCATACATGTCTATATCATGATATATAAATCATTACCCAATTCATTTAAGGGAGATATAGGTCCCACCCATCTCATAATGATACAATTCTTATGGGTGCCACAAAATTATATATCATATATCATAGCATAACCCATGTAATAAAAATGGGATTCTTAATCATCATGCCATCATAAATAATATAAGATAAAAGGGATTCATAAAAATCATTCCATCATAATCAAATAAATATAAAAATAGGTATTGAAATAGAACCCTATATTATCTTAGATGGAATATAATTTTGATAAAACACTTGAACTCCATTCTTGAGGAAAATATCCTTTCTACATCAAAAATATTTTTCCTATCTTAACATGTCATAAAAGTTTAAACTAAATTAATTTAATTAAAAGTAAACATTAAATCTTGTAAATAAAGCTTCATGGTAATAATTTTCTAAAAATCCATTCATTCCATATATTTAAAGAAAGACATTCTTCTCATACTTTGGCTGGAAAATTCAAAAAGTACCTCGTACTAAAAATGACAAAAGGTTCCTTTAATAACTTTTACTAAAAACATAACAATAGGTAAAAATGGATTTAAACAATTGTAGGAGGATAGAAATAATATTACATATTTTTGAAACATGGATGTGGATGATAAATATTCCCCAGTAAATTCTGAAGTACAAACAATCTCGGATAAAAATGAGATTGCGAGATTTTCCCTTACCGTGGGGCTGATATGCTTTGTACATGTGTAAACCTCCTATATAATGATTTAAATAATGTAATTGACTTATTCCAGAATCTTACTCATTTTTATGATATCATATATGTTCATATTCTTAGCTTCATATTAATAATATTTCATTGCTACTTGTTATTCGAGTGTTTATTGCTTTTTGTTTTTATGTGTGTTTTGTCGAATAAATTATAATTCTTTTTTTAGGATATGGATACCTCATCTACATAATGTTATTAATGTAATATATATAATATTTATTCGTTCAATTTATTTATATAATCATTAAGCATTGATGATCATGTAGAACAATTCACATCTCATCGTGGAGATGGTAGGCCGTACGTACGCATGAGCGATGATATCATTTCCATGATCGTGGAATTGTATTGAATTGTATGTATAATATTTAAGAATAAATATAACATTAGAATAATCATATATAGTTATTAATTACACCATTATACCCATCCAAGTAGGGTGGTGGTGGAAAACAGATTACACCACGGTGTGGAGACAGTATTTCGTACGTACGCACACACGGTGATTTCATTTTCCATAGGATGGACAGATGATAAAATCGGGTTGATTCATATTTATAATTACATATTAGTATATTATTCATACTAATGTTATTAATTCAAAATGAAACAACGAAATAAGAATAAGTAGAAGAAGAAAGAAAGTTGAATGAATTGGTAACGGACATTACCTCTTCTTTGAAGCGCCTCTTCTTAACTTTCTCTTAGGGAACTAATGATGGACTTTGAAGAAGACCAGGACCTGTAGGATGTTTCTAGGGAAGTGGAGAAGAGAAATTGGAAGGGGTTGGCCGAGTTTTAAGGATCAAAGTGGTGTGGGGAAGAGAGGGGGGCGATGCCCTTTTATAAGGGATGAGAGGGGAACCTTATGAAAAACATAAATTATTATTTTATTAAAAAGTCATATTCGGTTTTTAATAGCTAGAAATTGATTTATTTAGAATCTAAGGTGGGGTGGGTCGAAATCCTCTCAAACAATAGATTATATACAATTTTAGGTTATTATTTTGACCTTATCATGTAGATTTAACTCTATGTTAAGTAATTTAACTTTTACCAAGCCTTCTTGTTTTCTTACGATATATGGTTAGTAAACTTACTATAACAAGCCAAACGAACCCAATTTATTAATTATTAATATATATAACCTTATCTAAGTCATTTTTCAAAACCCTAGATATTTAGGAATAAAATAACAATTAATTATATAATATCTGTTTTAAAAACTATTTTATGTCAATTTTGACACTATTTGGTTATTGATTTTTGTGAATATCATAAGAACATGATTAGTTCGAAAAAAGTTAATTAAATAAATAATATTATGTCATATTAACCTATAAAATTACAGCAATTCATAAAAAGTCTCAAATTACATTTATTTGGGTATTTATAACATCAATTATGTTAATATTTCATTAATAAGGTAATTATTGCATCATCATTGTGTCATAAATAAATTAAATTATTTAAAGTCTAATAATTAAAAATAAAATACCATTATTTATGAAATATATTTATATTTCTTATGAATATTTATAGTCTAATATATCTTATTTATAACCCTATATTACAAATTTTTTAGTTATTAAACTTTGATTTTAACTATTTTAACTCTTATTTAAATAAAATAATATTAAATGTCCTAATCTCATCCATGTAGACCTAAATGGTCATATTTTATTCATAACTTTGTTTTTGGTCGAATAAAACTTATCTAATATAACAGGGACATGTTTTAGGGTGATAATAACTCCTTTTTACCCTTAATTACCCTATTACTTTTAACCGTGGTAAATAAAAATAAAAAGTTAATATTCACCAAAAATTATTTATATCTTATTGAACCACATATTACTCCTTTATATTAATCATTTCTAACAGATGTGCGAAATTCCACTCACAGAAGTGGTAAAATTATGTTTTATGTAGATTTTTAAAAAGCTCCTAAGAGGTAGGTAAAAGACGGTGAAAATATCAATAAAATTTTTAAATATCTAAAATTATTATAAAATGACTCCAATAAATTACTTTGAACTTATATAGGTATTATGTATTTATTTTGACATAAAATAAATTTAAATAAATAAATAAAAGGTCATTTTTTTTAAATTAGTAACCCAGTGTTTTCACTATTCATCAAAAATTTAATGTTTTCAGAAAAATATCTAAAATTCACCCTAGGATAATTTTGATATTCCAAATCCAAAAATGAAGTCCATTTTGAATGATAAAATTTATAAAATTTCAAAAATTGGGTATTACTATTAATAACGGTGAGTTTTAATAATATTTTACTAAATACCATTGTTTAGTGAAACTCGGTATTGCGTACAACGCAAACTATCGAGGAAGGTCGCGATTGCATGTAAAGCAAGAAAAGATAGTGTTTCGTGTAGTGAAATATTTCTTTGATAATGTATATAACATAAAAACAAAATATTTCCCATAAAAATCTCGAGTGTTAAAGTTTCCAACCCATCACCCTTTTAGAAGTTGATATGAAACCCTATAGAGTAGGAACATAGTTTAGGTGCATATTTATGTTAATCTGTGCACCTATTTCCATCAAAAAAATTTGGTGGTTTTAAGGAACCTTGTTTTCTATTATAAAATTACATGAATCCCCTATTGAACCATAAACCAAACCCTAATCAAACCATTAAAATTTCAATCAATTATATATCCTCCATGATTGATTTCAAGGACTCCCAAACTCCATTATTTTTTGTTCAACAGTTGGATCAAAGTTACACACCTCTCTGAGTAAGTGGATTCTATCCCGGTTTCTTTGCCTTCAGTATCCCATTATTCTCTCCTTCTTAAAGGGATTTATTTCTCTCATTTGGATATATATATATCTTATATTGGGGATATAGATATATTAATTTTAAATACATATTCAGATTTAAGAGATGTATAATTTTATTTAATCATGATTTAGGATTTAAATAGGGATCTCATTATAATCCATTATTCAACAAAAATTGTCGTATTCCATTTTTTGATCATTCATCAATGAATCAAAGTATATCGTATTATATTAAAATCGCATCATCTTGATATTCATTATGTGTGTGAATATTTTAGAATTGATATAGTAGTTTAGAAAATTAATTTCTTATTTGAATTAAATAAATTGGAGAATTAAATGATTAGGGATTTATAGAATTGGATTATATGAGGATAATTAATGGTGGAATTAATTATGAGATACTAAATTCATGATCAATAAATTTATTGGCATATTAATTATGGAATTATTGATAATGAAATTGGATAATTAATTGTTGAACTAATAATGGGTTATTGATATTGTTGATTTGGATAATTAATTCTTTAAATAATAATGGGATATTGAAATTTTTAAGTATAAAATTAAATGTGGAATTATTAATCATGTATTCAAATTGTTGGAATTAAGTTAATTAATTTTTTATTTAATTAAATGGATGTATGTAATTAATTAATTTTAGTATTAATTAGTGTTATGAATATGATGTATTAATTTTTAGATTAATTAATGAAATTTATTTGGATCAGTGGATTAATATTGATTCATCATTATTGATATGATATATGTTATATATTGATAAATGTATTTGTGACATTGTATTTTGTTTCAGAAGCCCACATATGCAGGACATGGTCTTCAACATGTTTGGCCCATAATGATAAATTGATTAGTAAATGTGTGTGAGACATGGTTTGTAGTTTCCAAAGTACACATGTATGGGACATGGTCTACCGATTCGAAAACCAATAATTAATAGTATATTTTGGAAACGGTATACTATTTCCAAAGCCCATGGAAATCTCGGATTAATGAACTATACCAAAATAGTTCCCATTGGACTATGGTTTTAATTATTCATATTATAAAATTAATTGAAATGTATAATTATATCCCATTTTTTAAATGAACTTTCAATTGATAATGTAAAATGGTTCGGACTCCGTCATGGGATGAAGCAGGTATCAAGGTTTTCTTCATTACAAAACTAAGGTTTAATGTGGTTATATGAAGAATAACTAATAATTTGATAACTCTTTACTTATCCATTATACATATTTTTTATACAACTGAATATGATGTTATTAATTTGATATTATTTTAGACACCATTAGTCATGGCCTACTAAGCTGTATTCACACCCTCATTGGGATACCTGATCGTTATCCAAATATATTCCACTCTTGTATGAAAAGTCAAGGGGAAATTCAATGTTCAAGATGAATGATTTGGGATGTAGAATATTTTTGGGAACTCGATGTGGTTCAGTACCCACTGGGGAGTCGTTAATGTCATTAATTATGAGTATTCATTTTATCACGTCAATCATAATTTAGCATGGAATATTTACTGTTTTATTTTGATTATGTATTTCCAATTTTGATCATACTATGATACTAGTACTTTTCTTTTTTTGTTTAAATGTCATTACACTATTTTTTATTTATTTTTTGTGTGGTATTACTTTTATATAAGATGATATAGTATACCGATGATTAAAATATAACACCACTAATTCTAGTCAACAACCTCTAGAGTATGGAAAGGAATGCTTGACTGCACATAACTGACCAGATTGGGGCACTAGGGTATGGAACATGAGCCTAGATTTTACCTATAGCATGTATAGATTTATACATAGGCATTTCCTTGAATTATCATTTTAATATTTAATGGTAATTTTTTTAGGAAAATCATTTCAATAGTGAATATAAAAAAAAGGTTTTTCAACCATATTTTCAAAACAAATTTATGCCTTCTTCAAATTTTTTAATTATTTTTTTTATAATATTTCTCTTTATAAATTATAATAACCAATTATTTTTACACCAATTAGGATATATTGTATTGAGACAATCCTTATTACCTCTCTAAATGGTTTATGATTAATTTCCCCAAAGATAGTATTGAAATTATCTTCGTTGATTTCATTAATTCCCCTTGAAATATTTTACTTTGTACAATCATTTGACGTTGATTTTTCCCTAGGAATCAATAAAAATTTTTTGTGATAGGATTATTTAGTAAAATATGTACCACTTTTCAAACGGGGTTCACATTTAATGTTATTTGATTATTTGGGTAAATATTGATAAATCGTTATCCTTTATTTGATACAGACATTTAGTGAGGTATATTGTATATTAATTAAATCAACTTTTCATTATAATGAATTATTTTTTTAGGAAATGATGGGTGTGGTGAGGAAATTATATAGCCCATCAGAGAATATATAGGTTCTGATGAAAGAAATAATTTGTAGAAATTAAATTCATTTCTACCCATAGGTTTAAACTATCTAGAGGATGGGTCATGACTGTCGAGGTTTTCATGGTCTAGATACATGACATCAAATAATTTGAATTTCATTCATTTTTATTCATTTATTATATATGTCTGAGACGTTTCAGTGACTTATCTAATAATTAATCTCATTCTGTGTTCAATGATTAAATTGATTGCGTTTAGGTTTCTTAGCTTAAAATATATACTTTTTTTATAATTTTTTGAATGGAATGTAATTATAGTTATTACCTTTATATATTGGTTATAAACTCTCTTCTGGGTTTATTGATTACATGGTATGTTTGTTAATTTATTTACCATTCCGTTATTAAAATTCTTGTTGATTCATTATTTCTCCAACTATATATAACCATTTCCAATCACTTGAGATCACAACTATTTTTTTCCTTTCCCTATAATCTATTAGGTGTACGGATACATATTTTTAAGGATACCATAGGTGGAATATAGTTAATATTCTCTAAAGGATAAAAATGTGGTCATTAGTTAATTAATTTTCAATAAAAGACTTATCTATATTTTTGGTTTAGTATGTCTACTAAACTATTGGTGCATTGGGACATTATTTACATGTACCACATGTCAATGTAATGATCATAGGAATCGACTTTGGGACTTCTGGGGTCAGGTCTATACAAAATCATTTAAAATAGATTTTACATATTTTTTTAAATACATTTCTTATATATCAAAAGTTAACAAATGTTTTATTTTTTATAAAGGTATGATTATTAGATTTCTAAGAAATTATGTTTTATGAAATTATCAAATCTCGATCAATTATTATGGAAACTAAACTAAAAATAAAAACATTTTTAACATTATATTATGATACACATTTTAATATAAATAATTTTTATACATTCTCTTAATAATTCAATAGATTTTTATTCAATGGGGAATTTATTATTTTTTATCCAATATCTTGTTTTATTAACTCATTATTTTGAGTGATCAAGTTTTTCCTATCAATAAATATAATTCATGATTTTTTTTACACTATTTCTAATATTTTATGAAACCCATTTTACACACATGGGTTATTTATGAAAAGTTGATCGTTTCCAATTAGATGATTAAGAATCCCAATATTTTTATGGGTTATTTAAGATATCATGAAGAGTTAACTTATGTAGAATAGATATGTATGAATGATGAATAGTTGGTCCTATATCACCCTCTAATTCATTGGTTTATGTTTATGTCTTATGAGATAGTCATGTGGGGTTAGAATAAATTTATTCAAAAATTCATGTGCATGGTGGGTTTTCACACATTTATAGGAATGTGAATAATTAGTTCATTAATATAGGATATGGTATAGAGGGTTTTCTTACCAAGGTAATACTATTAATATTTTTGTCCCATAATCCCATTTTATTTATCATGTTATGAAAAAAAATCAAGATGAAATTGAATTCCAACATGTTCCATGTTTTCATTATTACACCTTATCATTAAATTATTGGACAGTTTTATGTCATGTACACTTGTTAATGATTATTGAGATGCATTTTATTCCATTTAATATATTTTACTCTTCCATGGAGTTATTTTTATAATATTTGGTTTCTCAAACTTGTCTTATGGTAATAATATATTATAATATGATCATATATTATTATATTTATGATTCCATTATGTTGTCCTCAATGTTATGATATGTTTCCCATTACTGAGTGTCTAGGATCAACCCTTTATTTTGTTTCCAATTATTTGGTTATGAAGGGGATTATAACTCATGAGATATTCTGAAAAGGGTATAGACGATTTGTATTATGAAAAAATGTTTTCAATTATATGAAATTGAGATATTTATATAGATAATTTCAAAGATGGTAGAACCATGATTTATAGTGTTATGTAACTATTTGTGAGATATATTATATAAATCATGATAATAGTGTGTTATTTAAGTTATATTTATCAAGGGTCACATTATTCATCTACCATGATGTTATAATTGAATGTTTATATTGAAATGATCAATGTATTCTAAAAGTTAGTCATCAAGATAGTGGATAAAATGGTATAAAAAATTTATTGAATAAAAAATATGTTCGAAGTCAATTTTATCATTTTAAATTAACTAAATAACATCGAGCTAGAATATTTTCACACTTGATTATATATATATTTTATATTATTATCTCATGTTAAAGTGAGATGGATATTTAATGGTTAATTATTAGATGCACTAATTATTTGAGAAGTCAGATCTTGTAGATGAATAAAAGAAAATTTTGATGACGATAAAAATATAAAATACAAAGGGTGTTTCAACCATCAAAATAATATAATATTTTGAGAAATAACATTATTGTTTTCATGTTAATGATAATTTAAAACCATTCAACACAATATTTTTAAGGAAATGACCATCGAAATTACATAATATCAATTTTTAGTTAATAATATAATTTCTTTTAGTTTCATGTTTTTTTAATTATTATATTTTAGGATAATTAGGTCAAAACCGATACATATTAAAACCATATAATACACACATAAAACATCAAAACAGTTCCCATTTTCCATCCATATAAATTTTTATAAAAAACATGATATTAATATTTTTAATACACCTCATGAATTTTAACATAAACTTTCCAGATATTATACATGTCTATAAATCATATTAAAAACATTTTAAAAAATTTGGATGATAATGTGAAGCATTGCATGTGATGAAAAATGAAATTAAATAATATAGTCTTTTAAAAAATTAAACCAAGAGAATATTTCCCTTAACATAAATTTTCTTTAAGAGAAATAAATAAAACATTTTCACATGGAAAACAAGCTCATATTTTTTTGAAAGTGATACCCTTACATTGATAGATTGAAATTAAATAACCTTCTTACTTACTTAGATTATCACATTAATAACATTATTTAAACTCTTTTCAGAAGTAACTCGAGTCCGATTAAATTCATATGAGAAAAACATTATTAAATGAATCCATATTTTATATTTTGATAAGGAACATTACCCATTGTATTGGATCATTATTTCAGAGAACCCACTTTTAAATCTATAACAAGCTCATCAGGTTGACTCTAGGATGACCAATTTTATAATCTCTTATGGGGTCACCTAGTGAAATTCGGGTCTCCCAGTTGTATAAGATATATCATGGATACCTAGCATTATTTGGGCACACCAATTTCATATGTATAATGTAAGGACCTAGACATTATACATTATAGAATATTTAGTTATGAAAATAATTTAACATTCCATAACTATAAGGATCATTTAATGTTTTGGGACATAGATAATTAGGCCATAAATCAGGCACAAGGAAACCATAAGAATACAAAGTGGACACTTCTTATCAGTATTAGTTGTTTACGTAATCTAAACCGTTAAAACAAATCATGATCAATTTTATTTAAACTCTTCACGACATTTGACATGACATCTCGAAACCCTTACTCATCATTATGTCAAGTAAATAATAATAAAAACATGGGATGAGCATAACATGTTTAGTAAGGGATATAAAAAGATGGAAACTATCAGTCCATTGATAAGAATTAAAACCCATGAAAACATTATCGTAAATTAATAACATTAACCCGTAATAAGTAGTCAATACATTATTTTGAGAATAAATTAATTTAAAATCTATTTAATCCTAAGATTATCATAAAACCCATAGAAATAAAATAAAATACATGATGGCGCCATGGTGTGGAATTATACTTCTCTATATTATTAATGGAATCAATATATAGTCAACTTCCCTATATTTCACTTGTTCAAATGGAATAGCCTTATGGAAAACTTCAATACCAAATACAAAAGAGGTTATAATGTAACCACCTGTCCATGATTTATCATGAAACTACCTGTCCTTGTTTTATTAAATAATGACACGTAACATTTCTAAGTACTATTATATAAACATAACACAAAAAATATTGAAAATTTTAACATATCATCATAAAATCGCATTTTCACTCGTTTGAAATAATTCATGCAATAAAAATAATCAATACATTTTTAGAATCATTTTTCAACAAAAAACAAAAAATATTAAGGGATAAATTTATCTTTTAATGATATTAATTCATATAGATGAATCCAAATATCAGATAAAGATCATGGTGGTGGAGAAGTTCTTTTCACCGTATACATTAAAAGGAAGATTCTATTATTCATTGTTCAAAACCCTCATTAGAAAAATACATAAACAGATACCTTTTTAAAAACCATTTAATAAAATTAAAAACAAGAATGAAATTTAAATTATTATAATTTAACATTTATATAATAAATTATGTAATATAATATGACAAATATTAACATAGAGAAAATTATTTTATCATTAATGGTTAGAACATTCCTGGTCTCCCATGAAACATTGAACATTTAAACCAAAATTTAGATGAAAATATACATTCACCAAAATATACAATAACATGATTGTAAATAAAAATTTGATTTGAAATATCATAGTATATTGATATAAATTGTACAAAATAATAAAATTTTATTTCATCAAGTATTATCCCAATGATAGATGATTGAGATGAAATATTCTAACTTGAGTCTAACTCATCACATACAATATTTATATTCCTAAATAATCAACATAGGATAATTATTTAATTTTATCATATCATTTCTGAATTTCATGATTCCATTTATATCACAAATTATGGTGATATTACTATTACATAATTTTTTAAGTTCACAAAACACTTTTAGATGATATTCAAGACAATAGTCTAAAATGAATTTGTGATGTTTCCAGTAGTCAAAGTGGTCATAAATCCATCATATCTATAATAATATAAATGAAATAATAATAAATTTTTGAAATTAATTATAAATATAAATAAAACCATTATTTATGGTAATGATAAATGAACTACATTATAATCATGGAGATGATAAGTTGTACGTATAGACGTGTAATGATTCTATTTTTCAAATATCATTTTGGAAGGAAGTTAATTTATATATTAACTTTGTATAATTATCATACTTTAATAAATATCATATTAATAATTTAAATATATTTATATATATTATCCATGTTATGTTGTGATGAAAAATGAATCATATCGCTTCATGGTGGTTAAAGTTCACATGTACACCCAAATGGTGACATCATTTTTATGCGCCTGGAATTGTAAGAAAGTAAACGATATAATATTGATTAAAATAGATAAGTATTTATTGAATATAAAATATATTCATTAATTCCAAAATTATTACATGTTTTGAGAGACAACGATGAAAAATGAAATATATCGATTTATGGAGGTGATAGTTCACACTTATACTCAAACTATTAATTCATTTCAAATTTGATATATGTTGTGACTAATTTAGTTATGATATTAAAATAATAACAAATAATAATTTTTAATACACATTATTTATTATTTCAACCAGGATGAATAGGATTTTATAGATGTGAAAGAAGAAATAAAATTGAAACACTTAATTAAAAACGAGACCTTTTCTTCGGTTGACATCCTTTGATTATCTCCTCAACACCTCTTAGGAGGTTTTTATTCCTAATAAAAGGAATATATAATACTGGGGACACACTATAGTACGAGATTTAAGATTTATTTTTCCAATCCAATTTTGTTTTAATTTTTTATGAAAGGATATTAATTAGTCCCCTTTTCTAGTGGAGAGGGGCACTATTGGAATTTTTCCAAGAATTATATTAATATAAATTATTTTTCTATACATTTTGGATAAAAATTGAACTATTAAAATTATAGAATGAGGATGTGTCATAAAACATTCCTCAAATAAAAGTTACATAGGTTTTGATTGTTTTTTACTTCGTGTCTTTTTTTAACCCTTATTTTACCATTCTAACTCTTTCAATGTTATAATGTAATTTACACTTTTATGTTTAATATAATTACAATAACATTCCAAAAGATCAATAAATGATTCATTAATGTATTTTTATGATATATCTACATTATATCATGAAATATTATATTTTTTTAAATTTTAAATCATTTAATAAAATATTTTAAATTTTCAAATACCATAAGTGTGAAATTTGACTCTATTCATCACCTGAATTTCTAAAAACATCATAAATGAAATATAATTTAGAAAAAAAATTATGAAACATAAATAAAAAAGTTAAATTCATCTAATAAATTAATTTATGATATCATTAATATCAAATTATATATATTAATGAATTTTCAATATCATTTATTTGATATTCCATATAATTAATCATTTTCTCCATCATCATTGAGCAATAATTGAATTGAATTATTTGTTCCCTAGAAAACAATGATTTATATAAACGTTTTCGATTAAATAATAATATTTATAATAAATTATATCCCCTATATAAACCCATATTAAATATATTTGACATGTTATAAACAAAAGTGTGAAAAAATTGACATTTCTTTGAATATAATATTATAAATCACATACACTCACCCAAGTGTATTCCGAAGGTAATATTTTAGCCCAAGAATTATTTATGTCCATAAACCACTAATATAATGAAATTATGACATTTATTTGAGTAATTTTATAATATTTATATTATTATATTTACCCATAACTACCTAATTTACTTATAATAGTGGAAATAATTTTTTTTGCTAAAGATACTATTCATATCGTCTAAAATTTAAAGGGATCAATTTATTAAAATTTCAATGTATTATTAAAAATAATTAATTAGTTTCTCCTAATTCATAACTATTATTTTGATGAAATTATTTTAAAATTAATCTCGTTTATGGATCGAGAAGACTTGTTTTGAAATTATAAGAGTTCAAAAGTTCATAGAGTTTTTATATCCACCCTCTATGTAAAATTTATTATAATGCACTAAATTGGATTAAATAATAATAATTATATAATTATAATTTAAAAACATACAAAAATATAATTTAATCCTATAAAAAATTTTGATGAAAAATTATTTTTCAATTAAAATTCATTATTTTTTCACTATTCATCAAAACATATAACGTTCTATAAAAATATGAAAAAATAATGCAATGTAAAATTTGATAATACTATTTCAAAACATATGTATTTTTTCATATATTACTTTTTGATGTGTCCAATACAATATTTAAAACAAGTGCGTCATCAAAAAGAGGCAGAACTACCTTATTAGAAAAATATTTCTTCTATATTTAAAATTTTATTTGTTCTTATATCACGTCTTGAAAAAAATAATATGAATGTTAAATATTAAATTTAATATATTATACATAATTTATTTATTATAATTCAAGTATATTTATTTGATTATTTATTATTATTAACTACACTTGTGCACATTTAATTATTTAAAGAAAATTCATTTATTTTTTAAAAAGGGGTTTACATTAATTTATAATTAATTTCTTAATAAATTATATATATATTTTTAAACCATATTTTCATAATACAGATAATGCAGTTCACATATTCTATTATAATGTAAAGGTTATATCAACTACATTTAAATAATAATATTTTGTTTTTCATTTATGAACAATGAGACATATTGTAAATACGATTTTTCATAGTGTTTCCTTTAATGAATCTATGGAAGTAACATATAATGCTCATGTACCATATCATGAATTAAATATTTTAATAACTCCACCTTTTTCAACATAAAATAATTGGAAAAATATATTTTAATCTCAAATAACATTTGGATATTAAAAACAATCTTTTATTTTGAATCCTCATTTTCAATATAAATATAAATTTTTATTTTGAAAAAAAGTAATGATAATAAAAAAAGAAAAAATTTGTTTTAATAAAGGATATATGAATTATCACAATTGAATCTTCACATAAAATATAATATTTAATTGATAAATAGTTGTCAGTGTAGTGTACATTAAATATTCTTTTTGTCATATTTCAGAGACGATCCATATAAAACACAAAAAAAGATTCCATTTGAGATATTTTTAAAATAATGTTAAAAAAGAATAAAATTTTCATTTTAAATATTTTTTTAATATAAAATTTCAGATAGAATTATTTTAAAATCATTTACAAGGAAGATAGTGAGAGGGTATGTGTTCTGAGGAAAAATTTAATAGATGATTTTTGAAAAGATAATATATCATGACTTGGAAAAAATGAAGCACAAGCCCTAAGAAAAAATGACTATAAAAAACATGAAATATCCTGATAATAGATATATTTAATTTTTAAATTTTAAAATGGGTTGAATATACACATTACAAATGAATAAAGGTGGAAAACATAAAAATATTCCTCAACCAAATAAAATTTAGAAAAAGCCTCTTACATTGAGTTCTACATAGTACGTAATTCTTTATCTTCATGAATAATAAAATTATCATAATTATTTTATTACTTGAGTTTTTTTCATTTTCATTTTTTCTTTTATTTCACTCATTATCATTTTATGAACAATTACACAATCAATTAGGTTTACGTCAAATGTTTTTTCCACATTTGGATTATATGTCAAAAAATGCATTAGTAGGTAAATTATGGTCGAAGAGGTCACTATTTTGAAAAACGAAGAATATTAATAATGAAATAGTTAAAATTATTTTAAATTAATAAAATTTTAATATCCATCATAAAATATTGTTTTTATAAATGATGTATGTTTTAATGATGGAAACGGTATGCCATATACATACTTGAGTAATGTTTCCATTTTTCAATGATCTTTATAGAAACAAGGTATGTAAAACATTATCTTTAAAAAATGATAATTATATAATATATAAAAATTTTATTAATTTTTTATTCTTATATGTATCATTTCTATGGTCTTATATTGAAAAAAGACTCATCCCCTTGTGTAGGTGGTAGCCAACACATACTTGAACGACGTTATCACTTATTCAGTGTGTGAAAAGATAAGAAGGAAATTGATATATGATATTAAAATAGTGATACACATTTTATCTAAATAATAAATATTCCATGTATATCACATATAATCAGTATCATTACCCTTATCACCTTCCCTGTTACACATTATTGAAGAACGAGTCACATCTTTTCACATGTCGGCAGTCAAACGTCAACATGAGAGATGTTATCATATATCACACCGAATGGAACATATATGATATAATTCCTCTAAATCTATAATTATCTTATATAAATATAATATATTTTCATTATATATATATCATCAAAATAATCCACGAGAAGCTGTAATTGAAAAATGAATAACATCAATACGTAAGGCACTAGTCCTCTATACACATTAATAATAATTTCATAACCATTCGATGGAAGAGGGGAAATTTTTATTTTGTTATAAGAAAATATTAACATCAATATTTATGTAATATAATGATTCAATTTTATATTCATGGTTTATGATTAATTTATGTGGGGTGGAGGATGAAATAAAAAAGTCTCGTTGATAAACGTTTACTCTTTTTTAGGTTTCTTCTATCGGTTTCACCAAAGTCATTCCTTGGTCATATTTATGAAAAGTAAATTTTTTTTAGGATTAGGAGAGGTTTGTTGAGATGTGATTTGGGGTAGTATTTTATTAGAAAATGTATTTATATTCTGTGAACAATAATGGGGAAGGTGGCCTTTTATGAATTTTTGGAATGACAATTTTTTAAATACAAAAAATTATTCCATAATTGGAGGTAACTCATACCTCACACAGAAAAAAAATTGATTGAAAATAAAAGTTATGTTTGATTTTTTCGATACATTCATCCAAAACAGAAAAGGAAATATGTTTTCCTAATGTTATTCTTTAGTGATTATGTTTACTAAATTTTATCCTTCTAGTTTTCAACATTGTATCTTGTATATTTTTATTTAACTAGGTAATCTATATTTTAAGAATAAAATTAAAACTATATATATTAGATAATTTATAAATACTGATTATAAATTTAAAATTAATATTATTAAATAAAAAACCTTTGTTATTGTCTTATAAATTTTAACATTAGTGCATGTGACAAGAAAAACCTCGTTTTAATATTAATAATTGTAATTAATTTATAAACATGTTCACTAACCATTACAGAATAAAATTTAATAAAAACATATTTGATAATATATAATATTATAATTCCAAATATGGAATCCATTACTTGAAATACCACTCACCTATGTATAAATTTTTATTAAAAAATTAGTCCCAAAAAAGCATTAATAAAGTATGTTTTTAACAAGTGTAGTTTTCGTGAAAGAGATGAATGAATATTAACACAACGAATATTAATAATCATTTTCTGAATTAAAATTAATATTAAATGATATTTATTATAAAAATTTCATTTAAAACATTATCCATTAACAATTATTTTAAAGAATTTAAATAGAGAATAATTTTTTACTTTAAAATAGTTTATATAAAAAACCGGTTTTGAAATCCAAAATAAAATTTAATGTAAAGAATATATAAATAATATTCAATAAAAATATAGTGTATTAAATATATATAAATAATACTTAATTTTTTTTATAAAATTTAAAAAAAAAGTGATTTTAAATTTCATAATTTACAGAAATAAAAATACTTTTAATGAAAAAATGTAATGTTTCTCAGTATTCACTGAAAAATCAATGTTTTATAAAAAATCTAAAAAATTCCCCAAAATTAAATTTTTATATGTTGATTTAAAAATTATATTCATATTATAAAATTAATTTTAAAATATTTGGATGTTATTAAATTAAATTAAACAACATAAGAACGATTTTTATTTCAATTATTTATTTTTTTATTAACAACTAATTAATTATTTAATACAAGTAAATCTATAAAATAAAAATGAATTTGATTTATTATAAATTTATATGGGTTGATACTTTCTTCCAACCTTTTATAAATTAATTCAATACAATTTGATTCATTAATAAAAAATTTCGGGATATATTTTCTTCAGAACCTTTTCATATTCCCATATTGACTCTTCTCCTATATTGTTTTTCCATAATACCTTAACTGAGTGAATTATATTATTCCACATAATTTGTTCCATAGAATATAGAATATAAAAATGTTATTAATTATAATAATTATTCTATTCTAACTAAATTTCATCCATGTTCAAGACATGAGATTAATGTGGAATATATTTCTTTAAAATTGAAACCTTTAATGTAGTGTCTGCTTGGGATAAACATTTTGGTAAGGCCAAAACATTTGTAATTGAGCATACATTATATAGTTTTTAATATAGTATAACGAATCATGGAAAAATATCCCCCTTATTACCAAAATTCACAACACTTTTCTATGGATAAAAACTAAGAAAGCATTATTACCAACCATGAAAGATTGATATTTTCTATGGTTAATTAGAAATCTATTCTTCTTAATCTAAAATGTTCTCATATGATTCCAAATAAACTAGACCATCTCCAATATTTCGTATACCAACTATAGTAAAATTAATTTTTCTTTTACTACATTATCTAAAAATACTAGTGTCAGACACTACTATCTATACAATGCATGAAATGGTTCAATCTATACACTAGAATGGAAATTATAATTATAATAAAACTCAACCAAAGAAATTTGAGGATAAAAAATAACATAGTAATCCATTGAACATTAAGAAAGTATGTTTTCTTTCCAAAATTGTCCTCTCATAGTATCCATCATATTTTGTATAGAAATTTCAATTAGTACCCAAAATCCTTTGATGTGCTTTCAGATAATTATATCTGTATCTGGTTTCATGGTCTACTGAAATGGGGAGAGAAATATATGAAAACAAAACATCACCTATAATCAAATTATAGAAATATGACTAAATAAGTTTTTCCTCAAATGATAATATAATTCTTATATTTAGTTGATCAATAAACAATAACACAAATCACATGATTATATCGATAATAATTTGGAAATCCTATAGTGAATCCATTGATACATTTTCTCACTTATAATAAAAAACTGGAAAGGGATGAATCATCCCTTTACGATATTTTCATTTTACATTATCATGAAAATAATTCATATAATTTTTGATAAAGTCATAAATAAATATTTTCATTCTATCACACAAGTATTACTATTGATCATCTCAATACATCCTAGTAGTACCCATATGAATAAAAAATTAATAACTTTGAGTTCTATATAACAACACATTACATATATTGGAATCTCAAGGAACATGAATATTTTATAAATCATAAAACACGTTATTCATAGATATTAAATTTCGGAAACATACAATTCATGTTGAATTAAAACTTTTCCAACAAGGATTTATTATCATGTTGAGATTTATTAATTATTTTTGAAAAATATTAATACTTTGATACATGATTAATAATAGAGTATTACCTTGGATCAATAACTAGTAAAAAAATTATCAAAACTTTAACCCAAAGATCAAATTTTAAACATAACATGGTTAATGTTGAAATATATTTTTGAATCAAGGGATCATAATTTTTTCACTCTTCTAGGATGGTAATGAATCATAAAATCACAATCAATGATCATTTCCAACTGTAATATATGTCTCATGTTAAATTCATTCTGTGTGAATATATACTTCAAAACATTCTGAACAATATATAATTCACCCTTTAATCCATGAAAATGATGAATCAAATTTTTTTATGAAAAAACCATAATAACTAATTCCAAATCATGTGTTGGGTAATTTATGTCATGAGGTTTCATCTAACATGAACCATGAGGAGTTAACTGATCATTCCTTATTAGGTAAGACCAAGTCCTTTCATAAAAGCATCAATATAGATGAAAATTTAACTTTTCATGAAGGAAAGTGAAAATCTATATGATTCAACAAACTGGTTTTTAGTTCCTCAAATATTCAGTACATATATTTTTCAAGTTGACTTTAGCTTCATTTTAAGTTAACATTGTTAGTGGGCCAGATTGAGAAATTATTTGAAAACATATCTAGTAGTAACCAAAAAATCTAATAAATTGAGGAATATATATGATATTTGTTAATATTTTCAATTATTCAACAATTGTATTTTACAAGGGTCAAAAGTTTTCCATAACCATAAAAGTAATGTTAAAAGAAATATTATTTTGAATCAAAATTCCCAATTTAGTAAACATTATATATGGTTTATTTTGATTTATGATTTATTAAAATATTCATATGTGTCTTTCATGTTCCTATTTACTTTTAAAATATACGAAAATTTCATCAATAAACAAAACCAAAAATCATGTCCAAAATCTCATGAAAAAATCAATAAATAAGGTCTATAAATACAAATATTGAATTGGAAAACCCAAATAACATAACTACAAATTCATAGTGCCTATATCTAGTCTGAAAAAATGTCTTCGGAATGTTTTCTTCTTTTAAATTCATTTGTTTGTACCACAACCATAGGTAAATCTTGTAACAATACTAAGATCTCTAGAGATGACCAATAAAGTCATTAATACAATGAAAATTATACATTTTATTAAAAGTGGTGTTTTTTATAGATATACCATCAATGAAAAGTCTCATTGACCATATTTAATTACAACAAAAAAATAGGAGGACCCCATGTTGATGTGATAGGATAGAAAATATTTTTGTCTAATAACTTCTGAAATTGATTTTTAAATTGTAAATGATACAATTGACCCATTTTATAAGAGAGATATAAAAGTAAATTACTATCATGTACTAGGAAAATTTTATAATCAACATTTCAATCAAGAATATCACTAGGAATATCTTCTTTGAATTCATCTATGTACTCATTTACTACTATAACATCAAAAATATTTATAGTTTAATTAATTAAAACAATATAAAATAGGTAAATTTCAATGTGATCTCGAACTAATTTATTAGATTCTTGGTACATTATCAAAGACCTAAAATCATTGACCACAACATATATAGCTCAGTAATATATCTATGAATGATAAACTAAAATCTAATAATTACAAGTATTATCAAACACTATTATGGGAAGTTCAACAATATTTTAAAGATGGACAATCCCACTGATAATAATTGGAAAATTCATTTAAATATTGTTTTCATTAATACTTCCACATCGAGTAGTCATTAACAATAATATGATTCATCCATGAGGGGATATCACAAATTTAAATGAAAATTTCTCAATAATAAAATAATATGATGATACAGAGTCAATCATAGTATTGTAATAATTCAAATACACAAATATCATACCTTTAACAAGTTTATTTGTTTGGATAATATAATCTATTATAGAATAAAATGACTTTGATACACCTTTTTGTTCCTGATAATGATTAATCCCATTCTGTTCAACTAACACCAGACATACAAATTCATAATAACCCAAATCCAAAGAACTAAATAATATATCCATTTCATGGATATCTATTACCCAATTCCTTGGTTGTTTAGGAATATTACATATATATTTACAATCCCAATGACTGAAAATATCACACTAAAATAACTTACTAGATTCCATCAATCATTCCTTGAGATTTCATTTTCCAAATATGGAACATTTTAGAGTCTTAACTCTAGATTTAGTAGCTTTTTGTTTCCCAATTTTCCAAAACCTTGATCATTTGTTACTTTATTCATATATAGGAATATACATTTTCACAAACACCATCTCAATATTCTTATAACAATAAATAACATTCTCATAACTTTTTAAATCTCATGTGGATAATTCTCTTCATAAACATGGTTTCAACCCTGAGTAAAATTTATTAATTTTATAACCAGTGTAATGAATAAAATCCAGCACAGAACTAATCGATCAAATAATGATTGATTCTTATGTATCTATAAGATTTTTATAATTTTTCCTCAATTCTTGGAATTGTTTTCCCATTCAGATTCTA
Organism: Viscum album; assembly: GCA_963277665.1. NCBI lineage: Eukaryota > Viridiplantae > Streptophyta > Magnoliopsida > Santalales > Viscaceae > Viscum > Viscum album. Next base: position 293,279,600 of record OY728165.1, read on the forward strand.
ACAATCCCAGTAAAATATTTATCAATGAAAATAACATTAATTGTTTTCCATTTCATATAATCAGGATCCTCTTACTCTATAGTTTTTTATCATAATACAACCATCGACCAGCTTCATCATTTAGATCATTAACAATAGGAGTTCTATATTGACATTATATACATCCCATGACATCAAATATCATATCCTAAGAAGTGATCCATCCGTCTTATAACATATCATTAGATGAACCCCTGAATAATGGGGGGTGTTTCTTCATGAGCTTATCAAAATAGACATATTCCTTCATGGTAGATCAGGTTCATATTAATCGTGGATATCACCGTCGTTAATGGATTTTTTTGAAAAATCCAACACTATAACAAACTATTATATTCTGATTCCAATAATCTCAAGATAATGATTTAGAATGATATTTTTTTAGTGCCGTCCCAACATAGATTCCCAATTTATTTTATTGAAATACATTATACAAATAAGTATTATATACGAAGAAACATGGTAATCATAAATTTCAAAATCATTTTAACTTGACCACAGACTTAAATATTTCAATGTGTTTGTAGTAACATTTTAATAACACCTAATGTTATCAAAAAATGTCATATGACACCAACTATATAGACCAAAACTGAAAAATTGTATAATATTTGGATTTAGATAATAATATACATTATTTCACATTGAGGAAATTTTCATGAATACGTTTTCAAATAATTTTTTCATATCCAATACATAAAAAACCATATAACACATTATGGAAACATTTATCATGTTATCATTTTCCGACGAAATAAAACTTTTAAAACAATTCATGCATTATTTTAATGAAAAAACGTCATGACATTTAGAATGAAGTAATAAATTCTATTACCAATCAATAATTATAGTCAAAATAATTTTAAATACATTTTTTGGGAAAAAATATCAAAAATAAATGTAAAAAACAATGGAAAACATTTTATTAATAAAAAATAAAAACCACTAAAATATATACCTTTACATTAAAATTATATAAGAGAAAGAATTAATTTTTTACATATAAAACAATAACTTGTGTTATTCCATTATATCCTTTTAAAACCCATAGAAATCAGAAATAAACCCTTCTTAGTAATATAAAGTATCTCATTTCTAACTTATTTTAAAACTATGAAAGTTGTAATTGGAGCCTCATTAAATCCATAGGAGAAACCATTTGGAAACTCCCTCTTACCTTTGTATTAATACAAGGAACATTAACCGATGTATTGGAGTGAAATTTGGGATCAACGATATTTTAAGATATAATGGGATCACCCTATTCTATCTAGGCTACCCCATTATATAAGTTAAAATGAGTTCAGTCAATGCTATTCAGGTCATCCAATCATATAAGCGATAATGGACTCACCCGATGCAACCTGGCTACACCCATTTATCAGTTATATGCTCATGTACAATATCATGAATAATTTTTTTATATTATAACTTATTTATCATATGATATTCCCAAAAACACACTTTTAAACTTGTATGAAAATCATTTTTGTATATCAGAATACCCATTTCTTCTGAAAACACATTTTCCACATAAAAATACACTTTTTTGAAAATAACATTTTCAATAACAAAATAACTAAAAAATTAACTGATATTTTTAATTGAAGGAATCATAAAATGTCTCTCATTACTTAGGAATAAATTAAATCAAAATAACCATGAATTAATTCCATTAAAAAAATATCATGCGAACAGATAAATTCCTGATATAGTATGAAAAAGAATCTGTATATACACTGTATAAAATAATTAATGTCCAGAACCTAAAAATATTAATCGATGAAAGGAAAAATAGATGATTCCCCTTACCATGAGATTGAATTTTCATGTGTATCTTAATCATATGGAATAATAAAAATATGTTAATTATTTTCATTCTTGGAAACCTTTTTAATGTTTTGATACATTTATTTTTTTATTAACATTTTATATATTGTTGCTGAATCAATTAAGATTATATTGGATGTTTTGAGCTTATTTGGTGTATGTGTGAAACCATAACAGAGTAGGTTGACTATGGTAAAGGAGGTCAATATTTAATCATCTATAGAGTTAGAATCAAGAAATAATTGTCATATTTATACATAAATATTACATTTATAATGAATCATGATATATGGTTTTGATAAATAAAGTACATTAAAATTATTTAGATGGTAGGCCATACATACTTATGAGTATCATTTAAAATTTTCGATGATAAATATAAAATAAGGTATATAAAACATTATCATTAATGAATGATAATTATATCTTGAAAAAAATTTAATTTAATTTTACTTACTTATATATATATCATTATCTTCCTATGGTGAATAAAAGATAGTCACATCGCTTTCTAAAGGTGGTAGTCCACAAGTACACGAATGAAATTATAATATTATTAGTGATTGAAATTTTAATAATTAGAATTGTTTATTAGATTTACATAGTGTTAAATTTTCCATTAATATTACTAACATGTCATTTATATCAGATATATTAATTTTATTTATCCTTATTTCCTTTGATGTGACATGTTATTGAATAATAAATCACATCACTTAACCCTACCATATCCTATACCGAAAGGATGAAGAAAATGTATATGTTATTTAATGGCCTCATATGAATAATTATTTGTTTGTGAGGTGGTCATCCATCATACACACAAATGATGATTTTGTAACCCATTTGATAGAAGAGGGAAAATATTATATATAAAAAATAAAAAATAAAAAATCACTATATTTAATAAACTTGTTTTAATATAGATTAATTGTTTAAAAATAATTTAATGGTTTAGAATATGAAATAAAATAAAAACACATGTTGATGAGAAATACCTATTCTACGATTATCATCTTTTGGTTTACACAAAAGGTCATCCATAGATATATTTATACAAAAATAAGGCTTCATAGAGTATTGTAGGGAATATTAGAAGGGAATTGTTATGGCATTTTATGAACCACTGTGATTTTGTGGTTGGAATGAATGCGGAGTGGGGGTGAATATTTTGTTGAGGAGTGGAATTTATATAAACAGTAAAAATAATTCAAAATTTTATGTTCAATCTAACCTCAATTGGCCTAAAAATTTATTAAAAATTGATGGACGTATGGATGTATTCTAGAAAACACACCAAATTGAAATGAAATAATTTTTTATCAGGTAATTACTTAGTCATTAAGAATAGATGATTTCACCATTCTAGTTTTAACCATTGTAACTTGTATCTTTTTATTTACCCAGGTAATTTATCCATTAAAAACAAAATAAAAATGAAATTTATTAGATAATTTAAACACAATTATATAAAACATTAAATAATATATATTAAAAAAATCATTGATTTTTTTAAAATTAATTTTAGCACTAGAGCATTTTACCCAAAAATTCCCATTTTATCATTAATCATGATAATTAATTTATAATGATATAACTAAACATTATAGAAAAAAATTACCTTTTCAGATAATATAAATTATTTTTATACCAAATATTGAATCAATTTTCCAAAATTAATCTCACATATTTGTAACAATTTAATTTAAAATTAATCCCACCGACTCTACAAGAAATTAGCTTTATAAGAAGTGAGTTTTTGAGGGACAAGATAATTTTATATGAAATATATGAATATGAAATTTTTTTATTAATTTAAAGTAATATTAAATAATATATATATATATATATATATATTTTATTTGACACATTTTAAATTAGGGGTTATTTTAATTAACAAGAATGGATAAACATTATGCATTTTAAAAAGGATTTTTTAACAAACCTATTTTTGAACCCCAAAACCAATATTCAATAAAAATTAATATAATTCTTTGTAAAGAACTAGAAATTTCATGGAAAGTTTTTTCATCAATCCTTTCGAATTTTATGAGACTGTAGTTTCTAACGGAACCTGATTCCGAGGCCCGATGTGACCGGAATAATTTTCTGATGTTTTGTTCGGGTAAGTTCAGTAAACGTACATGTGCGTTTTTCTATCTTTTGAACCGATGCATAGAATTGAAATCTGAGGTCACCGATGAACTCACAGTTCCAGTATTCTCTTTAGAGGACCTTTACTGTAGTTTCATTTTGTACTGGTTGAAAGTAAATTTTTGGGATTCTATATAAATTTTAAAAAAATTACGTGTTACATATTTTTTGTTAAGGGGAAGTTATTTTCTATAATGAGGATTTTTAGGTGAGGCCCACACCCCATATAACCATCCATGAGAGAATATTGTGTGGTGGGGCCCACACAAACCCAAACCTCTCAACTCCCCTTGAAACCCACCTTTTAACTCCTAAAACCATTCACCTCCCTTTTAATATTTTAAACTCTCCACCTTCTCAAATTTAATATCAACACCTAAGATTAATTAAATGACAACAACTAGGGTTAATTATATTCCACATTTAATTAGTATTTTTTAATTCATTTGAAATTTTTATTCCAAAATTAAAAGAAGGGATTTCATTATTTTCATTTGGATGGCATAAACTTGCGTTGGTTGAACTTGGGATGATTGGGAGGCTATCACCCTCTCCAGCAACGAACACGAGGAACTCGATAGTCTTCCTCCACTTCTTTAACTAGGGAAAGAAAAAAGGTGACGCCACAAAAAACACCATCTACCTTCTTCTTCCTCCACGCCAAGGGAGATGACGTCGCCGTCACAAATAACAACATTTTTTCCTCGGACTTTGACGAAACGATATTTTTCTTACGCGGTGTCATCTTCCGCGTCTTCGACAAGGAACCTTGAATAGAGGTAGGGGGTTTTGTATAATTTTATGTGAATAAAATTATATCTCGTTCTTGATTAATGCTTGGATTGTATTCAACCATTTGATATCACCTAACGTAGAGGGCACGTGCCAAATGACAATGGTCTGACGACCCTCTATTGGTTCGTGATTATTTTGGAAATGGAGACTGGAGGCTGCGGTGCCCAGAAGCCGCGGCCACGCACTAGCCGCATGGCAGAAAACCATGGGCCACTGGGGATGAAGAACTGTCCGGCTACTGCCGGTCGTGCTGGTGAACCATGATACCCGCAGGTTCCGCACGGAGTAGGTGCGGCCCGCATCCGCGGGCCTCTTGTGGGATGAACCGGTCGGCTACCACCTGTCGGGCAGGAGACCGTGGCGCTGCTTGGCAATGTGCTGCATAGAGGACCACGGCCCGTGCAGGGCGGGCTGCTTCGGCGGGTGAACTGGCCGGCCACCTGCCGGGTGGGCTGAAGGAAACCGCGGCACCCTCAGGTGCCGCGTGAGAAGAATAGTGGCCTAGTGTGTGGGATGCTCACACCAGACAAAACTGGACAGCTATGGCTGGCCTGATAGCAAGGTGGGGCGGCGCCACTCGGTGCTGGTGGGAGAGCCGAACGGGCCCGCAACCGCGGGGCGGGTCCACGGGTGGGCCACAACCCACCGGGCTGGGCCGACCCCCCAAACGGGTCGGACCCACTGGGACGGGTCCACGGGTTGGCCATGCTCAACCAGGTCGGGCTAACCCCCAGCAGTTTCCGACCCACCAAACCGGGTCGTGCTGACGCGCCATCCCAATGGGCTTGACGAGTCGGGCTATTTTCGGTTAAACGCAAATATCTTCTAGACCGCGCGCATGATTTACTCGCTGTCTACGGCACTGGGATCCTCCTGACGAGGTGGTCCTTTTTCTATAATCTAATTGAGTTTTGGACAACTTGAAAATGCATGGGTTTGTAATGAGCGTAATTCTAATCGGGCCCCTGGAACGGAAATCCTAATAACTCTCAGACCTGGCATCCGATTGACGCGTCGTCTATCGCGTTGGTTTGCTTATGATGATAAGGAACTATGAGATACATCAAATCAGGACATCATTATAGTTGATGTATCAACGCCTGGCTCGAGGAGCAGACCCTCCCGGAATCGAGCGTGCTGTGTGCGGGAACACTAGAGCGGGTTGCGACTGCGATGGCTATTTTGCCGGGATCCTACGTATTTTCGACAACGATGAATACTGTTCTTGTATCATATGTTGGTCCGATAGTTTTGTCTTTTTTACTTGTATCCTATGTGGGTCTGACAGAGTAGTTGGTCTTTTATCATATGTGGGATCGGCAAGTTAGCTGGTCTAGTATCATGTTTGAGCCCAACAACTTAGTTGAATCAGTGACTACATCTGATCATCTCTATCGCTTTATAAAATATGAAAACATGTGTGACCTAAGACTTTACTTTCAATTGTTATCATCGATGTGATTGACTTTACTTCCACTGTGGACTGGGTTGTTCTTAAGCTTGTGAGTTGGAGCAGATATTAGATTGATAACTTTGGTATATGTATGGGCATATACCTAAGTAGTGTTTGTTGATATTTTTTATTGTATAATTCATCTATGGTGTATCCTTCATGGATTATAGGAGACCTTCAGGGGTCTCGAGGTCCATACAGAGTATCGTTATACACACCCCTACACGTGCAATGCCAGCACTTCGTTGTGTTGGTTGCAGAAGACAGACAACATTGATCTAGGAAGAGTGTTGTGGAGCTAGACGGTACCCAAAGGTGGAACACTCAGCAAGACGTCAACAGAGTAGACAGACATACCTGAGGTTCTATAGAGGCCATCTGTACTCACCCTTCAGGTGGGATTCCCAAAGGATGACTCAATAGTTGATGTTTATTTTTTATTCCGTTGTACGTGACTGTTGGGCTTTTATTTCTGACCCTTTCCTTTCAGCACATACTATTGTATTCAGTTTTACATAGTGTTTATTTTTAGTTGTTTCCTATACCACTTGTGTTCAGACAGTGGGTGTGTTATAGGTTAAAAAGGGAATGCCTTCCATTTTATCCGGATTACACCTTTGGTGCTAGTGGTTAGCCCCTAGCCCATGAAAGGTGGGCTTGTTGTATTAAGGGCATGGGCCCTGAGGACGGGTCGTGACAAATTGGAATCATAGGATTTGGTTCTACAGCGGAACATAGACTCTAATTCATTAAAGAGTAATAATGTTTAGTGTTTTGAGTGTGGTTATCAGTTTACAGAAATCAGTGTTGGTGCAGTGGCTGATGTATCCATACACCAGGACCTTGACCTCTGATTTCTAACTCAGTGCACGAAAACAGTGATTGTATGTGTGTTTCCTTTGAAAGAGTTTTCTTCATGACTACATTGTGTCATATCACCAGGTAAATTGTTTTAACCGTGTCACATCTGTTTCTTCTCAGGATGGCCCCATGAAGGCAGCCAGTTATGGTTCTGAGTTATGTATGAGATAGTAGCCCACCGAGCGATGAGGCCTTGGTGCAGGGCCCCATCACAACAGAGGTACCAGCAGATCCTCTACCCACAGGACCACCAATACCACAAGCCCCAGCAATAGGGAGTGCACGCCACCTGAGAGTGTTGCATGAGTTCCAGTGCCAGAGGACACCCATGTTCCGGGGAGAGACGGACCCACAGGCAGCTGAGGATTGGATGGAGGCTGTCGTGAGAGTTTTTAGATTGGTAGGGACACCAACCGACCATATGGTGATCCTTGCCGTGAGTCTCCTGCACGTAGTAGCAAGTAGATAGTGGAGCTTGATACCTTATGTGCATGATGTGGCATCATTCCTCTAGATGGATTTCGAGAGTCACTTCCACTCGGAGTTTGTTCCCGCCACCCTTCATATGGTGCAGATTCTGGGGTTACTTCATCTTCTGCAAGGCAGTATGACAGTAGCTCAGTACTCAGTGAGGTTCACCCACCTCTCGTGCTATTCCACATATATGGTACGAGACCCATTCTTCTGGGCCCAGACCTTTGAGTAGGGACTCGGGCACGAGATCAGGGATTTGACGATTTCCCTCAATATCCTGATGCGGGAAGGGGTGTTGGAGCAAGCCCTTTTAGTGGAGAGATTTCTCGCTGAGGAGTCACCAATGGTGAGACCCACCATAGGGCGACACGTAGCAGAGTCGTCTGCATCCGGGAGTAGACAGTTGACGTAGAGGTCCAAGCGAACCTGGACATCAGGTGGAAGTCCTCAGGATACATGTTCAGTTGTGAAGGGCATACGAAAAAAAGCAAGCCTTATGATGAGTAGGTAGTGCTATGCATGTGGCGGGTAGGGCCCCATAGATCATGATTTCCTGACCTGCCATGCAGATGAGTAGTAGAAAGTAGAGGGACCTCCCACAAAGAGGCATAGGATGACCATGGTGGTCTGTCGGGAGTAGGTGAACGAGGCAGAGTAGCTAGCCGAGCAGTGGGTGGTGGACGACGTTTCGAGGCACTACCAACACCACCATCAGGAGGTCCACCCCAACCATTGGGAGCTGTCAGACAGAGGCGGGCTCAGCTCTAGGCAGTCGAGGCCTACGAACACGAGACACGAGAGATTATTTTAAGTACTATCTGTTTATACTCCACCCTTTCTATAGTACATATTAACACAGGTGCAAGGCATTATTTTATTTCCACTACCCTTGTTCGGAGCTCAGAGATTCCGACTGAGCCGTTGGATCGATCCTTAGGGATAGAGACTCCTACAAGAGCAGACTTGGTGATAACGCACTGGTGCCGGCAGTGTAATATTATTCTAGGAGGCATGAGTATCGGTTGGGATCTTCTTGTAGCGACATCAAGGCCTTACGACGTTATCTTGGGTATGGACTGGTTATCCACAGTTCATGCTCTGATTGACTGTATTAGGCTCAAAGTGTGGTGTATTCACCCAGATGGGACCAGGTTCACCTTCAACGATGAGAATGGAACATTATAAGTGCAAGATGGACTTACGCAGAGGAGGGGGTAGTCGATCACACATCAGTTGGCTAGTCTTGTCCTCGGAGCGGTTGATGTGCGAAGTTCGAGTTTTCCTATTGTGGTGGTTCGGTATGCGGATGTTTTCCCTAAAGATGTTCCAATATTACTTCCACGTAGAGAGGTAGATATTTATAATGAAATGTACCCCATGACAACACCGATATCTACTCTAGCATATCAGATGGACCCCATCGAGCTTCGGGAGCTTCTGGTACAGTTGGAGGACTAGCAGGGAAAGGGATTTATCCGACCCGGTGTTTCACCATGGGCATCTCCGATTTTGTTTGCCAAGAATGCATATGGGAGCTTGTGAATGTGTCTAAACTACCGTCTCCAGAATCAAGTGACTGTGAAGAACAATTATCCACTACCGTGGATTGGCGACCTCCTAGATCAGCGGAAGGGGGCATGATGGTTCTCAAAGATAGACCTCAGGTCAGGCTATCACAAGCTCAGAGTTCGAGATGAGGATTTGCAGAAGACAACCTTCAGGTGTCGGTATGGCCACTAAAAATTCTTGGTTATTCCCTTCGACATAACCAATACTCCATAAGTGTTCATGAATCTCATGAACATGATCTAATAGCCGTACATCGTTAGATTATTCATAGTCTTAATCGATGACATACTAATTTACTCGACTGATGTGGAGGAGAACGCCTTCCATTTGCGGGTAGTACTAGACACACTCTGAGAGGAATAGCTTTATGGTAGGCTCTGGAAGTGCCTATTCTAGATTCGAGAGGTTCACATCATGGTACACGTCATCTCAGAGGCTTGGGTAGTTATTGATCCAGTGAAGATTGATGTAGTATTTGCTTGGGATCCAGCCAGGAGTGTGATGGAGGTTCGAAGTTTTCTATGTCTAGTAGGGTACTATCAATGATTTTTCCCAGACTTCTCTAGAGTTTCAGTGTAGAGACATGAAGCTAGACGTACATGGAAATTACATTACTTTTGTGGAATACTTGGTACATAACAAAAACACACACACAAGGATCGTAATAGTTTAGTGTCTTTGGAAACTCGGAACGTAATCTTCTAATCCTGGTGAAAGATCTTCAATATCTCCCATAAAGATCATCCCTTTTTTTTCTTATCTAAAACCTTTCTTTATATCCTGGGGAAAATAAAACATAAAAGAGTGATCTCAAATGCTCAGTAAGGGTAAACAAAAGAAAAATCAATCACTTCATATTCATAAGAACATAACTTTTGGAAATATTAACCAACAAAAGAGATGATTATTTCATAACATGGGATAAATCATAGTACTGAAATGAAATCCCAATAATCATAACTTAAAACATGAAACATTGTGGCATACACACATAATCATAGAGAATCATTTCCTGTTAGTCAAGACTCATTTCCAAGACTATTTTAGTGGACAAAGTCCCTTTCTGAATCGAGTAACCTTCGTTTCAGTCCTGTTTCACTGAACCGGTATAACCTACCATTCCAGCCATGTCTATATCATGAGATATAAAATCTTTACCCAATTCATTGGAGGGAGATATAGGTCCCACCCATCTTACAATGAATCCTTTCATATGTGTGCGACATAATCATAAACCATACATCATAGCGTAACCCATGTAATAAATATGGGATTCTTAAACAACATGACATAATAAAACAATTCATATAAGATAAAGGAATTCATAAAAATATTTCCATCACAACATAATCAAATCCATGTAATAATAGAGATAAAAACAGAACCCTTTTATTATCTTAGATGGAAAATAATTTTGATAAAATACTTGAACTTAATTCTTGAGGAAAATATCCTTTTTTCTTCAAAAACACTTTTCTTTTCTTAAAATGTCATAAAATTCTAAAATAAAAGAAGTTGATTAAAAATAAACTTGAAAACTTGTAAAGTAAGCTTCTTGGAAATAATGTTTTAAAAATCCATTCATGCCGTATAAGTTAAAAGAAAACATTCTTCTCGTACTTTTGTCAGAAAAGTCAAAAAGTACCTCGTACGAAAAACGAAAAAAGATTCCTTTCATATCTTTTACTAAAAACTCACCGAAGGGTAAAATTGGATTTAAACCATTGTAGGTGGATGGAAATAATATTAAATATTGAGGAATCATGGATTTAGTTGATAAAATACACCCCAGTAAATTTCAAAGTATAAACAATCTCGGATAAAAATGAGATTGTGATATTTCCCCTTACCTTAGGTCCGATTTGCTTCGTATGTGTCCGAACCTCCTTTATAATGATTTAAATAATGTCATTGACTTATCACAGAATCATATTCATTGTTATGATATCATATATGGTTCACTTATGGCATTATATTACCCGTTCTTTTGTAAATTCCATGTTAAAGAAGCGTTTTGGGTAAAATCGTTTCATTTATCGTAGGTGTATTGACTTGTTGTTCTTGACATTATTATTACTTATATCATTATTTACTTACTTCCAGAATATAAAATATGATTTATATGTCATATATATTCAGTATATATATATATATAATATATAGATAAATGAAATGAAAAACACCGTTCATGGAGACGGTAGTCCGTACGTACGCATGAACGCTGTTTTCCTTTCCTTATTGTCTTGAATGGAAGTAAGTAGATGACATACATATATATATATATACATAAATACAGTATCTTTATAATTTCATATATTTAATTATTATTTCTTATATATACTTTATAATCATTCTTAAATGGTTAACATGGAGAATGAATCTCATCGCGTCGTGGAGACGGTAGTCCGTACGTACGCACGAGCGATGATATCATTTCCATAAATATTGAATTGAATTGGAGTGGATTATACAATATATCATAATCAATATGATTTTGTAATAACTATGTATAGTTATTCTTTACACCATTATACCCATCCATGTAAGGTGGTGGTGGAAAATAGATTACACCACGGCGTGGAGACGGTATTCCGTACTTACGCACACGCGGTGATTTCTTTTTCTGTAGGATAGATAGATGGTGAAATAGGGTTGTTTCATACTTATAATAACATATCAGTATCTGAGTGATACTGTTATTATTACTTCATAATGAAACAACCTAAGAAGAAGAAGTGGAAGAAGAAATAAAGATGAAAGAATTGGTAACGGTAATTACCTCTTCTTTGAAGCGCCTCTTTGAGACCTCCTCTTAGGGCACTAAAATTGGTCTTTGAGGAAGACCGGAACCTCTAGGATGTTTCTAGGGAAGTGGAGAAGAGATTTTGGGAGGGGTTGGCCGAGATTGAGTGCTCAAATTGGTGTGAGGATGAGGGGGGGGGGAGGTGTCCTTTTATAAGGGAGGAGAGGGGCACCTTAGGAATACCTCAAAATATTATTTTATATTAATGTCAAAATAGGTTTATAATGGTTCCCAAGGGTCTTATTTAGAATCTAAAGTGGGTATGGGTCGAAATACTATCAACCAATAGGATTTAGACAAGTTTATGGTATTATTTTAACCTTATCAATTAGATTTAACTCTAAGTTAAATAATTTAACTTTTACTGTGTCTTTTTGTTTTCTTTCACTATATGGTTAATAAATTTACTACAACATGTGAGAAGAACCCCAAATTGTTTATTATTAATATATAGATCCTTATCTAAGTCATTTTGATGAACCTTAGATTTTTTAGGAATAAAATAACAATTAATAATATAATATTTCATTTAAAAACTATTTTGTGTAAATTTTGACACTATTTGATATATGATTTTTGTGAAAGTCATAACAGAATTATATGTTCGAACCATGTTGATTACATCAACACTAATATATCATAGTAAGCTAGAAAATTAGTGGAATTCATAAAAAGTCTCAAATTACATTCATTTGAGCATTTATAACATCAATTATGTTAATATTTCCTTAAAAGGGTAATTACTGCATCATCGTTGTGTCATAAATAAATTAATTTATTTAAAGTCTAAAAATTATAAATAAAATATAATTATGTAGGAAATATTTTTAGCTTTCTAATTAATATTTACAATCGAATTTATCTTATGTAAAACCCTATATTAAAAATGTTTTAGTAAATATACTTTGATTTTAACTCTTTTAACTCTTCTTTGAATAATAATAAATGTCCTAATCTAATCCAAGTGGGCTTAAATGATAATATTTTACACTTAATGTTGTTTTTGGTCGAGATACACTTGTCCAATAGAATTAGGACAGGTGTTAGGGTAATATTAATATCATTCTTACCCTTAATTACCCTATTTACTTTTAACCGTGGTAAATAAAAGTAAAAAGTTACTATTCACCAAAAATTATTTTCATCTCATTGAACCACATTTTACTTACTGACATCAACCGTGTCTCTCGGATTTTGGAAATTCAATTCACATATGCGGTAAAATTAAGTTTTATGAAAAATTCAGTTTTTTAACTACCACTTAGTAGTTTCACTATTCATCAAAAATTGATGTTTTTCAGAACAATGCCAAAATTTCATCCTAAGCTATATTTCATATTCCGAATTCAAAAATGAAGTATATTTTACCAAACTCATAACATAGAAGTTGCATTAATTAATTTTATAATTAAATCCCGTTGTTAAAACAAATAGCGTGTTTTAAAAAAACAATATCTATCAAAAGATTGACACTTGATTATGTCTGGTTTAAATGTGAAATTACATTCAATGACCAACATTGTATTAAATTGTAAAAATATATTCTAAATATACTTTAAAACCATTCAAATTAATAATTTATCACTATTAATTATTTCTATTGAAAAATTTGTTTTTAATTATAATTTAGTAATTTTCACTATTCATCAGAATATGATAGTTATCCGAAATGTACCAAAATTTCACCTCAGGCTAAATTCGATACTCCGAATCCAAAAATGAAGTCTATTTTGAGAGCTAAATTTTCTAAAATTTAAAAAGTGGTTATTACTATTCATAACAGCTAGTTTTAAGAATATTTTAATAGCATATCGTTGTTTCGTGAAACTCAGTATTGCGTACTACACACGCTATCGAGGAAGGTTGTGATTGTGTGTAATGCAAGGAAAGTCAAATATGCGTGTTGTGCGAGCTCCTTTTGGTGTAGCGTACAACACAAGACATTAATTAAAAAGAATATTTTTCATTAAATCTCGGGCTGTTGCATTCTGCCCCCCTTAAAATGAATTTCGCCCTCGAAATTCGTCGGGATTATAAATGGTTTACTATTCAAAAGATTATTTAATAGAAACCCACATCGTAAAAAGGAATATCAAAACCAATCTTTAAGAACAAAAGTATGAAACGTAACGGTTACCCAAATACACTAATCACTGGGTTTCCACATAGGTGAAAATATGGATATGGAAGAGAATTCTAACCATCATGTTCTGATGGAGAGTGGTAGAGAACATGGCTATGGAAAATCCAGTAATCACAAATCCATAAATTTGTGACGATCTAAGGTACCATCTGATTCATCAGATATAAGAGCACTAAGACAACATTTTTGGTTTTCAAGATCATTTCCATAAAGTTGAAAATTTGAATTAGAATAAATAAATTCTTTATTTTGGTACAATCTCACTGTTGTTCATGCCTTGAACAATTTCCACTTCATCTCTTAAATAAATGAAGTTGAATTTGTTATTCGTGAAGTGTTAGCAGATCATGTGATAGAATGATGGGTCATTCCATCTGTCTCAAACAAATGGTTAGCAAAAATTATATACATAAGTCAGTCCATAGTGAGATTAATCAGATATGTTTCCTAAAATGGACTTATACTTCATATATCATACTGCTTAATATAATAAAACTAGTTTCTACTAAACAGGGACTTCCTGTAGGCCAGTGGTAGGCGATAAATGCCAGTCGCACTTCGGTTGTGTGTTCGATTCCCACATCCTTGTCCGACGCGATGGGTTGTCTCCCGTCCTGCAGGTTGTCCTTTTTCTAAAACTATATTACTATAACATCCCATCAATAATATCGAGATAACTTATATCCTTAAACAATACTAACTTATGTCCAACATAATCCATTCCAATCTTTAGGCTTATCCATAATACTGCAGTCCACTCTCATAACATAGTGAAAATGATTACCAGAGATTTAACACCATCGTCGGTCCCCATATATCATAAGATATGTTTTGTTGGTCACATTCCAATCATTCAAAGGCCTTAATAATGTATTCTCTTGAATACCCATTGAACCATAGTGAAAACTTGAATGCAGTTAAAAGTTAACACTTTTCACATACCAAAATCCTCAAAATTCTATATACTCAAACCATGATATCACTTAGTCCTTATATCAATCATGAGCTCATGAATACTGTCAAACATTTCATTTTCTCCTTATCCCTTCATTATATGCATATCATCTACATTCCAAAAATATCTGAATAACATTTCATGGATACTTGTACCATTAATCATACACTTTCAAAACTCAAGGAAGGACAACAGTGTAACAATCCTTAGATTTCTCTTTATTCCATAGTACCATGAGATTACTTATACAACATTACACATGGTAAACATGTCATCATTCCACTACATTCTTAAACCATTGACCGAGCTTCAACAATTCTTTCATCTCACATATCATTTGTAGTCTCTTCATCATCATCAACATAAATACTACCCATACGACCATACTGATTCTCTTCATGAGACTTTCCCTTAGGGCATTGGTTTTCATAATGCCCGTACATTCCACATTTAATACATTTAACCGTTGTTGATGTCATAGCAATACCATTATCTTCATCCCTGGTGTTAACTGAACCTTTTCCTTTGCACTTACTGGCTTTGTGTCCTTCTTTTCCACACCCAATGCATCATCCAGTTCCTTTGAAACATTCTCCATGATGCCTCTTCCCACATGATTTACATAGGGGAAATTAAACTTTCTTTCCTCTATGATCATCATGAAACTCCATCTTTCTCTTATTAGCTGAGTCAGAAAACTTACCAAATTTTACTTTATTGATCATATTATGAGATTTCTGATTCGGCATAATAATGATGTTTGGAATTCCAAATCCCATTTCATTTGGTTTCTCATGAATAATTTCATTCCATTGTCCATCATATCCTCCATTATCGTGAATCATCTTGTTTCCAGCCATTTTCAAAAACCCAAAAAGAATAGTGTGAGAGGAAAAAATCATGCTAGGGAAAACAACATAATAAAGGCGGAGTACCTTCAATATCTAACATCTTAGGTTTAATTCTATGATCGTTAGCGTAGTTCTAGTACTATAAACTATATGTATACTTAACCTTAGGGACATCCCTAGACATACCGTAGAAATATCTCTAGGGATCTCACTAACGTTTTCGCATCCTAGTTTCCAAAGGTTGACAAAACCTTTCCTCTGATACCAACTGTAGCGGTCTGGAATTACTTCCAGTGGACTATAGATGATACCTATCAGGGCACTCCATGGGCGGCTACACCCCCTGGGAGGGACACACCACCATCCCCAGTGGAAGCCATTTCCTCATGAAGCCCTTGGGCGGAGAGCCATGCTTCGTACAACGCTCACATGTGAGAGTTCCCAAGGATTTGATACATTCCTACCTATTTTTCCTCTGATACCAACTGTAGAGACCCGAAGCTAGTCGTACATGGAAATTACATTACTTTTTCGGAATACTTGGTACATAACAAAAACACACACACAAGGATCGTAATAGTTTAGTGTCTTTGGAAACTCGGAACGTAATCTTCAAATCCTCGTGAAAGATCTTCAATATCTCCCATAAAGATCTTCCCTTTTTTTTCTTACCTAAAACCTTTATTTATATCCTGTAGAAAATAAAACATACAAGAGTGAGCTCAAATGCTCAGTAAGGGTAAACAAAAGAAAAATCAATCACTTCATATTCATAAGAACATAACTTTTGGAAATCTTAACCTGCAAAAGAGATCATAATTTCATAACAAGGGATAAATCATAGTAGTGAAATGAAATCCCAATAATCATAACTTAAAACATGAAACTTTGTGGCATACACACATAATCATAGAGAATCATTTCTTGTTAGTCAAGACTCATTGCCAAAACTATCATAGTGGACAAAGTCCCTTTCTGAATCGAGTAACCCTCGTTTCAGTCCTATTTCACTGAACTGGTATAACCTACCATTCCAGCCATGTCTATCTCATGAGATATAAAATCTTTACTCAATGCATTGGAAGGAGATATAGGTCCCACCCATCTTATAATGAATCTTTTCTTATGTGTGGCACATAATCATAAACCATACATCATAGCGTAACCCATGTAATAAAAATGGGATTCTTAAACAACATGACATCATAAAACAATTCATATAAGATAAAGGAATTAATAAAAATATTTCCATCACAACATAATCAAATCCATGTAATAATAGATATAAAAATAGAACCCTTTTATTATCTTAGATGGAAAATAATTTTGATAAAATACTTGAACTCCATTCTTGAGGAAAATATCCTTTTTTCTTCAAAAACACTTTTCTTTTCTTAAAATATCATAAAATTCTAAACTAAAAGAAGTTGATTAAAAATAAACTTGAAAACTTGTAAAGGAAGCTTCTTGGAAATAATGTTTTAAAAATCCATTCATTCCGTATATGTTAAAAGAAAACATTCATCTCGTACTTTTGTCAGAAAAGTCAAAAAGTACCTCGTACGAAAAACGACAAAAGATTCCTTTCATATCTTTTACTAAAAACTCACCGAAGGGTAAAATTGGATTTAAACCATTGTAGGTGGATGTAAATAATATTACATATTGAGGAAACATGGATGTAGTTGATAAAATACACCCCAGTAAATTTCAAAGTATAAACAATCTCGGATAAAAATGAGATTGTGATATTTCCCCTTACCTTAGGTCTGATTTGCTTCGTATGTGTCTGAACCTCCTGTATAATGATTTAAATAATGTCATTGACTTATCACAGAATCATATTCATTGTTGTGATATCATATATGGTTCACTTATGACATTATATTACCCGTTCTTTTGTAAATTCCTTGTCAAAGAAGCGTTTTGGGTAAAATCGTTTCATTTATCGTAGGTGTTTTGACTTGTTGTTCTTGACATTATTAGTACCTATATCATGATTTACTTACTACCAGAATATAAAATATAATTTATATATCATATATATTCAGTATATATATATAATAGATAGATAAATGAATTGAAAAACACCGTTCATGGAGACGGTAGTCCGTACGTACGCATGAACGCTGTTTTCCTTTCCTTATTGTCTTGAATGGAAGTAAGTAGATGACATACATATATATATATATACATAAATACAGTAGATTTATAATGTCATATATTTCATTATTATTTCTTATATATACTTTATAATCATTCTTAAATGGTTAACATGGAGAATGAATCTCATCGCGTCGTGGAGACGGTAGTCCGTACGTACACACGAGCGATGATATCATTTCCATAAATATTGAATTGAATTGGAGTGGATTATACAATATATCATAATCAATATGATGTTGTAATAAATATGTATATTTATTCTTTACACCATTATACCCATCCATGTATGGTGGTGGTGGAAAATAGATTACACCACGGCGTGGAGACGGTATTCCGTACGTACGCACGCGCGGTGATTTCTTTTTCCATAGGATGGATAGATGGTGAAATAGGGTTGTTTCATAATTATAATAACATATCAGTATATGAGTGATACTGATGTTATTACTTCATAATGAAACAACCTAAGAAGAAGAAGTGGAAGAAGAAAAAAGATGAGAGAATTGGTAACGGTAATTACCTCTTCTTTGAAGCGCCTCTTTGAGACCACCCCTTAGGGCACTAAAATTGGTCTTTGAGGAAGACCAGAACCTCTAGGATGTTTCTAGGGAAGTGGAGAAGAGATTTTTGCAGGGTTTGGCCGAGCTTGAGTGCTCAAATTGGTGTGAGGAGGAGGGGGAGGAGGTGTCCTTTTATAAGGGAGGAGAGGGGCACCTTAGGAATACCTCAAAATATTATTTTATATTAATGTCAAAATCGGTTTATAATGGTTCCAAAGGGTCTTATATCGAAGCTAATGTGGGGATGGGTCGAAATACTATCAACCAATAGGATTTAGACAAGTTTAGGGTATTATTTTAACCTTATCAATTAGATTTAACTCTAAGTTATATAATTTAACTTTTACCTTGTCTTTTTGTTTTCTTTCACTATATGGTTAATACACTTACTATAACATGCCAAAAGAACCCCAAATTGTTTATTATTAATATATAGATCCTTATCTAAGTCATTTGGCCGAACCATATATTTTTTAGGAATAAAATAACAATTAATAATATAATATTTCATTTAAAAACTATTTTGTGTCAATTTTGACACTATTTGATATATGATTTTTGTGAAAGTCATAACAGAATGATATGTTCGAACCAAGTTGATTACATCAACAATAATATATCATAGTAACCTAGAAAATTAGTGGAATTCATAAAAAGTCTCAAATTACATTCATTTGAGCATTTATAACATCAATTATGTTAATATTTCCTTAAAAGGGTAATTACTGCATCATCATTGTGTCATAAATAAAATAATTTATTTAAAGTATAAAAATTATAAATAAAATATCATTATTTAGGAAATCTTTTTATATTTCTAATGAATATTTACAATAGAATTTATATTATGTACAACCATATATTAAAAATGTTTTAGTAAATATACTTTGATTTTAACTCTTTTAACTCTTCTTTGAATAATAATAAATGTCCTAATCTAATCCAAGTGGGATTAAATGATAATATTTTACACTTAAGGTTGTTTTGGGACGAGATACACTTGTCCAATAGAATTAGGACATGTGTTAGGGTAATATTAATATCATTCTTACCCTTAATTACCCTATTTACTTTTAACCGTGGTAAATAAAAGAAAAAATTACTATTCACCAAAAATAATTTTCATCTCATTGAACCACATTTTACTTACTGACATCAACCGTGTCTCTCGTATTTTTGAAATTCAATTCACAGAAGCGGTAAAATTAAGTTTTATGAAAAATTCAGTTTTTTAACCACCACTTAGTAGTTTCACTATTCATCAAAAATTGATGTTTTTCAGAACAATGCCAAAATTTCATCCTAAGCTATATTTCATATTCCGAATTCAAAAATGAAGTCTATTTTACCAAATTCATAACATAGAAGTTGCATTAATTAATTTTATAATTAAATCCCACTGTTAAAACAAATAGCGTGTTTTTAAGAAACAATATCTATCAAAAGATTGACACTTGATTATGTCTGGTTTAAATGTGAAATTACATTCAATGACCATCATTGTATTAAATTGTAAAAATATATTCTAAATATACTTTAAAACCATTCAAATTAATAATTTATCACTATTAATTATTTCGATTGAAAAAGTTGTTTTTAATTATAATTTAGTAATTTTCACTATTCATCAGAATATGAAAGTTATCCGAAAAGTGCCAAAATATCACCTTAGGCTAAATTCGATACTCCGAATCCAAAAATGAAGTCTATTTTGAGAGATAAATTTTCAAAAATTTAAAAAGTGGTTATTACTATTCATAACGGCTAGTTTTAATAATATTTTAATAGCATATCGTTGTTTCGTGAAACTCAGTATTGCGTACTACACACGCTATCGAGGAAGGTTGTGATTGCGTGTAATGCAAGGAAAGTCGAAGATGTGTGTTGTGCAAGATCCTTTTGGTGTAGCATATAACACAAGACATTAATTAAAAAGAATATTTTTCATAAAATCTCGGGCTGTTTCATGCAGCACCACTTTTATCATTGATGAAGAAGGGAAAACCCATCATGTGGTTAGAGAGATGCCATCAGAGCTATTAGGAGCTGAGGTAGAGATTTACCGGTGTGCCCATCTTGAGGCTACCGGAGGTGGGCGTTGGGTATGTGGTTTACTATAACACATCAGGGACCGGACTTGCTTGTGTCCTGATGCAGTAGCGAGCAATGATCACCTATGGTTCACGAAAGATGAGACAACACGAGAAGAACTATGCTACCCAGGACCTGGAGTTAGCAGGAGTGGTCTTTACCTAGACGATGTTTCAGAAATATCTTATGGGAGAGAATTTTAAAGTCTAATTTAACTACCCTAGTCTCAGGTACATCTTCTCGTAGAAGGACCTAATCCTCAAATAGTGGTGATAGATCGAGTTCCTCAAGGACTATGACTTTGAGATAGTCTACACTCTTGTGAAAGTAACGTTTCGGCTGATGTTGTCAGCAGAAGATCGGGTATTTAGCTACTAGGAGAGGTGACATATCTGCTAGCCGCGATGCAGATATCCTTTGTGGATAGAGATGGAGCAGCCTTTCTTTAGTCTCTCACAGTCACTCCTCCACTTCTTTAGTGAGTCAGGGAGGCACATCGAGGGTAAGTTGACTATGAGATGCGACGTGTTCAAGTATGCTCAGGGAAGGCACCTGATAGGTTTTCTAAATATGGGGAGCACGCCATCCTCTTCAGAGGACGTACCATGGAACCAGGTGCACTACAGGAGGAGGTGTTGAGGGAGTTGCACACTTCCCCTATAGCGGTAGATCCAGAAGTGGAAAAAATGTATAGGAACCTTAGAAGACGGTATTGGTGGCCAGGTATGAATAAGGTGGTAGCTATGTTTATCTCATGATGCCTCACTTTTCAGCAAGTGAAGGCGAAGCACCAGGTTCCAGTGGGATTAGTACAGCCCTTAGAGGTCCCATAGTGGAAGATGGATGGGATATATATGTATTTCGTGATGGGAAATCCATGTATATAAAGAGGGCATGACTCTATCTGGGTGATCGTAGACCGAATCACCAAGTCAGCCCACTTCCTAACAACCAGAGAGCAAGGCTCAGTAGAGACCGTTGGACACCTCAACGTTCAGGAGATCATACAGCTTTATGGTGTGCCATCGACTATCATCTATGACGGATATTCTCTTTTCACTTCCCGGATATGGAAGGGGTAACATGAGGCTTTTGGGATGCTGCTTCCCATGAGTACCGCCTTCCATCCTCAGATGGATTTTCAGATTGAGAGAAACATTCAGACACATTATGACATGCTCCGTGCATGTTTCCTTGACTTTTGTCACAATTAAGAGGATCAATTACCCTTCATGGAGTTTGCGTACAACAACAACTCCCACTCCACCATTGGGATGGCACCTTACGAGGCACTGTACGGCCGACCTTCCAGATTACCTCTGTGTTGGACTGACCCAGGGGATTCAATACTTGTAGGACCAGATATGGTTTAGGATATGTCCAAGAAAGTGTAGATCATCCAGGAGTAGATGAATACTGCATAGAGAAGACAAGAGTCATATTCTAATAGGATACGGAGACCACTGATGTTCAAGGATTGAGACCACATCCTTCTACGGGTCTCACCTCGACGAGGTCTACAGAGATTTGGATGAGGCGGTAAGTTGTCTCCGCGATTCATCAGACCTTTTTAGGTCCTCATTAGGGTAGGTGAGGCAGCTTACCACCTGGCCCCTCTACTTCAGTTGCACCGGGTGCACGACGTCTTCCACGCTTCTCAGCTGAGGAGATATATGCACGACCTGTCCCACATCATCAACCACGGGGAGCAGAACATCGATGTCGGGGAATATTTCACGGAGGTCCCAGTAGAGATCGAGGATCGACAGGAGCAGGTCCTACATGGATGGTCAATTTCTCTGGTATGCATTCGCTGGCAGCACAGGAACCTCCAGGAGAGCACATGGGAGCAGGAGGCCCAGATGCGTGCTCAGTAACCTCATTTTCATCCCTACTATTTGTTGTAGGTTTACGGAGATTTAAATACCTGAGGATGGGGTAATGTAAAGGTCTTGAAATTTCAAGGAACTGTTTTACTTAAATTCATTATAATTTTATGAGTCCTTATATTCTGACGGCACCTGATTCTAAGGCCCGGTGTGCTGAGAATAATTTTCTGAAGTTTTGTTCGTGTACGTTCTGTAAACGTACGTTCGGGTTTTTCTATCTTTTGAACCAATGATTGGAATTAAAATCTTAGGACACTGATGAACTCGCAGCGCCTATATTCTCTGAAGGGGACCTTTACCAAAGTATTTTTTGTTCAGGTTGAATGTTAATTTTGGGGAATCATTATAAATTTAATAAAAACTATGGGTTACAGGATTATTGTTAAGGGGTGGTTATTTTCTCCAAAGAGGAGTTGTAGGTGGGGCCCACACCCCACATAACCACCCATGAGAGGATATGGTGTGGTGGGGCCCACACAAACACAAACCTCTCAACTCCCCTTGAAACCCCTCTTTTAACTCCTAAAACCTTTCACCTCCCTTCTATAAAATTTTAAACTCCCCACCTTCTCACAATTAATGTCGACACCTAAGATTAATTAAATTCCAACACCTAGGTATAATTAAATACCACATTTAATTAATATTTTTGGATTATTTTGAAATTGTTTTTCCAATATTAAAAGAAAGGATTTCATTGTTTTCATTTGGTTGGCATAATTGGTGGAACGTGGGAGGATTTGGAGGATATCACCCTCTACAGCAAAGAACACGAGGAAGTTGACCATATTCATCCTCTTCTTCAATCGGGGCCAGAAAGAAGTTGACACCACAAAGAATGACATATACCTTCCTCTTCCTCCACGTCAAGGGAGAAGACTCCGCCATCACCAATGACAAAGTTTTTCTCTCCGACGTTGACAGAACGATATCTGTCTTACGCGACGCCGTCTTCCGCGTCTTCGACAATGTTCCTTAGATCAAGTTAGGTGGTTTGGTAGAATTTTAAGTGAATAAAAATATATCTTGTTCTTAATGAATGCTTGGATTTTATTCATCCATTTGGTATTTCCTAACACGGAGGGCGTGGGGTGAACAATTATGGCCCGACGACCCTCTGTTGGTTCGTGATTATTTTGGAAACGGAGACTGGAGGTGGCAGTGACTGGAGGCGGTAGCGATGGGAAGCAGCAGCCGCACACCGACTACATGGGGGGGAACCACGACCAGTAACCGCCAGCCACATTGGAAAAAGAATCGCCCGGCTACTGCCGATCAGGCTGGTGAACCGTTGAACCCGCAGGTGCCGCGTAGAGGAGGTGCATCCCGCTTCCATGGGCTGCTTGCTGGACGAATCGGAAAGCTACGGCCAGACGGGTAGGAGACCGCGGTGCCGCTTGGTGCCACACTGCGGGGAAGACCGCAGCCTGCGCTGGGCAGGCCGCTTCAGCGGGCGAACATCCCGGCCGCCTGCCGACCATGTTGAAGGCAACCGCGGCACCCGCAGGTGCCGCGTGAGAGGAAAAACGACCCGATGTGCGGGCTGCTCGCGCCGGAAAAAACCAGCTGGCATCGGCTAGTTGGGTAGCAAGGAGGGGTGACACCGTTCGACGCCATCGGGTGAGCAAAACTGGCCCGCAACCGCGGGTCGGGTCCGCAGGTGGGCCGCACCGCACTGGACCGGGCCCACCCCCCAAACTGGTTGGACATGCCGGGCCAGGTCCGTGGGTGGGTCGTGCTCCACCGGGCAGGGCCGACCCCCAGTCTGGTCAGACCCGCCAAACCGGGTCATGCCAACCCACCAGCCCACTGGGCATGACAGGTTGGGCCCATGTCGCTTATATAAGAATATCTTCTAGACCACACCCCCTGATTGATGCACCGTCTGTGGTACTAGATTCCTCGCGACGTGGATGTCCTTTTTCGATACTCTCAGTGAGTTTTGGAAAACATTGGAAAATTTATGGGTTTGGAACAAGCGTAATTCCAACCAGGTCCCTGGATCAGAAATGCTAATAAATCTGAAACCAGGCGTCCAATTGACGCACTGTCTGTCCCGTTGGGTTCCTTCTTATGAGATGGAACTACGAGATACATCAACTCAGGACATCATGATATTTTATGAATGAAAACATGGAACGAGGAACGGAACCTCTCGCAATCGATCACGCTATGTCCGGGAACCCTATAGCTGGCTGCGACTGCGATGACTACTGTGCCAAAATCATTCGTGGGTTCGACAACGATGAATACTATTCTTGTATCTTGTGGGGGTCCGATAGTTTTGACATCTGTACATCTATCTTTTGTGGGTACGACAGAGTAGCTGGTCTTGTATCCTATCTGGGTCCGAAATTTTTGACTTTTGTACTTGTATCCTGTGTGGGTCCGACAGAGTAGCTGGTCTTGTATCCTGTGTGGGTCTGACAACTTAGCGGGTCTAGTATCATGTGTGGGTCCGACAGCTTAGATGAATCAGTGACAATATCTGATCATCTCTATCACTATAAGATAATTTATACCTATGTGAGCTGAGTCTTGACTTTAAATTTTTATCCTCGATGTGACTGACTTTACTTCCTGTGTGGACTGTGTTGTACAAGGGCTCGAGAGTTGGAGCCGATATGAGATTGAAAACGTAGTTTTATGTATGTGCATGTACCTAGGTAGGGTTGTTTGATATTTTGTGATTGTATATTTCTTCTGTGGTATATTTTTCATGGATTTTGGGAGACCTTCAGAGGTCTCAGGGTCCCTACTGAGTATCGTTATACTCACCCCTACACGGGCAGTGCCCGCACTTCGTTGTGTTGGTTGCAGACAACAGATATCACTGATCGAGGCAGAGTGTTGTGCAGCTGGACAGTACCCGGAGGTGGACCACTTGGCAAGACGTACACGGAGTGGACAGACAGACCTGAGGTGCTGTGGTGGCCATATGTTCCCACCCTTCAGGTGGGATTCCCAGAGGATGACTTAGTAGTTGCTGTTTATTTTTCTGCAGTTGTACATTACTATTGGGATTGTATGTCTGGCCCTTTCCTTTCAGCACATACTTTTGTATTCATTTTTAATTAGTGTTTATTTTCAGTTGTTGCCTCTACCACTTGTGTTCAGACTGTGGGTTTGTTAAAGGTTAAAAAAAATACCTTCCCTTTTATCGGGATTACTCCTTTGGTGTTAGTCTCCAGCCCCGGGCCTATGGAAGGCATGCTTGGGGTACTCACGGCACGGGCCCCGAGGACGGTTCATGACATTGTTACTAAAAATTAATTTTTTGGATTAAATATACATAAATAACATATAAGATAATCATAATCACATCTAATTTTTTTTAACTTTTTAATTAAATTATTTAATTAAAAAATTGACATTTTACATAAATATATATTTATTTTTCACGATTCAAAAAAATGTTAATATTTTCCAAAAAATACAAACAATTTCCCCACTGTAATTATTTATATGAAAAAATTCATCAATTATGTTACTTTTTTTAAATTAATTTCTCAAATTTATAGATTATGATTTTAAGTAAATATAATAAGAAATAGTTTACTTAAAATTATTTCATTTTTTATTAAAAATTAATTTTTATTTTTATAACTAATACTACTATCTAAAAAATGAATGGTAATTATAGAATTTTAACCTAAGTCTTTACAATATTATCACCTTATTTAAAATATAGTGAATCATTATCTCTGAATACATAAGAGGAAACAAATTAGATGGATTTTGATTTATATAAAATCATAGAAAAATACTTGATCCATTATAGGCTATGTTTGAGATATTTTTTCACACTATGTGAGAATGGTAAGTTAATACATTTGTATCCATGGTAACGGTCATTAGTAGAAAGTTGTATGGATTCTATGGTATATTAAAAGATCCATAAATGTTAATATGATGTCCCCAAGAGATAATGATATTGATAGATTTGTATTCAAATATCCTCATTTAGAATATGTATGGGAAATAAATTTGAAAATATGCATTAAAATTTTTGTTTTCACTATGGAAGAAGGACCATTGAGATGGATATATACTCTATTGAAAATAGTGTATTTGGTTTAAAAATAGCAAGATAATATATAAATTTAAAACTATTTTAGGGAATCTATTTTGTATTGTTGTATAATTAGAGTCTTATGGATGATCTAGGGAATACCAATGTTTTAAATGATAAAAAGTGTGATATTTTCCCTATGAATAATGATGTAAATCAGAGATAGGCTAGCAAATTTAATTTTCGGGTTCATTTCATGTGAGAGACTATATTGGTTTATCTCACATCAAAATGTATTTAAAATAGGAAATTTAGAAGTCATGTGGACATGGTTGGGTATTGTTATCAAGATGTAAAATTATTTAGAGTTGATCAATATTATTATCACTTCATAAGCCTATGGGTGTTGGGAAGGAAATTGGGATAATTGTTACAGTGAAATCACATGGGTTTATTTATAAAAAATTTGTGGATTTTTTAATGTTTTAAAAAATACTATAACCCCAGTTAGGTGGATTCCAATATAGAAAAATATATGGAAATAGTGTTTCTTGTAGAAGGCCTTTATATGATTTTGTTAATTCCAATAGAAAATTTTAGTGGCATTTTTTATCCTTCAACAGTCACCCAATAAATTTTTATTTAGATCCCATACATATGTCATTAAAATTTATTCTCCACTTTTAATAATAGATAAATATTCTTCAATCGTCCTAGATATAGGTCATCTAGTAATACAAAGAAATTATCCCATATTTATGTGCATGATTTTGTTTTTCATATATGTGTGTGAGATTTTGAGTATATAATTTCAATCAAGAGTGATAGAGAAACTACAGAACAAGATGCTTAACAAAATTCACACAACGGTCTATCCCATTTCTCATGGTCCATAATTGTCCCACATAGATTAACCATTAAATCTATATGAAGGAACCCCATGTTATATGTGTTTATATTCTCTAGTTTATATATCATGTTATTCCATTTCATTTTTCATTTTAAAAAATTATTTAATTGAGCATCATATTTTTCAGGAAAATGCACTTAACATCCAGACACTAAAAGGACATGAAAATAAATGTAGCCTATTATGCATCATATATAAAATAATTGATTGAATTAAATAAAATTAACACATAATATCAATATAAGAGGAAACATTAAACTCTTAAATTGTATTTAATTAATTATTTAGTCAAAAAGTATTATTTCTGTAATTAATTTCAATACTTTAGTCATTTACATTTTATTGAATATTTATTTTAAATTAATTATATATGTCACTAATAAAAAATTTTAAAAATGAAACCATTACTCATTTCAAAATGAAATTTAAATAAAAATATTTTTATTGTAGAATACATAGTATTTATCCCAATTCTCAAATCATAACATAATGTTTTCAATGATCCAACTTTAAATTTTTATAACTATGTTAAATCATTTTATTTATATTTTTTGTGATGTCTTTATATTTTTCTTGATTTGATTTATATAAATTATTTCAAAGTTTGAAGGATTTTGTTATGAAATTCATAGATTTTACAAAAAAATTCTACTGATATATCATATAGATCATTGGCATGTAGCCCGTTGGTTACAACTCTATTGGAACATAAGAAGGTATTTTTTTCGAGTATCCCCATGTGTCCCCCAAACACAGAATGAGTGGTGAGATGGATGGATCTTCGTTCATGGATTCATCCCCCACACTATTATAGATTCATGTTAATACATATGTACAATTTAATAACGTTAAAATAGGAATGAAAAAATTGATGACTTTTATTAGCACTAAAATAAATCATTGGTAAAACATGCTTTAATCAGAGATTTTAAAAGGAAACCCTTTATCATTACTATTGTAGCACAGATAATGGTTAAACATAGTCAACGATTTATTTAGAAATAATAATGGAAGAATTTCTGCAGTACTGAAAAGAAATATATAAAATTGAATTTAAAATACTAAATTGAAATATATATATATTAATATATTTTTGCATCCAATTTATATAACATTCTGAATATAATATATATATATATACATGTACGTTAATAGATACTTATTTATAATTATATACATAGATATAACTTAATATATTTTTCTTATGTATATAAATGTATAAAAAATGCATTAAATAAAATATAAATTTGAATTTAAATAATTTTTTCATGTTTTTAATGAAATTTTCATATACATTATGTGTTATACATATATATATTTATTCACAAAGGTTACCTTATATATATATATTATAAATATTTTTATATTTTAAAATATGATTTATTTACAGATAAATATTTAATTCTATAAAATATTATATGAACAATAAATATAATTATCTATGTATGTAAATATGATTCTGTTTTGGTGTATGTGTCTATATTTATGTTTGTATTTATGTATGTATGTATGTGGATCATTCTATGTATGTATATTTATGCCTGTGTATTTGTGAATTTCTGTGTGTTAAGTTGTATACATCAGAGTTTGTATTAGGTTCACCTATATATCACAAAGAAACACTTTTCATTTAATATTGAAGGATCATTAATATTTACTAATTTACTAATCTTTTATTTTTTTTATTTATGATTATTAATATTTTTTTAAAATAATTATTTATTTCCTTTAATATTTTTATAATTTATATAATTATTCTTTATGATTTTTTCATTATTTTACGTGTATTCAAATATTTATAGACCTACTATTTATTGTATTTTAATAACTATTTTATTAGAATTTATTATAATTTTTATTAAAATATTAAATTTTTATTTCAATAAATATTTATTTTTAATATTGATTTATATAATAATTTTTTTTCATTTTTCAAATATCTCAGAAATTATGTAAATTTTACACATTATTTATTAATCATTTTATATATCTATTAAAAAATTATGGACTATTAAATTTTAATATGTATTGAATTTTAATATTTTGTTATTTATTAATTTTAATTTTTTTTATTTTAGTAATTTTTCAATGTATTGATTTGTAAAATTTATTTATCCATATCTCTATTCATATTTAATATTTTTAATATGATGGTAATTTTCATAATTAATATTTATTTGTATTCATATTTATAATTTTTATTCAATCATTTATATAGTAGGTAATTAATTATTTTTAAATAAGTATATATTTTAATTCATTTATATTTAAATGAAATTTTTGGTATTCAATATTTTTTATTAAATATTTATTTCATTAAAATTATTTTATATCATATTCTATTTTTAGTATTTATTCATTTTTAATATTTGATTACATTATTATGTGTTAGTATTTAATTTTTATTATAAATTATGTGTGTAGATTTAATTATTAAATTTTATAAAACTTTTATTTCTTTATAATAATTAAATAAAAATTGATTTTTTTTATTTTTCACTAGTATTTATCAGCACCAATACTAACATTGATAAATGCATACTTTATAAATGATAAATTTTTAACTGATAAAGCTTATACATTATCATATGTGTGTGTATATGTGTGTGTGTTTATCCATGTGTTTATATGTGTTTGTTTTTATGTGAAATTATATATGTGTATTTTTATGCTCGTGTATGTATGTGTATTTTTTTATACGTGCATGTATATGTATGTACATGCATATGTTTGTATATTTATTTATGTGTATGTGTATATGTTTGTATGCAATTTTTTATGCATGTGTATCAATGTCATTATCTCATTATATAACTTTTCATTTCATTTATCAAATTAACATATGTCATTTTAATATATATACATACACACAAACATTTATTTACATACAAAAGGTGACTATTTATTTATTAAAATTATTATTCATTTAATTTTTTCATAATTTATTAGCTATTTAAATATTGTAATTTTTAATTATCAAAATCTATTCATTTTTAATACTATTCCTTTAATATTTATGTAGTTTTTAAACACAATTTTTTATTAAAAATTTTATTCAATAATATTAATATATTAAATAGGTTTTGGATTTATGTATTTATTATCTATTCATTTTTATTTTAGTATTTATATATTTAAATAGTTATACACTTATTATTTATTTTATTATAATTATTTATTTATTTCTTATCAAGAGTAATTAAATATGACGTTTAATATATTTTTTATTTTATTTCATATCTTTTTGATTTTTAATATTCATTTAATTGATTCAACTATTATATGGACATTTTATATATAGTATAAAATTTTTTCATTTCATTTTATTTAATTATATTATTTTTAAATGTTAACCCATTTATTGATATATATTAATTTTCTTAAAAAATTTTTTATAATATTTTTTAAAATTTGTTATTTTTATTTTAATTTATTGATGGTATTATTTATTTAATATTTTCTAGTTTATTTAGTTTTAATATTTACTCATTTTTAATCATTAATGTTTATATATTTTTATTTATAAAAATTTATAAATTATAAATATTATTGATTTAATTATTCTTTCATCTATTTATTTTTGAATATTTATTCATAATTTTTTATTTATCAATATTGACTAAATTTATAATGTTATTAATTTATATAATTACTATTTACTAATTAGTAGTTATAAATTTTTTTTGTTTACATCTTAATATAGTAATTTTTTCAAATTTTAAAGAGAATATCATTGTAAATATATTTTTAAATGTTATTTTTCATATTTATTAATTTTTTATATATTTATTATCTAACAGAAATAATATTATTGATTCTTTCTATATAAAATAATTTATCACAGATTAATCCATAATTATTTTCTTTTGAAATTAGTTTCAACTAAAGTAACGTTTATCTAATGAAAATATTCAATCCCAGATTAATTACCTTTTACCAACACAATTTTTAAGTTGTTAAAGTTACAAATTTACCATAACCTCTTTTATAGATGAAAAAATGACCATTATGAGTGTTTATTTCTAGAGTGCTGATAAATGGATATTTTGAAGTGTTGAAAAAAATTATTCATCCCTTTTTGAAGAGACATAAAACTTCATATCACTCTATCATGCCTTTTAAGATATCCTAAAATCTGATCAATTTTTCACATATTTTAAAGACTTTAGATGAATTAAAACCCACAAAACTGAACTTATGGTATTCAGGACATTTATTATATGTATTTTTATTATGATTTGCATTATTTTCATCTTCTGTGTACTACAGTGACATGTAACCACAACATATATATGGGGAGATTTGTGAATTTCCAAACCAAATAACCCATTTACAGTAGTGAAACATAAAATTTATCCACCACTATCTTGTTGTTATCATATATTAGATATTCCTAAATGATTTGGGCCATATTTGGAGGTCTGATTTGTTGGTGTTCATGTGAGTGTCCAAAAATATATTGATGGCTTTCACATCCACATACATAAATGTCATAGTTCTCATTAAATTTTGGTATCTTTAGGAATTCCTCTATAATAATGGTTTTGAAAATAAGTTTTCATTTATATTTTATCCAATATTCAAAATTACTGAATGTATTATACAATCTCTTAACATAGTAAAAAAGTAATTTCTTGAGAGGAAATCATTTTAATAATTAATCTATCTCCATTAATAGATTATTTAACTATAATAACATTGACAATTTCATTATTTAATGAAGTTCTTTCACATATTATAATTATTCCAAATGATATCTTTCATTTTTTTCATAAAATACCTTTCATCAATTTTTAGAAATTTTATATATGGTATTAATTAAATATTGAAATATATTTGGGGGTTAATATATTCCTTAAATTAATGTTGGTTATAAAAAAAGTTAATTTCTTATTAATTCTAATTTTAGTGGTTTACAAAATTTGATGAAATAAATTTCTCACATCTATAGGATGTGTCAAATAGGATGTATTTGAGAAATAAATATTTTTGGATTCAAGTATGTGGTCATAATATGACATCATTCATAATTATGAAAAATATTTTTGTGTATGTATAAAGAATACCCTATTAGGATTATAAGGTCAAATATTATGTTTACATTTAAAAATTTTATAATTATTGAATCAAATAAGAGGGTATAATTGAAAAATTGATGAATGTCGATTGTAAGAAAAAGTTTGTGAGAATATCATTAAAGAGTTCATCAAATTTTCAATATATAATACAATGACCCATCTCAAATCTATTACCAATGTTAACATTTT
Source organism: Viscum album (assembly GCA_963277665.1). Lineage (NCBI taxonomy): Eukaryota > Viridiplantae > Streptophyta > Magnoliopsida > Santalales > Viscaceae > Viscum > Viscum album. Next base: position 293,312,422 of record OY728165.1, read on the forward strand.
TTATTCAGTATGAATTAACCCAAATGAGTATAATGACTTGTTGATCAATCACAGAATAAATTGATACTATAATTGATGTTGAAAACATGGGGAACAACTGAATGCATATATTGACATAGATAACATTCTTGTTTGTGAATAAAATGATATGTTTACATGTGCTAAGGTTAATAATTGTCATATTAAGTATATGATTACAATTGTAAATGATTATCAGTATTATATTGAAGAAATGACAATTGAAAATTGACTATGAACTTCATGACTATCCGAATATGTTTCTAAAGTCTAAGAGATGATAAATAGTAGAATTATATGTTTTTTTATCTTAATATATAATATTTTTATCCATACTAATGTTATTAAATATTAAATTAATAAATCGATAGAGTAACAAAATTAATACTTAACTACCTTCTCTCATGAATGATATGCTACAAGAAGATACTATGCATTGTTGAAAAACATATTATGCTAAATAAGTGTTATATTCAATTGGTATTAACATTGAAAGAATTTAATCAAAAAAAATGACTGTATATTTTTTTTGTGGATCATTATGAACTAAAAAATGAACAATTTATGGTGTGTCTTTATATAATAATGATAAATAATGTTCTCTAAATACATTAAGGAAATTAACATTCATTCGATGGTTTAAGAACCAATATGTAAGTGAGAAGTGTTTAAGGAAATTTATGAGGAACATAGACCCTTTAATTTAATATAGAAAACTATGTCACCAAGAATACTCCCTTTAGTCAAATAAAATCTATTATGAGTACCCAAAATTTGGAAATTTGCTGAGAAACCTCTATCTTTGACTATCTATAGGTTAAATGAGTAATTATTGTGTAACATTTAGGACTCAAAGTACATAGTTATTTATGTTGGTAAATTGTAAATTTATATAGTGGTAATATGTGAAGAAAAAATAGATTATTTTTTCTCTACATATATTTGAAACAAAATAATTTCTTATTTATAATGATCTTTATCCACCTCTAATAAATGATGATCTAAAAATAACATGGGATTCATGTGTCACTTTGTATACTGGATATCAAAATTGACATTTCACATTGAGATCCATACTATATGTGTTAAAAAATAATATTACTTATCATGCAATATTTTCAAGATATAACATTTATGTAATTATATAGGTTCCTATTTATATAGATGTTACACAATACATTTTTTTAAAACATATCATGGGATCTATATTTATGGAATATTCTAAATTTTTTAAATGATTATAAGAATATTAAAAGTTTTTGATATTAATCGATGGAATATTTTATAAATTTAAAACAAAATCTACAATAATTAGAGATAAACTAAAGAGAAATAAGATTATATGATCATCATTTTTCATAACCCATTTTAAAAAAATTATGTAAACTCATATGGAATAGCGATCTGTTTCTTTTAGTTATTGTACATTATTTTTTGTACAAAAAATATTTATTTAAACTCAACCATATAGAAAAATTTCATATGATAATTTCTTGGAAACATTTCTGAATGCATCTATAAAAATAAAGGCTGTCATTTTGACAAGGTTGAAAATAATTCAAATTGTGATACATGATGTTTTGGGGCCCGTGAATAATGAAATTCCAGATGTTTTTTCACTATTGGCTTACAAAATATCCAAGAAATATTTATACATTTTTATCAACATGTCTAATGATTTAATGGTTATATTAGGGTATTCATAAATTCCAATAATATAATGGAAATGAACGATATGATGTAAAATCGACTAAAATTACATGAATGTATTATATTGATATAATATTTAATTCATGTATATTTACATTTCATTCTCTCAAATAAATTTTTACACACAAAAACCCAAGATTGTTTCCATTTCAATTTCATTTAGAGTTATGTTATTCCCTCGAAAATGTTTCTATAAATTGTAAAGGAAATTAATGTCATATTGATTTAATTAGTGATGTCTCCCCCACAATTACTCATCGATATGATGGTTCAAATTATGTTACACTTTTTTATAGAAATATGGATATGTGGCCCTATATAACATATATTTATGTGAACCATTAAATGGTATATTCACATTTTTTAATGGTATGTCATAAACAAAAATGAGATGAATGGTTTTCATATAGATTGATATATTATTAATGATGGTCATGAATTATATATTGAATACCTATCCGATGTAGATATCATTGGTCTCCAAATATATCATGAATGTATGTGCCTTGTGGGTGATAATATAAAACGAAGAGAGGATTTCATAAATTCCATTTTAAGTATATTACAAGTTAAAATTTATGTTTTATATTCTATTTTAGTTTTTTACACATATATTTAACAAACAAAATTATTTGTAAAAATGAAATACCATTATAACTGAAAGATGGATATAAAATACACATAATAAAAAATTTATTAGATTATGTCAAGACTATATTTTTAAGAGATTTCATGAAATAAAACTCTAATTTCATATTGAAATTGGCAGTGATACATGGGACCATGTTTTTATAAATTTTCATGCATTTTTTATGTAATTAGTAGTTATAAATTCTATAAAAACAAATACTATAAACATAATAAAATTTAATATAGTGTTTTTACTTTTATGGTGGAAGTGATTCAGGAATATAGTGACAATGACTGAAGTCCCACTTTATATGGGTATGTTAGACTCTAGAATCAAAGAACAAATATTGGAATCATATTATAAGACAATAAAAGTTGTAAATTTTCTATGAATATGGGTTCCAAACATTATTGAAATAAAAAAGATATAATTAGGATATATTAATGTTAATTTTAGTATGGAATTTTATAATTACAAGGTGTTCATAATAATATCATAGTTAGTATATGCATTTTAGGTCACGGATACTAAAAATAAAAGTTTGTCAGTTATTCCATTGTCAACTAAACCCACTGCATGGTCAAATGATAAATATATTGGGGTTGATCCTTTCACCAGGATGTCACAATCATTTCATTGTGTTTAAAATATTAAAGACATCGAATATGTTTAATGGGACCAGAATAAGGGAATTTGGATGTTGGATTGTAGGGAAATATCCAATAAACCCTTATAGAAAATAATAGTTGAATAATATACTTAATATTTATATAATACAAAGTCTCATAAAATTATTCTTTTAGTATTATATTTATATAATCTATTATAACTTATCAAGAACTTTAGTAGATAATGGATTCTATACATGTTGATTCTTTTAATATAGAAAACCAATAGTTCTTCCACTTATTTATTATAATAATCTCGAGTAAAATCATATGTTATATTTTGAAACAAGGATATTATAGAAGGTTAATAACTATGGATTGATAGTAATAAAAAAAGAGTTTATTGATATTTATATCATATTATTTTATCATTGTAAAATTAAATATTTACACCCCCAATAAACAATTTGAATGTAACAAAAACCCTACCCAACTTTGGTAACATTTAAATCGTAATCCCCATGAATGAATAAAATAAAATTAAACCTTACATATATAAAAAACAAATATAATCCTCATATAAAATTTTGAAGGTATATATATGGACGTGATTAAATTATATTGGATGATGAGATAATATATGTCTTAAATATGATACTTGGGGACGATAAACCCTTACATCATGTTCTACATTCATTGAAAGTAAACTATGTTATGGTATGATAAAATTATAATAATTATAATTATATATTAGAATCATGTACACAATATAATTTCATATATGATCTGTTTATAATATCTAAACACCAACTTTTATATAAATATTAGTTAATTTTTTTTCTTTTTGTTAACTATTTCTCTTGTCATGATTATTTCGGTTGCGTAATTGTTATCATTTTACATTGATCATGGTTTCATCATCTATATAATTTTCATAATGATATAAATATTAATATATTCCTCATATATATATATACATTGATTAATATATATAATTTAAAAATATTTGAATGCCCTATATAATAAATAGATTAATTATGTTATACGTTTAGGTGAAAACTATTTTCAAATTTTTATAGAAAGAGTAAAAGAAAGGTAAAAAAATTTACCTTCCTATAAAAACTATTAAATAATATAAATCATTTATATAAATTTAATCTATCTATATTACCATCCAAGTAAAAAACTAAATAACAAATCATGTCACTTCATGGAGGTGGTAGTCAACAGTTATGCACAAGTGACACTACTATTTTCCAATGGATATTAAGGTATGAAGGATGATTTGATATTATAATTGAGTGTTTTTAATATTTTAATAAGTATCATATAAAATTATTAAACCCAATAGAATAACCAGCTATAAAATATGGTTGTTGAAAATAAATTGTATCATTATGTCAAGATAGTAATCCAAACATATATAGGATAAAAATATTCCAAATAGTTCTGATTGGAATGTAGGAAGATAATGGTGATTTCATAATAATAGTTATAGTAATAAAATATCAGTATATTTTGGATAAATAAGGTATTATTATCACCCCAACCTTGGAATTTCATGCACATTATTATTTTCATGGAATTGTTTCTTTTGGAAGCGGTTTGTGTTGAGTTCTCTTTTTGAATTTTTGAGCTCTAGAGTTCTCATGTATATTTTTGGAACATGCACAGGTTGTCTACATGGTTTAGGTGTTCATAATGTGGAATTTTAAGGAAATAGTTATTTCATTTTTTTTTCTTTCATGGTTTAACTTGCACTGTTTGATCATGTATTTAGACAAGATATGAATGTTCACAGAGAAACTGTTCGACTAAAGGGTTTGTGCCTGGAGTTCCAAAACACAACTTACACAATGCTAGGGAAAAATGTAGAGAGTATGAAAGGGTTTATTTAGTTCGAATAGTGGAATTCGTAACAATTGGAACACCATTACTCAATCTATGTAGCTAAACATTGTGGGGTACCCATATCCTCCAGTAGGGTTTGAATGATTGGTGTAAATTTTAGAAAATGGAGTCCCTAAACCTTGAAACATTACTAAGTTAGTAATCATGTGAAATTTTAATATTTCCACCCTCATGTTTTATATATATTTCCTAATTTTCTCCCTTTCTCAAACTTGGTGCACCAGTGGGAACTAGAAGACTCTTATATATTTCTCTCCATCCTCTATTGAAGATCCTATAGGGTTCCAATGGTGAGTTCTTCTTAGTTTTTTGTCATTTTACTACTAATATCTCTTTACAATAATGGTTTCTTAGGGTTTTCATGGTTTGTTCTACCTTTGAAGAATATATGTATTTTGGTTGGATAATGTGGATTGATTTCTTGGATATTAGGGTGGGCCGATTTTCTCTCGAATGTGGTTCTACTTTTTACCAATGTTTTGTGGTGTTTAAATGTCTTTGAGGAAGGTTTTTCAATTCATTTCATCATCATAACTTATTTTTAGTTAATAAAATTAAAGAAATAGAACCCAAAACACAAGAAACTCAAGGAGATAAATTGATAGTGCCAAGGAATCTCCAAGAATGATCAATCTAAAATCGTGACGAAGAAAAAATAGATTATCATAAATAATCATGGATTCTTCTTGGTTTCCATAATGGGCCAGAGAGTTAGCCATATTGTTAATAACCCTCAAACTGTGATGAATGAGTTTCCATCCCTTGCACTCCATTGAGAATATGTTAATAAAGTAGACCAGATACCAAGGCACCAAATGATGCCCATGTATTGTTCTTACCAAAACTTCCAAAACCGACTCGATCTCATCCATCAAGAACCCACTCAACCTACAAACCACCATCCCCGACAAGAAAGACTATGTCTCTATTCCCAAGGATCATCCTAGACAGTAGTAGGTGCTGAAACCCAATAGCATAGATCCCCTATAATCTCAAAGGACCCCACCTTCCCTTAGAACCACGTTCATGAATGATCCGTCCATGTTGAGTTCTCAACCACTGAGTGTAGATCCCATCTAGCCCAAATTCTTTGCAGGATTTTCAACTTGCGGGATTTACTAAGAATGTTTCACACCATCTAGGGCCATTGGCACCCCTTCAACAATTAGACCAACTTGGTAATAAGAGACGTCACCTGCATTTGTAGAAAGAGGAGTGGAAGACCGAAGCCAAGTCAATCTTGGTTGCGCACCTCCTAGATTGTCCAGTAGATGGAAACCAGTATTATCTCTTATACAATCCGTTCCATAACAATAGACTCGAAACTACCAAACCATGAAGAAAGAAAACAGTGAAATGGGAAATTTTCGGCGTCCATGCAAGGGTGAGGCTTGAAGAGCAACCAGAGAAACGCCGCCCAACCACTCTAAAATAAGAGGGGGAGATTTGACTCTATTTGAGGATTCACATGACAAAAACAAAAAGAGGATAATGGAATACATTTCCAGTGCACATTTTCATCATTTGAAGGGCTTTTTTCGAATGAGCCACACCAAAACAATGATTTTCATAAGAAACTTGTTGCACCAGAAATTGGATGAACTTTCATCAGAAACAATATCTTCATGAATATATATCATGTAATCCTGTGCTAAAAAATTCCCCATGCTTGAACCAGTAACAAATCATATATCCAGGTCATTACTCATAACATGTTTCTGGAAAACATGAAACTAATTTTATAAAAATGTTGCAAGAATGAGGTTTAAATACACCACAAGCTCTCGAAATGATATATCCCGAAATAGAAAAATTATGGTAGACTATCCTCCCACCAACCCAGTTTGTAGTCCAGATGTTCACTTCTCCATTATCAATAACCCATAGATTCACATCTATTAGGACCTCCAGGTGTTGAAATATGATGTGCAAAAGAATTTATGGATAACAACCATGAAATGAAAGAATCTCTCTGACGTCTCCATAATGATCCATGAATAACTCCTCCTTCAAGGTATCTCTAATAGGAATGTAGCACGCAAACCTGTGCTGCAATCCCGATATGGTATAATGGATGTCCCAAAGTCCAACCCCCACACCCTCAGACACTGGTTTGGCTAATTGTGGCCAAGAGGCCCATTGCGTACTAATTGTGAGGTTGTAATCCCAAATAATGTTCATTAGAAGATGTTCCATCATTATAATCACCCCTTATGGTGGTTCTAGAATCAGAATTACGTGCATTGAAATATAGGATAGAACACAGTTAATGAATGTGACTCATCCTCTGAAATAAAAAACTTTTTTTTTCAAGTTAAGAATCCGACCCATACTGAAATTGTATGTATCCTAAATTTATAACTTCTTTATACAGAAAAATGTAATTGGAACACCAAGAATCATAATCGACAGTTCGTTCCATTGAGAACCAAGAATGATCGGAATATCCATGTATCTACTTCTGGAGAACTTATTGGAGATAAAGGCATGGATTTTCGATGTGTTAACAGTCAATCAACTCAAATAACCGTAGACATTCATTATCCCCAGGATTTTGGATAGGGACCTCATCCTTCTATTTTTGAAGAGAAAAATATTATCTAAAAACATCATGGGAGAGACTCCATTCATTCAACATATCGAAAGGTAGAGAGAAAGTTGGCCTTCCTCAAACGATTTAATAAAATTCCTAGATAGAACATCCTGAGATAAAATAAAAAGGCTGGGGGGGATAAAGGATATCCTTGTTGAAATACCTAGATTGAGTGAAAAAAACCAATTATTTTCCTCAAATAATACACCAAAATCAAAGGGGATGTGTATCATCTGAAGCATAGGTTGCAAAATTAATCTCGGAACCAAAATTTCTTCATCACATGAAGGATGAAACTCCAATCCATTTTAGGATAAGAATTTTCCATATAAAAATTAATTATATCATTGGAATCTAGATATTGTATTGTAAATTTGACACCATTTTATAAGATATACCAAGAACCCCTTGAATACTACTTCTCTTCAAAAACTCATCCTCTTCCCTAGAAACCAGCCTTGGGATGAACCCATTCATCCTCTTAGCCAGAATAGAATCTCAAAAATTGTAGAGAACATTTCAAATATATATGTGATTGGAGTTATTGATATTAATTGGGTCTGTTTTCTTTTTAATGTGAACCACTCTTGATGTGAAAGAGACCATATTTAATGCCCCGCCTTAAAAGAAGTCATGCACTGCTTGCACAACCTGCAATCCAACAACCTCCCATGTTGCATCATACAATGACACCAAAAAGCCATAAGTCCTTTGTTCTCTATCATGAGGCATCCCTAAAACTGTCTCCCTGACCTCCCCCACTGAAGGCACCTCTTTTAGGTAGCTATTATCATACACCCTCAACATATGATGCATGTATCGCCAAAATACACCGCTTTAGACCATGTTGCAAGAATTTTCAATGTTAGATATTGACTCCCTACCCACGACATATTTAATGTGATCCAACACAATATTTCTAGCTACATCCACATACAAGGTGAATACCCAATTTACAAGGCATAGTATAACCTTCTTACTCCTCCCCTATTTCATACATGAATGAAAAAAATCCATAATATAATTTTTATATGTGTTTTTCATTCGGGAGATGTGTTAGAATATTTTTTACTGTTTTCATGATAAAAAATTGGAATGAAATTTTTTTCAATGGGTTTCTATAATTATTCATATTTCTAAATTAATGCTAGTTATTTGATAAAATTCCAATTCGACTGTTTAAATGAATTTGGTAATTTTTAGTTTGTGATTGGATTTTTTTTATGTTTTACTAGTTTTATCCCTTGGCACAAATGTGTGGCTTTTTGTTGTTGATTTAATATAACGTAGTGTTTATTTGAAAATGTTCCTTGGGTACATTCTTGGATACATGAAGGATTACTTTGGACATGGGAACATCCACATGTATACATGGTGAACATTTTAATAGGAACACAAATAAAAATGGTCTTAGATGATTTTTTTAAAATAAATCCCATATATCAAAACACTTATCATTCCTTACTTTCTTCTCCAACTAATCTCTTCTAAAATGGTTTATAAAAACCTTGTTTTTTATAAATGAAACATGGTTTTAAATGATAAAATTATAGTTTAAATAATTTCGTTTGTGATTATGGCACATTTGATACTTTATAAGATGGTTGGTTTGCATATGGGTAATGTCTAATCTTGCATCTTTTTCAGTGTTGTATATTTTCATCTCCGTTTTTGAAACGGTGTTGAAAATTAAAATTGATTTAGAAATGTTTGGTCCTATAGGAACTGTGATGACTTTTGGGAATTAATTTTGAAACTTATGTGATATGAAATCTCATTTGGAATATAAGCATGTGTTGAAAAGATAACTGAATGATACTTTTATTTGAAGGCCCGGTTTCTTATTTGTGATGTTTGGGAATGTGGTTTTCAAAGATGATTTATGTGACAACCCTGTTGGAACTCTTTCATGTCTTCATGTGATAGGGATGTATCTATGGTGGATCCTTTTATGAGTGGTTTCATTCATTGATGGTGTAAGGTTTTGGGTAAAGAATTTATGGTGAATATGGGATATTAGTCGATCTATAGGTATGAGGAAAATTCTCATTCACCACATGATATTATCAATGGATTCATGGGGATCATCTAGGGAGTCAACTGATAGTTTCTTTTTGACACCATTTCTTTGGATTGGAAGCACAATGATGTATTAGAGGCCGTGTGGGAAGTTCCTCTAGAAAGGGTAATATATAGAAACTATGTTTTAGATTGAATATCAAGATAAACCATACACCAAAAGGTGAGTCTAAACTGAGTAGGTTCAAGGACTACTTCTATAGATGTTATGAAAATGACCATTGTTGATAATATGTTTGTTATTTTTTACATCTACAGTATGTTGTATATTTTCCATGCTAGTTTACACATGTTTATTTTGTTTACATTATCGTTAAGATAACCCATAAATTTTATTATCTGATTGGTCTTACAATTAGGTTTTAGTTATAAATTTAAATTTATTGAAATTGAAACCTATTTTAAAAAAGAAATATGTTTCTTTTTTAGGGAAAATAGATTATTTTTGAAGAATGTGTTTGGATTTTAAAATGGTCAAAACCTATATTTCATATGTAAATATAACTATTTTTTATGAACTAAGAAGGGAAAGGAAATATATGGATTCTATGGTGATTAACTACCGAGGTATTATATTCTCATGACCTATATATTCTACTCCGGATCGGTGGACTGGATCTATTTTTCAAGATTAATATTCTGGTATAGATTTTTTTTTGGGGAATGTTTTTTTTTGGTTGGTGGTGACCAAGAGGTCATATGGAGATCTAGTCAGGATTTATTTTGGATTTGATTATTTTTGTTCATTTTTTCAAAATATGTTGAATCTATTTCACTTATATATATTTATTGATATCTAATTTTTATTAGTTTTTCATTGTTCTTTTTTAGTTAACGTTATCCTAGTTTTTTTTTGGCTAAAGCATTCCCCTTAGTGATATTTTGATGCCTGATGTTAGTTAACCACATGGGAGGATAGAGAATGCCTCTCAACCCTTATTTTTGATTAGGTTGATTTTTTGGTTGGATAACATCACCGGTCTGGTTCATGAAAAACGATATCAGTGAATCCCTTTTTTATTTGTTACATTATGTAAAATTGATATTATAATATTTTAGATTTGAGATGTTTGTATGGTTAGGATGTAATTAAAACATTCTCATTCTGATATATGAGTTTACGTGGGTGTTCTAGGGTATGAGACTTCTTAAATTGTTTTTGATGATTGGATGGGGAATGAAAAAATATGTGATCTGGTGTGGTGTAGTTGTGTTACATTGAGAAGTAACCCATATGAGGAATTAACTCATAGCTCAAAATATTCTTAGTAATTGGTTTTATTCTTTGGTAATGATTCACTAACCATGTCACTGGGTAATACACATATACTTGTTCTTATCTATTGTGTTTACTATGATATTTGTTTTTTGTTTTATTTTGTGTGAGTAGATTTTAAAAATTAAAGTGGTCTTGGGAAATGATTTTATTAATAGAAAATTTATTTTTGGATAGGTTTTTGTTAAATTTGGTATATTTTTTTGGAACAAAAATTGAATAATGGGTTTCTGTGTGTGTGAGAGGTGGATTTCTAAATGTGCATATTATCCATGGATGAAAGTGTTTTTCATAATTTAACCAATACATTTATTTTTGAAAAGAGAATACTATTATTTTTGTATTGTTTTTCTTGTGAGGATATTTCATTGTATAGAGGTTATATTTTTTGAGATTGATTAGATTCAAATTCAAGTTTCATGTTCCTTGTGTTGATCAGAATATTTTACATTGAATGGTTCCCAATTTTCTAGTGGGTGTCTTCTAGTTTATATTTCATTTTTGTTACTATGTATCAATGGTTTTGATCAAGGTACAATAGAAATCTCATAATTTCATTCGGATGTTTAGAGTTCATTGAAATCATTAGAAACTCCTGATGATGTGATAGTGTGTGCTGTTATAAGATAATTTCATATTCCGAGTCTTGAATAGTTGAAGGAAATTTTTCAATCATCATACCTTGTTGGGATGACATTATAATAATTTAAGACCACTTTCATGTAATGGTTCATACTTAAGGAGGTGATGATGCATAATTTGGTGGAGTTTTTGGGTTTTCAAGAAGATCGTCGACAATAATGCTTGTATTAAGAATTTAAAGGAGTTGGTTTATTTCTCTTTGGAGACCACATAATAGGATCTATGGATGTATTTAATTTGTTTACGGATCTTCATCAAGAGATCAAAGATCATTTTATCTCATGTTGGAATGATTATTAAGAGAAATTTGGGGATGAGTAATTCTTAGCTAAGTTGGTTCTAAGAGGGAAGGTTGTTTGAAACTTTATTCCTCTTACTATCAGTGAAGGATTCCTATCTAGCGAGAGGTGTGTTCTAGAGGACCCTATTTCTAATCTTCCTCTTTCATACATCTTATATTTCTCACTCATTGGACCATACTGTTTTATTTTTCTTATTGTGGTCAGTATGGGCATTCGAATCCCTATTGTCACAATACTCTGAAGACTTTTCATCGTTGTTATTGTTTGTGTGACCAGGGAAAGTTTTGTGAAAATAGTTTCCCATGGAATAATCCTCAATTAGATAGTTTCACAACCTATCTTTGTGGAGGTAGATTCTTTAAAACATATGGTATCCATCCATTATCCCATGAGTAATGATCTTCACACAATTAAGAATCATGTTTGTGGTAGAGTTATTGGACCAATGTTTGTCTTCTATGATAGAGTGTAGATGATTGAAGTCTCTCAATTTTATTTTTATACTATTTTGAGTTTAATCCTCTAATATAATTTTTTTGTATAAGACCATTTTAAATTCTATTTTTTGTGCTTCATTTTTGGAATCTTGTATGTTATCCTTTTGTGGATCAGTTCTACCATATATTTGTGTTAATTTTGGAGATCTGCATATCATCAGGAAATGATGAATTGTTGCATTGAATTATGCTATGATTTAATATCTTTACTGATTTTCTCCTCCATGTGTGAATTTTTTAGTTTTAGTATGGATATACTCCTTTTTTTGGATGTGTAGGTTAGTTTTTGCAGAGATGTTCAAGTTATTTCTTATTGGGAGATTCAATGTTGTCAGTGCTGGTAATATTCATATTGTGGGGAGAACCCTCACCCTTTTTCCTGAACTTTTCATTGTGGATTCTTTTAGATATTTTTAGTGTGACTTATGGACAAAAATATCACATCATGGATCAAAGTTTCCATCGGCCATGTTTGGTTCTATGTGTAGATTTGGACCTTCATTCGGTTGTGTGATGTTTTAGAGGTAGAATGTTTTTGAGGTGGGGGGAATTATCACACCCCAACATGGTATTTATTTTACATTATTCTTTTACTGGATCCATTTTTTGTTAGGTATACGATTGGTTTGGGTTAACAATTATAATTTTTTATCTTTAGAGTTTTTGGAAGGTTTTTTATCATTTGAATGGTTTGGGTGAAATGTTTGGGCCATAACCGATATACCTATTTAGGTTAATGTAAATTCTAGTTTAGTTTGATATTTTATTATTTTTCTTGCATGTTTTAATAGTTTAATGGACCAAACCATGTGATGATAAGGAGTGCCCTTGTAACATTAGTGTTGGTTCATTGTGAATGTCACTAGACTTAGAAAAATTTATGGGAAATCAATTAAAAAAGTTCTGAGGGGTTATCTAATTTGAATAGAAAAATTTATTGTTTTTGGTTTATGGTTTCTAAAATTATGTGAACAACTATGTGGGGGTGAGCCTCTTATCTAGTATGGTGCGTATGGTTGGATTATGGTTTGGAAAACAATGGGACCAAACTATATTTCATTCCTATATCGTTAAAAGTGTGAATTTCCAATATTTCCCTCTAGTGTTTTATCCCTATTTATGGGTTGTTCTCTCTATCAAAATGTAGACACAACATGGGGAACCATAAAACCCACATATCCTCCTATCTTTTATATATTTATGCTCATATTTGTTTCCTAAGGATGGTTTCACTTAGTTTATGGTCATTTTCCTACTCTTATATCTTTTATCTCATAGTTTCCAAGTGTTTACTTTGTGGGTTCCCTCTTGGTTTAACCCTAGGAAGATGTTTGGATTATATAGTTTGATTTCATGGATTTTATGGTGTTTATATTGTATCTTGAGAACAATTAAATATCTTACCAATGGTTTTTTTGTGTTTACATTTTTTTCAAGTAGGTGTTTCAATATAATTACATTTCAGAACATTACATTTGATTCATTATATATCTTAAATTGTTTCAAGATGTGTTTCACATGATTATGATGTTTGTGAATAATTGTTTTTTTTTTCATGAAGGAAAACTGGTGAAAATGGGTTTCATTAATAATTAATATATATAAATTCATGAAAGGTTCTTGGTAAAATCCAAATTGGACTTTTTAAATTATTTTTTCATTTAGAGAGTGTGTTTTGTTTTAGTAATGCTTTGGTGGATTTATGGACTAGTTATTAGGTGTGGCTTTTTGTGGTCGATGGTAATGAATTTATGGTGAATTGAATATTTTTCTTGGGTATATTCAAGGATACATTAATGATTTCATTTGATGTGAGAACATCTACATGTTCATGGGTTGAACATATGTGTGGTATCATAAATGAAAATGTTCATAGATAAACTTGTTCAACTTGATACCAATATTTCAAAACACTTCCTTTACTCCATAACTATTCCCTTGTCAAATGGTTTCATAATACAATTTTTGTTTTTCTAAATGTCCCTTTCTTTCAAATGACACAAATATACCTTAAACATAGTTCTTATGATTATGTATTTTTTGGTACATTATAATATTTTAGGATTTTAAATGTTATGAAGGAACATCATGAATAATTTATATTGTTTTATGATTTCATTTTGTTTTTGTAAATAGAGTTGGAAATAGAATTAGATTTGGAAATGTTAGTATCGGTTCGAATGTTGAAGTTTTTGGGGTATTTTTATGAATATCATGTGATGTGAAATAACTTTTGGAATCATCGTATCATTTGGAAAAATGATTGAAATATTATGTAATTTGAAGGCGCAGTTTGTATTTTGTGATGTTTGGGAAAGTGTTTTCAAATCATGAATGATTTGGAAGAATAGCTAGCAAATTGTATTTGTTAGTGTGATATCAAAACCTCTATCATGGATCCTTCAGGTATAGGACCTTTTCATGGGTGCTGTCAGCGTTATTAATATAAATCAATGGTTTTTATGGTTTTTTGGTTGAGCCACACATGTGAGAACCTTATTACTCATCGGGTGCTTTTATCATGGTATTTCTAGGTGTCTTCCTGGAGAGTCGATTGACAATTACATGTCGACCCATATTTGAATGGTTGGTACCCTTGAATGATTTAGAGTCCAGGTGGGAGGAACCATGGTGGGCTAGTTTAGAGCAAGCTGGTAAATGATTGACTATTGAGATGTACGATACACCAATAGGTGAGTCTGAAAAAAGTAAATCCATGTATTTCTTCTAGATATGTTTATGAATTTCCTTTGATTAACTATCTGAATGTTCTATATTTCTACTTTTTTACATTGAATACGAGACCTGTAAGATTATACCTTCTTAATATGTTTCATTTATTTTTATAATGACCTAAAATTTTTATAATCCAATTGATTCTTTTATTAGGTATTTGTTATGAGTGGGAATGTTTTGAAATGGAAACTAATTTCTAAAAGGAAACAATTGTGTAAATTATATAAATGGGTTTGTCTGGAAATATATGATTACATTTTCAAATGGTAAAAATAAATTTTATTTGAACTTCAAAGTAGTGTTTATAGATGAACTCATGAATGGAAATGTATTTATTCTATTGTGATTAAAAATTCATCTATTTTTCTCACACTCTAGTTATTCCACTGTATATAGGTAGACCCAAGCTATTTTCTAGGTTTAGTATTCTAGTTGGGCATCCATTGGAGAAGGTTTTCCATGTGGTTGGGGTGACCAAGAGGTCACGTGGAGTTATTTTCGGGGTTTGGTTTAGATTTGGTTTTTATGTAGTTTTTGTTTTTTATATATTCTTTTGTATGTAATTCAGTATTTTATATTTATTGATATTCAATTGTTATTATTTATGTTGCGTTCATTTTTTGGATCATTTGATTGTGAGTTTCTTGCGATAAATCATTCCCTTCAGTGATATTTTGTGGCCGAATCAAGTTTCTACCCTAGGAGGATCAGGAATGCATCTTGACCATTGTCTCAAATTGGATCGGATTTTTGGTTGGATTGAATTCCTAGTCGGTTTCATTAAAAATCTCTATCAATGTATCCCCAGATTATTTTGGGAGATAGGTATATTTGAAACTATGACCCTTAGGAAATGAGAGGTAAGTATGAGAAGGACATGATGAACCTATTATCTTTCTCATAATTTTATTTCATGGGGTGGTATGGGGATTTAGACTTCTGTTTTGGTTTTCAGATGTGTTGATGTGTACTGACAACAAATGTGAACCGGTGTGGTGAAGTGGTCTCACATGAATTCGTGAACCTAGTGAAGCCTGACCACATGGCTTTAGATATTCCTTGTAATTGGTGAAATCCTCAGGAGTGGTCCGCTAACCATGTCACTAGGTAATACGTGGATTGTAGTACCCTATCCTAGTTTTGTAGTTTGATTTATAATAGGTTTTGATTTCAAATGGTGTTAGTGGATATTAAAAATGAATAAGATTTTCTTAAAAGAATTATTAAAATGAAAAATGATTTTGTGTCTTGGTTTTGATCAAATTGGGGGTTTGTTTTGGGAACTAAAATGGGAAATGGGTTTTTGTTTTTTGAATAGTATATATCATCATGTAAGAGAGAAAGTGAGTGAAGGTGGTTTTATAAATTAGAATAAAGAGTATATTTTAAAAAGAAGATCATGGTTTTATTTGTTATGTTTATACTGTGAGCATGTTTCATGGGATTTATGTGTTTATTTGGATGAGTTTTGATTTCATGTTGATTGTTGTTTTCTATTCCTTATGTTATTCTTAATAGTCCACCTAGATTGTTCCCTAAGGTTTATAGTTTTTCTATTCTAGTTTCATAAATATATTAGTTGTTTCCTGTCTTCTGTAGTGATTTAGTTCTCTTCCAGGCTGCAAAATGGATTGAGGAAATTGAGAGTGTCTCTTAATTTTTGTGAATATTCAAAGCTGTAAGAGTGTGTGCTATTATGATATAGTTCTAAATTAGGGTTCTAGATTAGTGAATAGTTATTTTTTCCATAATCAAATCAAATTTGCATGACATGGTTATTTTTTATGACCAATTTCATCTAATGGTTCATAAATGAGGAGCTGGCAATTAGGAATGTGGTGGAGTTATTGGTTGTTGAAATGGTCGAAGAAAAATGATGATATTTTTTATCATTTCAAGGAGTTTTTATCATCCTTCTTTCAAGTAAAATCACAAGATATACTAAAAGATCCACTTTTCATTTGGTATCTTCATTGACAAATCATGGAGAGTGTTCACAAATCCTGGAATTTTTAGTTTGAGAAATTAATGGATGAGGAATTCATAGGTCGGTTGGTTCCAAATGTTCATGTTTTTGGATACCCAATGTCTCTTTATTATTGTGATGGTTCCCCGTCTGGTGAGAGGTGTTTGACAGATGAGCCTATTTCTAAGAATCCCGTTTCATTGATCCCAAATTCCATCTCATCAAACCATTAACATTTATTTTTCTTTTGTGGTCTGTTTGGGAAGTCGATGAAATCCAATGACAATAATCCAAATAATTATGGTCATTATTGTTATTTTGGTATCTTTTTGATTTTTTGAAAGAATTATTTCCTTTCAAAAGAATCCCTAATTAGTGGATGTCATATCTTGACTATAGGGTAGTAGATTTTTTAGGACATCTAGGCTGAAGCTAATTTATCAAAATTGATTTTATTCATGAATTCATGAATAATTGGTGTGATGAAGTAGTTAGTCATGTTTTTTTCTTGTGTTGTGGTGATGATGGTGGAAATTTACTTATTATTGTTTTCTTTAGTTGTATGTTACTTATTCTATATAAATGATTTTTGGGTTTTCCTTTTTGATATTGTCATGTTTTTTCTTTTTTGTTTTGGATTTCCTGTATATTATACTTTTTCTATCAGTTGTAGCATCTCATTATGTTCGATATTGAAATCATTATGCCATGATGGAATGATGAATTGTTACCTCTTTTTCTATTTGTTTTCATGACCAATCTTATGTTTTCTCTTTTGTGGGTGGTTTTTATTTGGGATCAAGAGTTCATAATTCTGGTGGAAGAGTTTGATATATTTAGTGGGGAATTTGGGGTTATTTCATACTAGTAATTTAATTTGTGACCATACTAGTCAGATTCTCATGGTTGGGGTAACAAATCCCCGTTTTCACATATCATTTAATTTTTGTGTCTCACTAAGTTGTTAACGGGATAATATTTGAGTAAAAGAGAACATTATGGTTCGTGGTTACATTGGGCCTTATATTGTTTTGTGTTTATATTTTGGCTCATGCTTAGCTGGGTGACTCTCTGGGGGTATATAGTGTTTGTGGTGGGGAGAATTGTCACACATTGACATTGTAATTTCTTCAATATTATTATTATCATGGATATATTTTTCTAGGTCAAGGTTCATGTTAAGCCCCATGTTTTAATTTTTGAGCTTTAGTTTTTTCAGGGGGTATTTTGGCATGCACATGGTTCATGTGCCTTGTTTGGGTTTTAACCAATCAACCTGTTATGTAAGAGTGTGTTTCCAATTCAGTTTGTTCTTTCATGGTATGATTAGGGATTGGATCAAACTATGTGAGGAAAATGAGAAACACTGAAACTAGAGGGTTTGTTCCTAGGCCATGACACATAGCGTGCAATCAATTTGGAGAAATAGTTAAGAAATCATTTTATGTGTTATTATTTTTGGAAGGTGGCAATTCTCATAGATGGTGCACGGTTTCCCAACCCGTATTTCCAATCGATTCAGTGTTCCCCTCTTCTATGGTAGGGTGTTAATGATTCAAACACGGTTTGAAAGACCATGTCGCCATACCATGTGACATCACATGGTCATTAAAACATTGAAATTTCATATTTCCCCTCTCATTCTTCACCATATTTCAATAGTTTTCTTCCGTACTCAACCAATGCACACCATGGTGCTCTATGAAACCCTCCCCCTTACTATGATTCCTCCATTAAATCATCTCAATGGTTCCTAAGGTAATTTACTGTTAGTTTTTGGTTATTTTCTTCCCCTAATATCTTTCCTCACTTGGTTTCATGGTGTTTTCTATGTGGTTTCTCTCTTGGACAAACTCTATGATGAGGGATGGTTTATCTAGTTCTATTTCATGGATTCTTGTGTGTGGGGATGTTCATTAGATATTGGTTCTTCCTTTTTCTTGATTTTTCATTGCATTTTCATATCATTTAGGTCGGTGGTTCCATCAAATTCTATTTCAGCACATTTCATTTGATTTTTATGTTTTTTTATATAGAATCTAAGTGTGTTTCATGTGTTTTTGATGTGTTATTATATTTTTTTTATATTTCCATGATGTAAAATTGGTGTGGAATGGTTTTCAAAAGGACTATTTAATTAGGCCTATATGTAAATTCATGCAAGGTACTTAGAAAATTATCATTTGGAATATTTCAATGAATTTTGGTATTTTGGGAGTTTGGTTGGATATGGTTATGTTTTGGTGATTTTATGGTTTTGTGCCTATGAGTTGAATATTATGGTTATTGATAAAGAAAGGGGTGTTACTTTGAAAATATTTCTTAGTTACATTCATGGATACATGACAGATGTCATTCGATATTGGTACATAAACATCTGAACATGGTTACCATATTTATGGGAACACAAATGCAATGGCCATATATACAATTTTCATAATAGGATCCCGGATTTCAAAACACTTATCCCTTCCCCTACCTTTCTTCTCAAACACCACGCTTCCCCAATTGATTTCAACAAACAGTTGATGTTTTAATAAATTTATATTGGGTTCAAATTAACCAAATATGGTTTCCAAAATGGTGTCCAAGATTATGGATCATTTGTTACAAAAGAAGATTATTTTTTAAAAAGTATGAAGGCCCATCAGGTATTTTTGGGACTGTAGTATGTTTTAATCATCGAATTCAAAATTCTACTAAAAATGTAATTGTATTTACAAATATATTACATGATTGGTACATTTAGGTTTTTAGGGGATTTATTTTTACAATAATTTTATGTGAATGTTTTTGGGGTATCATTTGATTTTTTCTAATGATGATTCATATATTTTGTAATTTGATGGCCTGGTTGAAATTTTGTGATTTTTGGAAAAGTGGATTTGAATCATGATTGATGTGACTATCCAATTGGATGTTGTATATGGATTGGTGTGAAATGGAGACATAAATTGTGGATCCTACACAAAGATGGTCATTCCATGGGTGATGTCGATGTTTGGGATATTAGAGAATAGTTGATGCATATTATTGTTATATCCACCTATGTGATGGCATTTCCCTTCCCTGAGTACCATTATCATGATATTTTTTGTTTCATCTAGAGAGATAAGTTATGGACTCTTGTTAACCCTTATTATATTTTTTCATAACCCTTGATGTATTAAAGGTTAGGTAGGATGTGTCATGCATGGGGATAGTATAGATTAACCATGTTAGTGATTAACTATATAGAGGCACTACACACTAACATGTGAGTCCAAACTGATCATGTCCATGTATTTTATCTAGAGTGTTTCAGGAAATTCCAATGATTGAATATCTATATGTATTTTTACTTATATTGTATGTTGGGAATTAGAACTACTAGTTTCTACCAACTTGTTTTTGTCATTTATTTTAATAATAACCCTCTTTTTATTAAATAATTGGTTTTGTTATTGGGTGTTGGATATGAATTTTTATAATTGCAATGGAAAACTATTTTGTAATATAATGTGGTGGGGTTTTTTCATAAAAATGGATTTTTCAAGAATGATTTATTTGGATTATCATATTATATAAACATGTCTTTATATTAAATTCTAACCTTTATTTCTGGAATAATGCAATAAACTTAATGTATTGATTCTATAGGTATTACTTACGGTGTTATTGTATAATAACACAGTACTTGTAAAACTCGGTGTTGGTAGACTTGTATTGTTTTTATAGGTTCAGGATTCTAGTTAAATTTTCATTTGGAGAAATATGGTCTTATGATTGGTGATGTCTTAGTGTTCTTATAGATATATTTTAGGGCATTTTTTTATCCTCGGTTCTTGTTGTAGTTATATAGCAGCTATTTTTTATTGTTATGTTATATATATATATATTTATATCCAATTTTTATTAGTTTTTATGCATTATTTTTGGGTTTATTTGATCCCATTTATTTGGGCTATGTCATACCCATTAGTGATATTTTGATTATTAGTTCTAGTTGCCGATCTGGGAGATTTCAAATGCCTCTCAGACCTTGTCATGGACTAGGATGGGTGTTGTTTTGGATGGAATCTGTAGACTAATTCGTGAAATTTATTTTTTGATAAATAAAATATATTTATAAAATTTAATCATCATGTATAAATACAGTGATCAGTTATGGTGATTACCTCTTCCATAAAATAAATCTTTTAAATATCCTCTAATAAATAATTTGGTTAGGCAATAGGAAATAACCACACATATATAATGTGGAAAAATAATTTTATTTTCTATTTTTGAATGAAATTTTAGAGTTATATGGCTCAAAGTATTGTAAGAAAAATGAAGGCATGGAGTCTATTTTGGTGCGAGGTAGATCACATACATTGAATTTCATAAATGGTTAAAATATAATAATTGAATCATTAAAAAATTCCCAATAATGGCTGTGAATATAAATAAAATGTTTCTAGTGTATAAATAAAAGCATCGAATTAAATATAGACTTGTTTTAGTGTTATTTTAAATTATATCATTTTTATTAATCACATTGTATATTATTTTTGACTAAATCATGGTAACAACTATTTTAATCATAAAGGGATGAAAATTATTCCATTAATAGAAATGTGATTAATAAATGGAAAAAGGCTGTTTTTTTAAGAAAAAATGATTTCACATGGATGGTGATAATTTTTTAATGAAATTTATCTCATTTAATTAAATTTTATTTAATATAAAATATCATTAATCTAAATATTGGATCTATTAGTCCAATATGACATCAAAGACACCGAAACTAAAATTAATTACAATGTAATCCTTTAATACATTACTAATAAGTTTTATTTATCTAAATAATTCATGAAATTAATTAAATCATTAAAATTATATAACTTTTAATGTCATTAAAAATTGTTATTTTAATTTTTTATTTAATGAATAAATATTTTAAGATAATAATATAATCAGTAAAAATTATAAATAAATTAAAATCATGAATATAATTTCATTATTCATAAAATTTCCACAAATATTAATTGGAAACCTGTTTTTTCCAATTTGAATATAATAAAGATACTTAAAACTAAGAGAGTGAGATTTCCTGACATTCCTTGAAATAAATATTATATAGGTCACATTCATGGTAATATTTTTTCTAGATAAAGAAATAATATTTAATGTCTATGGTGATCATGGTATAATTAAAATCATCCAGTGTGAATTTGTACAAAAATAAGAAACACAAAATTTAATTTTAACCCAGACTAACAAGATCTACCTTTTCACAATTGTAATAATTTTTACAGTGATTGTTATTCATAATGCTTAATTATAAAAGGGGTCTATTTAACCTATTATAAAATCATGATTAAAAATTTGGAATCAATTTTATAAAATTCTGTAACTATAGGTGTTAGAAATTTATTTAAAATAAATTATCTAAAAAATGATGAATTATACTTTTAGATAAGTATAATTATTGAGCATAAAACTAGAATTATCTTTATCCCATGAATATTAAAAATGTTTGATGAATTTTATAAATTCTTATCGAATATATAATATATAAATTTCAATAAATTCATTCATCAATTTTGAATAATATAATTTATTAAAATATAATTTGAGCAACAATTATATTTTAGAAGAACAATATTTTACATTAAAATGACTTAATATTTTTATAATAAATATTTACATAGAGAATTTATTTTACAAAAGTAAAAATCCATATTATTTTAATAATTTATTTAATAATATTCATACCCCCCAAATAAATATATATTTTCAAATATTATACTATATTGCGGTACATTTAGACATGTGGTTTCATATATCAATGTTATAAAAAAATTAATTTTGAAGGGAAAGATTTCATAAATTTTTGGGGTGTTATTTTAACTTTTACTTAACTATTTCATGTTATCAAATAGGGGTTCACACCATCAATGTGATATAACTTTTTTTTATAAAAAACTTGTTCAATGCCTTTTTTGTTAACACAAAGGATATGGGGAGTGAATATTTACTAGTTTCTCCACCTGTCTTCCTCACATCTTCTCAACATGGGTTTTCATGTGAATATTTTTTTAATATGTTGTAAACTAATCAATTTCACTCATATTGGTTTTTTATTTTTATTACATCTATGAGTTTGGATTTATTGTCTTGTTATGCTTAAGTGGAAATGTTACATGAACATGGTTGTATTAGAAGAAATCAAATGGGTTTTTAGATTCAGTAGAGGACATCCATAGATTATATTTTCTCCCAGCATGAATAAGTTTAGTGGAAGGTAAATAATCCAATGGATTTATATATGAATTTTAACTAAATTTAATTTAATTTTCGATTAATCCAATGATGCATGATAGTTTTTTTCGGGGTGGTGTTCTTGCTACTCTACGGGCCTGCTAGTAGAGGTCCGTCATGATTTTCGAATGGTAAAGGTGTCTAAGAAGTATATATGCGATTATTCTTATTCAAATTAAATTTAATAGTCATTTATAAATTTTTATAAATAATAATTTATTCCCCATATCACGAGACATGTTCTCAAGATTTAAAGCAATAATTGTTTTTTTGGATAAGTCTTAGTCAAGAGGTTATCTTGTATATCATGATAGATATGCTCATTAACATAAATGATTATACATTTCTATTTATGTGGTTGAATTCAAGTATAATTTTTTTGTATTATGAATAAGGTATAGGTACATGTATAATTTTTATGTGAAACAATGGGGTGGTTTGGGCCTCTCAGGATACGACAGATTTCACTATAACACTTATGTAATATGGGATCACATGCAGATATTTTGTCTAAAGAGATAGAATTTTAGTTGATTTTATGAGAATAATATAGGTATTCCAAGGATATGATATCAGATTCATGATTTACTAGGATGAGTTCATTGGGCATGGGTATGCATAAATATTTTTTTTCTAAGTGATTATGGGTGGAGAGGTGTATATCGTTCAAGTGAAAAGGAAAGAACTCATGAGTATGAAGGTGTGTTTTGATGTCGGTATTGATTGGGAGGAGTCCTATGGGAAATCAAAATTTGATGGAGTGGTGTCTCCTCTAGGGGAAAAGCAAATTAGTCTCTCTTAGGATAGGTGAGATGAGATCCAGTGATTTACATGAACATTTCTTAAGGGATTAACATAAGGCTTCTAATGTGGATTATACCATGTAGCATGGGATAGCTACTGAGTTGGAGGACATCAGTTATTAGGGACCTTGGGAGGGTTTACCAGACCATGAGGATTGGGTCAGATAAGCCTTTGGACTATGATGTCACAATATAGTGATTGATACATGATGACACCAACTAGTAAAAGCCATGATTGTTCTATAGGACCAAGTGGGTTTCATGATGAGTTAGTTTGGATGTGTCACATTTAGAGGATATGAAACATGTGACTATTTTTATGATATCATCTATTGAGATATATAATGGGATATGGACCTACATATATTTTATGTTCCATTTTCACCTCCATGGTGTCTATTGGGATGGGTTGGTGTGAAGTGATATCCCTATATTATGATAGAATGGGATGAGTAGATTATAACATAACTAATGTTTCATGAGATGGGTTTATATAAAAAATGTCCACTCTATAGTCTACTTGTAAGGGTCACTTTGGAAACCATTACATGATTTATGTGTTAGTTCATGTCTTTCCCAAATAGATATTTGGTTAGAGATCCTAAATTAAATGATTCTTTATATAATAACTGGTTGATGACTATCTTAGGTAATTAGTAAGGGTGTGAATTGAATAAATTTATCAAACTGACTCAGTTATGAAAGTGTGGGTCATTGCTTATTTACTTTTGACTACGTCAATTCTCAATAGGTATTTTTTTGATAACATGGATTCCACCCACCTTGAGTATTTTATTATATGATAAGAGTAATTTTGGTGGAATGTGGCATGGCGTGGATTCGATCATGGATGAAAATAATGTATGATCTGTTATCATGGTGTCATGGTTTTCACAAAATTACCAAATATCATGTGTATCTCATCTTTTATTGGGGAATCCATGTTAGTACAGGATGACTTAGTGGTAATGCATATGTTTATTCATTTCCTCGTGAATACTCTCTCATATGACATCATATATTATGGATGTTTCATGATTCCTTACGGAGTTTTATTCCCAGACCCTTTAAGGTTATCTCAGAGCCTATTATATACTTATTTATTCCATTTTGGTTATGGAAAACATTGTGTAGTGGATTAATAAATTTGTTTTTTTCATATATGAGAAATGGTGTGTGAAGATTTAAGATCATACTATGGCTAGTGAGTTTTGTATGTATTTTGGATCATTATGAATTAGGAATCACCCAGTGGTAAACTAATGTTGGTTTTGCGTAACATCAATATTTTTTGATATATGTAAATGGATTAATATTAATTCAATAAAATTAAATATAAATTTTATTTGTAATTTTATTATTGTCAATTACTGTGATATTAAGGGAATAGTCTACCCAATGATTTTTATAGGTCCATAGTAATAGTTAGAAGCCTCTGGTATGGGGTGAGGGTATCATGAGGTGAAATCTATCCCTTAGAGTAGGAACCAACTAGAGGCCCATATTATGGGGCATCACGTAATGGTATATGATATATTTATATCATATTATTTTCAAATCATGTAAATCATTAATTTAGTAATGTTTTAGATCATAAGATGAAAATTAGACATGTTCATCAAGAACACATTTTTTGGATATAATTTCATGTTACCAGGGGAATGATATTGTTTTTCATTTTAATTTATGTTATATTTGTTTTATTTCACCTTCAGTGACTCACATGTTGTTTGGAATATTTTATTTAGGGGTTTAAGATCTTGGAACAATATCAAGAGTCCAAGTATATGCCTCATGATTGTAATATTGGTTTAAGATGACATATTTGTGGCTGTATATGATAATTTTATATTGAAATGATAAACTATATATTTTGTAAATAATAACTTAAAAGGGATTTTCATGGATTACATGTTGGGTGAATTCAATTTAGCTAGACTATAAGGTGCAGCCCATTTATGGATGGTCTTGGTGATCTAATGGTGGGAGGGTTTGGTTATAAAAATGAAGGTCCTCTAAAAAAAAATAAATATCATTAAATGGATTATGTACACATTTAATACCATACTATGGACTTAATGAGGGAAAATTGTTCCTAATAGGTGATTTGAGGTTGGCCGTAAGATTCCCTTAGAATGATGGACCCTTATGAGTTATTTTAATATCATTTTCATTATTAAAATATTAAATAGAAACATATATGGAATTTTCTTATATACATTAATGGTAGAATAATAGTTAACCGAATTGGAATGTCAGGGAAAACATGAATAATGCCTATGTTTTTTGTGATGGGAAACACATCAAGAGTTTAAGGTAACTTATTAATATTTGAAGGAAGGAATTTATTGTTTCTTTTACCAATATTTTGTTATTGAAAAATCATTTAGAACAGTGAGAGGGTATGTAAAACCTCATGGATTTAGAGATTAAACATTTTTGGTGTGTGATCATTTGCTAAGATTTGTATTGCATGCCTTGGTTTTTTGGTTTCCACTAATTTGTGTGAGGGGAATGGTCACTGGGATTGGAATATAAGACATGGGTGGGAAAGTTGAGAATCTTGTGACTGTGAGTCCAGTATTTTTATTAGGATTTCTTGGGGAGAAAAAAAACCTTAGGTTCAATTGATACTATGGTGGATTGTGAGAAATAAACTATGAGAATATTATTTGATGAACATTCTAATTTATGAAGATAATGAGTATTTATGGGGATTTTTTGGAATATTATTATTATAAGAGGGAATGTTCTTTCTAGGTAAATGTGTTACCCATTTGGGGTAAAAACAATGAATGTACCTTGTGGAGGTCCCTTGGGAATGGCTCTAGTTGTGTGTGAACTTATGAAATGCTATGGAAATAGTGTGTTGGTAAGATGCTTATGGTTTGGGAAATTAAATGTTTAGAGAAAATTAAGGTATCCCTATGTAGAGGGAGGTGACATCAGAATTCGATTAAGATTATATGGTGTAGTATATCTGGTGATTTTTTTAATAAAAGTTTTTGTTATGAATGAGAGAGAATGGATTAGGAGGAATGGTATGTTTTTTCTATTTCAAACTATTTAGAATGTGTTTTTTTAACTCTCTATAGTAATTATAATAATGAAATTATATTAGAGAGCAACAAATTGATCATGGGTGAATGGACCATTTGGCAGAAGAGTCATAACTATCCTAATAGCAGTCGATGGATGGTCGAGGTGAAACAATGGAATCAATTTTAGTTAATATCCCCCATTATCATGTTTCGTAGGAAACCCTAAATTTATTGTTTATATAAGCTGGTGGTTTCTATCGATGAATTGTAGTTGTTCTTAGGTTGGTGTTTTTGTGATTTGAGGGTGATTAGTGGGGTGATACATGATTTATCACAATTTCTTCAGATGAAAATGAGTTCATTATGTGGTCTAAGGGGTGAAAATGTTTTTTCATATGGTTCATGATTTGGAAAAATGATTCAGGACGTGTTTCCCAGAAAAAACTAGTTTTTTTTCAAATCATTAAGGGAATAAATTAGGTAATAAAATGTAGAGAAGGTGAATTTTTATGTAAAACATCATATGAAAAAAAGGCATGTTGGTTTTATGGATCAGGATACATGAGGGACTCTAAATATGGTTATAATTAGTTAAAATTCCATGTTTACGGTGGGTTTTTTTCAGAATGCAATGAAAGAAAGCACCAATTGTTTTGGTGATGTTTATTAGAGGTGGTATGACCGATGTATTACTGAAGAGTATATATGGTGAGAGGGGACCTCTGATGGGATCACCATGTATGATAGTATTTTTAGGTTGATGGACTATATATATATCATGTTTTTTTAGAAAATATTTTGGTTGGGAGAATCGTGGATTGAAATCCACTACTATAAAGGGATTATTATGTTTTGGGTCAATATAAGAATAAAGATAGAGTGTTTGAGGTCCCTATTTTGTTTTTATATAGGAATTTGTGGTGAGATCTGTCTCTGGGGTAATGCTAGTAGGGAGTGTGTGGATCGATTTATATTTAGTAGAGTCATCCTATGATTAGAGTTGTGGAATGAAATCATGATTGTGTATTTTGAATAAGAAAATGGGAGGTTATCAGTTTTTTGATTACCATAATTGGAAGGTGAACATGGTTTGAGGATTAAAACGACATCTTATGTATAAGAAGTGTAATTTTTAGTGTTTTTAATATCCCACGTCTTACAATGATATTAGCTTGAAATAAAATTTAAATTGTTTCCTTTGGTAGATTGTTTTTGCTGGTAATTGGTTCCAAGAATAGAGTTTTTAGATTTAAACATTTTTTAATGTGTTATTATGGTGATAAAGATGTCTAGTGGACTCTCCAAGGGTTTGAGAGAATTTTTATGTAATGGTGGGTGGTTGGGTTTCATAATGATGAAACATTATTAATTAATGTTCTAATGAAAAGAATCACAGTTTTAAAAAGTTGGATATTGGGTGAGATAGAAATCCTCAAATGGTTTAAAACATGAACTAAGTGTTCCATCCTATAATGTGTCAGTATCAAATATTAATGATGGGGTAAGACCCATTTTTTTTTTTCAATATAGAACATTCATGGTGATCCTCTTGTCTAGATCCTCCATCATTCTTCCTCCCTTCTCATTACCTTTTGTTGGGATGTGATTTTTTTGGAATTTCTAGTTAGGATCATACATTCCTCTCATATATATATATTTTTTGTTATTGCATTATATTTTAATTGAACTTAAGATAGGGTTTTTCAATGAGTCCACCAGATCATGGTGGAATCATTAAATATCAATGGTTCATGTGTTCATTTCCTATAGAGGACATAACACAATTTTATCTTCCCACAATTACATGTAATTTCAGTGAACAAAAATAATCTCACAAAACTATTTATGATTTTATCAAAAAGTAAATTTATTTTTATATTAATTAGCTATCACCTGATATGGATTTTGGTTGGATTATTCATGTGTTTTTTGTAGACCTTTAAATTGTGCTTAGTCACCGTTTTGGTGTCATATATGTTCTTAGTGAATAATTATTTGATAAAACATATAATAATTCAAAAGTATTAAATAAAAATTTATTTGTATAATTAATTATTTTTATTTCATTGAATTATATTGGACCCTGAGAGCACAGTCTATGCTTAGCTTGTTTGGATGATGCTAGGTGGATCTCAGCAAGGGGTTAACATCAATATAGGGGTTGGTATCTTCTATGTAACAAAATTTAATTCAAGTATATTTATGAAATACCACGTGTAAATTATTTCATTGACCTGGAAATGAAATATAAGGGATGGTAATGTCCTTAGGTGAGATAACCAGGTGTCTTGAACCTCCTCATATGTGGCCACATTCATTTTAGCACTTCGGTGCCTTGAGATTTCTAGGTTACAATTTGTCAATGGGGATTGGGATATGGTTAACAAATTGACAGACCACAAAGTGGTAATGGGTATTGTGATAATATTTATGAAATCGAAGCTAGGGTTCAATGTGATAATGGGTAAACATGAAAGGTTTTGGTCGGTATGTTGATGAATGAATTATTTTTATTTATATTTAGTAACAAAGATGTCCCTCATAAGGTTGGAGGTGAGACTTTATGCGCTCTTAGAGGGAGAAGAATCTATCAGGATGTGGTGTATGAGATGGAGAGGGGTGTCATATTTGGGACAAGAAGAGGTGTATCCATTATGTTTCCTGAGATGAGTCTAGTTATGGATATAATATTTTAGTAAGTGCTTGTAATGAATTGTTAATTTTGGATTAGAGAATAAATCATGGGATGATACCTGGGTACTAGGAACAGTTGTTCCCTAGGAAATAATGAGGTTGAACCAGACCATGAGATCTAGGTCATGGGAAAATTTTGGCCTTGATGTCACAATCGTGTGATAGATACCTAATTAAACCAATGAGTATTGAAAATGATGGGTCTGGAGGACCCAGATGGGTGAGTTATGACATGTTTTAATGAATAAATATGTCTCAAGAGACTAGAGGTATGATATTTCTAGTGAGATATCTGAGCAGATGCATCCCTACATGCAATTCTTGTGCATGTTGGACCTCCCAATTGTCTATAAAGATTATTTTTTGTTGTCTGACCTACCCATAATCTTTCAGGATGGATTATTATTTTTCTAAAATCCTCATAAAATATATGGATGAGTCAACATTTATTATGACATTCATAGCATCTGAAGGTGTGGTTCAGTTCGATGAACATTAAATAATGACTATAATTGGTTTTGGGACTTTCTCGACATGGCGATTGTCCATGTGGATGAATAAAACTCTATATTACACAAGATAGGGTTGAGGAACATTTTTTTCAATTTTTGTCTATATTAGTCAAAAAAATAGACCACTCTCAAGTGGAAAGTTATGGGTAAAGGATTATAATCAGATTAAATTTCTCGTTCTATATGACAACTAGGTTGATGATTTAGGAGAAACATTATACATAATTTTTTATTATGGTATATTCACCTGTGATTCATTATTTAAATAATTGATTTTGGAATTTTACTAAATCACTAATTCTTGGGAATCATGGTGGCCTATTAAGCACTCAATGACCTAAGAGGCAAGTGTACCTCTTCATGTGATGGGGATGCCTAGTTTGTGCAATAATAATTAGTGTAAATGGTTCTAATATTTTTTTCTACATGAATACACATTTATATGAATATATATATATTATGTTAGGTTTTTGAGATCCAATAGAGTATTTCCTATGACCCTTATCATGAATCATAATCCATTTTCAGAACATATTTTTATTTTTTGGACATGGAAGAAGATGTGGAATGGGAAGAGTACGAAATCAACAATTATATTTGTGACATGGTTTATGAGACACAAGGATGGTAATAGGTCCAGTGTGAATATATTTTATTTTGGATCATTTTTTATTGGGAATAGACTTGTGGACGATCAGTGTTCATTATTTATTACAATGATTTTTTTATTTTTGAAAGGACAGATACATTCTTAATTATTTGATATAGATGTTGATTTATTATATATTTTTGTTGATATATTTGAAATCAAGGTCATAGTCACCATTATTCATTTTTTATTTTCTATTTTCTATTTTGTATTTTGTAGCATATATGGAGTGTGCATGATGGTACATAGCTCCCCCATCTTGGGCACATATAGTTAGACCCATGGTTGGTGTGTTAGAGTGCAAAGGAGGTATATATTTGAAAAATATATTTCTAATAATTTATTTATTATGTTAACTCTGTCTACATAATATTGATTATTTTATAGTGAAAATATTAATAACATATAATGGGAAAACCGCAAAAAAGACTTCTTAGTTCTCAGATTAAATCAATATAGAATAATAATTGGAAAAAATTAAATGGAAATAATATTATATATATTTTGTACACCAATTAAAAATATATATCAGAATATAAACACATCATAATTCCTACTATGTAGGGGTGATACTCTCCTATGTAATCATATATCATACATTCTCTTTTCATTTTTTACATATTTCTTTTTTGGATATATTAATTTGAAATTGTAATAAATTTGAATACCCTAAATATTTATATTTTATCTTCAAAGAAGGAATGTACAAATAATCAACCACATATGATAACCATTATTAGTTATTAATATAGAACATCAAATTTGTAAAAATAAACAAAAAATATACACTTTATATTATGTTTCAATGATTTTTTTTCATAGATGGTGTTTAAATGTTTTTGAAATCATGTTATGTTGATGGTCTGTGTGAAAAAAATATATCTATACTAAAAACAGATTAGTATTAAAGAATGCTAAATAATATTTTTCTATCAAAACATCTAAAAAATAACATAATTTCATCAATGCTTCTACTATTTTTGAATCAAATATTGACAATAATTATGGTTTTTATGTTTGAAATTTATGAAATATATCATTTTAAATATAAAAACCATCATCCCCAAAAAATTAATTTGGATGAAAATTACATTTTCATTGAAATTTTAAATAAATCTTATGTTTATTAATATTTTTATAGTAAAACTGCGACAGGTGATTGATAAAATATTCAAAATAATAAGAATAATTGTTTAGAAATTAGTGTGTGTCTAACATAGTGTAAGATGAAAGATAAGATAATGATGATTTGATTTTCAATCATGTTTATTGTCAATTTATTTCATAGAGATCATGTTGTTTTTTACCTATTTTATTTTTGTAATCATATCGATTTTTCTATTTTTTATTTATTTATTTTTATGATCATTTATATATGCTTCATATTTAAATTATTTTTATATAGATCATGATGTGGTTATTTTAAATCCATTTTTCTATAATAATTTTTTGAATATGAATTGAAAAATATGCAACCATATAGATTTTAGGTTCCATTTTAAGTGTAAAATAATTTCCATGTAGAATAACCCTAGAATCCAAATTAGAAATGATTTACTGATATGAAGTTGGATTCATAATTGTAAATGATCTTTCTCTTGAAAAAGAATCATGAAATATGTAAATATTACTTTTTTACTCATAATTAAAATAAAATATGTAAAAAAATTATTAATAAATTATTCAACAGTGATGATGAATTAGGGCATTATTTAATGTTCACTTCAATGATTTCTTTGTTCTTTATATTATTTTTTCATGTTAAATTGTGATGAAATAAATTTTCTATTGGACTGAATCCCTTTTAATAATAAGATATTGAGACAAATTTTTGTTTCATTTATAGAAATGATTATTATTTTATTAAATATAATAGATTTCCTGTTATAACATCTCTTGATTTTACAATGAAACACTATGTTAAATATCATAGAAGATATGCCACATTGTTCTTAAAAAAGAAAAAATATTATTATATAATGGGATGATTATAACCGAGAAATTAAATTGGAGGTAATGATTATTATTAATGAATATATGAAATATAAAATGGCCATTCTAATTTATCATATATTACTTAATTATATATAAAAAAGTAATATATTTTTATAAATTTATTTTATTCTTTAAAAAATATGTTTTCTTTAACAATCAAATTATTTTCATTATATGAGTGAATATTATAATTATTTATTGATATATTATAAAATTTATTTCATTGTATAATATATTTTTTGAAATTATAATATAATTTTTTAAATTAGGTGAAATGCTATTATTTTTTAAAAATTAACGGGTTTGTAGTGAATAGTGAAAAATTCCAAATTTTGTAAAAATAGAATTTATTTTCAATAAATTAAAAAATATTAATTTCTCATTACGTATTGAATTATATATAATGTAAAATAAGTATCTTTTAATTATATTTCACTTATCTTTATTCTATATAATCAACTTCATATTCTATTTTAAAATAATATTTTTCTGTTATATTATTTTGGAAAACTATTTTAAAATATATAATGTTTATTCTTTATAGTGAATTAAAATAAATCCAATGGGATATTTTTAAATGATGCTTATAGGTTATATATTAGTAAATATTTATTTAGTTTCATACAATGATTCTTAATAGTCATAGTGTTTATAAAAATTCATCTCTTTCTTTAAAAATGAACTTCATGAAAAAACTCCATATCCATCACATTTGAATGTTTTTTAATTAAATATTTCTTATTTTTTTAAAATTTAAAATTAATTCTATATTTGGTATCACAAATTAGAAATTATTTAATATATTAATTTCTATTTTTATTCATAAAAAATATAACGTGGTAAACAATGATATACCATAGTCTATGTAAAACAATATAGGAGACTATTGTTAAAAGGAAAAGGATTAAAATACATAAGTATAAAAAATTACATGTGTGGTTGATGAATTTATAAACCATATGTAATAAAATCATTATTTATCAACCTGATTAATTCTAAATATTTTGACTGAAATATTTTCAACCTTAAATTTTAAACAATGATTAATTAATCACCAAAACAACCCCTCCTCATGTATAAATACTAATACTCACCAAAATCATTATCTCTAGAAGACATTAATCTATTGAAATATATAAAGTACACTATACTCCACACTAATCTAACGTCCATGTGCTACTACTGTCACTAAATGACCAATTCCATGATCCATATGGGGTCCTACAAGTAGATGATATTCAAGAGGTAACATTCTCAAACAACCTCCAAAGATTTATAGTCTTGTTCTACCTTCACATGACCTCATTGAAAAAATATAGAAAAAATATATCTATTACCACGTATATACTATAAAAATATAATGATTATAGAATATATTATATCTATCTCTTTTAATACATCCTCTTATTAAAGGAAACAAACCCATTTTCAAAATTTTGTTTGTTAATCATCTTAATGGATAATGTGTTTTATTTTTACCATTACAACCTTCAAAGGTGGCCATAAAACTATTATTATAGTAAAATACTATTTTAAAATTTTATATTAGAAATTATTTAATTATATTAACTAAAACATATAATTAATATTATATAAAACAAAAATAGTTCGTGAAGGCTGGAAAACCCTCTAAAATAAACAATCATTTTATAATTAATGTTTTTATGAAAAAAATAATACTAATTAAGAAATGATATATAAAACTATTTATACTTATTTTAGATCATTAATACCATTTCATTACACATATAGGGTTGTATTCCCATTTTACCATTGCATATATAATGATACGCAAGTGAACATTCCGTGAAACATTGAAATGAATTCTTCCAGAATGACGAAATTGATCTATAACTCATCAAAATGGCCATAAATGTACTACATAAGATTATAATAAATAAAATATAGTTTATAAAAAAATTTAATTATTCAATTTATGATTCTAATTTTATTATACATGTCATTGTGATAATTTTATGAATCCTTAGATAGATTATATGAGACTCTTTAACTAACCATATCCGTTTATAATGTCTTAATGATATATTTTATAAATAATTTTACTTAGTGTATATGTTTTTTTAATTATTTTTATAATTTCATTTCTATGTTAATGAATGTTTTTTAGAATATATTTTTCCCATTAATCTAAATTGTATTTTGAAAAAGTGATATATAATGTTTTTATATAAGGGTTTTCTTTTAAAAATATTATTTCTTTCATGTTTTTTGTTAAATTAAAAAATTAAATATTTACAATTATCTTTATTTAATATGTGTAATTTTTCAGCATAATTACACCTAATTTTTTTGATTTTTACATTAAATGATTATATTTTCACTTTCAATGGAATTGTTTTTCATTATTTGTGCACATTTATTCAAAATCAGTGATTTAATAATGAAATGTTTATTTGAAACAATGAATGTTTTTATGATGAAATAATAAATGAATAATGTTTATGTTATGGTTTATGGGATTTTTTTGTGATTTTGGGTGGATCTATTATAAACCAATGATGGGTGGTTCCATGATAAACCTTGTACAAGTGGATATGTTTTTACTAATGATGGGTGGTTCTGTGGTAAACCAAGAATGGGTGGTTACATTATCACCACCAAATCATTGTGTAATTTTTATATGGTAGTTTACCATATTGGTTATTTAATTTATACGAAGGTTCAAGACACATTATTTCTCATATTTGAGCATGATATAGATTTTACAGATGTTTGATCCAAATATAGCTCCAAAAATTGGGTGGACACAATAAATCTTGTATGAATGTTGAGACCTGTTACAACTCTCCAATACGTTGTGTTATGTTTATTTTGAAATTAAAATATATGGTTATATAAATTAAAATGGTTTTGAGAGGGTTTTATGAATGAGAATATTTATGTCTCAGAATGGGTTCTCATTACATACTATGGGATTTAATGATTGAAATTTGCCTGTCAGGAAAATTTTATCATAGGGAGGTGGAGGGGTGAATCATTGAATTTTTTTCTTTTTATGTTTACATGAAAATAAAATATCATTATCCTCAGGTTAAAGATTTCATTTCCCAAAGATAACTATTCAAACACAGATCTAGATGAAAAATAATAATTTACAAAGTTCACTATAAAATAAAAATAGCTATGTCTTTGGTATGGTATAGAAATGATAGAATACAACAGAATCCACAATAAAACAATCAGTATAAGTGGAATAGGGTGAGTATGATATTCCCATTCAATTATGTACCTCTATTTAAAAAATCTATTAGTGCATATGCACCCTGTAACAAAATTTGGGTGATACAAAATATGTGGAAAACACATGTTACCTATACTTCTTTTTAATTTCCAAAAATTAATTCTTTGAAATAAATTCTTCAATTTGGTATCCATAAGCTGGTAATAACATCCGTGAAATTTATATAGAATTCAGTCTGATTTCCTAATATGATTATCCAAATACTATCAACAAATATATTTAACAAATATGACATATTTGACTACACCCTTAATACAACAAGGAAACCACAAAACACTTTTTTACTCAGTAATGAAATCTTAATATGGCTATTTTAATCTAATTTGCCACTCGATATGATGGTCAATAAAAAATTATGATCAGAAGAATATGAGAGTTCTTTAATATAATGATCGCTGAATACGAGGTTCTTCTGAATACGTTTCAATCATGACTATTTGAGTTTCACTTATCCATCAATGATTCTTCAACAAAACTCAATATGAAAATCAACTTTTCTCCATAGAATGTCAGAACACCTCTTTCTTCTGAGGAACATTACATCCCTTAGAATAAGTATGATATACTTTGGCCTTTTATGGGTAACCCACGAGTGGTTTCGGTAGGAATCCCTAAAGCATTCCCACTCAACCATATTCACCAAAATTAGAATTTTACTAGAATTTAAAGTTCAATTAGGACTTCTTCAACACTTCTCAATTATTCACATATCTTTTTAATGACATTGATTATCCATCAGACTTTTTTTCAATTACCTATTTCAATCGGATTATCTCAGTCTGATATCCTCATTATGATGACCTTAACCAGTTAAACATAAATATATGATGAAATAGAAAATATTTATATTTTTCCCAATCTCCATTTTAATAAATTTTTATGATTCTCTATATTAATTGATGAATGAAGAAATACTCTTTAAAAATCATGGTTCTCCTTAACAACACATCCATATATTTCCTTCATCTCTTTTCTTTATTTACATGAATGGGGTAATTAAATCATATGTAATTATTATTCTTTTTGGATGTAGGAATCAATATAAATTTTGATATGATGGATCTGGACCAAATTGAAAAAAATATATTTTAAAATAGATCAGATTTGATATTTCTATTCTGAATAAGATATCTCTAACATCTACAAGAAAAAAAAATCTACCTCTAGTGAATGTGATGAAATACTGGATACAATGAACCCGTTTTAGAATGATTGACTTTTACAACTTCCTTCAATAACAAACATGTACATGTATCATGACTTCAATCATGTATTTTAATACATTTGGGAGAAGCTTCATCATTATTAGTATTATAATGGAAAATATTTTAACATTCAAAAATATGACAACAAACATTCATTCAAACTTAGCCAAAATACGATTATCCACATTTAAACTGACCTCAATATGATAGACATGAATTCAGTCTGCATTAATATGATCAGGCTGAATACGATCTCCATTGAATCTTCTCATTCTCTCTAGATACTATAATTTTGAATACAAATTAAATAATTTCTTTCACTATTCACTATATGTCATAAATTTTGCATCACCATTCTTCCAATTACATTGTGATTTATGACAACTCCATGATCATCAAAGAATCTCCAATTTTATGTCATAGTCAGATGGACTATTATTCTCCACCATTACAATAAATTCATTCATACCAGAATCAAAATGAATATTATTTCTATTTACATTCAATATAATTATTTCCCAATACGATCATCCTATTTATGCATTGTGGAACTGATTTCTCAAAAAATAAGGCTAGTCCAGCTTTCTTTAAATAAAAATTAAGTTGATTTTGATTTCATTTCAAACATCCATTCATCCTTTATAAATATTATTGGAAATAAAGGTAAATACTTGAATACAATCACCATCCATATCAACATGGTCTTAAGAATCTCCCCTTTGGATTTTTTTGTCATTCATGATTCACAAATAACATAAAATTGTAATATAAGTAAAGGGATTAAATATCAAAAATTAAAATCTTACGTGAGCTAACACAATATAGGAAACTAAAATTTTTGATAGAAAACCCATTCTATTCAAAAGAAGTTTTTATGAAAACATCCTCGTCTCTTCATTCATAGATTCTCACCGTTCCCCACATTTTCCCCATACATTCAACATTCATGGAAAATAATTTTTTTCCCTAAAACCCATCCAAAAAAGTGATAGAATATTTCAAAAAAAGGTAATGAAAGATTCAAATTTTACACACAACCCCCCTTTTCACTTGCTTTCAAAATGATTGATTTATGAAACAACTCCCCCTTAGATAAGACTACCCAAATATATAATAAAAAAGGGGATATAAACTCGTACTTCATCATATATGAGAATGAGGCCAGACGACCATGATACACCTCATGTGGAAAATATATTCCTTCAGTAATGGTTTGGTGAAACATTCAACAAGTTGTTCTATATAGGAACATACTCTAGCTTTAATTCATTCTTCTCTTCTTGATCATTGAGAAAATTATATTTGATATCAATATATTTGGATTTATGATGTTGATTAGGATTCCTGGTTATATTGATTGCACATTGATTATCTCAAACTAGGA
Organism: Viscum album; assembly: GCA_963277665.1. Classification (NCBI taxonomy): domain Eukaryota; kingdom Viridiplantae; phylum Streptophyta; class Magnoliopsida; order Santalales; family Viscaceae; genus Viscum; species Viscum album. The sequence goes on from OY728165.1 coordinate 293,351,221, forward strand.
GATTGGGTAACATTACATCAAAAAGTAAGTCTTCAAATTATGTTTTCATCCACATAAGATGAGTATAAAATTCAGTGGAAGAAACATATTTATCATTATCCATAATGAGAGTTACTAGATTATTTATCATTGAATGAATACTAACACAATTCATTTCTAAAATGGAATATCCAACAAATGTGGATCTTATATCATCATCATTTCTTTCCCAATCAACATCTGAATATAAAAATGAATAAATAATTTATGACTTTTCACACATGATTCTGAATTTTTTGTGCCCTTGATGTATTCTGGAATTGATTTTCCAGCAATTAAATATGACTCCTTAGGAACACTCTAAAATATGTCACATAATGTATCATCATAAACAATGTCCAGTCTTGAGTTAGTCAAATGCAATAAACTCCCAATCAGCATCTACAATTCTTTCATAATAACTTCATTTCCTTCTCTATAATTTTTCAATATTTTTCTCCCTTAAATTGACATATAATGAGATTTTTAGTTTTCTATTCCAAAACTCATAAGATATTCCATATAATTATTTTCATGAGAAACTATAATTTGTTTTTCCCATCAAAAAATTTGTAACCCAAGAAAGTATTTCATTTACCTCCTCATAGACATTTCAAATAAAATTTCATTTCATTAGAAAATATGTCATATCATCATTCAACATTCAAAATATTTATAATATTATCAACATATACAATTTTTATTAATGAATACTCTGGACTTTTTGAGATATAATGATTTTTAACAACTCTTCCTTTCATGAAACTCATCAACCTTGCTTGAATCTCATCTTCCTTAAGATAGTATCTAGTATGGAATATTATTCTATTATCGACTATTTTAAATCCTAGGAGGCCAAATTAAATATGGATACATAACACTCATCTTTCCCTATAACAATTCTATAAAGATGTTTAATATAAAATTATTTATGATGATCACCATCCATGAATGCCAATTTTACATCTATTTGATCGATCTTTTGACCACTCTGTGCATCATTTAAAAGAAATATTCAGATTGTTTATACACATTACAATATATTTAAGGGTTCAAAAATATCAATAACTACAATTTTTTAATTCCATTTCCATTAAATTTTTTCCTTTTTTTCATATCACATCACCTTCCTCATTTAGATTGTTCTGAAAAACACACATTGTTGCAATAATGTTTTTTATTTGGATTCAGTATGAGTTCTGATGTATCATTCATTTCAATCTCTTTAAACTCTCCATTAATGTTTTAAGACCATTATAGATACTAAAAATCGTTTTTCAGATAATTCATCTCCACAGTTGAATATAAAAAAGTTGGTGTAATATATTTTTTTCTTGTTTGAACTTACTAATTTTGATCACCAATGATATTCTGAGATTCCACATTTTTCCACAGTATATAATGTGATTTTAATGTATATTTCTCATCACTGGAAATAAATAAGTCTGATTCATCACATTGAATAGGATTACAATGATTTGTATCAGCATCATAATTGTTTTCAGCCATCTCTTACTCAATATCCTTATCAGACTAAATGTGTTTGTCTTCTTGAGATCATACAATGAAATTAAAATCAATTGAATAAAAAATTATTATTGATAATTTTTTTATTCATATATAACCTTTTCCAACTATATCCAAGAGAATATGGATTTAATCATTACTATCCTGCTCAAATGTTCCTATGTTTCCACCTTCCTTATTTTTAATGAATAGTCTCTCAAAACGTCTATAGTGTTTTAAATGTGGACATTTCCATATGAAATTCACATGCAGTCACATTTTGTATTTTCCGATAGATTTTTTTTCAATATACATAGTTGAAATCATGGGTTTCCTCTTATAGTATTGAGGAAGACCATGTTCAAGTAAAATAGTTCATCCAATTTCCACAAAAAATCAATTCATTCTTTCAAGAACTCTATTTTTTTGAGTAATGTATGGAGAACTATAGTCACTCATAATTCCATAAATCTCAATATTACATTCAAAATCATCATTCTATATTCAGTGAAATTATTTTTTCTGAGATTCTTAAGTGAATACTAAAAATCCTTCTCATCTTTCAATATGACACTTTTAAACATTTTCAAAGCATATGAGTTGGGTTTTATATACATAACACAAGTAATGCGAGTAAAACAATCAAATGAAAGTAATAAGCTTATTAACTCCACTTTTTATTGTTTTCACTTTGGACTATAAATTTAGGATTGAATCAGATCTGGGGTTGTTTTCAACAAATCTGAAGATTCCTTTTATCAGAGTTTGTAATCATTCCATTATGTAATATAGTACAACACCGATACTATCATCCTTTAAAATCAAGAAAATATCCAACACTATCCCAAATGGATAATTTTTGCATGTTTAGTTGACACATGTATCCCAATATTTTTTTGACAAAATTAGGTTTCTTCCCCCACACTCATGTAACAAGATTTTTTATTTCACCAACTTGAATCAAGAATCCATTTTTCCATTAGAATATTAAAACTATCTTTCTATCTTATTCAAATTTCAGTAAAAACACATATATTATGCAGATTATGTTGTTACCTTCATAAAAATATTTTGAAAAACCTTTAAAATTGTGTTTCGTTCGATAAAAATACAATGTATTCCTTGACTTCAACGTTTCTTTCAACAGATGGATGATCTAATACCTTTTATTTTCATTTTTTCATCATTTCGAAATGTTACTATTCATTCATTAAATTCATTCAATTCTTCAAAAATTTCAAATCTCCTGTCATGTGATATTAACACCCACAATCAATAATCCAATGTTGTTCACCTTTGGTATCATTCAGATTAGTTTCAACAAGGACATTATCTTCTTCAATTTCTTTCTTTACCTTATGATTATGAGAATTTTTATTGATCTTTTTCTAAGATTGTATAAAAAAATACATCCTTTTGCACGGTTTCCATGTTGTTTACATCATTCAGAAATTTTTTCCAATGGTGGGAACATATTTCCAATTCATACACCATCATTCTCAGGATTGTTTGAAATAGTCTTTTCTGAATAATTTGATTATTGAGATTGGATCACCCTCAAATATTTCCATCCATAACTTCTAGAATAATAGTAATGTTATTGGTTTGACTAACACTTATTATACGTATGTGCTAATACAAAAAATACCAATAGTATCCATAAGAGTATTAATCTTTAAAAATTATATAATAACCAAAATTATTAATACATTTCTTAAATAACCTTATACTCCTTCGTTTCTAAGCCACCATCCATTCTATTAACAATCGAAATATTATATATCCTTTCACCCTTATCAGAATTGGAAAAATTTTAAAACTCTTTAGATTGTTAATTTGTTTAAATATTTTTTGACTCGTGGTATCTAGAATCTGCAAAATTCCCAACATAGTTGGTCTTGGATAGTGACATTACTTTCCCACATTTTTTATTATTAGAAACAATTCAATATTTCTTCTAAAACATTCAGGGTAACTTTTTTTATCCTTTTATAGATTCTTGATAAAAGAACATTCATCAACTCCAGTGATAGTGTTTCTAAAACATGCACATTTATCCTCAACTTTAGAATGTTATTTTTTATAAATTTTCAAATCATCAATATTTTTCATTCAATTCACTTTTAGATGATCATTATGATTTTTTATTTATTAATATATTTCTTCAAATCGTTAATTTATTTTACTAGTTTCTCTTTCTCATCATGAAATACAGTCTTCACTAATTGTTGAGGAATATTCATCTCCCAATTTTTTTTATTCAGGAAAAATTAACATTCTAATATATTCATTTAATTCTTCTTTCAAATGAAATTCACGTTGAGTTTCTAATTATTTGGAACAAATACATATGAATTATCCATCATTAACTATTTCAATAAAAGTATTATCAATACCTCACTCAATTTATTTTCAGGATTTAACATCAAAACCTTTTTATCTCTATCTTTATACATGAAACCTATTCATTTGTAAGTGAATAATTTTATACCTTTCCCCCCTGGAAGAAAATTTTTCTCTATCTCCTTGTTTCCTCCATCATCTTTATAGACTTAATTCTTCTTCATCAATATATACATATTTATTTCTTTTAGAAAAATTATCCACAAAATTCCCAACAGATCCACATTCAAAAAAATTGAAGGGATGGTTCCAATTGTATTTATATGTACCTCATTTCACATTTTTTAAAAATAAGGATGAAATTTCATGAATATTTTAATATACCTCATTTTATGAATTTGATTCACCAACATCATGATTAATAAGAACCTTATTTGAATATTATTTCATATAATCCTTAAAAGAAATTTATATATCAATTTTTTTTGTATTTTATTCCCATATAATTCTATCTTCTCATTCCAAAATCAATGATAGTTCTATTGAAACAATCTAGAGATAATTTTTTGGGAACAATGTATTCTGGTGAAGAAGGTATTTCAATAGACATGTCTGTGAGTGTTATAAAAATCATTTAAATGATTATGAATTATTTTCATTTTCATAAATACATTTGATAATTTTTACCATGTCATTTACCTTGTAAAAGAAGTCCCCAATTGATTCATACTAACCCATCCTCATGTATTTAGACATCAATCACTAGATTAGTTAGTTTTTCATCATCAATTTTGTATTGAATTTGTATAGGTTTTTCAATTTTTCTGATATTCCATTGGTTGTGTAAATACCTTTCACCCTTATGAATTCAATTTCATAAAGTGATGACAATGAGTCCTTTTTTACCCTACCATCATTCTCATGATTCTTCATATCAATAGATATAAGGAGAAATTTATAATCATAGGAGGCAACACATATATTATAGATTCATGAACACAATATCCATAGAAAAAAATATTGAAAATATATATATTTATAGATATGATAATTCATTCTATTAAAAACGTGAATACCTTTACTAGTAACACAATTCAAATTCTCCACTAGCAACGAATATGTGAATGGAAATAATGTTTTAATAGATGTTGAATGTTACCTATTAGTGAGGGGGGAAGTGTGAATTAAAGTTATTATTATTTTCCATTATTGTATCCTTGAAAATGAGACAAAATTTTCCTGTGGTAAATTATTTCATTCCATGATGAAAAAAATTCTGACACACATCCATAGAAACGTGATAATTTAAATGGTTCACTATATGTTAAGAATATCTATATCCTACATATAGTTTAGAAATCATCCAATACCACACAATCCACTAGAAAAATAATCCATTGAGTTATAATTAAATGAGTATGATATTACCTTTCTCATATATAACACTATGTAAAAAATCAAATAGTGTGTGTGAACCCACTTTCTCAATTTAGGTAATAAAAAGTTTGTGTAACAATAAATATTATCTTTTATTCTTTTCAGTTTCCAAAAATATATTATTTCAAAGAAATTATTTAATTTTTAACTCAACTATGGTATGATCATAAAGGAATATGATTTTGAATTCAATCCAATTGACCAATTCAATTATTCAAATCCAATATTTAATTATCATTTCCCAATACAATTGATATGACTCTTTATGAATTCAGATGAGACAATTAAATAAGCATTATTCCTACATTTGGGAATCCCAATATAAAAATACAAATTTTATTATTTAACATAATATTACAATAAATAGAATAAAATGAAAATAAGAAAATCATTGTAAGATTAATAAGTTGAAAATTGAATATGATGATCACATAAATATGTTGGAATACTTTCTCCTCTTTTTTCAATCATCTATAGAACATTCTTCAACATAGATCAAAAATAATAAAATATTTTCTCATAATACGGTAGGATCTTATCTCTCTTCTAGTGAACAATACATCCATTAGAAAAAATTAACCAATACATTCCTCTTTTATAAGTAAACAAAGAGCGATTTTCGCTGGAATCCCCAAAAATATTCTTACTTATGAAAATTCACAAAAATCACCATTTATCATTTATTTAAAATAAATTTATGACTTCATTAACACTTATTGTGTTTTAGATAATATTCTTCACAACATTAGTTCCCCTTTAGATTTATTTTTCAATCACTTGCCTTATTCTAACTTCTATACAGATTAGTTTAGTCTAATTTTCTCATTATGATGATCTAAACTACATAATCATAAATGAAAGAATAAATAGAGATATTTCATCTCTTTTTAAAACTCTAATAAAATTTTAAATTACGATTCTATATTAAAAAACTATATTCAAAAACCTTTTCTGATGTTCATGTTCCTTCTTGACAACACATCCATATATTTCTTTCATGTCCTCTCTTAATCCACATCAATGAAGTAGATCAACCATATCTAATACTTCTTTCTGATATAAGGTCATATCATAATCAATTATGATACGATGGTGATAGATCCAATTAATTTAAACATTTAAAAATAGACCATATTTCAGCTTTATCTTTTAAATACAATAACTTATACTTATTCTTAACAATCAAATATACATCGGGTGAAAATGATGAAATACTTAATATGATGATCCAGTTATAGTAGATTTTATGTAAAAAATTTACATTTGTAACAAAATTTTTCCTTTATATCTACTTCCTTCATGACATTGAATTCATTTGGAAACAACTTTAGCTTCATCGGCCTTATAATGGAATATATTGTAGCTTCCCAAAAGTCTTGCAACCGGCTTTGTTGCTAACTCAAGATGAATACATTTTTCCAAAATTCAACTAACCTTAATACGATATAAATTAATAAAATATACATGAATATGATAAGGATAAATATGATCTCCATCTTATTTTATATTTCCATACACATAAGATCAATGTAAAAATTACTAGGATCATATTTTTCACATTCCACTTTATTTCAACATGCTTTCATCACATATCTTCTAATTACTTTTTGATTTATGAGAACTAAAATAATAGTAAAGCATCATCAAATTTATATCATATACATAGAGACTCTGATTCTCAGCCATTATGATCCAACCATTCATAGCAGATTTAGAGTGAATATAAAGACTATTTACTTATAGAATGATTCTTTTTTAATATTATCATCCCCTATAAGAATTTTGAGTGTGAATTGTCATAAAAATGGTAATTCGTATTTTAATCCAATAAAAATTGAGGTAATTTTTCATTAATTTAAAAAATACTGTTATTTTTTTCTTCAAAAATAATGAAAGTAAAATTAAATACCCAAATATGATCACTTTATAAATCATATCTGTCCTATAAATGATTTTCTTAGACGTATAAGTGTTTTTTTCATATATAAATGAATTTTTTCATTCTTCTTGATGAAAATTGAGATAATGGAAAATATTACAAGAGAATACATGTTTTCACTAGAATAATAGAGTTTTTAAATAACCTTACTGAGACTTCTCCACTCATCCCATGCCGTTAATTTTTTTACCTAGTTTATAGAAGAGTATAGAAAAATATGATTTCAAGATGAAAATTTTGAATATCGTTCAAGTAAAAATAAATTATTTATTTTTGAAATTTAACATTTCAAACAAATGAATAGTAGTTATAAGTGTTTACATGTAATTTATGGGTTTACAATGTAATATTATTTCCCATTTTTTTAAACTATTAACATAAACAATTTTTTCAAAATAAGAAACAAAAATCTAGTTTTAAATTAGAAGAATTTTTATTGCTTATAGCCAAGTCCATACATTGGGGCATGTGACTATCACTTATATTAATTTATTTCAACTATATCTATAATAATTTTATACCTTTCTATAAAATACCTTTTGGATTTACCAATTTTATTGAAGGATGTCCATTCCCATAAAAGTATAATTTTAACATCCAGCACATTTTACATAGTTAAAAACAATAAAATGAAGTCGTATCAAAATTTTAGCTTCAGGAAAATATTATTCAGCCCATTTTTTAATTGAAAAAATCAACCAAAAATAAATTTGATAGATGATGTGGCTGATATTTCTCAATGTTTGTATTTTAATTTTAAAAGTTCATTTTATTCTAAAATGAACACCACGAACTAAATTTTTTGATAATGATCTTATATTATCATGATATATTAAGAAACAAATCATGATTAATTTGTGATGTTTATAAACTAACCACACTTCAATCCATGACATGATGTTCCAAATATGATAGATTGTGAGTATTTTTATTTTATATTTATATTTTTTTTTCAAAATAAGCACCACATACTCAAATACAAGAAAATAATCACAAATATTCAAAATTATAATAAATATTTTATGACATATGGAAGCCAACAATATTTCAATCGTATAAAAAGTGTTTAAAGTATCACAAAAAGTGTTTGATTTCTATTTAAATGTGAATTTTTATTTTAAAACATGAAATACACACTCAGAATTAAGAAAAAATGCTCATATTGTCAGGATATATTATAAAAATAATAAATAAAACCTTTTTGATAATTTTTAATAATCAAACTTTTAACCCAAAACAAGGTGTTATTGATATACCTCAATGAGACTGTTTTGTATATAAACATAAGATTTATAATTGATAAAATTTGTTACTAACCTAAAACTAAGAAAATGAAATTAGATTGTCTTGATACTTTATTAAAACAATCCATATGTAATTTATAACATATAAGATTATACTACATGTCAATATTTTTCACAGTGAAAAAGTTATTTTTAAATGAACTTTTTTTTAGTTTAAAAGTGAATTTTAGGTCAAAATAACAATAACTATCTATATACTGAGAATAGAAAACATGATTATATAGATACATTGAGAAAATAATCTACATTCATTTCTGAATAGTAATAATAATAATAAATCAATCAAACCCATGTTTTGAATAGTAGGACTGAAAGTGCATGTTTTAAATTTAAAAAATACATTTTAATTAAAAACATTCCACACTCATTGGTAACCAACTGAAAAATATATTATTATCATTATATTTTTTATTAAATATCTAAAATTGATTTTTCCATTTTAGTTGTTAACATCCTGTAAATCTAATATAAAAATTTAATGATATTATTTAAATTTTTTGTTTTTGTTTAAAATTATGATTTTAGTTATAAATTACAATGACATCGGTTGGGACCTATAAGACATTGGAATATTTCTATGAATATTTCTAAATGAAGGGACTGAGTCGATGTAGGATTTTGACACCCTGAGAGCCTCTATGTGGTGATTTTAATAATACTATATATTTTTTAACTATATATGATTTCTATTGAAATTTTAAGAACACCATATATGAGCCTCAAATGGGATTTTTGATACCAATGTTGAGGTTATAAAATTATTTTTAACCTATGCATCACAAGAATTTTGTTGGAGCTTGGTTTTTAGGAAGGGGTATTTTGGTGACATGGAGTCAAAAAAAGAAATAATTGATTTTAATTTATTAGAATCAAGTACCATACCCACTCCTAAGGCACATGACAAATGGAGAAGACCATTTCCCCCCTCCTATCTTCCCCTTTGAATGAAAAGCAAAAAAGTGCTAAAATTTAAGCAACGAGGTGTTGTTGATCTCTGTTTCTGACACCGGCTGTCATCAGATTGAGGAGAAACATGATCAGGGCATCATTCTTTACTTGAAGCCATTCTATTTCACCTATGAGGATGGTGGTTTTAAATTTTTGTTTATAAAACCTTAGATATATTTTTTAAATGATTTAAAGCCCTCATATAATTTATATAGATAGATTTTAGGTAGATCTATATGTTTTAGGATAAACCTGGGTGAATCGGGGGTTTTGGTGGTTAATCCTAACTAAAATTACCATCTACATGTCATGTAGTACAGAGAGTCTCATTTTGTATCCATTATAATTTGGTGAATATGAATTTTTGGTTTACCCATTATGTGCTCATAATATACATTATGTAGTAAAAAAATCATTATGGCCTTTATACATGGATTGTGATTCCATGTAGAACTTAAAGGATGACAAAAACTAAATGACCCATGTACACATACACAATGTTCGGTACACGTACATAAAAAACTACAATGGAAGATGACTATTTAACATGAACACGCCATGTAGTATAAGATACATGGCATGTATAGGTCACGATTGGCTAGTCCATGTAGAAGAGGAACATAGTCAGGGTCCAATTAAAACGGGTCACAACATTTACAATCTCAACACTCTGTGTAAGCCTACGTGGGTTGCGTAAACATGTAGAAAGAAAACATGACCTAGTACATGGGTGGGTTTAGATTCTAGGGGTTCTCTAGTGCACACTGTGTACTCTTTGGCATCTTCATGAGATCATCCATATTCTGTATCACCTTTTGTGGAACTCATATTTTTCATTTGAGTAGGCTATCTGTAGATGTTTTCCATTTATAATGTGATAGTATAATTCTTTTCAAAAATTGAGATATGAGGTGGCATTAATTGGGCATGATTCATGTTATGTGACGCTAAACATATGAGGTAATTTTATATGGTTCCTTTAAAGAGATTATGGGACTGGAAATCCCTTGTTGCATCAAGGTACATGATTCCCCTTCATCTCTTGTTTGGTAAATATATTACATCCCACATCATGGGTATAATTTATTTTATCTTTTGGTAGTTCTTTTTGGGTTGGTACTCCCATAAAGGTTTAGGTCATGCGTTTCCCTATGATTATGGTATTATTGGGAAATGATCCCCTATCATTCAAGTATGCTGTCCCTCCAAACTCTTGGTCCATATATAGTATGTATACCCATGTTGAACCAGTGTGCGGGTCCTCTATCAACTGTTCTGGTATTCCCCAGCTGTTTTTGGTCGCATGTCCTTATGATGTGAGACATGATGGAGTGGGTACTCCCCTTCCTTGTTTAGGGTTCTAGTATACTACCCTTATATTCGAAAAAACCTTGTTTTTCTAGGGTACAAACCCTCAATGCTTGTTACACTATAGAATTCGCTACTCCGTTGTTTTAATAGGGAGTAGGTCCTCTAGAATATGGTTTGTACCACCCTATCATTCTAGGATGTGGGTCCTCAATAATATTAAAGATGGTTGAGTAGTACAGATCAGTCTGACATGGGCGCGGGTCATATATAATCAATGATTCACCCCCAGAAATTCAATGGCGTGGGTCCTCATATACATAGTAAAACTCCTTCATCTCAGAGTAGAAGTACATATTAGATCCTCCTTTTGAGTTTTTATCCCTCATTTTTGAATTATTTTATAAGGAGAGGGCCATTTACTAGTTATGTGTGATTCAAAATTAAGATTTAGTGCTCCCTCAATAGTCAAAGGTGTGGTGAACTCTACTCAGGAGCAACCGAGATTTCATGGGTCAGTTACGTGCTAGTACTCCCTTGATTGTAGGGTTGTGGAAAGGTGTGGGTCACTATATTCTATCAGGGAGGAGATGATTCATGTGTTTAATAGTCTGGATTAGTTCCCCCTAAACTATGTGTAGTGGTGAGGGGAAGGCCACCCTTCTTGGATTTCCATATATTTCACGAGGTGTAATGTTGAGATGAAATGACATCTGGTGTCAGGCACTAGATCTGAACATAATGAGTTTTTTTAGAGGGTTCATATATCTTAGATGGGTACCATGTAGAATAAACGAGCTCATGGATTTTTTTTACCCCAGATTAGTGTCCTTGTAAGATCCTTTAGTAGAATCATGTAAAAGGATAGGATGTCAGAGCCTTATGCACGTTGGTGTCTTAGGAAATTATATTTGGGTGTTTTTAGGGAGTCCTTTTGTTGTTTTCATGTATCTGGGTTAACACCCCTTTTTGTAATATATGACTTGTCATGTATGATCATTAATGGTTTGAGGTGGTGTTTCTCACTCGATTGGGTTCCCTTTGGCTCGATCAATCAGACTCCTTCCTGTCAGTTTCCCACTACTATTTTTGGTTTGGGGGGCTTCTACGAAGTATTGTTATACTCACCCCTACATGAGATTTTCCAATACTTGTTTTATTTTTTGTAGACCATAGTCCTTTTGGTAGAGTACCTAGTGGACCCAAGGTTCGATGATCATGAAGAGCATTACAAACCGAGGTGCTTACCAGATTTGGGAGTGGAGCTTACCTATATCGTTATTTGAAAATGATACCCTCCCTATAACAAGGTTTAATGATTTTACATCTTTTCTTATGTGGGTCTCTATTTACTAATTTTATTCATTCAATAATTTTATTTTAACGTGGTTTGGGATAATTGTATTCAAGAATTTTAGTTTATTTATAATTGTATCTCAACATTGTTTCCTTGAAGTGTTTATGGGAGTGTGCATATAGGTACATCAAGAATATTGCAAACAACAATGTGATATACCTACATGGTGTTAATCCCCATCCCCTAGGCCTATTGGTGGCAGAAATTTGGAGTTGTAACCCAAACCCCATTGGGTTGTGTCATGAAATTAATTTACCATAGTCAAATTCACTTTTTTACCATACTGTTGTTTGATACTTTTGGTTTTCATAGTGAATGTTTTAGAATGTTTCGAGTTCTGATCATAGGATAGAGGTTCTAGTGTTGGTATAACTATTGATGTATCCATTAATTATGAATCAGAACATATTATTTTTGAATCGAAAAGTTGGGGCACTCAACACAGAGAAATAATGGTACATGCATCATATGAGAGAATGTTTTTATTTTTCCTTTCCAGTTTGAGTCAGATCTATAGATATAATATTTGAAATTTTTATGAAAAGATTTTGTTTCTAGATGTCATTATAGAAATATCTAGATACGGTTTCATGGTGTGATTGTGAAAAAATCTACCATATGGTGACACTAAGATGTAGGTAAATTGATAGGATGCATTACATGTGTGTGTTCTTCAATTTGAGCCTCCACTCATTGAGAAGATGGAAGTTCCTATAGTTTAGTTTGATGATGCACACTAGCTAAGTGCACTGAAAGAGTTACAGAGGCAGTGACCTATGAGGTATTGAGGTCATCCAGACCCCTTGGTATCTGATGACTTTTTTTGAAGTACTCAAATGATTTTTCTTCTTTGTGGGGACATGTCCCGATCAGATGGGGGTCCTTAAAGAGAGCCTTGTTGTTGGTTTATCATGGATATGGTGTTATTTGGTTATACAATCACGCTATTAGGTGACACTCCCATAGAATGATATTGATAGACTATTCATGGATGAGCTCAATCTAGTCATGTTGAGGTAAATGTGTGTCGAGGAGCTTCTTCATCTCTGGTAGCATAGAACTAATATAGTGGAGTTTTTAGCGAGTTTCACAGACCTTTCCTGAAATTCCATTAATAAAATTTGAGATCTATTTTTGAGAGAATGGTCCTTTGAGTAAGGATTTTTAGGGAGATATAGGAATACATTTTACATCTATGTATTCCCATTTTTTCTATTGTGCTGGTGTGGGCCTTGGTGGTACAACTATTTCATGAAGAGGGTTAGGTAGTTGTGTCATGTACTATCGATCATGAGGTTGAGGCATAAACATGAGATGAAAGAGGTCAGATGATATCATCATAGTGTAGGAGGAACACCAATCCCCATACACAGGCATGTGGACCTATAGTGGAGGAGAAACATTGGGGGTCTGGTCTATAGAAGGAGAGGTTTGGTTTCACATGCAGCGGATAAGGGTATATTTTCTCGAGATTATCCTAGTCATAATGTTGCAAAGAGAGATAAATTCAATGGAATTCCATGTATGAGGTAGACTTTGGAGAAGGGTGTTCCGTAAGATTGTGTACATGGAAGAGGAGATTGGAGAGTCTTAGTAGGTGGAAGAAAGATCTAGGTATAACAATCACTACCACAAGGAGGTGCACCCAAGTATTAGGGAGCTAGAGGACCTGGGTGAGGACAACTATATTTTATGGAGTCCTTTAACCCATAATCTACAATGATGTATAATGGTATTCCTTATTTCCATTCAAATTTCTATAGCATCAATTATTAGAACACAAATGTGGGCACTTTTTTCCTTCCCCATCTTCCTAAAGGATTAAACCTGGGTGAGGCAGCAGCATCAGAGATCCATGTGTTTGGGTGTCTTTTCGATGTATCTTTAGAGTCATGAGAAAGTGGGGTCCATACCCCACTATGATTAACATTTTTTTATGTGAGAAAAAATAAGTTGGAAAGTAAGTTTCACCCAGACTTAATAATATCAAGGTGTGTGGATGAGTCCCTCTTACTTGAGTGTTCAATAAATGGTGATTTGTTGATAGTTTGCGATAGGTGTCCCAATAACACCCATCCATGTGTTTGGGTGTCTATTTGTTCTTCATTAGTACCCTCATGAAATTAATGAAATATTTGGATGATGGATGCTCGAGAAGGATGTTGTGCAGTTTTACATAAAGTTTGACTCATGAGGAAGAAGGAATCATTCCACACCAATATTAGTTTTTGTGACATGAGCAAAACCATTAGAGAGAGTCAGTTCCACACAAATATGATTTTGTTAAGGTGTGGTGATGGGGTTCCTTAGACTTATATGTTTAGGAAGATTTTGTGTGATGAAGTTTTAGATATGGTCCTTAACATTATAGAGGACATTTTTGTCTTGAATCGTTATTATTGGATTTCTTAGTAAAGGGATATCCTTCCTTAGTACCATTATATTATGGTAGAGTTAGACCCTATGATGTTTCAATAGTGTGTAATGGTTTCCCACCATATATTCTTAGCTGGGAATTAACTATACGGATTGAAAAAGATTCTATTTTTGTAAGATGTGTTATATCAGGAGAATCGTAGACAAAGTGGCATGGTAAGAATAAGTGTTTACAATTGGGAATCCATGTATGGATCAATTTTTCCCATGTATTATTCGTTTCAAGAACACATGACACATGGGGAGGTTGTGAAACAATTCTACATGAGGTGGATGTGAACTTTGGCCTTGTGTTGGAATCTTCATTACGATAGAAGAGTGAAATGTTGTTAAACCCCATGACTAAATATGGAATGTGGGACTTGGTGTTTTTCAAATGTATTAGTTAAATACACTTGTGAAACATTGTTTCATGATGCCACTTGGTTGGATTTTGTTGTAAGAGTTTTTTTCTTTGGTGGTTCCCCGATTCCATTTTCGTAAGGATCACGAGAACCCTTAGTGAGATCACTATCATCAGAGTCCAATCAAGTGACCAGTTTCTTAAAATGTTCTTAGGAAAATTATTTTTAAGGAAAAAGAGTACGTTGTTAGGGAGAATATAGAGACTCAGGCTGTGAAATGTAAAACTTTGAAATATATCTATAAATATTCTTGAATCCAAGTGCTGCGTCGACACATGATTATGAGTCTCCGAGAGAAACAACAAGATGATTTTAAAAATATTAAATATATCTTTTTATGCATGCATGATTTCACATGAATGATTAATAAAAACCAAAAAAGATTCCATGATTCGGTTTCTAATACTGTGTTAATGTTCAAAAAACTGATTGTACTATTGGTGAGACATGATTTTTGTATGCTCTTGGTTTTCAGCAAGGGGTGTTTTGGTGACTGGTCGTTTAAAGGAGAGTTAATTGATTTTAATTAATTAAAATAAATTCACCTCCCCCCACTACATAGTCACCCGACACAAGGAGGAAAACCATATCCTCTTTTCATATACATCATTGGCTAACGGATGTAGATGAGACAACATTTAAGCGATCAGGTGATTATGATCTCTATTTTCGATGTCGATGATCATCTAATCAAGGATTAGTATGATACATGAATTATTCTTCAACTAAAGCTTTAGAATTTCTCTATATTGGTTGAATATTTTTTTTACTCTCTATCTTTTTTTTATTCTTTTTTTATGGTTTTACATCATTTTTTGAATTTATAGAGATCCATTCTAGGTAGATCTATTGGTTTTTCTGGAAAACCGAGGTGAATCAAGGGTTTTAGAGGAAATTCATGAATGAAATTACAACCTATATGGGTTTTAGTCTATAGATACATGTCATGTTTTCCTTTGTGTATGTGGATGGTGAAATTTTTGGTCTAAATTCCATGTACTCAAGATACACAACATGTAGTGACCCCTTATATTTGTCCATTGGCCATGGGTTGGGAAGCCATATTGAACTACATGGTCATATAGGAAAAATTTACCCAATTCCTTCTGGGGTAGTATATCCTTTTAGAATTCTACATTACTACACTACCAAGGAAATTATTTGAATCATAATTTTATATAATGATAAGTTCTCCACTATTGGGTAGTGTGAGGAATGGTATAGTGATAACCCTCATTTTCAATTCCATATTTTAGTAATTACATTGTTCCATCTATAAAATCAATAATCACATACATGTAACATTTGTTAGTGGGTTTTACAATCACAATAATTTTCTCACAATCATTTGTAATACCGTGCATGTCCAATAAAACTATGGATCACCATTACAAATGTTGGTGTATAATGCTCTTAAATTACCTTTATCATAAAAGGGTAAATATATATACAATATTGGGAGATAAAAGTTCTTAATAATAATATTCCTCTCATCCCAAACTCTCATTTACAATAAATTACATAGAGAATCATCTTTCATAATGTATTCAGTATTGTTATAAAAATCCCCTCAGGTTCCTCCTTAATTTCAGAGTATATCTACAATTAATTTTTGAGGTAATCTATAAAGATATAATAATTTAGTATATAATTATTGTTTTGTAATTTTTTCATTTGACGGGAATACCTATGAAATCATAATGTCCAAAACTAATTCAAAATCTAGTATTGTGGTTATCTTCCTTCTCACATTTTTTTGGTGATTTGTACACCAAAGGTCAATAACAGGGAAATACATATCCCCATGTATATTATAAAATAAATCCTCTATCCATGAAAAGGGAAACATGATTATTTCTATAATACTAATGACTTCACTTAAATAAATTCATAGGCTCAATGACCCATCAAAATTCTTGATGAAGAGGGATGAAACAAAACACGATGAACAACTCTATTTTATAAATTCGTTATCTAGATACTATTGTAATTACTTTTTGAATTATTCCAAAACAACGATGGATATTAAATAATGATCCCTAGATATACTCAATTATCCAGACATATATTTAGTTTAAAAGTCAACCGATCCATCAGAAGGAAGACTATGCAAATCTTTGTGGAATTCAAAAGTATAATCCCACCAAATTGGGATATCTATGAGAATGATTCTCCAAATTTTTACATCATTTTTTTCAAGATATTATTTCTTATAAAAAAATAATATGTACATATGAGATGAATATTCAAAAGAATATTCATCCTACTACTCACACATGAATAGAAATATTGGATGGCATGAGATTTGAATATTGATTTAAAATTACTAAGAGTTGATGTCAAATTATTATATTGATAAATAATCAATGACCAAACTTCCTCAAAATTTACTAATGTTTATAAGAAATGATTTTTGGAAGGTTCAGTCCACAAATATTCATTTTGGAGAAATTATACACATTTTACACAATAGTTAATCAATTTTTTTATTCTCACAAAGAGTTAATCCCCATTGATAGGAGGTGGATTTTTAATATATCAACTAAAATTTCATAATATGAATGTAGGTGTTGAACAAGGATGAAAAAGTCCATTAAATATTATTGATTGTATTACCAATGTACCCTTAAAAAAATTATTTTTAGGATACACCACAATAGTGGGGATAAAATATTCCCTTCTATTCTCTCTGGGTCTTAGAGATTGGGGTCATTGATTGTTTCATAATACCCTTGTATTAGGGATCAGTTCACATAATTTCGCTATTCCCTAAAATATAAACATTGTACTACATGCTGAGTGATGACGTGAACCATAATTTCCTCTTTTTAATTTATAGGAGTCATTATATCCTTAAATGATTGATTAACATCCTATATATTTTTCAAAATTTTAAGAATATTTGGATTCCCATGAGTCCTTTTTGGGATGCTTCATCACATATATTAGATATATGGGTGGTTTCTTTTTTTACATCCATGAAAATTTTTCATTTATCCAAAAGGAAAAATCCATTTCAACCATTTTTAGGAACATGAAGCTACTAAGAGTCATAAACCTCCATCATATATATAAGGGTACAATGAGTAGTCTATTTATATATGTCAATTTCTCAAATACCTATAGATTACCACATACTTGGAATTAAACACTTAATGAAATGGTCCACCTTAATTTATGTTTTGAATAAAAATATGGATGAGTATTGTTCATTCCTTATAATGTTTACCTCATAAATGCAGATTGAATCATATTCCTTTTACTTCTTTTTGAGAATCTCTTAATCAATTTTATTCTATAATGTTTAGGAGAAATATTTATTGAAAAATATTTTATTGAAAAATTCCCATTCAATGGAATCAATTTAAATTCACGACATTATGTCCTAAATTAGTTTCTAACACCATTTGGATTCCCCATTAATGTAATATAAAATAACCACATCTTTATATTCATTAGAACAATGGAGAAAAAAGAATATATTTTCAATGCAATTAATCCATTATTTCATTACGAGGTGATCATAAGATCAACTGATGGAATGGGGCCCTAGTTTCTTTAAGGTCTCCACCCAACCATTCTCGTTGATAGGAGAAGGATGGGATTATACATTATTAATGGAATGATTCATAACATTGGTTAACAGGTCTAATACATCTATAATGTTCCAATAAAATAATACCATAATGTTAGGTATACCATTAGTGAAATAATCCCTTTACATACAACACCGGTTGTTGTTATGGTTTCTCATATTTCCCATAACTAACTATAATAATGGAAAATGTGATAAGATTTATTTAACTAGAAAACATATAAAATGGAAAATGTGGACCAAAAATAAATAAATTTGAAAGGAAATTTAAATCCTAAATACCGATTTTATATGTTACAATACCATCCATCTATGGTTATTTTACTATTATGTCTTCAAACCTATAAATATATTTAATCCCATCATAATGGATTGTAATTATATTTTGAATTTTTAAAATCATTTCCCCTTGGAGTTTCAAATGAGATGTGCAGTATAGTCCAATTAATAATGCTCTAGGATGATGATTGAGATATTCCCGAATCAAATATTTTTTGGATTATTACCCCTAGATGCATCTCAACCAAAACCGTATCTATATGTAGTATATCAACCAATATATATTCACATGGAAACCATATAATCTATACATTATCGAAATTTCTATATATTTTTACTATACATAGATTTATCTATTGGGATTCCACTAAATTATTCTTGTCCATGTCCCCAAAAATTTCTAGACCTTTCCTCCAATAAAATCTAATGTGACCCAATACTTTTAAAAATTAAATAATTTTTTTTATAGTAAAAATATATTAAATACATCTAACATATTGAAAATACTAGTTTCATTGGGAGACTAGGATCATAATACCCTAAGGTGAAACAAAAATAAAATTATATTATTTTAATATTTATAATGATTTATCAATCCATTTAATCTTTGAATAAAACATATGATAAACTAGGTAATACAAAAAATAAAAGGGTGAGCTAACAATCCCAGAATGGGAATAGAATTGATTATGAATCATAACATGTGAATCTACTAACATTAAATGATATAATAAAATGGAGGGATCATGAGTCATCATATGTGAAAAAATAATAAACATGGTTTCATATGACTATTGGAATATTGGAATTTAAAATAACCATATTTCATGAAATATGCATAAATCAAGGATAACCACCAAGACAATATCACATTGTGGGAAGAGTCACAAAATTATTTAGGTTCGCCAAATATTCAAATTCATAATATCTCATGAAAATATTACCAAATTTATTTGAGAAGTATTTGGGTGATCCAATCATATCATGTAAATGTTTATTCATTCCAAAAAATGAAATAAATTGTAATGGATAAACATAATAATTTTATATAGAAATATATAGGTTACATGGTGTATCCTTATATAATGATTTGAAGTGTTTTTTTAAAAATGGAATATGAAAAATGATCATAATAAATGTATTAACAGATGAATTGAAAAGATAATAAATTAGAAATATATTTTAGAGACATATATAAAAATATTTAATAATTACATAACATTAATGAAATAGAATGCGAGTTAGACCTAGAAAGGTCATAACCCAATGAAATATGGTTGTTTAGATATATCTATTAGCTTATGTTCTTTAATATTTCTATTCATGAACAACGCATCGAAGACAATAAAAATATATTCTTAAATTACTTAATTAAAAACAAATTACATTTATATATTATACACTAAATTGTTTTTTCATTTATAACAATTTATATGAGATATTTGTGTAAATTCCCCCATTTTGAAGGCATTAATTTCATGGTTCCCTGGTCAGATCAGTCAACGAAATTTTTTGAAGTTCTAGTACAATGGTACTAAAAGAACATAAGTCAGATTACATGGTATTAATGAACTAAAAAATTGAAATAGTGTCATCTATTCATATGTGTTCAGAGAAAAGAAAAATCATTGAGTAAAAATGACATGGTTATCCGGTTATTTCATTTAGACGGTTATACTGATCGCCACAAAATATATTCATTTTAATTAATATACTATAAATATATTTACTAATTAACATTTTATAAGCATTAATATAATTATTTTAAATTTTTTATTCTTAATTATAATTTTATGACTATTCTAGAAGTCGTTGGAGGAAAACAAAATGTGTTATTTATTGATGCATTGAACAAACCATATTGTAAAAAACACATTCATTTTATAAATGATATAACTGAAGTTATAATATTGACCATAAATATAATAATAATAACATTTCATAATATTTAGGAAACAAATGTTACTATTCTTAGTTGTTTGGAGATTTAATGGGGACGTACAATAAGATTAAATTTGAAAGAGATTAGTGGAGAATCATACCACTTACCTTGGTCTCATCTTCTTCAGATACCCCTTAAATATCTTTAAACATTTATTTATATCAGAAAAAATGAAACTATAAAATTAGATACTGGTTTTGATATATATGTCATCCGAAATTTGGAGTCTTATAAGGATTGTAATTTGTTATGAGAAGGGATGGTGAGGGGTCACACTTATAAGGGGATGAGATGGGTGTTTTTAAATGTTATACTCATTAGATTATAATTTCCACTCAAGAAGACTTATATTATTGATTGTTCTGGTTATATACATTATATGGTTCATTTGAGTTACACTTGATGGGTGATTACATTGGCTATGACTGTAAAAATTCATGTATTTATCTTGTAGTGTAAAAAATTATACTATATTTTATTATTCATAAAAAATATACAATTTTATTAATTACCAACTCACCCTAACGAAATTTTTATGTGTATATTCAATGAAATTAATTATAATTTATGAAAATAATTTTGGAAATATTAGAATCTTGATTTTGACACAAAATCCATTTTTTTCAAAAAATACCAATTATAATATTAGGATGTATTTTTATGATCCTTTGAATAATTACATATTATCTAATAATTTTTTTGTCGTTATCATAAAAATTAATGTTAATTTTTAAACCCATTTTATGAAAAGAATAATAATTTTTAATAATTATATATATTCTTAAATTGAAATTAAGACAATTATGTTTTAAGAAAAACAAACACTTAATTTATCATTTTTAAAACATTAATTTACATATACCATGGTTTAAATATATAATATATTCATATAATATTATACATGAATATTATTTTACACAAAAATAATGGATTTTATTACTATACTTGTATGTTTACTATTCATAATGGTCAAATTACTATTCCATTGGTTAGGTTACTACTCAAATGGTCTAATTACTATTCCAAGAGTTTTATTTTTAATGATCATATGGGTTTCTTAATTTATATAAATACCTCATGTTTCATTAATTATTCATTAAATTAAATTTTATCTGTATATATATATTCATATTGAAAAATAATATCTGATTTCCAAAATTCTTATTTATTTCTAAATCATTATTCACGAGTTTAATTATTCAGGGTGATTGAGAAAATTAAAATTTTCCTATTTTAGTTATCTAATTTAAAATTATTTTCTCTCATAATAATATTTCCAATTTTAATATCTATTTATATTGAATAATTATAGTTTTTATATTAATAACATAAAATGTATTTTGTTTTATCATGTGGTCATGTATATTATGATACATTACTAAATGAATCAAAATTATAATAATGGAAATTACATTGATAAAATTATGGAAGGTTATATTTATAAACAAACCAATGAATTGGTTTGTATGAATTTTATTAACAATTTTTTGGAATATATTTATATTTTCCTTTTACAAATCAAATTTATTGAAAATTGAATATAAATTATAAACAAAATTTTTAGTAAAGTCACTTTATTCATCCAAAATACATTTTATTGAAACAAAGATAGTCCCTTTTATGAAAAAAATATTAAAATTATTTGGTCTAATATTAATAAATTAAATTTATAAAAAACAATATCACTTTTTAAATTATCATATTAAAATTATCATTATGTGAAATTTTTTGATTTATTTTAAAAGATTAATTTTTCTATGAACACTAAAAAATATTGACATTGTAAAAACTACCTTTCCAGTCAAGTATTTGCAATGTCCCATTTTTTGGAATTTAATATCAAATATATTTATTCTACTTTGAATATAATAATCAATAATGAAAATTGCAATAAATATTATACGAAATGTTAGAATAAATAAAATATTATACTAGAAAATGATTTTTTCAAGATTTTTTTGCATTAAATTTCTTAAGATTATTTGAAAATTAATTTCATCCACATATATGGATTAAAAATTGTAAAATGGATTCCAAATTATTATATATTATAATTAATTTTTTGTATCATAATCATCTTAATTTTTTGTCATTATATATCGGAACCGATGTAAAAATTCATTACTATAGTAGTGATTAAAATGGGTTAATGTGGGGACAAACTAAAGAAATGATTTCTTATATATCCTCCAATATTATATGTATCAGTTTATGATCATATTTCAAACCTATTTATCTTCTCTTCAATGATAAGCTATGTTGGATCCATTTATCTTGATTTAGACATTTCTATATTTTAATCATTTGAAAAATGCCATTTGTGACCTCTCCCTCACTTATAAAAGGACACCACAACAACTCTATGATAAATACAAAAATAGCCTCTCTGATCAATAAATACCAAAAACAATAATTTTTTTACATTACTCCTCGTGTTACATATGATTTGTATTGATCATAATTATATCTTATGAATGATTATGTATAAACCTATGGTTGGAGTTGTAGAAATAGTGTCATTAACATAAAATTTATATTATTAGTTTATATAGAACATATGATGAAAATTTAATTTTAATATTTTTGATTAAATTTTCAAAGAAATAGATTCAGAAAAAAATATATGAACATTTTTTGAATAATTTAAATGTAAAACCAGTGAAAAAATATTGAAATTAATGTTTTCCACGTCAAAATGTTTTTAACAAAAATGAGAAAAAATAAATTTGTGGCATTAATATTTCCAAGAACCTATGAAAACAATTATTAAAAAAATTATTCCCTACACCACTTATCTTAAAAATAATGAAAAAAATATTTTTGATAAAATTTTTACGTCAGTTTTATTAAATACCCATGTTAAATCATTTTTTAAGAATTAACACCCTAAAAACCTGAAATCCTCATGTCATGTTTTCAGCTCCCCATTTTAATCTCTACCTAAGAAGAAATTGAAGGATACACAACATTCTTCAATGACATCTGTAGTCATGTTTTATTGATTTGAATAATAATTTTAGGATCAATTAACTTCTATATTTCATCATGTGTTCTTTTTTTGTGATCTAGACAATATTTCTCCCCTCGCAACAATATTACAGATGAAAAGAATTGTGGCTCGAAGATTTTATTCTATTATATTGCTTATTTTTTTCAATATTTTTTTTTCGTATTCTAGTGTTCACCCAAACATGACTTTAAATGAGTAAATCTATATTCTGGATCACTTTTAGATTTTCCAACTTCGAATTTTGTATGTTTTTTTATATCTAATATAAAAATGATATCTAATAGTTATAAAATTTATTTGTTACATTTTTTGTTTTTATGTATTTGATTTTGAATTTTTATTTTTTAAAAAATGTCTTTAGTTTTATAAATTTTTTATTTTAGGTAAGTACAAATATTTTTCCATTTATTCCATATTTCTCTAAAAATATAGACTTATTCTCCATTATTAAATATGATACTATTACCAATATATTATATTCCATGAAATTACCTTTATCAAAATGAAACTTATATAATTCATAATAGTTATAATATGATTATTAATCATTAAATGTTCTTGAAATAAATTATTACTAAAAATACCAATTCAGTCATTATATCAACATCCACCCATTGTATGGAATAATACACCCATAATATTTGGGAAACCATTTAATGTTGTACAAACACCTTCAATAATCAATGTGTTAAAAAATCTATCACAAGTTTTTTACATTGATAAATAATCACATATAACAATGTTACTGAATAATAAAATTGATTTAATATATTTTTAATTTTAATGGATTTTGAAATAAGGTAAGGATTAAAAATATAAATTTTATCCATAATAATTATTTGAATACAGTAATAAAAATCACATGTATAAATTAATTCAAAAAATATTTTCATGAAATCCATCCCAATAAAAAGGATAAAATTGTACACACATTACCCTTCATGGTAATTAATATGTAAATAATAATAAAATAATGTTATTTATTCAAGGTTA
This sequence comes from Viscum album, assembly GCA_963277665.1. Classification (NCBI taxonomy): domain Eukaryota; kingdom Viridiplantae; phylum Streptophyta; class Magnoliopsida; order Santalales; family Viscaceae; genus Viscum; species Viscum album. The sequence goes on from OY728165.1 coordinate 293,376,040, forward strand.
AATATAAAGGAAAGTTAATGTCAAATATAGTTTTTCATGAATAAACCAAAGTGGGGTTGTATTGTAGTTATTTAAATAAATCCATTTAAACTTTAAAATAATTATAATTATTACATTAGTATGATCATTATGAATCTTTTATAAATAATTATTTAAATAAAATAAATTTTTATATTAATTTGTTTTGATTATATTACTAAAAATTATTGATATTTACCACTTTATAACCAATCATTTAGAATATATATTTTTTTTGTTTAAAATTTTTCTATATAAATATATGTAAAATGTTGTATTTATTAATATATTAACCTTTTAAATTATAATATTAGATATCCAATGGATTGTAATTTGATAAATTTACCAAGAAACAATAAATAATATAAAAAAGGTGTTTAGGATCCCTTGTTATTTTCAAAAAAAATCATCAAAACATTGACCATATTTTCGTTCCAAGCGTGATGTGTTTGAGTATTAGAATTTTAAATTTCAGAGAAATCATGTATCACCTAATTTGCTACAGGTTTATCCAAAAAAACACTGGATCTATAATGGTGAAAATATAATAAATTTGACATCTATTGTTGATTAAAATATTTATAATGTGATATAGGATCATATTTAGGAATTAATTGAAGATTTAGGTGTTGAAACCATCTAATAAACATCAAATTTCTACTGATTGTGTTGAGATTCTATGAAAACATTATTATTTGGTTTAACGAAATATACTTTGTTATCAATATTTAAAATAATATTTAACTTGAAATAATGAAATTGTTGGAGTGAATAATGTTTCTCTAAATTACATTAACATTTAAAAGAGATACTTAATATATGTAATATGCTTCCATATTACAATTATGGGTTAAATAAAATATTATTCTCAAAGGTATTCGTTTATAAAATGATACAGATTTACCTAATGATTTTCTTTGTAAAGTATTGAAAAATAATATTTATCAAAATGTCCCCATTGTGGGACATCAAATTTTAAGATACCTGAATTATTCAACCATGATTCATTTACAGGTACTAATATCAAACATTCTACTCTATATATTGGGAATCATCAAATAATTCCTTCAAATAATTCAACATTGATTCATTCTTTGGTACATGAATCAAGCCTCCAACTAAAGAAATTTTAGACCATCTAATAATTCTTCATTCTTGGAACATATTATCAAATTCAGTTAATGGAAAATGGATAATATGTCATACTAATGATTGTATCATTGATGGTAACATACTTCACCCTGTAGATTCACCATAGTGTAAGAGATTTGGTAAACAAATTTCAATTCTGGAAGTGAACATAAAATATTAGAATGAAATTGTGTACATATGGAATGAATCCATATCAGTTCCAAATTATCCAAGATTAATCATTTTCTATTTCTTTGTTAGTTTATAAATTTTTCCCATAAATAAGTGTGAAGAATAAATATTTTTTGATGTGTTAGATTATATTTGTATTAGAACAAATAGGAATCAAAATTGATGTGTATATTTCACCACTGATTGATGAAATGAATCATCTATAGGAGACCTCAGTTTATTTTTTTTGAAGTTATACATAAAATAGAAATTTCATTTCTATTCTATGATAATGTTCATAGTAAACAAATTTACTACATATGGAAACATATCTTGATATAGTGTTAAAGGGCATAAAGCATTTCCAATTTTTTAATAAGAGGTTTCATATTATCAATTATTTAATTTAAGAGTGATAGAATACATGGAGCATCAAATATTTTTCTAATTGATAATCATTATCATATATTAAAATAAATTCATTCAATGATTTGTGAGATTATACTCCAATACTATTATAATTTTATGGTGAAGAATATAACAAATGTTTGAAAAATATAGATATCACATTTTGATAAAAAGGAAGTTATATTCATCAAAAAACAACTAGAAGAAATGGTTTATCTTTTTAGAACCACCTAATTGGATGTAAGAAACATGTTTTTCAATTATGTATGGATCATTTTATTTTTCAAATAAATCATTAATTTGGACATAATATGGATTCTTAATAAGTTAGTAATGGTTATGATGGTGTCTAGGGATTGTTCAAAGCCGCAAACTATCTTATTTGGGAAAACTGGCATGGCATAAGGTTTAGAGTAAACTGTGCAAATTTTTTATTTTCAGACAGAGCCTTATTAAAGGGTTGGTTCCCTCCCTTGGGACCTAACCATTCAAATTTCCCCTTTTCACTAGGTACCTATGCATGGATTGCAAAAAATATTATGAATCATTGGGGAGGATGTATTTCTAGTAGAGCCGTCTCACAAAAATTCCACACAATTAACAAACCTTGCGTACAAACTGTGCACGTGATAAAATCCTAGGTAAAATTTCCATAATGTATTTAATTATATATTAATCCAACCATTCCTCTTTATCCCGAGAAGTAGTGGGATGAACCCCTTTTCCACTTTGTCACGACCCGTCCTCGGGGCCCGTGCCGTGACTACCCCAAGCCCGCCTTCCATAGGCCAGGGGCTGGCGACTAGCACCAAGGCGTAAATCCCGGTAAAAAGGGAAGGTGTTGTCTTTGTAAAGTAAACAAGCACCACAGAGTAAGCAAGCGGAGAAGTAAACGGAACCGACGAACGATTACCGCGACGCACGACCTCCGCGACGCTTGTCTTCCGCGGTATGTTGACGTGCTCCGCACTTGAATTTAAGGTAGGGGTTTATTTATTACTTTTGTTCATGAATTACACTTTAGAATATTTCTTCGTGAAATTTATCCAATTGTTAGCAATTAACGCGAGGGGCCCGGACCGTACGAACACGGCCGACCCTCCTCCCTTTCATATTTATTATGTTGTGGATTGAAACGGGTGAGGTGCGGTGCCGTCGCACCGCGCAGGATCATACGCCAAGAAATGTGTCGCACCGTCGCGCCGCGTCGTAAAATAATGCAAGGACGCGACGCCGTCGCGCCACGTCGAAGAAAGTTGAAGGCGCTGCGGCCGGAGCGGGGCCGCGGCGGTGGGGCACGGTGCCGTCGCACCGCGCCGAACGACGAAGGTCGCGGCCGGTTCCGGGCCGTGGTGGGACGTGAAGACCGGCGGCTATCTGGGCCGCCGGTGTCAGAAGCCGGAAGGGGTACCGGCCTTGCCGGTACCGTTGAGGAAGAACCGGCTGGCCATGTTGGGCCGGCCGGAAGGGAGAAGGACCGGGGGAATAAATTCCCCCGGCTGGCCAAAACCGGCCCCCCATAAAGGGGGGGCCGCAGTTACGCTAGGGGGGGGGGGGCAGCAACCCCCCCCCCTCCCCCCCGTTTTTCTCAACGGCAGGCCCCCACGAGGGGGGGGGGGGGGTCGTTTGATTAAAGGCGCGACTCTCAGCCGCGCCGCCAGCAGGAAAGCGGAGGCTTTGCCCCCCGCCCATGGCGCCTGAGCGGCGCCCTGGCCGTGCCGCCGTCGGCCGAGCCGCGCCGCCACGCCGGACCGTGCCGTCGCGCCGGGCCGCGCCGCCGGCCTGGCCGGGTCGGACCCGGACCCCCCATTTTCGAATTGACTTCGGTCTTTTGCCCATAACATGAGCTACGACCCTTCGATTGACGAACAATCAGCGGCGATGCGATCCTTGGATCGAAACGGTTGTTTCAGTATATCGCACTCAATGTTTCGGAATACTTTGAGTTCGGCCGGGTTGGTTCGTACACGAAACCAATCGGGCCCTCGGAGCGGAAACGATCATATCTTGAGCTACGGACGTCTGATTGACGTGCCGTCAGCTTTGTTGAGTTCCTCTTAGTGAGATGGATCATTTGGCATACTCCACCCAAGGTTTGGACACAGGTGGAGTAAGGTCGGGTTGGTTTTTCTTAAAAACCAACCGGGGCCCTCGGACGTAAAAGCCAATAACTCTCAGACCGGGCATCCGATCGACGCGCCGTCTATTGCGTTGAGTTTCTGTTGGCGATACAAAAATATTGGATACATCAACTCAGGTCTTTGTGACAGTTTATGTATCAGCCTCTCGGATCGTGGGGTAGACCCTCCCGAATGAGCTTGCTGTGTGCGGGAACCCCAGTGCTGGCTGCGTCTGCTACTGTGACGACGACGATTGTGCAGGGATCCTCAGTAGACTGCGACAATGAAGACAACTGGTCTTATATCCTATGTGGTCCCTAGCTGTGCTGGTCTTGTATTTTATGTGGGTCCCAGCTTAGATGATTCAATACTGGTCTTGTATCCTATGTGGGTCCCAGTATAGATTAATCAATGAAGACAGCAGGTCTTGTATCCTATGTGGGTCCTAGCTGTGCTGGTCCTGTATCCTATGTGGGTCCCAGCTTAGATGATTCAGTATCTATGTCTGATCATATCTTTCACCTTATCGATGATGTATACCTGTGTGAGCGGAATCCTGTTTCTTTCCTGTGTGGATTGAGTTGTGCTATCCTGTGTGGATTTCGTTTTTCTTTCCTGTGTGGAATACGTTTACTTTCCTGTGTGGACTGAGTTGTACTTCGGCTCGGAGGTTGGAGCATTTTGGGAATTTATGACTTAGGTATATGTATGGGCATATACCTAAGCAGTGTTGGTTGTTACTTCTACGGGCTTGGGGTTGTCACGGAACAGGCCCCGAGGACGGGTCGTGACACACTTATTTGAGAGATTTTTTATTTCCAAATAAAGGTATTAAGAGATCTCATTTTTTCGTCATTTGATATCGATTATGTTTATCACATTGGATGTGCAACAGAATCTACTCAATTCCTCTGTATGTAATTTTATTCTCTCTTGATCACAAACAAGATATCTTTATTTTAGTGTTTTTCACCATTTAGTAGATCTACATTGAACTGAGGGAAACCAAGGGCCAATGCCGAAGGAGGACAGAACAACCCTATGTTGGGCGGTCAATAACTCACCCCTAATGTTTTTTTAGTTTAAATTATTCATATGGTGCCCACCGATTTCATTATAAGTTGTTTCTAATATTCAAAAGTTGTGATTATACTTGTTAGAATTATATAGTTATTATATTTTCAAATATGTGATAATTTATTAGTTATTACACCCACAACTTAATTTGTGCCATGTTTATGGTTATTCCATATTTGGATTTTTAGTGCTACAGCATGTTTGAGCCATCGTATCGGATGTTCCCTTGACTAACCTCTCTAAATGTTAGTATTCCTAAAATAAACGTCTCGTTATTAATGGAAATTTCAAAATGGAATATACATTGTATTCTCCCCACATGACCGCCTGATGTAAGTGCATTAAAATTATTATTAAATGTGTAATGTGGAATGGAATGTATACTAAGTATATAACATGGCCTTATCAAAATAAATTAAATAACGGTGACATGTCAATAACACCCCATTCCATATTAATGGAAGGTAGCGCAGTGAACCTCAATAATTGAATATTCCATAATGGTCAATAAAGACTTGATAAAATAGTTGCAATAATAGTTGGCCTATATAAACCAATGGAATACAAGGGTTGAACGTAATGAATGATTACATGATTACAATATCAAATAGGAATTGAAGAAATCGATCTATCCTTGGATTTTGATAAGATAATACCTTGGTTCATGGTATCCTCATTCCGATTCAAGGATTCACTTTTTTATGGTTGATACAAACCAAGACTAAGGTTCTTATCTATTCTTCAAATTCCATGTATACTATTGTAGGGTGCTTTGAAGTGTTACTGGAGGTCTCAGATACACTCGATTGATCCAGAATTTATTAGTAGGTTCCGTTGTGAAATCCTATAGGGCTAGGTTTTTTCTTATCCCCTTTTTTCTTTCTCTAATAACCTTGGACATGGAAGGCACATTATTGAGGAATCAGTTGTATTACACTACATGGATTATACTCTTAACCCATAGATAGTCTTATATACTACCGAATTTGTGTTCCATGAGATCCATGTTACATTATTTATTACCTCGGACTCCCTCACCGATATCTTTGTCATGTTTCTTGGTTATGTCTTCGGACCTTTGCTACATATATTATCAGGATATGATGTTAGTGCTGGTTATTCCTCACGGGACTTATTAACATTTAATGGTAATTACCAAATAAAAAGAACTAGTTATATGTTTATACACAAGACGAGGGCTAAAGCCGATACATGGTTATTTATTTATATTGTACTATTACTTATACATTATATATATTCTTGCCTGCACACTTTTATATTCCATTACACTAGCCGAATGTTATAGACATCATTGTTGATGGCCCACTAATATTTATCGCACACCCTCTCTAGGATTCGTTTTGAACCCGACGTAGATTACATGACTATATGTGTTGACAATGGGAAACAAATAACATCGATAAAATGATTACATGTTGATTTCATAGAGTTTGATAACATATGACTGAGTTGAATATCAAGATTCTTGGGGTAGTATTTTTTTTATTTTAATTTTTGGAACATGTAATGCCTATTTTATTGTATTCATGTTTCCATTTTTTCTAGTGACATGCCCTTACATAATTATTATTTCAGTAGATATAGTTATCGTTATTCTCGTTTATCTATTGCATCAATTTTCATTACAATTTATTTATATTATTTATATTTCTTCCGTTGTCTAATATTAATTAATATTATTTCCAATATGATAAACTTTTTTAATAAGGTAATAGTCTTCCCATGGGCACACCTTAGGCCCTCACTTCTAGTCAGCAACCTCTTGCATTCGGGATGATGAACTTGAGGCCGTGTGGCCCACCTGGCTTGGAAAACCCGTTATGTGGAATACGGGTTTGGGACGTCATAATGTGGTATAATAAGTTGTTTCATTTCATTCTTTAATATTGGGGGACAATGTTTTGGAGCATATAATCTCTTGGGGCTTGGTAATAAGTCATGCATGGGCCTCGTGAACACATATTTGAGGAAAAAACCACATTGCCAAAATTATAATTGTTGTTCTATTTTTCCTATTATAGTTGATATTGTTTCACCATTGTATGAAGGACAAGTTGTGTGGTGTTGAAGATTATAACTCTTTTTGAGGGTCTTATTTTATCATTATCTCTATGACATGAGGGCAAGGAGAATTTCTACAAGGGTTATTAAAGGCACCTAGAATTCATATGTCAAGCATATTTCTATCCCATATCGGTGAATATCACTACTTGGAATTTCATGATATGATTGTGATTGTTTAGTGATGTTGTGATAGTTTCTTGTACATGTAATAATATTTTTTATGATAGAGTGATTTCCTGTCTCAATTCATGAGGTGTATGGGCCCTCATGGGTTGGGATAAGTAATTTACCATGTAAATCCATTATGCTATAAAGATATGTGTGTTATTTCTGGTGAAAGGTGTATGGTAACTAATTCATCCGAACTGACTATCCACTATAATGTGAATCATGAAATCTTTAGTGAATTGGTTGAACAACCTTATATTTCCTTGTCAAGTATATGAAATGTAAAAGATTTAACATGGAAACTAACTACAAATGGAATTTTATATTATACTTAAGCACTTATCGATACATGTTTATCTACCCAGGTAGTTTGGGGTAGTATTCCTTGGTTGTGAGTCTTGCTATAATTAGTTTTTTCTAGTGATGTTATCTGTAGGCTTATATGTTTGTTCTAATGTGTGTTCTTGGAATTTTTAGACCAATGCCGCAATGACGCCCTCACGTCATTCACCATGAAGGTGATGACGATCATCCTCCAGACATGGTGTGTCCAGAGCTTTTAGTTCTACCTATAAGAGTTCCACATGGGTTACCACAAACTGTACTTAATCTAGGCACAAATTCCCATGTTTCTTATAGTTTTCTACATCTAATGTAGTTCATTCTAGTTGTTCCATGGGTTTCACCTATTATGACTGATCTAACCCATGATTTCCAGCAGTATCATCCTCTTACATTTTCATAGAATGGCATTTTTTTGGATGTTGAGTCTTGGATAGAGGCCATGTGGACCATTAATGAGCATATAGAAAAGCCTCTAGGGTAGAGAGTCATGTTTTCTATATACATGCTTTTGGATTTTTCCAAACATTGGTAGGATGTTGTTACCCATGTCGGTCATCATCATGGCATGTTATGGGTTGATTTTCAGACTTCCTTCTATGACAAATTTGTTCCTCAGGCACTGGTAGCTGATAGAGTGAGGGAGTTCATGCATCTCTAGAAGGGTTCAATGTCAATTATGGAATATTACTCATGATTCACTAATATACAACGCTTCACACCACCTCTAGTTGGTGATGATATATCACATGAAAGATGTTATGATGATGGGCTCTTGTATGCCATCCGAACTCATGTGAATGCCTTTGGCTTCTTACATTTTTCTGCAATAGTTCATCATGCCCTTATCACTGAAAATAACCTAAGGGGTGACATAATTATCGAGGTTAATGATTCACTGTCATGTGAGGCCAATAGTTCTTTTAATTGAAGGAAACGTTCGTTTAAGGTTTCTCATCAGGGTAGTGGTAGATAGAGTTTACATTTTGATAGCTTTGTTGTGTGTCCCCAGTGTGGAAGACTAGGTAACAAAAATCCCCAATGTGAAAGAGACCATATGGTGTTTTGGTCTTGCAGCTGTTTGGGTCATCATCATTGTTTTTGCATGACCTTTCTAGTAACATCAAGTGTAAAAATATCATAATCCACTCCACCTATAGGATAACTTTATTTTGTGCCACATCATGTGGGGATATGTAATAACATCGGTATGTCTAGACAAGTAGGAGTTCGGGCCATGGACGTCTAACCCCTTAACAATAGAAAAGCTAGAAGAGCATTCAAGATCATGGTAGTGTATATGTTTCACAGGGACATGGATACGGTATGGTTCATGCTTTAAATCTGATACCCAATGATCAGGTTGTGAGACCATCTATACTGTGAGGTACTATTCTCATAACCTCTACTATTGTATCCCCTTTGTTTGATACTGGTGCTTCAAAAACATTATTTCTATATCTGTCATGGAAAGTATCATACTAGAGATGCATTATCACTATGGTGTAATGACCCAAAATACACCATTGGGAATACAAAAAGAGGGCATATGCTAGTGCAGTGCCTATCCCTTTAGGGAAGGTAATGACCCTTTCTTGTGGAATCTCATTGTTCTCGAGATGAAGGGCTTTGAGGTATTTCTTGGAATAGACTGGTTAGTCCACTATCACTCCATTGTAGACTTCTATCAACACATTTTCTCTTTAACATCACCAAAAGGCACCTGTTATCATTTCAAAGTTGAGTGGGATGTCAAGGCTGGGAGAGCTGGAATGAAGCATCGTGGGCTGGGTGGAGTGACCTCCCAGATTGAAAATTGTTTTGTGGAGGATTAAGGGATGCATCAAACTGATTTCCCTCCAGTAGTTGACTTATTTATGGAAGTATTTCTTAGTGAATTTCATGGATTACCACTTAAAAGAGTGGTAGAGTTTACAATTGATCTTGTTCCCGGAGCATCTCCATGTCCATCCCTTGGTATAGGGTGGAACCCAATGAGATTCTATAGCTCAAGTTGCAGATAGAGGACTAAGAGACCAAAGGGTTTATAATACTAAGTACATCCACATTGTTCCACACATTCTTTTTTGAGAAGGTGGACGAGACACTTTATCTACGCATGTATTACAGATGGTTAATCCAACTTATAGAAAAGAATCAATATCCACTTCTTTGAATAGATGATCTCTTTGGCTAGATCTGACGAGCAAAGGTGTTCTCTAAGATCGACCTAAGATCAAATTATCATCATGTGTGAATCAGATAATTAGAAATACCACATTCATGTTTCCATAACCGGTATGGTTTGTATGAGTATCTTGTTATACTATTCGGTCTTATAAACACTCATTCTGCTTTCATGGATTTAATGAATAAGGTTTTCCATCCACATTTGGACTCTTTTGTCATAGAATTTTTACATGGAATATTGGTGTATTCTCGAACCCAAAACAATTGTGCCAAACATCCTGTGATCATTCTAAGAACACTGAGAGAGAAGATGCATTATGACAATCCTTCTTAATGCAACATGTGGATCAACAATGTCCACTTCTTGGGTCATATTATCTCAAAATAATATATTTTGACCCTATAATGATTATTTCTATAGTATCCAAGGATTATACAAAAAATATGTTTGATATTAGGATTTTATTAGGGATAACTAGATACTAAAGCTGTTTCATATAATAATTTTCTGATACTAATTATCACCTTTCAGGGAATAAAAATAAGAGAGTTAAGTTCATGTTGTCAGAAGCATGTGAGAAATCCTTTCCGAAACTGAAAGGGAGGATTATATCAGCACTAATTATGATTCATCCATAATATGGAAAAGGATATATCATATTCTGTGATGCATAAGACATTTTACATGGAGAACTTTTGATGTAGGGTGACAATTTCATTGGATAATTATCTCATCAGTTGAGGCCTCATGAGAAAAATTACCCGATTTACGACCTCAAGTTTGTAGTAGATGTCCATCACATATGTTTCTTGAGACATTATCTATCAGGTGATTGATTTGTGGTGTATACAGATCAAAAAAAATTCTTGTATATATATTTTCATCCTGACATCAACCTCAGATAGTGGAGATGGGTGGAATTTCAACTTTTTTTTATTTTGAGCTTACCTGTACTCCTGGAAAGGGAAATGTTATCACTAATGCAATGAGTCAAAAAGACACAAATGAAGACAGTACTAGAAGCCAGTGATGATTGGATGTTAATGGCCCTCTTTTCTGATCATCATATAGAGTTACATGAATTTCACATGTATTCTTACCTATTAGCCTTAACAGTTACCTCTTCCCTCCTCGAGAAGGTGAATATTAAGATGTTTTCAAATCCTAATGGTTTTATTCTCCTTGAATGTATATCATAAGATAACCCACCACCGGATTGGTCTATGGATAGAGATGTCATCATGAGTCTACATGGATGTATCTCGGTTCTTATAGATATGATACAGGAGTTTTTGAATGAGTCCCACACATCTCAGTGGCATATAATATAGGAATATTGATGATGTATTGATATATGATATTATAGTATTAGTGGCCTAGAATTAAATGTCAAATTTCAGGAGTCATCACTAGGTTTTACACCTATTAGTAGGTGAAAGTAGAGCACTAGAGACCAGCAGGCTTGGTATGGCCTCTTCTAGTCCCAAAATGAAAATAGGAAGATGTTTCTATGGATTTTGTAGTTGGCATACCTAGGACTTTGAGGGGTATCAATGCAATCTGGGTAGTCATTGACTGACTAATGAAACCATCCCACATCATTACTATACATGAAAATTTATCAATTGACTAGTTGAGAGGATAGTATGTTCGTGATATCATACGACTAAATGGGGTTACTCTTACTATCATTTCAGATTGGGACTCTTGTTTCACTTAACATTTATCGCATGTTTTGAAGAATGATATTGGAAATCTGTTGCTTCTAAGAACAACTTCTCACCCGTAGATTGATGGAAAATTGGAATGAACAATACACGTTCTAGATGCCATGCTATGAGATTGTGTCATTGATTTCAGAGGTTATTGGGAGAAGAATATCACTCTCATCGAGTTCTCTTATAATAATTGTTTTTAGGAGAGTATTATGATTACTCTTTTTGAGGCCTTATTTGGTAGGCCATTTTGTTCACCCATATGCTGGAAAAAGGCAGGTGAGGTAGACCTACTAGGCCCTTGACTTGTTCAGGAGAGTTCAGAATAGGTTCAGTTTATCAGGAAGCGTATACCTACTACTTTTTCTAGATTGAAATCTTATGTTGATCACCGTCGATGAACTATTTTTTATGTGGTTGGGGATTTTGTTTTTCTTTCGGTATTACCCTAGCTTGGGGATAGATTGTTAAGGATGTAGGGGAAGCTTTCACATTATTATGTTAGGTCATTTGATATTCCAGAGAGAGTTAGGGAAGTACCCTCTCTGTTGATAATACCTTCGAGGTACCAGGACATGAATGACAATTTTCATGTCTCATAACTCTTATAATATTGTGCCGACATGTCTCATAAATTTGATCCAAAGGATTTTATGTTAGCAGCCTATGTTACCTTTGAGGAGTATCCAGTATGCATCATTGAGCAAAGCACAAAGGCTCTCTGAAGAATTTATGACCCTCTTGTAAGGGTGATATGGCAACACAAGCAAGAACAAGAAGGGTCATGGGAGAGGGAATCTAATGTACAATCCCAATGGCTATAGATTTTCTAAGAGAGTGTATCTTTACCCTTCTAAGGATAACATGGGGGATGAGTTCTTTTATGGGTGGAAGACTGTCAGAACACAGTTTTTCACTCATGTATGGATTCATTATAGATCATTCTAAATCATTATATAAGACCTTATATGGATGCATAATATGTTAGTAAGGGTTTCGAGGGTTTCTGAGGCTTGTTTGGAGCTGGGAACCCTTCTTTTTAGGGAAAAATATCATTTCACATGATTTAGAGTAAACCATGCAGATTGTATTTTTTCAAATAGATCTATCTCACATGGTCGGAACATGTATTTGCATCCTAACGGTGAGAATTTCCTTTTTCCTAGGTACACATGAATGGATTATACAAATTTCGACCAAACCATACAGATGATGTTTTTTCAGGCTGATCCATCTCACACGGTTTGCGCAATTTCTGACTCACCGTGCAGAAAAACAATTCATATGAAAAAATAATGAGTAATATTTCAAAAAATACCTTAATAATCTATTAATCCAACCCATCCTCCCTTATATGATAACCATTAGGATTAACCCTTTTCCACTCATATTGGAGATTTTTAAAGACCAATGTTTTGGATCAAGAGATCTCCTTCATCTGGCATTAAATCGTGTTGTCATTCATCACATTGGATGCGAAACGGTAAGTACATGAGTCCTACTTATCCATTATTATTCTCTTCTACTCTCCACTAAGATATCTTTATTTGAAAAAATTTCACCTTTTCCGAGATGTACGTCAATCAGAGGAAAATGAATGGCTGATACTAGAGGAGAAGGATCGAAAAACCATAAGGTGGGAAATCTATAAGAAAACACTATAGTTCGTTGAATTTGGATTATTCGTGTGGGCCCCAAAAAATTCATTGAAGTTTGTTTCTCATATTCAAATGTCATTATTATACATGTTAGAATCATATTTTAACACTATATTAAAATATGTTATTAGTTGTTAGTAGTTACACACACATCTCAAACTGCCCCATGTCGTAGGTTATGACATATTTTGGTTTTTAGAGTTTTGACATCATTTATCAACTGTTTATGTGTGACCTTGATTGACCATTTTAAAGTAGAGTCTTCTTATAATAAATGGATTGTTATTGATGAAAATTTCATAATGAAATGTACCATGTATTCTCACCACTTGATCGACCAAAGGTATGTTCTTTCAAATTATTATTAAATGTGTAATGTTGAATGGAATGATTAATAAGTTTATAACATGGCCTTATCAAAAGAGATTTAATCAAGGTTACATGTTTGTAACACCCCTATATATATTAATGGAAGGTAGTAAAGTTAACATGATTAATTGAATATGACTTAATGGTTAATAAAGACTTTATTATACAATTGCAATGCTACAGGGCATATCCAATATAATGGAAAAAATGCATGATCCTAATGAATGATTAAATGATTACAATGTAAAATATGAATGGAGTGACATGATCATGCCTTGGATTCTATGAGGAGAATACCTTGGGTCTCGGGGACCCCATTCTAATTCATGGATCTAGTTTTCTTAGATTGATACCCACATAGACTCTGATTCTTGACTATTCATTGGAATCTCGGTATACAACAGTAGGGTCCTTTACATTATTACAGGATACCTCAAATACACTCCTTAAATCTACAATTGACCATTATGTGCCATGGTGAAAGCCCATAGAGCCCTTTTTTTAAAATCCATTTTTTACAATGGTCAATAACCCTGGACTCAGTAGGCGTCATAATGTGGGATTCCATGGATTACGCTTCTTGGATTACACTTTAACCCCATAGATAGACTAAGATACAACTGAGTCAGTGTTTCGTGAGATCTACATTACATTTGTTATTATCCTAGAAGTCCCTCAGCAGATAGCTTTGTCGAGTTTCCATGTTATATCATGAGACCTTCACTACATATACTATCACGAGATGATGTCAGTGATGGAAATGCCTCTCATGGACTAGTAAGATCTAATGGTAATTATGCAATAAAATGAACTAGTTACATGTTCAGAAAGAAGCTGGGGGAAAAAGCAGGTACTTGGGTATTTATTTATGTTTTACTATTTTATTTACATTACATATATGCAATCCTACACACTACTATATTCCATTACCTAGGTCAGATGTTATAGACACCATTGGTGGTGGCCCACTGATATTTATCTCACACCCCCTCTGGGTTTCATTAGGTACCCAGATTAGTTTATATGACAGTAAGTATTGAAATAGAGAGGAATACAGCTTCAAAAACAAGATTACTTACTTATATGATGGAGCTTGATAGCATATCACAGAGTTGGATATCATGATTCTTAGAGTAGTATTTGTAATATTTTACATTGTGGAATATGTTATGCCTATTCTTCTGTATCCTTGTTTTCATGTCCTATTGTGACATGTCATTACATTATCATTATTTCAGTAGATACAGTTAAGGTTATTCTCTTTTATCTATTTCATTAGTTTTATTACATTGTTTATATATATAATTTATGTTTCATCTGTTGTTTATTTATAGTATTTATATAGAATCCTTTATTAACAATTCATTTATATTCCTCCCATTATGCTAAACTATGATTATAAGCGTATATTATTTTCATGAATACACCATAGGCCCTCACTGCAAGTCTGCAGCCTCTGGCATTTGATAAGATGTGCTTGAGCCCATCTGGTTCACCAGGCTTGGGGCACATGTGGAATCTTGTCCCTAGATTCGACATTAGATATTTTTATAGATAAAAAATGACAATGAAATTATGCATGTTAGAAAAAAAATTGATATTTTTATTGGAACCTTATAGGTCATAAAATGAATGATGAAAGATGGATTGAATACTATATTATAATTGATATAAATGTTAATATGTTTGGAGTTATGTCCCAGTGTGAATGAAAAAAAAATTCCTCTACCTTATCAAATGTTATGAAATACATTGATGATGAATTATTGTTAGTGACTGCATGTTATTTAACTCCCCAGTGAATATTCATCAAATGAGAATAAATTTGTGTCCTTTAAGGATTGTAAATTAATTTATATAAAATCTCATGAAAATCATGTATCGTTGCAATATATACTACTGGTCACCCTATGTGGTATATTACTGACACCTATCCGGAATACTATCTTAAGGTTATTTTAATTATTGATTTCCATTTGTAGAAACAAATTTGATCCAATTTTTTTATATGTGATAAATTTTTATTATTATCTTATTCATATTTAACATGAAATGTTTTTCCAACATACGTTTTTTGATAGAATGATCCATTTAGAGATTCATATGGTTCATGAGATAAAATATGTTGGCCTGTTTATTAACATTGTGTGTACCCATTTGTCTGAAATATGAAAATGTTGAAGAGATGTGTTAAAAATACTAATTTACTGGATGTGTCTTTTATTAATAAAGTATTAATTTATAAGGTATCTTTGTTCTACAAGGATTATTTGTATGAACTAAAGAATGTTTTTATGTATATATATTATCCTATGATAGTTGATAGTGGATGTATAGGGATTATATGTTTAATGGTAAGGTTATTTTCATGTGATGATGTGATGAATTCACATATATACATAGTGAACAAAAATGATGAGGTTCTAAAATATATATCATCACATATTGCTGAATTTAAGGTATGATATTGGAATGAATTAAATTTTTTTTGATGATTGATCATAAAAATACTTTTGATTCATGTTTTAAAGGGAAACACATCACATATATATCATGATTAAAAACATTAAAAAATTGGACGGGGGCCGTATTTTCATGGGATCACATGGTATGGTTTGGATAATAATTGATATAATTTTTTTTAAAATAGGATGAAAATAGTACTGTTCAAAATAGTGGGGTAATGGTCATCGTCGAATTAGTTCTTTTTTTGAGTGAAAAATATAAAAACCTAGTTTTTGTATGAACATAATATTTTAGAGTTTTTGAAAATATATGGGAAATTTATTATTGTAAATTTAAGTCATTGTGTTTAAGTGTAAATGGGTTGATGGCAATAGTTGTGTGAAATATGATGATTATGTGTATACACTAGCATATTTGAAATGATCTAGAAGCAACGAAGAATCATTTATCATGGAAACACATGAAAACATTATATTTTATACAAGTGATCCATGAAATGATTAGCAGTCATTCATTTTTGAAGGGAATATAATTCATTTGGGTTTTGAGAGTGATGCTGATTTTACAAATTTATATTCAGAGTATTTAATTACTGTGTAATTTCTAGATAATAACAATTACAATAATGTAGACATGGTCCATGTGTTACAAATGAACTTTTTTAATAGATATCAGGAAATAATCAATTACTCTCCTAATATTTCACATAAATATTTATATTTTATATCTTTTTTTAAATCTATATTTGTAAAAAATATTTTTTAAAATTATAGAATTAATAATTATATATTTTTGAATAATTATAATTTTTTTCAATTAAATATTCTTAAAATTTTATGGGTGAATATATTTTTTGAAAAAGATGATGTACATAATTATGTTTTGGTAAAATATATGCATATAGATAAAAATAATAATGTGATATTTAAATCAATAATTTTTTCTATCAATATAGAATCACTATTAACATATAATAATTTAGTTTTCTGATTTAGTGTTTATGAATCCTAAAATTATTATTATATTTAAAAACATTCTTATTTAAAACATTATATTTTACTTATATATTTTTGTTAGAAATGTTTTTAAATAATCATTATTAAAATAACTTGTAGTTACAAAACATATCATTATATTTTATTATTTTAATGATATACATGAAGGAAATGGAACATTTTGAGCGTCAAATTTTTTTCGTATTATTAAAAATATATTTATATATTTATTTCATGAAATAAATCATATAATTTAGAATTATTATTTTACAGAAATACTAATGAAATTCATATAAAGGAGTTTGTCATTCTTCTATCGTAGAGTCCATTTTCAGAGTTGTTAAATGTGGGATTACATTCTCACAAAAAATATCACATTCTTAGGACGACTAGAGATTACATATTATTCATTGAGAAAATAATAACCCAAATTGTCCAAAAGTGGTATAGATTACATGAAATATTTCCACAAAATGTTAATCAAGGCTTAACATTTTACATCCTGATTATAAATTCATCAAAAATAAGCAAAAAGGGTATATTTGGGAGTATATAATGGTAAAAAATATCAAATAATTTATTTTTATCACATTTATTAAATATTATATATTTTATATGACTAATATTTAATTTATATTATTTCAGATGACATTCATTTTAGATGAAGTGAATAGAATTAATGAAAGATTACTATATTTTATTACGGTTTGATGGAGAGAGTTTTAAAAAATTACAAATAATTATTTCTTTGGTTGGTTACAAAATATAAACCCATGTCTCAAAATTGTGTTTTTAGATACAGATACATGGAAGAAATTTGTCACATGCTGACATGATAAATAATTTATGGTAAAATAATTATTTTATATTATAAAATTTATTAAATATTAATTTGGTAAATATTAGTTTTTTATATATAATATGATTCTAGGAGGTCTCATCAAGAGAACCAGTTACAGAACATAAACCCTTATAGTCTATCTGGTGGATGGTTTGATTTATTAGAGGAAAAACTGACTGTTGAAAAGTATGAAGCCTTAAGAGCTGGATATTGTAGTGGATTGAAGGATATCATGTATAGTTCCCCATCAATTCACAATCTAAATGATAAATTTAAAATTGTATGAAGAAAGAATAATAAATATCATATTATGGAAAAATATATAGAAGTGGTTGTGATAATTTTATGAAAATATATTTTATTTTATGTGAATTTTAGTGTTTATAAATTAATGGCACTAATATATCATTTTAATTTTTCATTTCAAGGTGAAAATTGAACGAAATTGAAACCTGGAACATTTCTCCTTGTGAGTAGGTTAGACATTCTAGATTCCTCTTTTGAAATTCCAAAACACCCCAGCCACAGAAGATTATATGAGCCATGTTTCCATATTAGAAATGTTTTATTTTCATCATTTTATAAAATCATTACACTGAGAAATTTATTTCATAAAATTTATAGTGATGAACTTGAAACATTCAATGGGTGATCATATTTAATCAACTGTTTAGGTTATATTTGAACAATTGACTATAAATTCATATCCAATGTATCTAGCGTAGCTTACATATCAAACTGAACTGACCCATCCCACCCAGTAGGCCAAACCTAACCATGTATCCAAGACGGGCCAGCCTACCCATTCAACCCAACATTCCTACACAGATCTCCCACCTCATTGTTTAGATCTCAACATATATTGTGATTTTTATGATCAAGACTTTCATGTATGTATTGTATCACACATAGTTAGAAACATTTTAGTGTATCTTTACATCATCAGCCTATGCAGTTTGTTAAGGTTAAAATATCAATACAAGATATTATTGATCAAAATATCATACTTACATTTCCTAATTAATAGTTTACCTTTGATGGAAAAATAAATGGGTCATTTTTAGTTTATTCGGTTATCCATCTATATTTTCTGACATATGAGGCATGTGTTTCTTTTGTAAAAATTATTTATAGTGGATTTAAAATATTTTATACAATTTTTTGACATTTAATTTATATAGTACCTTAAAAAATCACCTGAATTGGTATAGTAGAACCAAATAAATGTTAGGAAATCAATATCATTAAAAATTTATAAAGTTTATAATGGGTTATAAATTCTAACATAAGGTTCATCATTTTTGGATATTATATATGAGCTTCAGATGACAAGTGATTTATGTGGAAGAGACTATCTATCAAGAATATTAAAAAAGTATACCATGAATCTTATTAATTTTAGTGATCTCATTATATATGTACTAATGTTTTATTCCATGTATGTAAATTCATGCTTCATTCATTTACTCATTCTATGAATATGGAATATTTCAAGTGACATACTAAATTATTTATTTAAATAGTTTGGTACACATGATTATTATTGAAAATGAGACCACTTCTATTTATGGACTTATATATCTAAGATAAATTTCTATGGTAGTGGTATATGTGACTCAAATACTAGAGTTATATATATATATATGATAGATTCTGAAATTCAATGATTATGTGTTGGTTTTTTCCATTCATATATGGTTAATAACAGTAATAAAATTATGAACCATTTTTCGTTACAATGTCTTTAATTGTGAACATTTTATATTTTATATGTTATTGGATATTATGTGTTCTATAACCAAATAAACGTACATTATATTGGATTTTTCCTTTATTATGTCTTATTCGTAAAAATAACAACTTATTAGAAATGTATGTTTCGTTATTTTTTATAATTTATTTATTTTTAATTATTATTATTTATAAATGTCATATTATTTGATTTATATATATATATACAAAAATGAAAATTGTAGTCATGGAAAAATATTAACAATGATAAGTTGTCGATAAAGTACCAGAATATATTCCATTACGTGGAAGTGAATATAAATTTTTTTATTTTTGATAATATTAATTATTATATATATATATATATATTGTTTTTTCATTTTAGGATTTATAAAACCATTATTATAGAAAAAATTATGTGTGGAATTTGGTTATTATATATTTTTATTTATGTATGAGATAATCATTACTCGGAAAATAACTAAATATGATAAGGGTAATTATATTAATTACATCGATCTTTATATTAAAATATGTTGTTTTTTAGTCTGATAACATTCATTGATACTATATATTTCCAATGATAATAAGTTGTATATGAATGAATAATATAACCATATTCACAGCTAGTTTTTAACGATTTAATAACTATGGTTATGATTTAAATTATTAGGAATAACAATTTGAATTCTATTAAAAAGATGACTATTAAAAAAAATATTTTCCTCTATACCATGGAATATTCTTTTTATTTCCACTGGGTTATCTTCTATATAAATAGTTTTTTATTTATAAAATAAATTTTCCACACTACACAATCCCTCAAATTGTTAGGTATGTATTATTTAGGTAATGTTCAGATACATGAAAAGTCACACACCATTTTATAAAATATTTTATTATATATTTTTATTGGTTTGAGTTGTTTCAGGTATGTCTTATTTTAATATTTTGGTTTTATTAAAAAAATGTTAATAAATTCTAGGTTTAGAAGATTGTCCATGAAAAATTACCTTTTAATCTTAAATATCACATGGTTTTGAACTTAAAATTATATATTTTTCCTTTACCATGATATCCAGAATATATTAGTTTACTCACAAGCTAGATTTGTAAAAAAATTCTCTATCAATATATGATGAAAATATGTTTTGAATTCCAAATGTTATTTATCTTCTTTAATGAAAAAAACATCATATTGATTAAAACCCATATTGTTCTATATAAAACTTGTGGTGTTGAAATCACAAACATGGTGGTTTGGGTAATCGACATCTTCAACTAATATTTTTAATCACTTTTCATGATCATATTAATAACCATCACATAGAGATATTTTTTAACATTTTAATCAACTAGTTTTTTTCAATTTTGGTTAACACTTTTGGTTGACATTTTAGATGGAAAAATATAATATCATATTTTATAACATAAATATACAATAAAATATATTTTATTGAATATATTATTTCTCATAATTAACTCTTAAATATAAAAATACATTATTTGGTATGAAATTTTTTGGGTTATATAATTTTACAATTCAAAATGTTGTCTATAATAAAAGATGTTGAGTCATGAGAAATTTTTGTCATTGTTAATTTTTATATATATATTATCAATGAAATATTCTTTTATTTTTTAGGTTGCTAATTTTTATCATGTTGTTTGTGTTATTTTTAATGTAAAAATATATGATGTCGTGAGAGAGGATACCATTAGGATGACTAACAAAGGTTATTATCTATGACGATGTATAATTAGTTGTTTTTTAGTTATATTTTTTCTTTTGTATATCTTTTGTATAATCTATTCACAGGTTTTCAGATTTTGGTAAATTTATGTGTATAATTATGATTTCATAAATGAATATATAAAATTTTAATTTTATATCTTATAATCTATCATCAAATAAATGATGATAGAGTATTTTTTTAATATAACTAGAGAGAAAAATATTTTAAATTATATTTTCATTATCAGTTTCTATAAAAATTGACACAGAAACCATAATGTAGGTTAATCTTTGGTGTCAATTTATATAAAAAATTATGATTATGTCTTTGTTTTAGAGTTTGATATTATATAGTGATATTCAAATCCATATCAAAGGTTGGCCTTTGATCTCGATTTATCTAAAAACTGATACCGAAGGACATGTTTCAGATTTAGTTATTTGATATACTTACACTAAATGGATAACAATGTTTTTTAGAATTGGTATCAATAAAACTGATGTTGAAAATCTAACAAAAATTATTTTTCCCTCAAATTTTACAAAAAACGATTCAAAAAATATTATTGATGGGTTATTCATTGTGAAATTATACAAAAATTGACCCCGACCACCATTTTCTACAATGGATTTTTTAACTAGAAATGAAAAAGTCCTTTAAAATGATTTTAATTGATTTTGAAAAATTGTTTTTATGAAACATATGTTAAAACAACTATTTATATTGTTAAATTTATAAACATATGTTAGAAACCCATGTCAAAATGTTT
Organism: Viscum album; assembly: GCA_963277665.1. Classification (NCBI taxonomy): domain Eukaryota; kingdom Viridiplantae; phylum Streptophyta; class Magnoliopsida; order Santalales; family Viscaceae; genus Viscum; species Viscum album. Next base: position 293,398,031 of record OY728165.1, read on the forward strand.
TAAATATCAACCTCAAAATACCTTTTTCCAATAGTTTTACTTTTCAAAGAAGAGGCATATGTTCTTATCAATATTTCTCATGTTTCATTATTATTCTACATCATATAAACCCAATAGATTACATTCATAAATAATTAATTTATATTCAAATATATATATTTATATGGTATTATTATTATGGTCTGAAAAATTTCTACCTTTTTCAATCGAATGAGAAATGAAAATATCCCCCATGCCTATGTGTGGACTACTGCATCCATGTAAAAATAGGATTAAATTTATATCCACATCATATTGGTTTTTTAATATTTAATCTTTATATATATTATTATATTTATGACATAATTATTCTTTAATAATTATTATATATTATCTAACTTCAAACCTTACAATCTATTGTAAAATCTCATTATCACTTCTGCGTATATGTGGACCAGCACCACCACAAACCGATATGATTTGTTTCCCAATTACAATTTATAGGGATTGTAATAAGTATATAAGTGATTAAAATATAAGATATTAATTTTATATTATTTATTATAAATTTTTTAATTATGATACCTTTCTTTTTCTCCCTCCATCAAAAAGTATAAACACTACTCATTCGTACGTACAGACTATTATCATTCTGAAGTGAATTAAATCTTATATCATATATGTTTTATATTAATTTTTATAAAAGTGTATATGATGAATAAATATTATTAATATTTCTTTATTATTATTCCATATTTGTTTAAACCATGACAGAGGTACATGTATCACAACCATTGAACAAAAAAAATGCAAGGAAAAAATACCCGTTTTCACCAAAACGTACATTTTAATTAAGAATTATTTGTAAAATTATATTTTGAAATTATAAATTAATGTTACATTAAATTTTATTTATCATAATTATTCTATAATAAATGTAAAAAAAATTATATATTTTTTATGAAGGAGGTATGACAGGGTCTGAAGAAGAATATGTCATGAAGTAATTTATTAATGTTAAAATATCAGTTATTTTTTGAGATTATCTATACTAAACGTTTTTTAAAGGATATTATATTGCTATTATCGTTTAAAACCAACATAGTTTTTTATTCTCTATTTATTTCAACAGTTTTTGAGTAGTAATATCATTTTCAACAATTTAGTATTGAATGTGGACATGTTTTAAAAAAAAAACAAAACCATTTTCCCTCTTTATTCGGGATTCATATTTTTCCATGTCAATATTTTATTTAAACCATTTAAAAATTATCTATTATAAGATGATCTACTAAATTTTTTTATCCATATTTTACTACCGATAATTTTGTAAAAAATAATATTATTTTTATTTTCGAAATTATGTACTTTTGAACAAATATTTGAATGAAATCATTTTTTTAACATATAACACTTGAATGAAATTACTTTTTATAATGGATACAATTTTATTTGATGATTTAATTTCATGTTTCCATTATTATTTTAAAATAAGTTTTTTTCACTTATTTATTTAAATAATTATATTTTAAAAATGTTCCTTGAAAATTTAATGTATACTTTCACAAGAAAAAAAAAAAATTCATAAGGATTACCATCAACAGTAAAAAAAATATTTTTCAAAAAGTTGCAGTTTTTTTATGAATAAGTTAAAATTATTTTCTAAAAACTATTTTATGAATTCATTAACACATTATTTAATATCTAAAATTTTATTATTTTTTTAGATATTAAATTTGATGAATCAAATTATAATTTTTTTAATTAAATACTATTTTTGAGTGATTGAATTTTATGTATAAACTATTTATAAGATTAAGATCAATTTTTGTGATACCATCTTGATGTATTGTGAATTGAAATTTTCACTCTACATGTTATTTATGATGTTATGAGTGAAACCCAAATCCATTGCCATAATTTTTCATTATATGTTGAATTATTGATGTATTATTACACAGAAGTAGGTATGCTGATTGGTGGGGTTCTATATCATCTTTTTTCTAAATATTTCAATATTTGTCCCCCATGATGCAATGATGTTGATAAAAAACATGTAACATCCCAGGTAAATAAATAAATAATTTATTTTCATATTTATTAATATTTTTTTAATTAAATATTAATTTTACTTTAAAGGGGTTTCTAAGTTCGATGGCTTACCTGATACACAACAATAGGTTTCTTTGAAATGTTACATTGCACAATAATAATAATATTATTTTGAATGGTAGTTAACACATAACTATTTTATTGTAGGGAATGAATAAAAATAACTACAATATGAATATAGATGTTTGTTAAATATATTTAATTTTATCCAATTAAAGTTAGAGGCATAATATGTAAATGAATCTAATTTTAAGTATAATTTACATTAAAAGGCTGATTTATCCCCTTTTGATGGTGAACCCTATTTAAATCTAGTTTTGGTAACTTTCATATGTTAATATTGAAAAATAAAATTCTTCTTTAGATTCGTATCAACATAATATACTTTGGGTAAATTTTTTGTATTTTTCTGATAAAATTCATTTTTAATGAATATTGAAAAATACTGTATCTTATTTCAAATGTGATTTTTATTCTAATTTATTTATAAGGATATATTATTTTTTTAATTGGGTTTAAAGTGTAGTTAAAATTTATTTTTACCATTTAATCCAATGGTGTTCATTAGAAGTAATTTTACATTGAGATTGGACATAAACATGTGTCAATCATTTGATAGATATTGTTTCTTAAAAACACGCTATATGTTTTGATAGTGGGAATTTATAATAAAATTAAGTAATTCAACTTTTATTTATTGAATAGGGAAAAATGTACATCATTTTTGAATTTATAATATCAAATTTATCTTATGGTGAATTGATTATATTTATCTGATAATGTTAATTTTTTTTGATGAATAGTGAAAAATACAACATTTTAATTCAAAACTGCCTTTTCATTGAATTTATTTATATAATTATATTGTAATTTTAATTGGTTATAAAGTGCAGTTGAAATAAGTTTTTATCAATTAAAGCAATTTTGGTCATCATATGTAATTTCACTTTTCAATTGGATGTAAAAACAAGTCAATCTTCTGATAAATTTTACTTCTTAAAAACCTGTCTTAGGTTTTGACAACGAGAATTATTTTAAATTAAATACTATTATTTCTATATTTGGAATTTGGAAAAATGGATTCCATATTTGGAATTATAAAGTACAAATTATGTAAATAATACTCTTTTTTTACATTATGAATAGTAATGACGGTAATTATCTTTAATTATCGTGATTAATTAGTAATCGGTTAGTTTGGGGTAATAAAATAATATTATAATAATAAAAAATGACTCCAACATTGTCCTAATGCTATTTTTGGTGTCATGGACGACCATGGGATTCCTTGTACCAATTTTGGGACCCCATGGAATCACTTTAGTGTGATAATTACATTTTATCATATTATTTTTTAAAGAAAGGGAAATATAATAAATGTATATAATACCTAAGTAAAACAATTTTAATTTTGTTTATACAAATTATCTATTTGAATATAAATATTAATTTTAAATATAAAATATTTCCTACATCATGGTATTTTATTTAGTATTTTTAGACATTAAATAAATAAATTTATTTATTACACAATGATGATGCATTTATTACCTCTTTAATGAAAGATTTAAATATATGATATTATAAGTGTTAAAATAATTTTGATATGAAACATGGCATTATATAAACGAAATTTATAGATAATTTGTACTTGTAAAATATATTTTAACACTTTTTTTTCTACGGAAAAATGTTTTTATTCATTTATCAAAATTCAACTACCAAATAGTGTCGACATTGGAATAAATGAGTTTTTAAAACAAATGTTATTTTATTAAATGGTATAAAAGTTAAAGAAATCTAATATTCTGCCAAATGACATATAATATATTACTAATATCATTATTTATGCAATTATGTGACTATTAGTATTCAAAAGTAATTAATATGAGCGTAATGTTTGAAAATAAAAAAAATACGTGGTAAGAATTACTAATTTTGACTAAGGGTTAAAATAAAAATTAAGGTGAATTCTATGACTTTCACTTGTCTAAATCCTATGGTCGAGTGGATTTATACCTCTTATCCTCTTATCCTAGAAACATATCAGTTTGGAACCATTCTAATTTGAAAAACATTTTATAATAAATTAATATTTCCTGACTTACCAAGAGTGCCCCTCCTCCCTCTTATAATAGGCCCCCACCTCTATCCCCCTACCCACACCTCTCAAGCCCTTGAATCATCCAACCTCTACTCATATTTTCTCTCCACATACCTCTACTACTCCTAGAAGCCTCACTTTGGGTAGAAATATTCCCAAGGAAGCCTTTGGCTTGAATCAAAAAGAGTTACCCGATTTAGATGAATATAATGAATCGAACAAGACAAGTTGGACTTGAGGTCAGGGATCATAGGTCTCTCTTTATTTTTATGTACTCCCTTTTATGTCATTTATTTTAAGATAATATATCTTATATTGTAGGATGTTATTTTATATTCCTCTTATAGTACTTTTTATGTTCATATTATGAGAGACCCTATTGGTCCTCATCAATCCATTTTTGGATGTTTTAAGTGGCACCGTGAGGCTGTCAACTTTTCGTAAGATATTTCTTATCTCACATTTAATTCTGTGTGATCTCCATTTTTCACCACTTATTTGTTGAATTTGTGGTATTTTTTACTTATATTTCATATATATTATCACGAATCTATTTATTTTCAGGATATTATGTGATTTATTTGGTTTTTATTATCATTTGGTCATATAACTCGATTAATTACAACAATGTTAGGGGTTTTTATGTCACATTTTATTTTTGTGAGATTCATGCTAATTTTTTCACTATTTAGTTTTGTGCGGTGTATGTACTGCCCATGATTTTATTCATTGTGCAATATACTTTAATTTATTGGTATTTAAATCTTCATTGTATGATCCTTCTTTCGTGGGGTGTACGTTTCGAAAGTTACCCAAATCGAAAAGGGAACCTTTCACCCTCCTATTTTTAAAATGATTCACTCTATTAGGTATTTTAATTTACATATTCTTATGTTGGGATATGTTCTTATATATCCTTATTGCTGTAAATTTTATGTTCATGTGATGAGATACCCTTTTTATCTCTCATCAAATCATTTTATGAATTTTAATGTGACACTATTAGGATGTCGAATATCTGTAAGGGGACTTCTTAAACCACTTTCAATTATTTGTGTTAAACCTCTATTTATTTATTATGTCGTACTATGAATTGTGTGGATGACCTCTGATTGTTTTACACATAATATCTACTTATATTGGGGGTATTTATATTTGTCACACATAATTATGAATTGGATTTATCCTTAATCTAAGGATACTGTCTTTGTAAGGGACTTTTTCTAAATCTCCTTTCATTGCGGAATTTTTGTTTTAATAAACGAATTTGTTTTATACGCTATATAAACACGTTTAACTTTTCATTCAAATGGAATTTTTTTCTACCAAGATTTTTACTAAACAATAAAAAGGAATGTTTCTTTTAGCGTTCATGGTGACAATGACCTTTCTGCCGCCATGAGTATTTTTTGATCTTTGGATTCCTCAACAAGATGTAATGTTTTTAAAAGAAAATAAATACCATATACTCTATTTTGTATTTTGGTATTGGAAAATGGTTTGAATAATGGATTTTTTATGTCAATTTATTTAAGTGATATATTGTGATCGAAATGTGAAAATGTTTTCTTTCCTTTATACTTGTTTTATATCGTATGATTTTATAATGGTACATTGAAATTTGATGGGTGGTTTTGTGATAAACCAAATGAAAGGTGGTTCCATGAATACCAGGATTGGTTGTTACGTTATAAACTCCAATGCATTGGGTATGGAAGTCGGTCGTATGGCTATTTCATTTAGTGACATGTGTGGAAGTTGATCGTATGGTTATTCCATTTAAGTATATTTATGTCCCAAGTTAGCTTTATATGTTATGTGTTCTTTATATGGGTTTTATGGTGAACTTTTGGTTACAAAAAGGGTAATCAATTATCTATTATTCAGTGAAGAGTATTTACTACATCACAAAGGTCAAAAGTATTACTTATGATAAAGTATTCATGAATTAGTTTTTGTTTTGATAAACTAATAGTTATCTTCATTGTGTATCCCTTACTGATCTTTTTATTCCTATCCCATGTTTTATAAAAGTTTTTCACAGTTCAAGGGAAAGGTACATGATCTGATTATAGTGTTGAGGATGTGTCATGTAAGAATACATGTTTTCCATTAAATATGTTTCCTTTGATAGAAAAAATGTAAATATTGTCATTGATGTAACCACCTTATTTAAATGTGGAATGTAAGGCATGATTTATGATCTAATTCTATAAAACTATAAACATGAAAATATCATCAATGTGTATTCATGAAATAAATGATGAATAAGTAATGTTTAAGGTTGTGGACTTATAGTTGGTATCAAAGGTCAGTTTTGATAACATTAGAGGTTAGAGTTTTATTTAAGTATAAGTGAAAATTTTTATATAGCCCCAATGGTTAGTATATTAGATAGAGTCATTGTTATTTTTGAATGTTGGAACGATTATGAGATAACATGGATAAGTTTATCTTAGTGTTTATCTTCCTCATTAGTGAATAATGATTTTGTTGTTATACTCACACTGACATTTTTTGGTTTTGGTAAATGGATGGACCTAGAAGGCACCAAAGTGATAATGGGTTTGAAGGAAACTATGGTTGTTCTCTGATTAAGAGACTCGATGAAATGGGGGGTTCAATTAGAAATCTCATGGTTATTATAAAACTACTAGCAGGAGTCATGATTAACCCCTTGAAAATTGGTGAGTTCTCTAATTCATCATGTACGAGAGAACCAACTCCATGTGGAAGTTCATGTAATAATTATAAAGGTAATCATTAGGGTTTATATGATCCTTACTTTTGATGTAATTATGCGTTACTATATGTTATGATGGAAAATTAAAGGAATGAGATAAACATGAGGATAAATTATGTTTTTGTTATTTTTGAATATTTTATCTCATTTTGGGGAATGTTTTAAGAAATATATAGATTTGGAAAAGGAAAAAACACAAACTGTGTGACAACCCTTCGCGTTGGACGAAGATGCGAGAATCGAACCCACAACCAAAGTTCGATTGGGATTCATCGCCTACCACTGTACTATGTAATGTCCCTGGTTAGTATGAAAAATTATTTTTAGATAGATGATCTTATGAATCAAGAATAAGTTGATTTTGGGTTGTCTATGGAAATGATTAACCTATCATGGAGGATATGTGATTAGGTTAATTAATCTTCAGTATGAGACTTTAAGAATAATTGATGTTATTTAGAGATAAATTTTAAGATTTACCTTGTAAGACTATATGATTAAATCCTTTAGAGATTTGGGTTTCAATATTAGTTTGGTGTACTTTGAATAATATTATGGATATCTGTTTAATGAATGGTCTTTGATAATATTTGGGTTTTGTTGGACAAGTTTTGGAGATTAAGAGTAGTTTTATTTTTGTAAAAGATTATCCTTTCAGGGATTATCTAATCTTGTACTAACCATTTTGGTTTTGGTTAAGGTCTAAATACATGGTAAATATATATTTCTCTTTTATGGATTAGGATATTCTCTAGAAGTTGATTATAGCACTCATAATGTGAATAAGTCATCCTAAATACTAATCTTTTGGAGAAAATATTATGTTTGTGTTAGAAATATAGTAAGAAATGAAAGTCTACATGGAATGTATGTATGTTTACTTATGTTTTAGTTAATCCCATAAATAAATTCCTCAATGAAATGTAACTTAAAACAAAAACGTTGTCTGTTAACCTTTCTTACTAGGGAATCAAATACTGTTTAACCCATCACAAGATTGTGATTTTCTAGTGGTTAACTCTCTCCTAGACATGTTTTCTATCACTCTCCATCAGAACATGCTGTTTTTTTCTCCTCTATATCCATGATTTCATGGAATCCAATATCTGTTGTCTCGGGTGACCTTTGTACTTCTCTTTCTTTCATTTAATGTGATAGATTGGTTTACTAGTTTTCTGATATGGGACGTTAAATGATGTTTCCAAACCCGATTTTGAAATTGCAAGGACGCAATTCCCAAAAGGAGGGAAGGATGTAACAATCCAGGTAAATAAAGAAATATTATATTTTTAAATTTATTAATATTTTTTAATTAAATATTAATTTTACTTTAATGGGGTTTCTATGTTCAATGTCTTACCCGATACATAACAATAGGTTTCTTTTAAATCTTACATCGCACACTAACAATATAATTATTTTTAATTGTAGTTAACACATAGCTGTTATATTGGAAGGAATGAAAAAAACAAACTAAAATATGAATATAGATGTTTTTTAAATATATTAACTTTTATCCATTAAAATTTAGAGGCTTAAAATGTAAATGAATATAATTTTATGGATAATTTACATTAAAAGGACGATTTATCACCTTTTGATGGAGAAACATATTTAAATCCATTTTTGGTCACTTTCATATGTTCATTTTGACAAAATATAATTCGTTTTTAGATTCGTATCATCAAAATATACTTTGGGTAAATTGTAATTTACTTTTCTAATAAAATTAATTTTTAAAGAATAGTGAAAAATATTGTATTTTACTTCAAAAGTAATTTTTAATCTAATTTATTTATAAAGATAGATTATCTTTTTAATTGGGATAAATGTGTAGTTGAAATAAATTTTTACCATTTAATCCAATTTTGATCATTGGAATTAATTTAACTTTGAAATTGGACATAAACAAGTGTCTATCTTTTGTTAGATATTGTTTCTTAAAAACAGGTTATTTGTTTTCACAGCGAGAATTAATTATAAAATTAATTAATTCAACTTAAATGTTTTAAATTTGGAAAAATGGACATAATTTTTTAATTTTGAATATAAAATATAGCTTAGGGTTAGTTTTTGATATTTTTCTTATAATGTTCATTTTTTAATGAATAATGAAAAATAGTGCATTTTAATTCAAAAATGCTTTTTCATAAAATTTATTTATATAGTTAGATTATCACATTAATTGGATTTAAAGTGTAATTTAATTATGTTTTTATCATTTATTACAATTTTAGTCAATAGATTTAATTTCACTTTTTAATTGTATTTAAAAACAAGTCAATCATTTGATATATTTTTCGTCATAAAAACTATTCTTTGGTTTTGAGAATGGGAATTATTTTTAAATAAATTACTGCAATTTCTCTATTTGGAATTGGGTAAAATGGATTCCAGTTTTGGAATCAGAATGTACAAATTATGTAATTAAGACTCTTTTGTTTGTTGGACATTATGAATAGTAATGACAATAATTACCTTTAATTATCATGATTAATTAGTAATTTGGTAGTTAAAGGTAATAATAAAATCTTATTAAAATATTAAATGACCCCAACATGTGTCCTAATGCTATTGGTGGTGTCTTGGCCGACCATGGGATGCCTTGTTCCAACTTTGGATCCCCATGGAATCACTTTTGTGTGATAGTGACATTTTATCATATTATTTTTTAATGAAAGGGAAGTATAATAAATTTATGTAATACCTAAGTAAAAAAATTGAATTTTGTTTATACAAATGATCTTTTTGAATATAAATAGTTATTTGAAAGATAAAAATATTTCCAACATCACGGTATTTTATTTAGAATTTTTAGACATTAAATAAATAAATTTATTTATGACACAATGATGATGCAGTTATTACCTCCTTAATGAATGATTTATATATATTATATTATACGTGTTAAAATAATTATGTTTTGAATCATGGGATTCTATCCACAAATTTTATAGATATGTAAGAAATGGTAAATATATATTAATGCTTTTATTTCGAAGGAATAATGTTATTATGCCTTTATCAAAAGTCAACTACCAACTAGTGTCGAAATTGGAATAAATGAGTTTTTAAAACATATGTTATTTTAATAAATGGTATAAAAGTCAAAAAATCTAATATTATACCAAATGTCATATAATATATTACTAATATCATTATTGATGAAATTATTGGACTATTGGTATTTTAATAAAATTATTATGACCTTATCGTTTGAAAATAAAAAAAAAGACGTTGTAAGAATTAATAATTTTGACTAAGGGTTAAAATGAAAATATAAGGTGAATTCTATGAACAACACTTGTCTAAATCCTATTGGTTGAGTGGATTTATACCTATTATCCTATTATCCTCAAAATATATCATTTTTGAACCATTATGATTTTAAAAACATTTTATAATAAATTACTATTTCATGACATGCCAATAGTGCCCCTCCTCCCTCTTATAAAAGGCCCCCACCTCTACCCCATTACCCACACCTCTACCCCCTTACCCACACCTCTCAAGCCATTGGCTCGTCCAACCTCCACTCATATTATCTCTCCACATCCCTCTCTTACTCCTTGAATCGTCACTTTGGGCAGAAGTATTCCCAAGGAAGCCTGTGGCTCATATCAAAAAGATTTACCCGATTAAGAGGAATATAAAGAAACGAACAAGACAAGTCGGACTCGAGGTAAGGGATCCTACCTCTCTCTTTGTTTTTTATGCACTCTGTTTTATGTCATTTATTTTAAACTAAAATTTCTTATGTTGGGGGATGTTATTTTATATTCCACTTACTTTACTTTTTATGATCATATGATGAGAGACCCCATTTAATATCATCAATCCATTTTTGGAAGTTTTAAGTGGTGTCGTTAGGCTGCCAGATTTTCGTAAGAGATTTCTTATCTCATTTTTAATTCCTTGTGATTTACATTGTTTTCCACTTATTTGTTGCATATGGTGTGTTGTGCACTTTAATTTCATATATATTATCACGTTTCTATTTATATTCATGGTATTAGGTGATTTATTTGGTTTTTATTATCTTTTGTTCATACCACTCGATTAATTACAACGAGGTAAGGGTTTTTATCTCACTATTTATTTCCGTGAGATTCATGCTACATTTGCCACTAATTTATTGTGTGTGGTGTATGTACTTCCCATGATTGTATTCTTTGTGTAATATAATTTAATCTATATCTATTTACATATTCATTTTATGATCCTTCTTTCATGGGGTGTATGTTTCGAATGTTACCCAAATCAGTAAGGGATCCTTTTACCCTCCAATTTTAAACTTGATTCTCTATGATAGGTCTTTTAATTTACATATTCATATGTTGGGATATGTTCCTATATATCCTTATTGCTATAAATTTTTTGTCCTTGTGATGAGATACCCTTTTAATCTCTCCTAAAATCATTTTCTAAATTTTAAAGTGATGTCGTTATCCTTTCGAATTTTGGTAAGGGACCTTATTAACCCATTTTCAATTCATTGGGTTAAACCTCTAATTATTGATTAGGTCATACTATGAATATATGTGGATGACCTCTAATTGTTTTACACTTAATATCCACTTATATTGTGGGTATTTATATTTTTCACACATAATTATGTAATTGATTTATCCTTAATCTAAGGATACCGTCTTTGTAAGGGACTTCGTCTCAATCTCCTTTCATTGAGGCACATTTTGTTTTAATACAAGTCTCTCTTTTATACGCTGTATAAACACGTTTTACATTTAATTAAAATAGAATCTTTTTCTATGAAGAGTTCTACCAAATGAAAAAAGGAATGTTTCTTTTAACGTACGTAGTGACAGTAACCTTTCTGCCACCATGAGTATTAATTGATATTTGGCTTCCTCAACAAGCTGTAATGTTTTTAAAAGAAAATAAATACCATATAATTTGTTATGTATTTTGGTATTGAAAAATGGTTTTGATAATTTATTTGTTATGTCAATATATTTATTTGATATATTTTGATTAAAAAGTGTAAATGTTTTCTTTCCATTATACTTGTTTTATGTCTTATGATTTTATAATGGTACTTGGACATTTGACGGGTGGTTATGTGATAAACCAAATGACGGGTGGTGCCGTGAATACTAGGATGGGTGGTTACCTTATAACCTTCAATGCATTGGGTATGGAAGTCAGCTGTATGGCTGTTCCATTTAGTGACATGTGTGGAATTCAACCGTATGGTTATTCTATTTAAGTATGTTTATGTCCCAAGTTACTTTAATATGTTATGTGTTCTTTATAAGGGTTTTATGGTGATATTTTGGTTACAAAAATGGTAAGCAATTATCTTTTATTAAGTGAATATTATTTAAAACTTCATAAAGGTGAAAAGTAATACTTATGATAATGTATTCATGGATTACTTGTTTTTTTTGAAAAACTAACAGTTTTCCTTCATTGTGTATCCCTTACTGAGATTTTTATGCTCATCCCATGTTTTTGAAATGTTTTTCACAGTTCAAGGGAAAGGTACATGTTGTGATGATAATGTCGAGTAAATGTCAAGAAAAAATCCATGTTTTAATCTAAATATGTTTCCTTTGATGGAAAAAAATGAATATTGACTTTGATGTAACCACCTTGTTTAAATGTGGGATATACGACATGATTTATGATCAAATTCTCTAAAACTCTAAACCTGAAAATATCCTCAATGTGTATTCATGAAATAACTAATTAATAAGTATTGTTTAAGTATGGGGCCTTATAGAACATGATGTAGGTTAGATACTTTTATAAGACTAAGCATTAATATGATTAAGAGTATCAGAATTCTGAAGATTAATTAAGAAAATCATGTAGATTATCTATGTTCACAATATTATTTGTGATATTGATCTAAATTATCTATATTCATAATAATGATCAATAACATGATGTTGATTAACTATGTTCACAAGAATAGTAATGAAATTAATCTTATTATCTATATTCAAAATTTTACAATAACCTATGTTTATGCCTTTGAAATAATTCCACGTTACATTATTACGGTCTGATCTCAATAAGGTTATTATTAGAAGAATTTCCACATGATATTTCTAGGGTATATGTTCATTTTGTTTGAGAAAATGATTCCTTTTATTATGAATTATAAAAAACAATTATTATTCAATATTATTTTTAATAATAAATTTCTACCATGTTCATGTAGTATATCATGATTATAGTCAAACTATTGAATTCATGTGGATGAGTGTTTTCATTAAAAATTATTTTTACTCACCCCATTCCTATATATCAATTTATTGGTTTTGATGTTAACTATAACAAATGATAACTCATTAAGGGATAAAATCATTTCATAATTGAGAATTAATATTTATTGGTTTTACAAAATAAGATTCTAATTTTGATAGTATTATTAGGCACTAAGCCTTCTATTAATGGGATTGTGTGATTGTTTTGTGACATGTAATTTTTACCATATATATGTGTTATAAAAATAGATATTTTTTTAACACGGGTCTCTATAGTTCGTATTTGTGTCTATTTTTTTGGAGTTCTGTAGTTTTTTTGTGGAATAATTTAAAAGATATTTACTAAATACCATAGTGATAAATCTGAGGGATAAATCATTGTATAGGATAAGAAAATTATGTTTTTTTAATGTAAAGATTATGTGGTTATACTTGAAATTGTATTCCATAATAGATACTAAAAATTGAATGTGTTTATGGAATATATCCACCATGGTGGAATCAACCCAAAAAATGGATGTTCGATTATTGACCTGATCTTTCATCTTGTGCATATTGAGTGGTCCTATGATTGAAAAAGTGACATGAAACTCTTTGGTGGTATGTTCTAGTTAATAATATTCTCATAAAAATTCAATATGAATGATTTATAATATATTGAAATTATGATTTTGATTATGATAGATCATATACTATAGAAACCATCATTTAACCAAGATTGATTTTGGTATAACTCAATGTTAATAATTTCAATAAGTTAGATATTTTGAGGGAGAAATTCCTTAGTAATTAAAATCATCTTATAAGTTAATTTTTAATCAATCATAATTAACATATTTTCATTTTATAAATTATTTTCTAGTTGGAGCCATGATAATAATGGATATGATGGAAAATAAAGTAATTGTAAAAATAAGAATGAAAATGTTATATAATATGGTGTTGAAAATATTTTTTTGCTCACCCAAAACTGTCTTGATTTATTATAAATAACTTGAGTCTTTAAAAATATCTGAAAATAGAATATAATGATCAATAATAATACAAGATCCAGGGATGTTGATGATGAAGGAATGATTTTTCCACCTTAAATATTTAAAAAATGTTAGAAAAATTTCCCAAGGGAATGTATCAATGGAACATAAAAAAGTTTCATATGATGATGGAATGGAAATTAGGATCATGAATTTTAAATAGAGACGATAATTCAACCAATACAATAGAATGTATTAGAGATCAAAATAACACACCATCCACACATCTACCCATTAAATATAGGGAGTATGAGTTTTATTATAGTTTAGGGCACAATATTTGTACTAAAAAGGATCATATGTACCAACAACATTATAAACTATGGGAACTAGAGAAAGGTAATCCCATCCAAACTACTAAATTAGTTCATGATAAGTAAGGAACACATGTCCTCCAATCCATATTTATTGTGTAATTATTGGATTACAGTCTTGGATGTCATGAACGATTTCTAATAACATTAAATCACCACCATCATGATTTTATTATCGATGGAAAATTATTATTATTTTGTATCACATGATGATTTTTATGGGACATGTATTGTAAATATTTTGTTATACCTCCTTCAAAATAATTTAATATTATTTTGGTTATATAATTTTACACTTCTATTCAACTGAAATATTATTTAGAATACAAAAATCACATTTCATATCAACATATTGATGTATATCAAAACAAGGATGAGTACGAGAACCCATCCGAACAAAATTTTTTAATATGGGGCATAATTTAAAAAAATTATTGGATCTTTTCCCAAATTGTAAAACAATCCCAATAGTTGGGTCATCCCTATTGTAATGAAAAAAATTCTTCACAACTGTGTAAGGTTTATATCTCTTTAGATATCTTTCCTCAAATAATATAAGTATTATATAAACCCTTATATTTGAACAACAATTTTAAATAATTAAAATTTGAGGATTTAGTTTATTTAGTGTGTGGATAATGTAATGATTTATGATTACACTATATATTTTCAAAATTTAACCTTGGGTTTGATATCTTTCTTCAGACACAACACTAAAATTAAATGGGTCGCAACATATTTGGTGAATATTACACAGAACCCTTAAGAATAATAAAACATCTTTATATATATATTTAAATCAATTATAAATTCTGACCAAATAAGATTACGAACTCTTAATTTTTTAAAATTTCATTTATAAAGATATTAATATTTCCATATCTATTATAATATTCATATAAAATCTAAATTTATCAATTTTAGAATTTTAAATATTAAAAATCAATTTCATTTTGGAATTAATTATTTAATGATTATAGTATTATATATTTTTGAAATTCTTATAAATAAATTTGATTTCAATATAATAATTAATAAAATATTTTATCTGAAAATTTTAATCTTTTTTAAATATAATTATTTTAGAAAAATATTGATGACCATAAAACCAGTAAATTAACTAAAAATTTATCTATATTGATAAATTAAATAGTTTAAAATATCAATTTGAAATTTGAAATTCTATTCTCAATATTTTAGAACAAATATATCATTTTAATATATATTAAAATCCGCTTTCACTATTGTCTTTTAATTTAAATTTTTTAAAGTAATATTTCTTTTTTCGAGATATTTTCTCATCACATAACTCTTATTTGTATGTATTAAATGAATTTTAATCATTAGATTCAATAAAATTTATCATTTTTTATGGTATAAAATATTTAATAAAACAATACTGCCTTTTTAAAAATTGTTTTCACGTGTTATGAACACTGATAAAAAAAATTAAATTCTCATAAAATTCAAAATATTATTTGATAAAATTATTTTAATCTGTTATATCTAAACGTTCGTACTACATAGAAATATTAATATAAATTCATATATATAAAATTACATTATCAGGGTAAATATTAGTTATCATGATGAAACCATAATTTTTCCAATAGTTAGACATTATTATTTATTCTTTATTTTTAAAACATATGGGTTTATTTTAAATATTTTGTGAAATATGATGTTTAAAAATAATTTTAATTCAATTTAATATCATTTAATTGGTCATTAATTTTAAATAGTATTAGAAATAGTTAATAAATAAGATGTCATTTTCTACGAAAACTTTTTCTCAATCAATAATATATTTTAATGTAAAAGTTCATTTTCTTATATTTAGATATATAAATATAAAAAATGGACTCTAAATTGTGATTTATTATTTCATAATTTAATTATAATATTATAATATATTTTTAATGAATAATAAATTTCAGATTTATTTTTATTCAAGATATAAAGTGATGAAATGGGTAATGTAATGTGTATTGAGTTTTACATAACCAATATAAAATATATATAATGTAGAATTATATTTTTAGGTTGTAATGTAATAAATTCATATATAAATAATATTTCAAATAAAAAATCACCTAAAAATCATTCAATAAAATTTTTAACATACATTGACCTTGATTTCCAATGATTTTCCCACTTTTTCAGCTATACATGTTGCTCAAATACCCCTCACCAAGAAGCACAACAACATTGACATTCTATGGAAAAATGGATAACATAAATCTTCTAGAGACCATAAAATTTTTTATCATTATATATCATCATTGAACACCCTAAATCTTTATATATACTAATGATACATCAAGGGAAGATCCATACTATCAATGTATGTGTAACCCTTTTGGATCCACTTCTTATCCTTCTCACACACCCTCCTCAAAAAAAAAGACTTGAATATATGTTTTTAAAAAATATCCTGGAATGATAATATATTAATTAAATTAACCTTATCCCTTCCCCCCCAATTCAACACAAAAAGTCCTAAACATCTCTCATTTGGATGTCTGGACTACCATTTCCCTGAAAAACACATTTTGTTTTTCATCACAACTATTCAAGGATGGTTATATAAATGGGATTAGTGAATGAATATGTTATTTGTGTAATTATTTCAATTAAAGAAATATAATTTATTGATTATATATTTAATATTATCAATAATATATCAATGTATGACTTACCACCCAAAACGAAAATTCTATGAGAAATAGAATATGGTTTAATACGTGAAAAAAGATTTTTACTAAAATAATCTCTTCAATAACCATACTAACACATTGACTTGAGTATATTCTTTTTAGTCTAGCTTAATCTATGACAGGAATAATGCAATAATATTTTATCATGAATGGACTTAGAAATATAATATTGAATATTCATAAGTGAATGAAATATAATATTGAATATTCATAAGTGAATGATGTTATTTTGTTCAATATTTAAATTTTAAATATAAAAAAACTATCTCTGCTGCTAACATTTATTTGAAAAAAATTAAAAAACCTGATCATCAATAATTTTTCCTACATGAACCATCATTGAAACACTCACGTAAAGAAATAATACATTCATAAATTATAATATATATATATATATATATATATATATTTAATTTATGATTAATTAATGATGAAAATAAAGATATTAATTAAGAACATTATCAATATTTGGAAATAAGATTAAAAGGTTCAATATTACTCACACCTAATATTGAAAAATAAAAAGAAACTAATTAATATTAATTTAGATGATAATTGTAAATGAATATTATAAAGGGTTATAAACATTAAAAATGTCTTTAGATATGGGATAAATATGGTTATTTATGTTGTACATAACGTAATAGTGCAGTCCACTAAGTGTGAATTCATAGTAAGGGTCTATTTTCTAAATTTTCACCCATTTAGACCTATTTATAATTATAAAACATGATTTTTTATGTAATGTTATATCCAAATAACTATAATATTTTTGAAAAATGATTCATTGATTTTAAATGTTATTAAATGTTCGATTCAATTTTCCATCTCTTTTGAGATTTTTACTCGAAAAATTAAAATATTTTATGGGGTTCTCACAACTCCACATATTTAATGACTCATAATGATTCATTATTAATATGGTATTAAAATATTCATTTTATCAATTATATGATGATATTATAGTTATTTTATCTGGGGAGAGTGAAATTTGTGACTTAAATCATTACCTTATCGAATTTATTTTTAAAATAGTATATCAGTTCTCTTATTCAAATTCCCTTTAATGATGGATTCCTCTCATTGTCCATATTTTCCATTCTCGAAAATTTCATCCTTTATATGTGGAAGTACAATTATGTGTCATCTCATGTAACTATCATATTTCTTTATCCACCATTATTTTATTTTGTTATTCTTTTCCCATATGTTTTCCATCAATAGAATTTCAAATTGTTAAACATTGTTTTTCCATATTTCAGTACCAATCGACTTATCTTCCATTCCAAATTTAATTTTTATTATTTTTATGTATTTTAAAAGAACAAATTATTACAAAAATCTAAAAGTAAATGTTTCCAAATTTTTAATTTCACATATAAGAGGCCATGGTGTAATTTTTTTGGTAATATTATTATTCTATTATTTTTAAAATGTAAATCTGTCCCATTTAATATCATGTTACTTTACTAAAAATATCAACTCAATTTGAGGATCCTCTATTGTATTCACATTGTTAAAAATTAATTTAATTTTTAATATTTTTAGTTTCCATTTTAAAAAATGAAATTTATATGTTTCCATAATTTATTTATGGTAATGGTATTTTTTTACCTAAAAATACTATTAAGATTTAACCAAAATTTTATTGATTATATTTAAAAGAATTTATTTATTTAGAAAATTATTTTTAACGAGTCACCTACCAAATATAATGAGAACCCCTCATATTGAGGGATTGAATTTTTTGTATGAAATATTTACAAACATGAGGTAATTTCATTAGATTCCATATTGATGTATTGTTAACCATATTTTTCATTCTATTTTACTTCTATGAAGTAATGAATAAAAACCATTTTATATTCCATGTGTATTCATGATCTCTTCAATGATTGATTTCTTATAGAATATATAAATACGTGTGATAGTGGCTGGTGTCAAATATCACCCTCCAATAAATTGGTTTTGTTTTTATACCTCATGATGTATTGGAGTGGATCCAGAATATATGATTAAGTGTGAACATGATGTAGATTAGCAACATTAAAAATATTAAGAATGAAAACACTATATATTAGATATTTTCACATGATATAGAATAATATTTTTATAGATTATAATTATTCAAAAGAACAAGAATGATCATTTACAAAATAAAAATATATATAATAATGTGAATGAACATGATGTAAAAATATATTTGCACAATTTTTTAAATACCAATAAATATTTCTATTGAATCATTTTATGTTCTATTATTATATTGTGATCAATGTAATATTTTTATTATGCCATATTCCATACTTTTATTAGTTGGATATATTTTTTTCTTTTCAGAACACATGTCCTTGTATCATGACTTGTGAAAAATTCATATTGTTACATGCTATTATCAATAATATATATTTCAAAAATTTTCGTGCTTTACCTATTTATTTTATTCTAAACATCGATGAAATAGTGATGAGTGTTTAAATGGATGAGCATTTGAGATCAATCCTATCTTAGGATTACAGACAGCTGGTTCTAAAGAGGATTTTATCTTAGGAGAATTATATAAGGGAGTCCATTATGGCTCAATAATGAAATATTGTTAACAATTGTGGTAGAGTCAATAACATAGATATTTAGTCCTAAAAGACACTAAGCCAACCCTTTAATGGGTTGTTTGTTTTTTTTTGAGATATATTGTTTACTTTATGGATGTTTTATAAAATATATTCAATTTTATTGTTATTTTATTTATCTGAAGGAGGAATAATGAATTAAATGTGCATTATAATAGGTATCAAAATAAATTTATTGATTAATAAATCATTATAACTTTATTTTAATACATAATTCGGAAAAAACATGCTCCACATTCTATGTTACTAGATGAGATTTATAGTTTTTTGAATCATGTGTAAACAATGTGAAATGCCTCTATCCCATATTGCATTATATAGGGAGATGGACCTAGGGTTTTGATTTAATATTCACATACTATGCTCCCTCCTATTTGATACTAAAACTATCTGCACAATTAACTAATAATTATATATTATTTTACATAAATAAGGACCAACCATGGACATATCCAAAAAATTGAAATAAATAGCATAAACCTTTCAGAATATCCTAAAAAAATTTCAATATGATTGATATGGAAAACAATAGAATGTAATTTATTGAATTTATATAGTGTTCTGAAAAATATCATCAGGACACCATTATATACAATTAGTGTGTCATGTCGAAGGAGGGTGATAAATGAAATGAAAATAAGACAACCCCATCACCATTGTTTCTCATTCCCATATCTCATGATAATCTATTCCATGAAACCATTATACATAGTTAAATATTATTTATCTTTAAATGTGTACTTTTTCATGAAAATAAAAAACCCGGACTAGATACTCAATAATATACATATGTGGTTCTAATTTTGGATCATCCAATTTTAGAATTTTTTATGTTTTAGGAAGAATATTATAATTCTTATAACACATGGAATAAATCATGGATTAATGTAAAATGAGATAGAAAATATAATAGATAATCTACATTTCAAATACTCGCAGTGATTATGTATATTCCAACATATAGTGGAATAAAAATATCATATTTATAATGTTGTTGGTGACACAGCTGAGGATATATTTTATAGTTATGTTATTCACCAAATGCGAATTCTAAATAACGATTCCAATGATCATCATAATATTTGTGTTGACCTTGAGAAGTTTCCACAAATTGATGAACAATATAAAAATTTTACGATCTATCTTGAATAATTATTGGTCCACCAAGAGAAGATTTAGCAACAATAAACCAAAAAAAGGCGATTTGTAAGGGTAACAATAATAAACCCAAAATAAAGGCATTATAAAGGATATATGGTAACTATTGTAATTTTGAAACACTAAATATATGTTTTTTGTTAAAATGAACATAATAAATCCATCAATAACGAACACAGACTATCCAATAAAACATGAATATAACACTTTATTTATCCTTACATATGGGGATGGGATGGTATAGTAAAATTGGTATTATTACCCTTATCTTCTATTAGTTATTTCTAAAATCATGATGTAATCAAGTAGTCCCTATATATGATAACAATAGAAGATACCCCATGAAACATCATGATATATTTCGTATACATATTTCCAAAACCCTCAACATTTTTGGTGTCCCGAATCAGTATAAAATGTGTAGACTTAATTGAAAAATAAATCACCACAAAAGATTAGATATTTTATCAGAGTGGTTGGGGTAGTACTAATATGAAATAAATGGAGACCTAATTCAACTTCCACTTTGGCACTATATGTGTTGGGAAAAAAATAAGGGTTTTCTTATCATCCATGATTTACTACAATGTATATTGATGATATCCCAAATTAGTGGTTTCATGATTTTCATGTAGAGAATCGAGAAACAGTTTTTATTTCAAAGTACCTCATTGTGTAGAACGGATGAACATACTAATAAGAACAATGTCTATACATCATTCCCATGGATACTAGTAAAGCATACTATCTCTTGAGGATACTAACACCTTCTGATGAGGAAGAAAATTCATTAATATTCTCCCCACTATAAAATAAATTATAGATAATATTAAAATCTTCATCCCATGTTTTTTTCTAAATAATTGACACAAGAAAGTTGACATCATCTATGCACTAACTTGAATAATAAATGTCTTTTATTAAGTATCATTCAAGTGAATATTAGAACATAGTCTAATGGAAACACATTATTTCATCAACACCATCAAAATATGAAAAAGTAATTTCCTAAAAATAGAAATAATAATAGAATTAAACTATCATATGGTATATATGATGTCAAAGTCGATGTTATATAGTAAATCCAACCATAACCACATCCTGAGGATCATTTACTTTATAGAAATTATATTTCATAAACACTTATGATCCAAAGAAATAGAAATATCTTCAAAAACGTAACATAACCAAAATTTTAGAAATGGAAAACGTATTTGTGTTAAATACCTTGAGTGTACTATGTACTCTCAATAGGAAAATATGATGATATACTTATGACACCACATAATATTCTGATATCAAAACACATCTCATTCCTACTATGAATTCATCATAATAAACCACATACACTTTTGTATATTCTCGGATGATCAAAATAGTTCCATAATTCACACATTATTTCTCATATATTAATTGATGAATGAAAATTATAAGCCCATAAAAATTTCACTTCATTATAGGTAAGAGAAGTGAGAAGAGATTAATTTTTCTATAAACAGTTTAAAAACTACAAGATAATATTTCAAAAAAAAATTAAGATTCATTTAATCTAAAAGTCATTCCATGGATCATCCCAAGAGTAGAAAAACATTCACCTTCTCAACATCATTTGAAAATACATGATTCAAAACCACATGACCAATGAATTTAGCATACTTAATCTATAAATGTAATTTCGATAATTCAAAAAAATAAAAATGATATTTTAATATTCTAAATAAATTTTACTAGATAACTTTTTTCTCTTTTTAATATCTCAAAAGAGTTTATATTTCATCAATCAATACGATGAAAAAGGAATTATGGTATTTTGGGAGTAGTTGGTATATAAAATCTATGAAAACTAAAGGAGTTTTAGTCTATCTAAATGACACAACACGATATTCAAAGTGGCCTTACCAAAATATTATTGTCATTTTTAGAATACCCAAATCCAAAACCAAAATATAGTGATATCTCAAGAAAATATTGAATTTTTTAAACCATTTTATTCCTTAAATAGGTAAAATAACGCACTAGTATTGAAAAAATTTCACCTATTCATAATAATTACCCACTTATGTATTTGATAATGGACACAAATATGAGGAGTTTAATAATAGTTCATAGAAAAAATTATAGGATCCATGAAAGTATTAACATCCTAAAATTTTATGAAATATATATTTCTCAAAATAATTTAAATTCCATAATAAATTGAATTACATAAAATAGAGTGTTTATATTTCTTCACATAAAACACAATTTTTATCTCCTGTTCTATAAGACATCGTGTTCTTTGGATGACTTATGTTAAAAAATCATGAGTCTTACCCAAAAACAATATACTATTATTATTTTTATGGTAGTTATCACCATGAAATTAGAATGAATTGAATGATTGATTATAAATAAATTGCAAGTTTATAATTTAAATAGGGTTATAATATTAATTAAATGTATACTAATTACTTATAAATAAAAATAAATACCAATAGAATATAAAAGATGTTTTTTTGGAAAAACTATTTTAGGACTATAATGAAGTTTTCTGTTAATAAATTAAATTAATATCTATTTTTTAAGTCCGTTGATTAAATTTACCTGTTATATATTTAATAAATTGTTTTTAAATTCACAAAATTTGTTTATATACTTTAGATAAAAATAAATCCAATTTTAAGTATAAAATAATGTATATTCTTACATGGATGTTTTATCACATTTTAAAGGTGAACCTATTTTAAATCCAAATTTTTTAACATTAATAATATTAATTTTCAACAAAAATAATTTTTAATTATTTTTATCAAAATTATCATTGGGGGAACTATATGTATTTTTATGCAGTCTCTCAAATTTTGGTGAATAATAAATAAAAAATAATTTTATTTGAGTAATGATTTTTGATCTATTTTATTTATATAGTTAATATATATTATTAAATGTATTGATTAATAAATAAATAAATGTTAAATATAATAATAAAATTTTGTCACTGGTGTTCATTTTTATGTTAAATTTCGATATTAAAAACACTGTAAACATTTGAACATATAAACATTAAAAACCAGTATTGTCCTCCCATTTATGAGATTAATTTTAAATTATTTGATTCCACTTATATGATTTTAATTTTGATAAATTTATAAAATATTTTTAATAATAACAATTTATAATTGATAATAAGTTCAACATAGTTTCTTATCGAAAATATTATTGAATGAAATTTTAATCACATATACCAATTAAGGTTTAAATTTTTTTACTTAGTGGTAAATATTTATGATAAAGATTCCAAGGGACCAAGAAACATTTCAAAACATGTTGGATTAAAATTCTTATACCAGATACAAACTCGGAAAATAATTCTTATCATTAATGGAATCATTTTAATATGTATAACATCAAAATAGCGATAAATTTTTTTTAAAGAATGTCACAACCCCTATTTTATTAAATTCCTTCACCCTCCCCACGTATTCTCAAATAAAAATAAAGTTTTCTCATCAAAAAACATTCCCAAATAATCTCCCAAAATCACTCCTCTCATCCTAGAATCATCAATTTGAGAAGACATGAAACCAAGAATCCCATTTTGTGAAAATCGAAATGTGTCACCTAAAGAAGAGTTACAATATGTTAATGAGAACATTTGTTTTATTTATCTCTACAACACATAAATTATTTTTATTAATGTATTATAAATAATACTCTATATAATCAATATATATTTTTTTTTTGTTTTTTTTTCATAAACCTTGATAAACTTCCATCAAATGGGATATACAATCATTGTTTGTGTTTACGACGGATAACCACATCACGGACGAGTGTCCTTTATCATTTGATTAATATTTCTCATGGATGGGAATAATTATGGAGTAAAAATTTTTATATGATATATATAATATTTATGATGAATTAATTATTCTCTAATTTTTATATACAATATACTTTCTTTCTTTCCTTTTTGTGGGAAAATGATAACATTGTTTGTGGATGTGTGGACTACCTCCTCCTCATAGTGTTGTGATACGTACAAATATTAGATGGAATGTATTAATAAACTATTCAATTAATATTATTTACAGTAAATTTAATATATATATTATTTAATAAATATTTAAACTTATGTAAATTGTATATTTCATTTTCATTGAAACCATTTCAAACATAATAAATATTGTAACACCATTAGTGGAAGTGTGGACTAGTGCCCCCATTGAGCGATGTGATTCC
This sequence comes from Viscum album, assembly GCA_963277665.1. Taxonomy (NCBI): domain Eukaryota; kingdom Viridiplantae; phylum Streptophyta; class Magnoliopsida; order Santalales; family Viscaceae; genus Viscum; species Viscum album. The sequence goes on from OY728165.1 coordinate 293,423,276, forward strand.
ATTTAAATAAAAATAATTCTATGTATAAATATATATCATTAAATAATATTTTATTATTATATAGTGATCTTACATAAAATAAAAATGTTACTAACATTCTTAAAATAATGGCCATTCATAAATGTGAACATTGCTCATGTGTACGTAAGACCAACCATATATGTGGTTGTAAATTTGTTTCATTTTTAATAAACATATTATATGAGTGGGATACGAAGTATATTTGATGATTAAATATGATAATTTTTTATTATTAATATTTGTAAGGTTTTTTTATATTTACTAACTTGACCATAGTCAAACAACATTAGTCTTTTTGACACATAAACTGAACATGGTCAAATCACCTAACGTAGATTTAATTCATTAACTAGTAGCTTAAAACATTTTAATAACTAAAAAAATTAATGATTAACAATTAATTTTTTCTGAAAAATATAAATAATTAGAATTTTCATCAAGATGACAAAGTCACATGTGACATGTCAGACTCATTGTAAGGGACTTCATCTATTTTCCTATTCATTGAGGGACTTCTTGACATTATGCACCTTCTCTATTTTATAAGGTGTAAACAAAGACTTTTGAAAGTTTATATCAAAAATTAATATGGTATTTAATGTTTTTAGATTTTATTATTTCATGGGTATTAAGATTCAAATGATTCAATGTCTTATGGGACACATTGTTTCCAAAATTCTCTTTGAAAATTATTAATGATTTAATATCAAAATATTTTCAACCATATTCATGATATTATATTAAATTTATACTTATATTATTATGAATGGATTATAAATTAAATCCTATGTATATTTTTAATTTCATTCCAAGGTGTATAAAGGAATCATTTTATGTGTTTTAAATAGAACCTTTTAAAAATAACTACTGAAAAGTCATGTTTTTAAAGTACGATAACAATGCAAATTCATGTCATCAGGAATTTTATTTGATTTATTTGATACATTATATGATTAATTGATTTACTAAATTAATAATAAAATTCCCCTATATCGTATGTAGTTTATTGATTTTTTTTAAAAAGAGATGTGTATTTTTATTGGAATATGTTTTTATATGGGTTTAAAAAATTTTTTTCAAAGGAGAGTTATAATTTAACTTTCTTGTTAATGACATGTTATTTGAGAATGATTGTTAATTGGTTATTCTATTACAACATAAGCATGGGGAACTCAGATTTCATAATGTGATCCCATTAAAGTTTATATGTGGGGTGGACCTGAGAGTGTTAGGTGAGCCCATTATAGTTTATATATGGGGTTGCCCAGATAATTCCTGGTGATCACTTCACATGATAGGCATGGGGAGTCCCAGACAGCACTTGGTGGGACCATTATAGCTTAATAGAAGGGTGGTTTCATGATATCCCTCCAATGACTTGGGTTTGGAATTTGATGGTATTGTTTTTCCATTTATAAGAGTGATATTTTTGGAATTTGGCCACATAATTATTCCTTTTAAAATATATTTTAAATTTATTAATGAATATTACTCTCTAATTCGACTAAGAGAGTTTTAATCAAATTTAAGTTCTTGTCCTTATTTTCATTCAGAATTTTATTTCTTTATTCATATAAAAATATTTTATTTTCTTATTTTCAAATAACATTGAAGATAAAAGTAAATGTCAGAGGGGTTTTCATGTTTTTTCTAAGCTCATGCTTTCTGTTATTTTTATATTAATTTCCATGTTTTTGTTCACTTATCATGATCTTATAATCTTTTACTTGGATTTGAGGATGTATTAGAGAATATAAGATGTCATGTTGGATACTGTGGAAATTTTCAATGAAATTTATTCATGTATTTTCTAAAAGTTTTATAAAATAGTAAAAATTTTTAGTGATTAGAAGATCCCAATTTTTTTTGGATTTTTATGTATTAATTTTTCAACACTGTAATTATGAAATACTACTCAATGTGAATGACTGTAAAATTATGGATTCAAACTCAGGATTATGTAACAGTAAAGGCTGGGGAATTATAGATTGTATAAGAGGTAGGATTAAAAAACATTAAAGGTTATGATAGTGTTAATTTAATGACCTATGGCTATTTTATATTATTGTTTTCTTGGAATGATATAAAATTTTAAGATTTACAAGTTTCATCATATAGAGTATGTTTCTTAAAAATGTTTTTTCATATAGAAAACACGAAAATTATAATGAAATAGTATATAGATGGAAATATCATTCTAAATCATCATCCATAGATGGTATGAATTCGAAAATAAATGTTTTTAGGGATGAATTTGTTTAAATAGGATATAAATGGAGTTTGTATCCATACTCGAGAGGAACCCAATCATTCAAGAACAATCTTTTATATAGTAGATAATTTCATGGGTAAATATGCCCTGTAGTAAAATTAATCATTTGAACCTATTGTAGAAATATGATGGATCAATTCCTTGGAGAAGATAACTGATGTCTGAGGTTATTTGAAAAATAAAAATGTAACACTTTCGATCTATTAGTTTTAAGGTGATTTTGATAGATTGTGGTCATTGATAATGAATACTAGAGATAAATATTATTATCATCACATATGAGGAAAGGTTTTTGGATATTTTTCATGATAAATATCTCCCTATGTTTTTAATATTACAATGAAGACACAATTCATGGAATCAAGGAAAAAGATAATGATTTAGTGTTTGTGTATGAATAAAAATAGACACGATTGGATAGGTATGGTTCATATTTTATTAAATATATTTTAAATAAAATTAATATAATTTAATCGGGATTGAAACCAAGTCTATGAGGACCTTTTTCCTCTAACGAATTTTTAAATAATAAAAAGTTGTTCGTCAGGGTAACAAACATGGATTGGAGTTTCTGGAGAATTATGTGATATGAGAAGAATATAGTATGAAACAGTTATGGAAGAAGTAAGTGGAGAATATTACATATAATAATTCATGATTTATGGCTAAAAATTATTCCAATTTTGGTAATGTACAATTTTGGGGAATGTATGTTTGGAAATAGAATGTCTTAACAATGTTGTATTTATGGTACCATGGGTCAGGACTACAAAGAGAAGAGTTATGAACAATCTAAAAATGAGATAATAGATATCCTATCAACAGTGTGATGTTTTGTTGCAATAAGATGGGAAATTATGATAATTTGTGTTCAAAATTACATACATAGTGTTGAAATAATCATGATTAAAAATACAAAGAAATGTGAAAATAATTTATTTCCACTGATGTGGATATAGATCCATCTAGTGAAGTGGTGATAACTCTAAGAAGGTCAATATTTGTTGATGTATTATCATAATACGAATGTGTGGGGAACCTATCCTTTAATGATTTAAATAATTGAATTAACATTGATTATATTTATTTATTTTCAATATATGTCTAATATATATTTTCAATGGTTATTTTATGAAGAATACAAATACATTTTTGGATATATGATAAATGGTATTAGATAACCATTAGGTTTATATATCCATGGAATTATTTACTTGTAAATTTGGGTTCTAATAATGAAAATTAAAGATTAACGAATTATATAATCCTATGAATGGTTGGATTATCTTACTATGTTCTAATAATTTTGGTTTTTGTTAATATATAATGATTAGAAGAATATAATGACATCCTTTTAAGGATTATGTGAAATATTCAAATTTTATATGAGTGCTTCATGAATGGAAAATCATAATGGAAACTAATTATTTGATGCAAGATATGAGTTTGGGGTAGAAATTAATTATTGTATGAATTCATACTCATCATATAAGTATGTTTCCTTATGATCATTGTGTCAATGGTGAATGGATAATTTTACATGAGAAAAATGATATTAAAATAAAATTTTATCCTATTAAAATGTTTTTTGATTATATAAATGAGTTTTCCAATCCTATTTGGATTTTGAGTTTTTTCACCAAGGACATCCACATGATCACATTCTCTATAACACTATATTATTTGAAAAGAAGTTGTTTTCCCTTCCAAATCCTTCTTTTAATTTCCCTCATATCTTCCCTACAAGAGGAATCCCAGTAATGAATAACCTACTGTAAACATTAAATTTCCCACATTAAATTTTATAAGGATGTTATACTATACCATTTAATGTTGTGGGTTTTATTAAATTTACTCAGGAATTAGTAATCATTTGATAAAAAAGTAAAATTTCAAGGCAGAAAAACATTTTAATCGGGGTAGGATCTAACATCATGAGATTTTATAAAATATATATTTTTAAAAATAAGTTAAAACTATGTAATATATTTCCTTACGTGAAATAATTAGTATGGAATTTATCGCATGATACAGCGTGTTTATCTTATATTTCACTAAACATAGAGTTCTTTTGATTATTTATGTTACACAAAAGCCCGAGTCAAACTAGAAAAAAATATAGTACTAATATTATTATGATATTTATCACATTGAAATAAGAATTTTGGGAATGAATGAGATTAACTAAATCATGGAATTATATTTTTCATAAGGTTATATAATGAATTAATTTGTTGAAAATTAATTTTAAATAAAAATGAGGACCAATTGAATTTAAAGGATGTGTTTTTATAAAAATTTAATTTTATGAAATGAATTCCAATTTATCTTAATAAAATTAACTTATCACAATTCATTAAATCTAATAATGAAATATATATTTTATATACCAAATAAAATATTTCGAAATCCATCTAGAATGTCTGATATGATTAAGGTAATAATAAATCACATTTTATGTATAAAGAATGTATATTTTTAAAAGGTTGTTTATGAAATTATTAATTGTGAACTTATTTTAAAAATGAATTTCAGTAATTGAATAATTTTTATTTGAAAAAATATTCTTTTTGTTTTATAAAATACTATAAAAATATAATTTTGGTGATTTTTTTTTGTTTTTATAGAATTTTCATTTTTTTAAGAAAAATGAATAATATTGTATTTTTATTGAAAAATACTTTTTCATGTTATTTATTTATATTTATAAATTATATTTTGAACTAGTTTTAAAGAATATATCATTACATTTTAATTTTATTAATACAAATTTTAAGATGGATCGTAGTTTTATAGAATGTAGATATAAAAACATTGCCAAAAATCTCAACATATTCACTTTCAAAACATACATAGTCGTCCAGTAAGTGGAATTAATTTTAAATTACTTTATTCCACATATGTGACTGAAAATTTTAAAAATGTGTTCCATATATAAAATGAAAAAAGTTAATAATGTATAAAAAAGTCTGACTAGTTTTTTCACAATTATTAGTGAATGAAAATAATATTAATTACAGTGATTAAGGTAGAAATAGGTTTACATAGTTTTTAAATATAAATATCAAGAGTCCAAATTCCAAAGAAACATTTCAAAAACCAATTTTAGGGAAATTATTATGAAATATACCCTATTATATAATATTTAGATAATTATTTTTGGAACATGATATAATATATATCTGTCAATATTTTTTACCTTTTTATATTTACCAGAATGTCACTCCCCCTACAATATAAAAAGAAACTCACATGCCCCACTTATTTCTACCACTAAATACCCTCAGATCATCCAAAAACATCTAATGTAAGCTCTTGAAAAATATAGTCACATTATATATGCATAACTTTTGAAATAAATCAATCCAATGAAGTCCTTTGGTTAAAAACAATAGGGATTATCTGAAGAAGAGGTTACATTTTTCAACATGAACTTTTGTTTATTTATTTAAATACCACATAAATTAATATCATTGCACGAATATATAAAAACCATATTCATTTCTTCCAAAATATAAAACTTTTCAAATAAAAAATGATTTCATTGAAAATTATTCAAACATTTAACATGGATTTCATATTTGTCATAAAAATCCTTATAAAATTTGAAAATAATTTAAAAATGTGGGATGATAACAAAAAGCTCACTATGGGATATAAAAAGGAGGAAAGAACACATTTTTCCATGAATACAAGTAAGGTATAAAATCATTTTAAATAGACACACTTGTCACCCATATAAACATACTTTATGAAACAAGAGATTTAATAAATATTCCCACAATACATAAGAACAAAAATATAACCATAAACTTATCATGATCATTACTTATATAATCGTGTAACCCTCTCAGTTACCTTATAATTTTTAACCCCCATAGCTTCCTTAAAATTTGTATAACCACCACAGTTACACTTGGAGTAACCACACTACGGACATCCAACATACACATAACCAATGAATTCGAGGGAGTTATAAGTACAAAAATTAATCATAAAAAATTCCCATGAACCATAACATAATCATACAACATGAATAATTTCATAAAAACATTTCATTATAATTTTGAAAAACAGAATCTTAAAAGAGGATTTTAAATGAAATTCCTCTAAAAAATATAACAAAATTGAAGTGAATCTTAATAGAGTGGATGAAATATGTATATACAAAGTAAATAAACAAAATTAGACATAATAAAAACAAAATTTATCCCACAAAAATCATAATACGACATAAATAATGAAGTATAATGTTATCCCAATGAATGAAAATAGGGTTATGAATTCCCTTAAATCGGTTTTTTCATACATAAAAATTGTTTAAACTTCTTTTATAACTGTTATAAGAGTGTTATTAATAAATTATAGAAACATATTCATATTTATAATATATTATGTGATCATTACATTACATCATTTCACTTATTAATTATTAGTATTTTGTTCCTTGCATTGTTTTGGGTCCGTTTTTTACATAATTTCCATGATCGGTTCATGATGGATATTATTATTGATTTGAAGTGAAACTACATAATTGAAATGGAAAGGTATTTGAATACTTTCAACCCCATAAATTTTAACATTTATTATTTTTGAATCATAATATGAGTATGATTAATCAATTAAAGCATTATTGGTATTTGTTTATGTCATTATGTCGATTATTCGATTGTAATGAACTAATTTGTTTCCTAAATTAATAATATGTGCTCAAATATGATTCTAGAACTATATATATAATTTGGTTCAACAATAAATTTTTTTTCATGACCAGTCATGTATAAAGTAAATGAAATTTAATTCACATCATCCATGGTTTTGGTAAATTGACTTTATCAAAGACAGTGTTATAATTTCATGAATAAGTTGGAGAGGAGAAGAAGTACAATCGAGAATCTTACATAATCATGGGGAAAACTAGAATATGTATGATAATGGATCATTCATGACTCTTGTATAATAGGAGGTGGGGAATTAAGTAGAATAAAAAGTGTCATTAAATGAAAAGAAGGAAAAAAATAGCATGTTTACCTCTTGATATCTTATCAGTGAGATCCATATTAAGGCCTGTGATTTTGGCCTTTTAGTGAGACTAGAACCTATATAACGTGGGGAAGAGCCTTGGGAAAAGTATTTGAAAAAACAGAGGAAAGGGCCCAGGATTTTTAAGTGTGGGAGGAAGAGGGGAATGAAGGTGGTATTTATAGTGGATGATATGAGGTATTTTATATTATTTTAATCATTATTATGATATTGTCTAAAAGACTATATATAGGCCTAATTCATGAGACCCAAAAAAATGTTATAATGGAATGTGAGTTTTGACCATGTGTTCTTATATTAGCCTTGCATCACCTATGATGCAGTAAATCATGTATTTATCATTTATCTTATTTTATCATTTTTTACTATTAAAAAAAACTCGATAATTTTATAAAATTCCCATAAATTCACCTTATCTATTTATCAGTGTGTATAATTAATAAATAAACTCTATTTTATGAATATAAGTTTCCAAATATTAGTAATTTAAGTTTTTTAAAATCATTATTTATTCAAAAAATAATGTTTTAAATCTATAACTCTGTATTCAAAACCATGAAAAATATATCAACTTATCATTATCTTATATCCTTAAGAAAATAAAATAACTAAATGAGTTACTATTCATAAGTGTAATATTACTATTCATAAGGATATGTTATTATTCACAAAAAAACAGGTTGGTTCTTTCAGACTGGAAATAACTTACTGATCACAATTTTAGATGACTATTTCAGGAAATTCAAAAAATAAAATTGGAAAAATTATATTTAAAGGATATTTAAAAATATCCACTTAAAATAAAGCTTCATGCATTTAAATTTATTTTTATAACAACTTGGGGTATTACATTATCCCAACCATCTTGAAATTGCATCCTCATAATTTTATTTACTTATTAAACTGTTCAGGGTACCTTTCAATCATATCATTTTCAAACTCCCATGTTGCTTCTTTAACCATGTGGTTTTTTCACAAAACCTTTTCCAGGTGGATTACCTTTTTCCACAATACTTGTTCCCTTCGATCTAGAATATGAACTAATATCTCTATAAAATAATGGTTCTCTTCCTACTAAACTGCTTTTGGGCTCAAAATATGCGTTGAATCTGGAACATACATTCTCAACATCGAAACATGAATAACATTGTGTACATAGGAAAAATTTGGAGGAAAAGCTACTCGATAGACGACTGGTCCAATATTCTCCAAAATTTCAGAAGAACCGAAGAAATATAGACAAAGATTTCATTTCATACTAGGAGACATCGCACATTTAAAAGGAGTGATTTTTAGGAAAACATAGTCACCTACCTAAAAAGGTATTCCTTTACTAATGTTATGAACATAAATTTGCAGCCTACACAGAGCTGTCCTCATTTGCTACTGGATCATCATAACTTTCTCAGCCACATCCTCTACTAATTCTGTCCCCATCAACAATCATTCACCGACTACAACCAAAAACACTGGAGTCCGACACCACTTCCCATATAATGCATCAGATGGTTCCATCTGTATACTGGAATGAAGCCTGTTATTATACGAAAGCTCAACAAAAGAATGATGTAGATACCAACTTCCCTGGTATTCCATTGAAAAAGCTTGAAAAATATCATCCAATGTATGAATTTATCATTCTAACTTTCCGTATGATTTAGGATGAAAAGATTGCCAGAAATTTAATTATCTTTCCAATAACCTTAAAGGCCCTTCTAAATGTTATAAGTGTACCTGGGATCCCGATCAGATTCAATGGAATAAGGAAATCCAGGAAACCTAACAATATCTTTGAGGTACAGTCGAGAAATCTAATCTAATGACATTGTATCTTGAATAAAAAATAAATGTATAGATTTTATCATCTGAAATATAATAACCCAAATCAGATTGTTACCTTGAGAATTCATAGGTAGTCTCACCATGAAGTATAGGGATGTATTCTCTTATTTCTATTTTGGCACTGACAAGGGCTGAACCATCCCCTTCAATAACTTTATTTATGCTTTAACCTATAGTAAATTAAAAAATTTCACAGTAAATTCTGCAATATCCTTTTTCATTCTATTCCACTGGTAATACTCTTGAAGGTCTCTGTACATCTTAGTACTTCTACGATGATCTAAAAATGGAGAAAAATGCGTTTCAAACCAAAAATCATTCTTGAAGGGGGAATCACAAGGCACCCACAACCTTTTTCTAAATCTTAAAACAAAATCTTTATCAAGATTAAATTCTAGAAAATAACAATTTTAACTAATTATACCATTTCATATATCTCATGGTCCTCGTTCTTCTCTTTTTTATTTATATCAAATAACAATGACTACACTGAAACCTAAAACAAAACTGAGGTATTTCGTGCACCAACTACTTATATGCCAAAATTATTCATATCTTTAATCAAGGGATCATGTTTCAATCATAACATGATTAATGATTAATGATGCTTCTAACTCAAGGAATCTACTATTTTTTATTTTCCTAGATGATAATTGATCATAAAATCATAATCCTTTATTTGTTCAAGCCATCTTCTATGCCTCATGTTTAATACATTCTGAGTGAATATATACTTCATACTTATATTGTATGTATATATTTGACATTTGGATCCGTATAAATGATGCCTCTAAATTTTCAATTAAAAAAACACAACTTCCAATTCCAAATAATGTGTGGGATAATTTTACTCATGGGTTTTTAGTTGCTTTAAAGAATCCAAAATTACATGATCATTCTTCCTCAAAACAAAACCATGTCCCATCATAGAAGAGTCACTGTAGATTGGAAAATCACCATTTCTAGATAGCAAGGACAAAAATGGACCATTCATCAGTCTCTTATTCCACTCCGGAAAACAAACATTACATTATTCTATCCAAATAAATTTATCCCCTTTTCATGTTTACTTACTTAGCGGTATAGATAATTGTGAAATTTTTTGAACAACCAATCTATAATTCCTTGTTAATCCAATAAAATTAAAAATCGATATAACTTTTCTGGGTCTTGGCCATTCATTAACAACTCATTTTTTGGACGGATCGACTTTAATTTCATTCTAATTTATAATGATACAATGAAAATAAATATGTTTTAACAAAAAATCAAACTTACTGAATTTTCTACACAGTTTATTTTCCATTAAGGTTTGTAAAACAAACATAGGAAGTTTTTCATGCTATAATTTACTCATCGAAAATATAGAATGTGATCAATAAACACAACTTCTAACATATCCAATAAATCATGAAATATTCTATTCATAAGATCTATAAATATAGTAGGTTCATTAGTTACCCAAAATGTCATGTAAACAAATACATAATACCCATATGTAGTATGAGAAAAGGTTTTTGGGATGTCATCCCCCTTTACCTACAATTGCTAGTATCCAGACCTCATGTCAATCTTGTAAAAGTTTTTTTCTCCCTATAACTATTCAAAAATTTCATTCACAAGAGGAAAAAGATACTATTTTTACACTGATATTTTTCAACACGCTATAATCAACTCAATGTCTCACATAACCATATTTCTTTTTCATGAAAAAAATAAGGGCTCCCCAAGGTGACATGCTAGGACTAATGAATTATTTATCCATGATGATCATACAAATGATTTTTAATTTAAAAATTTCTATTTGATCCATACAATATGGGGGTTTCCAAATAATATTAGGATTAAGAACCAAGTCAACAGTGAATTCACTATTTCGATTAGGTATGAAACTGGGTAACTCATCAAGTAAATAATCAAGGTATTCATTAATCACACCCACATCATTAATCTGAACAGTTACCTTGTTTTCAAAAAAATAAGCAAGATAACAATCATTTCCATCATTCAATAGTTTCTCAGCTTCTTGATATGTTATCAATTGATTGTGTTCATTCTTTTATAGAAACTAAAACTCTTTGTAAAATAAAATTTCATTAGCTCTACATTCAATCTTAGTATAATAAAATGAAATCCAGTATGTTCCCATAATAAAATCAGACTCCACAAAGGGTAAAACCAAAAGGATTGAAGGTAACGTATTTCCACACACCACAATATAATATTTCTTATAATTCCTCATTGATATAATATTTCCCCCTTGTGCTTTAACAATTACTATCAGTGGAATTTATTAAGGTGATAGTTCCAATTTACCATAAATTTCTAAAAAATGAAGAAATTTTGTAGACCATGTATAGAACAGAACTTTAGAAATATTGGATTAAAAAAACAATGTACCTATTAAAACATCATTAGATGGCCCAAAATATGCTGGCGTATTTGTCCCAAAAGATCTCACTACACCATTCTGCTTATTTTACGACTTCATTGGATCATTTTGATCTCTCTTTGGGTCAATGTTTGCATAATTACCCATCTCACCATATTTAATTCAACATACTGTTTTTTTATCTGGATTAGTCTTAGGATCATTTTCATTGCAATATTGTTCAATATTTCAAAAATTACCACTTCAAAAACACATCCCATTTTTGTTAATACAATCCCCAATGTGCTTCATACCACACTTTTCTCAATCATGAAACTAAATTTTCTTACCATCAGATATCTTGGGATGATTCTTACCCATAACATTCCATCTGGACTAATTATTATCTTTGTTTAAAAAATTCATGTGATAATCAGAAAACAACATCTCTACCCTCTAATAACATTGGGAAATTTTATAATAGCCTATGAATTCACGAGTGGCCAATGCCCTTCGATACATTGGTTTCCATCCTATGAAAACAAAGTTGATTTTTCTATCATGACCTAGAATAAGATTTCAAGAATAATTTTCCACTCAAGTGTTTTTTTCTTCATACAGATCCACTGAATCTTACTCCTTTTTCTTCAATTCAAAGAATTCCATCTACCTCCTAAGGCACACCACCTTAGAAAAATATTGTTCAATGAAAATACAATTATAATCACCACACTATAAGGCATAAATCTTATCTATATACCTGATATTATTTACCATTGACTACCACTGATTAGAATCACCATCAAAATGATAACATTAAAGGAATACCATTGTATTATCTAAACTTCCCATCACATAAAATATATATTCATGGGATTTAATCAATCCTTTAGGTGCTTCTAGGATAGAACATCCATTGAATGTAGGAGGTTTTTGTCTCATAAAATATTCCACTATTTTCCTATTCCATTATGGTACATCTGGTTAATCACTAGTATAGATGCCAAAAACATTTAATACCAACTTTAGATAACCCATTTTTGTCCGAAATTACTCAGTTCTAATCCATACCATTCCAGGCTACAGATTCAGAAGGATATCGTTCTATCAGATCATTTTATCTTTAGTTTTCCTATTTCTTCTATGAACAACCATTCCTAAAAAACAATTTTTTAAAATAAACATGGTAATTTTTAAGTTCGATAACATTTAAAATTAATCATATAGTAAAAATCATTTATGGTATTCTATTAACATCACTGCAACCCTTATATTTATATAAACCATCCTCTGATTCCAACTATAAGGGGCCAAACTTATTACATAATATAATCATGAATTTAGTAAATAAATCTCTTCCTTTATCATTGAGTATATTTTAATGTTTATAGCTTTATATAATCGGAAATAATACATTTATAACATAAACCTTCACATATAGTGCATACCATAAATAAAATATTCATTTCTTCAAAAATAAAAATCTATTAAAAAACATGATTTCGATGAAAATTATTAGAACATTTTACATGGCTTACTTCTATGTATTTCACGTCCATATAACCTTTTAAAATATTTTAAAAACATGGGATGAGAAAAAAATCATAGAAAGGGATACAAAAAGAAATATAGAACACATTAGTCTTCTAATACTTGTAATGTATGAAATCATTTTCAAAAGAAACCCTTGTCAGACATATATACATACTTTATAAAACAATATATTTCCAAAAGATTACCATAATACATAAAAACCTAAATAGGACCATAAATGTATCATGGTTTATTACATAAATAGTCTTTTAAACCTCTCGGCTACCTTATAATTTGTATCCCTCATTGGTACCTTACAATTTGTGTAACCATCACAGTTACACATTGAGTAACCATACAGACGACCTCCATCATAAATATAACCTATGAATTTGAGGAAGATATAGGTCCCAAAATTAATCGTAATCAATTACCAAGAACGATCACATAATCATACAACATTAATAATATAATATAGAAATTAATATATAATTTAGTAGAACATAATTTTAAAATTGGATTTTAAAAGAAAACCCCCTAAAAAATATAATGTAATTTGTGTGAAACATAATAGAGATAATGGAAAATGAAAATAAACTATATATAAACAAAATTTAACATAATATAAACAAAATTAATAATTGAAAAATTCTTAATATGACATAAATAATGAAGTAGAATGTTATCCCAATGAATCGAAATCGGGTAATGAATTCCCTTACATTGGGTTTGACTTACTTCAAAATCTCTTAAACCACATTTATAATGGTTAAAATAGCGTTATTAGTATCTTAAAAAAATTAATCTTTATAATACGTTATATGATAATTCAATTACATCATTTCATCCTTTAATTTTTAGTATTTTGTTCTTTGCATTGTTTTGGGGGCGTTCTTTACAAGATATCCACGATCGGTTCATAGGATATTCGTGTCAATTTTAAGTGAAACACCAAAATAAGAATCGAATGGTATTTTCATATTTCTAGAAACATAAATTATACAATATATCATCATGAATTATGATATGAGGATGATTCATAAGTTAAAACATTATTGATATCTTTTTAGGTCATTATGATGATTCTTCGATCGCAAAGAACTCATTTTGTTTCAAAAATTTATAACATGTGTGAAAAATGATTTCAGAACAATATAAAAAAAATAATACATAAATTATAATATGGTTTCATTACCAATTATGAATAAATTAAATGAAATTGAAATCACATCCTCCATGATGTAGATAAATCGACACATCACAAAAGGTGGTTTAATTTCCTAAAAAAGTGGGAGAGGAGAAAAAGTATAATGAAGAGTCTTCCATAAACATGATGATATATAGAATATGCAAGATAATGGATAAATTATTCCACAAGGATAAGTGGAGGTTAGGAATGAAGAAGAATAGAAATGAAAATGAAATAAAAATAATGAAAATTCTCAAATATCTGAAAATTACCAAAAATTCAAGCTAACCATTTCTAAATGTGTACAATTCAAAAATTAACTCCATTTTTTTTAAAATAAATTTTTAAATTTTAATAATTTAATTTTTTAAATAAAATAAGAATTTAATAAAAAATTACAGTTTTAAATATATCACTTTTTAAATCTTTGAAAAACATTATCGACATCTTATTATCATATATCCTAAAGTAAATAAAATAATAATATGATTTACTATTCATAAAGGGTTATATTAATATTCATCTCACAATTCGTAAGGGTGTGTTACAATTATCCAAAAAACATGTTGGTTCTTTCAAACTCAAAATAACTTGCAAATAACAATTATTGATGATGATTTCTTAAAATTCAAAACATAGAAGTGTAAATTTATGTTTAATGGTTAGTTATAAATATCTAATTAAAATAATGTTTCATACATTTCAATTTATTTTGATAAATCCTTGGAGTGTTATAGTAATATTAGATCTTTTTTAATAAAACTATTCTATAAGTGGTTTGAAGTCTAAAATTTGTGATTAAATATGATAATTATGTCATGATTGTTAATCTGTTTATGTTTATATAATTACCAATTTGACCATAGTCAACCATCCTTATTCTTTTTGACACATAAACCTAATATGGTCAAAAGAGATAATGTAGAGATTTTTATATAATTAGTTATATAAAAAACGATAAACATTAAATTAATGTAAGTATAAACATGAAAATGTTTCTGAAAAAACTACCTAATTAATATATTTTTATTATTCACTAAGATAAATACACACCTGATAAGGCATACTTGAGGTAAAGGACATTATCTAATTTTACATTCATTGGGGTATTTCATTATTCTAGACAACATTATTCAGAAATAAGTTTTTATATATATCCCTTTAAAATATATATGATCTTTCATCTGGTTATTTATTGTTTTTTGATGTTATTATTTCATGGGGCTTAAAATTAAATTTTTTCAAAGTGGTATTGGACAAATTCATTCAAAAAATCTCTTTTAATAACATTTAATATTTAATTTAGATATATTTTCTACCGTATTAATTTTATTTTATTACAATTATGTTTATATTAATATAAATTAATTGTAATGGAAACATTAGGTCCATTTTATATTCTGTTAAATCATTTCAAAATAAATCTATTTTTGTTGTTTTAAATGTAATAGTTTGACAAATGACAAATTTATCATCCTATTATTAATGCACAACAATAATAACTTTTCTTTTCTTCACAACATTAATTCAATTCCTAGATACTATTTCAATATTATATTATTTTGAAATTTAAAATACAATATTAATTTTTTTTTGGTATCAAAAATTGGTTTTTAAAAAAGAGTGAAATTTTTATCTGAATGTGTCTTTCATGTGTTTAGAAAAGTGTTTTAAATAAGATTTATGATCAAATAGTTTTATATGTGATGTTTTTTATGAGAATTACATGAAATGGGTAATCACATTTAAATTTATACATTGGGTGGCCTTGATGGTGATGGGTGATTCGGTTACTTATTATATGTTGTGTTTCCCAAAAAAAACACTAGGTGAGACTTCTTCTAATTAATCATGTGGTGGCCTAGATATTTCTAAGTTACCCCATTAAAAAATAAATTGTGTGGCCTATATTTCGTCCGGTGATCTCATTATATAATAACAGATGAGTGGGTCTGTGATATCCATCCAATGAATTTGGTATGGAATTTGATAGTATGTTTTTCCCTATTGTATGATTGAACTCGTTGGAAGTTGGATATGTGGTTATTTTAATTAAAAGGGTTTTAAATTGGGTTAATGAATATGATTCTCTATTTCCACTAGGGAATTTTTTATTTCGTTCCATTTTTTTATTGATTATATTTTATAAAAATGTTCTTTTTTTAATGGGAACATGTTTTATTTATAATTATCCATGAACATTCATGATAAAGTAACAATTTATATAACATTTAATATTTTACCAATATAATGATTTAACTTCTTTTTTAACCCTAATTAATATTTTTGGTACATAAAATTTTTATAAAAATTTTTACAGTTTAAAGATTTGAATGGGAATGAAATAAGTCATGTTAGATTTCATGGAGAAATTCACTGAAATGAATCCAAAATTTATTTTAATGGTTTTATACTATGAGAATAATGGATACAATGTTTATGTGTCCACTATTATATTTATTAAATTCTTATGTATGAATTATGGACTAATTATATAATACTATTAGCCATAAAGTGACCTCAATGTAAATGAAAGTAATATTCTTGAATAATACACAGATTTATGTAACATTAAGGGTGTGTACATATAAAAGGTGATATACCAGGATTAATGAAATATTTCACAATCAAATAATCCAACTTAATATTCAACTGATTTAATTCAGATAGTCTCATGCAATAAGATAGAATGCATAATAGATTCATTTGAGACACAAAATATTTCATGAAATCCCCTCTTCCTCAATTTGAAGATAAGAACAGTAATCTAGAAATAACTCAAAATATTCTCTAACAACTAGAGGAAGAACAAAACTAAGAGATTTTTCAATATTAAGATATAAAAGAATATATCAATTTTCTTTCTTATTGAAGAGGAGGTCCCACTTGACTCTGCCTCAAATTCGACTATACCATAAAAACCAAAGATATTTCATCGATGGTAATAAATGATACAGACTAATGAAAATAAAAAATTCATGATTTCAAAGTGATAAACCAATAGATCATGTTTGTATCATTACTTTGGTCTTTTTCAAAATCATGGAAATCAAAAATAGTCACATATTTAGCCATAGAGAAAGAAAAATTTGGGAATCTGAGACCCACATAACTCTTATTTCAAAAAGGTGTCACCATATCCATTTCATACGGTATGTGTCTATTTTTTTGTTTTAAAGGATTCATAATTTGGGTTTTTATGAATTTGTGGGAGGAAGGGATATCATAAAAACAAATAATATAATTTCAGGTAATAAATATCATACTAAACAACATCTATTTTCTAGAATTTTCATCAACTAGAAACACTTAAAGGGTGTGTAACTAAATCATCTATGATTCCATTATCTAGAATCATGTTAGCATTTAAGCCTCCAACTATACTATATATCGTTTAAGGGACAAAAAATGATCCATAACATGGAATCAAAAGTGAACGGTATAATTTTTCAAGTGACCATACAATCAACAAGAGTTTTAGATATTTAAAGGTGTGATGAAAATCTCTATCTAATACTATTTCTTACAACCTCAGTAGTGAGTTAAAGGAACACTTCTTTGAGCTTCCAACGGAGTAGAGTAATCCATATTCTGAGTTCTAAAATGAACTTCTTTGATATTTTTATTTTATTTTCTCTTATATCAATAAGAGTCATTTAAACTTTTACATGGTGGATGATGACCTCCAAACAACATAGCTTTCCAATCACTTTAATTGATTCCATCAATGCTATGTCAATCAACATAATATTACAGGTAAACTCGTCATAAAAAAATGAGAAAGAATATCTTCTAAATTAAATATCCATAACCTTTGAACCATATGTGTACCATTCAATTCTACCTCAGTAGGAAAACATACAAGATATTTAAAATAGTTAAAATAATTGATCAAAAATCAAACACCCTACTTGTGGATGAGGTGATTTATGGATGTATCCATCATCAATTATTTATGAAATAAAAATTTTAAAAATACGGTATTTATGTTTTTTCAATCCAAACCACCAAGATTTTATTTTTGAATGACTATGTTCATCATCTTCTGCCATGTCCCTCAATATTATATGTAGTACACATGACCATAAATGGATCTATAAGTTATATAAATTAACAAATTTAATAGATCTTCCCCAACTTTAATTACACTTATAGATGATCAGTATTTCTATTAAAGGATGGTGGTTTATGGTAAGGAAACTCTTGGAAGATGTGATTAACTCACATAGTCACATGTTATACCTCTTTATAATGAGTGGTGGAATGAAAATATTCTGGTCCATGTAATGGACTACTCACAACTGATATAACATGATTCTGATTGATTGGAGTGTTTAACTAAGAATGCTCGTCTATATAATTCTCTAGTGGAACTATATAAAGCATTTTGGTGGGGGGTGTTTCAACATTAATGGTATGGAAGGGAACATCAAATAGAATAGATATCCCAAATTTAGTCATGATTACCCAATCAATGAAATGAGGTTATTTTAAAACATTATGTGATAGACATACATTGCAACACACCTTAGTAACAAGAAATATCAGTATGATGAGATTTATAAATAAATTCACTCCAAATATTACCCTTATATTACACAAATCCAATAACCATTGAACAATTCCATACCTATAAATGAATAATATAAACCTAAATGAAAAAAATAACATCGTTAAATTGATTTGAGGAAATAACCTAGGTCTTCCTTTAACATGAAACCTGATCCTATGAATGAATATTTTTGAAGGGACTTCTTAATACTCATAGGATGAAAAAAAAATCTTCTGAATCATGAGAAAATTTGGGAATGATTTCACCAAAAAAATAAAACCATTTGAGACAATAATGGAATATAGAAAAATGAGTAAACATGCAGAAACACCACCAAACATCAAATGAAAAAATCATACAATAAAAAACATTAAACCAATATAATTAAACAATTATATACAATAATGAAATATAACCCATCTCCATGCAATGCATGGGTCAATATCCCACCATGTACTTAAAAAAATATAACACCCTAAAACATGGACACATATAACCTCTTGAATATACCTTATTTTTTACTTGCATCATATAAATCAATATATACACATTCCCAGAGGTCTATACATGGTGTGAGAATATAATCCCTATAATATCAAAATATGTGTTTCAAAATTACTCCTTATATGATAAACTATTAGATTATGAAGTGATTGAGGAGTTGATGTTGGTTAATAGCAGTGTGGGATCCGATGTCAAGTCATCAACTCCTTCCAGCTAGCCTATCAACTTATACATTTTGAAATATTAAACTCTTTATGGATTGTTTTAGTTACATTCATTTTATTTTTTTTATGTTCCCCCATATACATTTAAATGTTCTTTTTTTAATATAAAAAATTAGTTTTACATAGTAATGAATTAGATATCCTTTATAACATAAGAAATATTAAAATTAATAAAAAACCACTTCAAAAAGAGTAAAGAAAAGGTAAAAAAATCCATGGATACATTATATCTGGGTTTGATGGGATCTTACACTATTCATGGAATAAAATGACACATATTGCCTATATTTACCAAAATATGTGACTAAGGTTATGAGTTCAAACCAATATGTGTCTCCTTACCCGAAACATTTTTTAGTTTTTTTATTAAGTATCTATTCTAGATAAGAAAAACAATCATTTCCTAGAATGGTTGTACTAATTCGATCCCCAAAACAAGTACATAAGGTTACCATGTCCAACAACCCATAAATGGGACATTCAATGTTTTATTTGAAATAAAAAAAAAATCTATATACTTATAACATTGGGAGGAATTCAAAATTAATATTCAAAACAAATATTAGGCTTTGAAATATTTCAAGTTACAAAAATAGGGTACTTTAAATATAATCATTCATATATAACTAATTGAAAAATCATGTTTTATAAAAGGTACATAAAATATTAATTTTTTTCTGAAATATAAATCACTCACATAAAAAATTTATAAAACAAATATAAAATGAGAGAGAAATCATTGTATTTAAAAAATTAATTTTTATAAAACCACCCTCTATGGAACACATGGAATTCAAAACTCGTAATGAATCCAAATTCAAAGAAGAATCATGGAATCTATAAAACGTGGATGAAACATAATCTTAAAATTTATTAATGGTGTATCTATAATTATTCTAATAAATTAATAATGAATATGAGAGGAATCACTTAACATTATATTCCCAAATATGACACGTCGAGTAATAATGATACAATGAAAAATTCCATATCATACAATCAATATAATAAAATAATTTTTAGATCATGAAAATAGAAATATGTTATGGGAAAAAATACCAAATCAATGATTCCTTTGACGAACATAATGAAATCTTGGAAAAGATGAAGAATAATTAGGAATAGAAATACACATTGAGATTCCCAGATCAAATTCAAATTGATCCATAAGAATCTAAATACTGAATGTTTGGGATCTTTGAAATATCCACAAGGAATCCCAAAGGGTGAGAATATATACATTCAGAGAAATTATCATTTAAATAGAGAAATATCAAATCATAAATTCATTTTTAATATTAATTAACAATCGTCAATCGGTTTGGCCACATCGATGTTCAAAACATACCACAACCAGGCTCCATTTTCTATGTTATTAGAGGTCTATCATGTTCTTGATACACAATTCAAAAAACCAAGAACCAACCATGGAATAATCATTTTTCCAATGATACATTATTTTATGACAAAATTTATGGTGGCCAAAAAAGAAAAATCTTTTGGGATTGTAAAAAAAGAAACACAATTACTTGGGAATAGTAATCATTTTTTCTTTATAGTATACCAACCATGTGCTTTCCAAAAAATAAAAAAACTCAAAAAAACCCCATAAAATACAAAAAAAATATGCTTCTTAAGAAATTATAGTGTAAAATGGAATGTGTACACAAAAATGTAACGTTGGAGTTGGAAAATTACACCCTGATATTTTAGAATATATTTTTCTATAAAACAATACTACATTTTGGAATCTTTTATCACATTCAAACCTGAACTAAAATGAGATGTGAAATATTAACATAATATTATTTAAATAATGTAATATTATGATAATATCTATAAAATTACATCATTATATGAAAATATAAATTACTTTAAATTGGATAAAAAAAATAATGTATTAAAAGGGAAATCTTTTCAAAAAAAGTAGATTTCCTTTATATATTGTTTCTTTATTTAAAAGATATATATATATATATTATACGTTTAATTCTATAAAAATATATTTCTTTTAATTTTTATAATTTCAATGTATCCTTTGGATGATATTTTAATTTCATGAATACAATTTATATTTTTGTGAATAATGAAAAAACATGGAATTTTCTACTAATAACGCTTTTTTTAACATTATTATCATACCCAAATGTTTCAGTGGTTTCTAATAATTTTTTTATATAAAAATATAAATTTTTAACATAATTTAAGTATTATAAAAAATATATGATTTAATTTATAAAACCAATGCCTAAAATTTTGGTAAAATAAGTAATATTTTAATATAAAAAATATTTTTATTTGTTTATATAAAATATTTGTTCTTATAATATATATAAATTAAATAAAAAATGGATTTTGTATTTTATATCATAATGTTAATATTTCATAATATTTTTAATTTCAATTATAGTTATAAAAATAATATTACTATGAATTATTCTAATTACTATGATATTGGAAGAACTTTTATTTCTAATGAAATATTTTCCTAATACTATAAAATGTTTTATCTAATAATTTAAAATTATATATATTATATAAATATTTTTTATTATTTTTCAAATTTTATAATAATATATTAGATCTATCAATTAACTTGTAGTTAATGTTTTATTAGATTAAGAAAGCTTACTATTGAAAATAAGAAATTTTTATAAACCTATATTATCTACATTAAATATTTTAATAAATTACATTATTTTGACTTATTTAGAAATTGAATTAAATTATATGGATATAAAATTCATGTTATTTTAGTAAAATGTATTTTATAAGGGTTGCATTATATTTGTTCATAAAATTTATAATTCTTGGGTAAAAACAAGTCACTAAGGTAAAAACGAAAATTATAGAATTTAAAAAATATATTAAAAGGGTTGAAACTTGATTAATTTTTTTAAATATAGTTCAATATAATTTATCTACCATATCCCCAAAAGTAATTATTAAGATCTTTGGAGTCACTCAATCATGAATAATAGAATTCTATTCTTGAAATAGTTAGGATTTCATGCCAAATATCTATTTTATCCACTTATAAACTGGTTTTACATACACTAAATTTTTCAACAAGATATAAACCCTTATCTCAACATAACTCTTATTTTATCCCTCCAAAACCCCCTACACACTTATTTAAAGAATTACCCATGGAAAAAGTCATTGCTAAGTGGTGTTATGGTGTTACCCATGTGAGAAGATCCAAAGAAAGAGTAAATGTTATCAACTGATCTCCCTTTACTCGTTTTTTTATTTCATCCCCATAAGTTTATTTTAACAAATATGCATAATAATATCAGTATTATGTATATAGATAAATGTTATCATACAAATATATTTTCCTTTTTCACCTCCTGCAACATATATTTATAAATGATGAAGTCATCTTGCTTATGTGTAAATTGTTTCCTTTATTGATAAAATGTTTTATTTTTCAAAAACAGTATAAATGTATATTGCATAAAATGTATTTATTGAAAAATATTATATTTTTTATATTATTTAATTTATTAAATTTTAATTGTTTTATTTTCCACCCCTCATGTTTTATGGGAAAAAATCTAATAATTGTGTGTACGTGTAGCCTATCACATCTATAAAGATACAATTTTTATTTTTATTTTTATTTTAAATTCATATACAAATATTTCTAAATGATTCATAAAAATAAATAAATATAATTAATATCATCATTATTATGTTATAATTATATTTTATTTTGGATTGACCATACTCACCCATGAAGTTTTAGTGTGTTCTTGTTTAAATCTATTTAACATACTTCATGAATTATGATAAAAATATATATTATGGATGACTCTGGGAACATAAATAAAAATAGTATTATAAATTATCATGAAAATAATAAATATTTTATGTTTCATAAATTATTCTATTATGTTTTTTGTTATTATTCAAATATCATATTCAATATGTAAAATTCCAATAATATGTAAACATATTTTCCATTTTCATGAAACAAAACTAAAACAAATTTCTATTGATATTGGAGAATTATAAATAAATAAATAAATAAACTTATTCTAATGAAATAATTAATATATTAATTTTGAGCACAAAATCAATGAATAGGTACTAAAATAAAAGACCTATAGTATGCAAGAATCAATTAAAGTTATTAACTCCCAATGAAAAAAATAAGAAATAAGTAACTAATATAATAAATATAAATGATTCCAAATGAAGTGTAAAAAAGGTAATTTACGAGAATATGGATATAAAAATAAAACTTATGATAGGTGTGGTGAGTTTAACATAGATTAAATCACAATTTATTATGTAGGGAAACATCGTAAGGTGTTTTGTTAACTAAATTTCACTCCATTGAGTCATATGATTTATTATTGAACTATATTGTTCAATTTATTATTAATTATACACAAGAAAAACTATATTATTTATATAATCCAAGTTTTGGGGTTATAATGTATGAATATATAACTACATTTGGAAAATATTCTTACTAAATGATTTTTTAAATTGTAAGGTGTTTACTTCAATTAAATATTTTCCTTGGGTAAGAATCATACCTATTTGTATATGATCCTTCATGAATGATATATATTCTACTATAAGTGGATTCTATATTGTATACTAAAAATTTATTTTGGGAAATTTAATTTTCACATCAACGACTTTCCCATTATAAATTATTAAAATTTTAATTGTATAATGAACTATTTTCATACATTTAGGGTTACTTTGATTTCATATCAATGTTTATAATTTTTTTCCAGTGATCCACTTTATAATTTGGAAGGATATATATATTCTATCTATTGATATATTTAAATTTAACATAAAATCTTTTAAGGTGGAAATTTCAATATCTTTTTAATGATATGAATTTTTTAATGAGTATTTTAAAAAAAATTGATATCATATCATTTTAGAATAATTTATATTAATCAAATACATGTTTTTATTCCCTATACCAGACCACTATATCTGACCCAGTGTGAAACAATAACTCATTAACACCTCCTAATATGCAATAGGTTGTTCAATTGGAGTAAGATTTTTCGTTGTTGGAATACTATAACCTTAGTTTCATGTCATATAAAAAATATTAATACAATATAATAAACAGTATAATGAAAGTATCATACACAGAACAAATATGTCATACAAGTAGTAGAGATAATAAATAGACTACAAATATGGCATTCTATGATAGGGTAATAAATAAATAGATAATTAAATAAATAAAATAGCAGGTCTTCTATAGTCTGTCTCATTCCCACCTCTAGCTCCATGCTCTCTGGCTCAACCATCATCTATGGACCCCTTATCCTTGCTCAGATATATATATTTGTATTCTATTGCACAAAAGGATTCTTATGAATGGTTTCAGTGTTAAAACCAAGTAGGACACCATCAATTCTTCTTTAATAATTTTAATCTATTTTAATAAGTTTAATCCTTGAGAGTAATAAATGTGAAATCAATAATAACAACACCCAAACACATAACAATCATTAGTTTTCTAGCTAAGACAATACAACCTATAGACACACATAATTTATCTCAATGATGTAATGGTGATGAATGGTTTGGTAAATGATTGTACTAGTATTGAGTATGTCAGTGTGTCACTTGACATCCATAAGGCTTTGATTGGATATACTTCTCATGAATCTATATGGCATCGAGCGTCGGTATGTTCCTTAGAATCCTCATTCAATTTTGTTACCTCTATTCCACATGTCTATGATTCTACACTAGCTTCTTCATCATATATCATTTATACAGCCAATATTATGTATAATGATACCATTAATGTCACCATTCACATCTATCGAGCACCAAACATCATACAGAAAGATAAAACTCAATATGATATCATATGAGAGTCAATGATAGCATGGAATCATAGGTAATGTAGTATCATTACAACAAAATTTTAATCTATCACCATGAATGATTTTAAAAAGTCATATAAAAATCATTTATCAAGGATCATATGTTGGTATCATTACTTAAAAAAACAACCAAAAGTAATCAATATCACTGGGGAGAATTCCCCATGTTATGAAAACATAATTTCATGGATACATGTGTACGAGAGAGATAAAATGGTGAGATACTTCCTAAATCAACATTATTGAATTCAAAATCATGGTTCATCATGGAATCATCACTAATGATATATCCACATATCCATACACTCAAATCACTCTGCATTGATTCCTATTACACATTTAGTTATACTATTTTTAAATAAGAAAACATGGAATGATACTATGGATTCTCTATCATAAATAATTTCTAAAACATTGATTCAATCCAAAAAATTTCTTCACCATTTACACAGTAGATAATATTACAAATCCACATATGTTAATAATTATTTCTCTCCATAATAATCCCTAATAGACATGATTAATTTTTATTATTATTTTCCATAATTATAAGTTATTGTAATTTTTGGAAATAAATGTCATTGTTCCAAAATTCAATTGAATGATATTTTATAAAGTAACTATGGAATGATTTTAGGAAAATAACTCTCATGTTGTAGATTTTGAAAAAATATCACCTAGAATTGAGGAGAAAGGGAGATGTTAATCTATTCCAATATTCTTGATGAATGACTCATATTGTATATAGAAGGTTCCAAAAAATTGGTACAATATTATTTTCTAATTTCTCGAACTCAAAAGGATCACCTAAAGATGAAGGGTAGTCATATTCTAGAATTTGTTATAATTTTATACCTATATAAATTAAAAACATTTGAATACAAAAATTAAATTCATCATTTCATATTTGAATATATTATTATTAATTTGGGATTCAAATTCGTCTATAGTATCATTAATGTGATTTTAATGTGTAATGAAATTAATCCACAATAATTTTTTTCATTAAAAACTGCGAATGTGTATTACTATTGTGAGAATTGATGAATATTATAAAAACATGGATTTAAATTATTTTCCAAAAAAGGAACTAAAAATGTGTAAAATGTTTTTAGATATATAAATATCATAGGTGTCATGTGGTATTAAATTTTACTCTTATGAAAGTACTAAACACAACCATATATTTATGCACTATTGAATTACAGTAATACAACCTATCAAATTTTATAGATACCCTTATGTAGTAAGGAAACTAACATTAAGACACCTTTATAACATAATAGTAACTAATATCCAAATATAGGACTACCCTTATATAGACTATATGATAATGTTTTTTACTTTACGCAACGAGAGAACTACCCTCACATAGCTCATATGTTCCCTTAGATAGCTCCATGGCTACCCTTTCCCTGGGTATAGAAATTATAGTTACCATTACATTGTTATAGGTTATCCTTTTGAAGACTTTTGAAAAATGATTTTTTTCTTACACAACATATGGAAAAGTAACTTTAGACTTTTTAAAATCATGGAAAAACAGATTTACCATTACAATGATTCATGGAATCCAGTTTTTCAATTATATAACTATAAAAATACATTATTAAGATTAATATTTATTAGAAAGAAAATAAATTCACTTAAAAATACCTTTAAATGAAATTAAAAATATGGATTAAAGAAAAAATAAAAAATTAGAACATTATAATTACCCCAACTAGAAAATATTTCTCCATGAGAATTATCGCTAGGATAATTTCTTAAACTACTCATCCCACTATGAAAAAACTAAAAACATATGCTCCCATGTCACTTCATGGATCAATTATTGTGTCCAAAAAATCTGGATATGTGGCACCAACATCCACCATAACACATACATGTTTAGTTATATAATTTTTACTAGTGACTCTCCGTGAAATTCATCGACTCTAGATAGTAATCCCTGAAGTCTATAATCTTCCCATGATTGGGCATGTAACATTGATTATGAGAATAAAAAAAAATTCATATATTCCCCAATTATATGGATAAAGGTGCATATGAATTGGATCTATACCAACCTGTTTGTTGATCATGAAGGGTATTGAAAATCATCATACGAGTCTCCCCTTCTTTTTAAAATATTTATTCCCTAATAGAGGGGGCCCTCATATAAAAATTGCATCTCCTATAGTAAACTCCATAAGGTTCATCATTATGTTTTCATATTAGTGCTTCCTACTCTAATAAGTCACCAAGAACTTCCTAATCAACTTCAACCTCTCTGTTGTCTCCTATACAAGACATGTTCCAACAATTGCTTCCCAAAACACCTCATTACCACAAATCATTTATTGGTATAAAGGACCGTAGAGAGCCTCAACTATTTCTATCTTAATAAATTCAGGGATTATTTTTTTTAATAAATGTCATCCCAAGATAGGTCTATATCGTAATCTATAAAAACATATAGAAATTAATATTATAGGATACCCTATATAATGAAAATATTCCACTATAAATGTACATTTCTTTAAGTATGGTATGATTTCCTCAATCTCAACTAGCTCCATAATGATTTCTACAACAACTTTTAAAAGTGAGACGTCCAATGTGTATCTATTTTAGAGAAAATTATCAAGGTAAATCCATGTAATAATATAATATCATAGAAATAGAATATTCCAATATCATCCACTAAGTTATTATTTCATATTAGTAATAGTTTATGAACCTTCATTACCAGATCAAAAATCACCTAGGAAAAGTTATGATATGACATGGCCTTGGGTATCCCTATCAAAATGTCCATAATCAAATCCTCCAAAATTTAAATTAGAATTGGAAGGTCTATAGAAAACCAATAGGAAGCTTGTTGTTGACCTATACCCTATAACAGGTAAAGTATATGGAAAACCCCATTTATTTAACTCTTCATACATGGCCAATAGAAATATAAAATAAAGTTGTAAATTTTTTTAACACCAATATGTTCTATCCATATAAATATATGAGATTCCACTATTATATTCTCTCTAATGGTATCATGGAAAATGATAACATGCCTGATGATCAAATCGTCATAGCTTAACAACCACCTGAGTATCAGGCCACCGCCAGATGGTTTACCAGCATCACAACATACTATGAGTTAGTTCTCTATATATCATATTACCACAATACTATATAATATTTTAAAACTAAGGGATCAATAATCATCATTCCCTCATCCTAAAAAGTACCCATCCTATAGTTATCCAACAATCTCATTAACCACCACTTCCCATCTGGAGCCTACTCACCAGGATCCAGGAATACCTTCATGTTACACCTCATATAATTTACTATGATGATACATTTATGAAGGTTCAATTTTATCTCAATTGAAATATTATATATATAGTCCACCATGCACCATGTCCTCAAGTTTAATTTCTTTTCTCTAATGATGCAAAAAATGATATTATGTCAGTAAAAACTAAAACCCTTTCACTGACGAGATAGTGTCATGACCAATTTAGAGCATAAATTAAATCTTCTAGATCTAGGTCATGATTGGGCTAGTTAAATTTATGTTATTTATTTTTTTCAATAATTCCATGTTTTATGCTAGTGATATTTTATCATGGTTAATGTTATTTTATGATCTATTTCTTACAAACTGTTTTGATTTTTTCTATGACACACGATTTTGATATTTAATCATCATGTTCATGTTCATACATTTTTCTGATTAGGATTTGTTTTATGTTTTCCATGTTTAACATTACTGATTATTTGAGATCACCCTTTTTATTTTTCCCCAAGATATAAAAAGATGTTTTAGGTAGGAAAAAAGGGATGATCATTATAGAATATGTTGAAGATCAATCACTATGTAAAAAGATTATCTTCTATGTTTCCAAAGGTAATAAACTAATAATGTATCGGGTGTCAGTTTATGTAAGGTATTAAGTATTAGAAAAAAATTAAATGTAATGTCAATTATCATCAAGCAAGGGTTGTTATAGTTGGAATTCATGTGAATTTTATGTTAACATTATGAAACGAGTATGAAAAAACATAAGTGAGATCACATGAGGCATTTCTATTGTATATCTAGGAATGTCCCTAAGGGTATGTATAACTATAGGTTATAATACTATAATTATTGTAATGATCATGAAAATATAAAGAGTAAACCTATGTTTTTGGAGATTGAAAGTACCCCTTGATTAATTTGTTTTCCTAGTATAATTGTTTCCTCTCACACAATTCTTTTCAGGTTTTATATGATGAATGGAAACTGGTGGAACAATGTTAATGATAAATGCATTGGTAAATATAATGAATGTCCTCCTAAACATCTAAATGTAATAGTATATGGAATTAAAAATTTTATTACTATACTCACAAAAGATATAAATCATTATTGGCTTCCAATTGTGCAGAGTAGGGGAGAACATCCTATTGAGTCCCTCGGGATACAACATCCACCATACATTATTTTATCTTCTGTTCCAACATTTGCCGAAAAATGGATTTGTACCATTGAAAATATATTTTCTATCATTCGATGTCAGGATGATGAAAATTTTCTTATGGATATTTATCATTTAGAAGGTGATGTAGACCAATGGTGGACCATAATTCGGAATATAATGAAATCAGATGAAATTGAATCAATAGAATGGGATGAGTACGATAACATGTTTTTCAATAAGTAATTCCTTAATATTCTTATAAAAATACAGAAAATGAGTTCCATGAGCATAAAAAAATGATAATGAATTAGTTGGTACATTTGAGGAAATGTTTATAACACTTACAAGTTATGAATCTATATTTATCATCCAACCTGAATGTAAAGTTGATCAATTCTTCAGTAGTGTAAAACCATGTATTGGAAGTTCATTATCTAAAAAAGACTACAGTAGCTATGAATATATTTTTAATTGATCTATCATTGTAGAAATAAAAGTTGGTGTTATATATGAATCTCATTTTTTGACCAGAAACAAATGCTTGAGATCAAAGACAAATATCAAAACAATGGTGAAAATAAGGTGAATGTATTTTATTATCAATGTTTGGAAATAATCATGGTGGAGATTATCTTAATGGTACTAGAAAATATTTTTATTGAGGAAAATAATGTCATCGATTAGTTCATTGATGATGTATTGGGAAAAAGGTTTCTAAAGATCTGAATGGATAAAATACTACAGAGAATTCACCACCCACACATCAATGATACAAGTACAGGGAAATGTTGCATTATGATAACCAATAACCTAATATAAGGGTTAATGATGATTGATATAAGAAACTACTTAAGGCCAAAGAATGTGGAAAATGACACGCGATCACTAATGGTGATGTTGGGTATGACAGCGATGTCGAGGAATGATTATGTGTTTATGTAATGGGATTAAAAATAGTGATATAGGATCTCGTTTATAGTATTATAGAATAATGGAATATATATGTATTGGTCCATGGTAGTTTTCCATAATTATATGGTACCGGTATTCATTCAATGTGACTGAAATATTTTAGGAAATCACATGATAAGTGCATAATGAAGGGATAAAGAGATAGTGTAATGTTAGATAGTGATATAATGGTTTGAGTATATAGATTTTTTAGGTATTTTTTGTGTTTGGAAATATTTAATTTTGATAGAATTAATTTTTTCACTAAGGTTATATTATAATTCATTTCATTACCATATTTCAATAGAATACATGAATATTTAAATCACATGTTCGGGATGTAACAACCTAAAACTGCCAAATGAGATAGGGGAAAAAAATGTTAAGTTGATTATGTTCCCATCTTTCAATTGTTTTATATTTTTTGTTTTTAGAAGGATTGTAATGTTATCCATCGATGGATATTATAATTTATATTTTGGTTTTTGGGGTTATATTAGTGAATTATCACACTGTAGTTGGACTTATCTATATTTAATCACATGTTCTAAATCTTTTGTTGAGAGAAATGGAATAACCCATCATTCTATCACATGATCTGCTAACACATCATGGATGAAAAATTCGACAAATTTCATTTAAAAATGAGATAACATGTAAAATTATTAGGGAATGATCTACAATGATATTTTATTGAAATCAAGTAAGTATTCTTTATCTGGAAAAAAATCATCAACCTTAGAAAAAAAATCTTGAAACCAGAAATGATTTCCTAGTATCGTCTTATCTAATAAGTCATATGATCCCATAAATCATAAAAAATTTATGGCCTTTTGGTAGTTAACTTTTTCCAAACCAAATTCTATATCACTATCCATATAAAAACATGATGGTTAGATTTCTCTTCGATATTCATGTATTCAATTCTCAACAGTGTTATCCAATGTGGAAAAATAATGATGAGTTAATTCAGGTTACCATTATTTTTCTAACATTCCTTTTCAATATAAAGTTTTAGTATTCCGTTTTATAATTTTTATCCCAGTAAAGAAACATTCATTTATTAAACAATTTATAACCCAGACAAATTTTGAAGTGTGAACTTTATTTTAAGGGGGGTAGAATGTGACACCCTAAGAATTTATGAGATGGATTCTTTATAATTTCATTGATGTATTGTGTTTTATGATACAACAATATTATATTTTTATATATGTAACACTGTATTAGTTTTCAGTACTTGAAACACTATTCTTGGCCTGCGTTGCATGCAAGAGAGACCTTCCTTGATATCTTGCATTTTACACAACATCGAATTTCACTAATCAACAATATATTATTAAAATATTAATATTTATGGAAATATAAACTAGTTATTATGAATATTATTAACCATTTGTTGAATTTTATATAAAATTAACATTAATCTTCTATATTTTATAGATTTTATATAAGAAAATATTCAATTTCTCAGATAAAAGAAGTATTTTTTAAAAAATGATGTCTTGCCACCTTTTTATGGTGCAATTGTTTTAAATTTAGTTTTTAAACATGTATATATTATATTTTTAAAAATAAACTCCCTATTTGGGATCATAACATAAAAATTTACTTTTTTGAATATTTTCTATTTTTCTGATAAAATTCATATTTTAATTAATTGTGAAAAATAAAGCATTTTAAATCAATAGTTCTTTTTTATCTAATTTATTTATATTATTAAATTATCTTTTTAATTGGTTCTAATGTGTAATTGTTTATATTTTTTATATAATCAAATTATGGTCATTGGAAGTAATTTCATATTTAAATTTTACCTAAAACATGATAATGTTTTGATAATTTTTTACATCTTAAAAAAATCGCTATTTGGTTTATACAATGGGAATTAATTTTAAATTAATTTCATCAAATTATGTGTTTTGAATTATGAAAAATGTATTCCATATTCATTATTAGTGGGTCAAAATTATTTTAATAGGTCAATTTTTTTTATTTATTAAGAATAGTAACTTTAGTAATTGTTTTTATTACCATGGTTAAAGGTAATTCAGGTAATTAAAGTGAAAAAAAATTATAATATTACCCCAACACTTTTCAAAATACTATTGGATGAATAAATTCTACCTTTATTATCAATGGTTCCAAATGGATAACATAATTCCCACTTTCCCATGAATATGACATGAATATAAAAAAATTAATAAATGTGACAATATGCCACACTATCATTTCATATTAATATACTTATTTTAATTGAAAGATTACTATAGAATAAAATCGACTATGGGTAGTATCTATAAATATAAAACAATTAACTACAACATAGATATTTATTTATAATTTTTAGAGATTAAATAATTATGATTAATGATTACTCAATTGTGATGAAAACATTATATTATTAATAGAAATATCAAATAAATGATATTAGTAATCTTAAAATAAATATAATTTGAAGGGGCTAATGTTATATTCTAATTTTATGTATGAAATTGATATTTTTTTTTGGTTTTCTGGAGTATGTTCCATTATAGCTCTATGTTATGGAATTTCTAAAATGTCAACAAATGAGTAGAGTTAAAATTGATACTATTGTTATTTTAAATAAATTATATTTTTTAAAATTAAACAATATTTATAAAAATAAAAAAAAATCGGTCAAATAATTGGGATGATGTTAAATATGTCAATAATAGTCTTTTTATGAATCTTTTTTTATTTTATAGTGATATATTAACCCTCAGTAAATATGAAGGCATGTTTCTAGGAAAAGGGTTGAAGGAATTTATAAAGGGTAAATAAAAATTATAAGGTTTAAAATAAAAATAGAATATATCCAAAAAAATTATTGGATCAAAAATATTCAATAACTATCACAATATTATCTATTTTTAGTTGTATAATGGAACCTCGTACATGATAATAAATTACATATTATTTATATCAAATATAGTTACAAAATATCAGTACCTCGTATTTTAATATCTTTTATGTGTCCATATAGGGACATAAATAAGATACGAAAGAATAAATATGTCTATATTGATATAAATTATACCATTTTTATTATATAAAATTATTTTTATTTTTTATATGTTATATAATTACCTTAATAGTATTTTCAATTCGAAGTTAATATTTATTCCATTAACATAAAAATAGAATAAATGATTTTAATAATATTAATTATTTTTTTCTGATTAATTATTCTATATAAAAAATTTACAAGATCAATAAGATATATTATAGATATGTGGAAGCATTATATTATAATTCCAACTTTTTCTTATTGGTTTTAAGTCAAGTTAATTGAATACTATTAAATTTTGAAATTATAAAATCTTATTGAAATAATTTATTAATAAATTGTTTAAAATTCAAAAAAAAATTAAATAATCTCAAGGGGATAAGATATGATCTAAAATGTATTATATATTTCATTTATGGTCTATTTGAAAATATGTAGATCTAAAATAGTCTAATTATATTTTATTTTTTGGATATTTTCCTAAAGTGTCACTCTCCTCTCTTATAAAAAGGAATCTCCTCCTACATTTCCTTACTCCACCTTACGCCTTATAGACAATCC
Organism: Viscum album; assembly: GCA_963277665.1. Lineage (NCBI taxonomy): Eukaryota > Viridiplantae > Streptophyta > Magnoliopsida > Santalales > Viscaceae > Viscum > Viscum album. The sequence continues at coordinate 293,457,703 of OY728165.1, forward strand.
AATCAATACCCAATTATTCTATCAACAATATTTGTTAACTTATAGAGATCCTGTTTTCAAAAAAAAATTCCCTAATGTCCCTAAAGGGGATCCAATAGAATTCTAACAAAGAAGAGGTAATTATTTTAGCCATTCAATTCAATTTATTTTCAACATATAGAACATATTTATATGTTTATTCCATCATAATTTAATAAATTTAGTATAATATACAATCAGATATTTTATTATAATTTTGGGACAATCTTATATATCTTTTTATTCATCCTATGAAAACAATATCAACATGTGTGCTTACGTATGGCATACCGTCTCCCCATGCCATAGTGCAACTTCTTATTCAAAAACACTTTAGTAGGATTGGTATGATTATGATTAATGTGGTTTTAAATAATGAATATAACATTTTAATTATTATGTATAAATAATATACCATCCAATTACATTCCATTTAACCCCAAGGAGAATGATATCGTCACTAATGCCTAAGAATGGCCTACCATCTCCAAGATGCAGTGAGATTCGTCATCCACATTATCAACTCAAAAATTAATATAAAATTTTTATGATGATTTAATATAATAATTAATAAATTAAATTTTCTAATGAAATACATCCTATTAATAACAAACATGAGAAACATGAAAAAATATTATTGGGAAAATGAAGTAGTTAACACATAAAATATTGGTAATAATGAAATACTAAAAACAAAACTTTATAATAGGATCATATATTACTTCATAAATATGTATATTGTAATTTTATAATTTAATAACACTATTTAACCATTATTAATAAGATGACCAAACCCTCAACTAATGAAAAGATCAAGGTAAGTGATAATTTTGTAATCTCATTTTTTATATGAAATTGTTTATATGTAAGTATTTACTCTACATTTATTTATCATCCATGTAAATGTTTTGTAGAAATGTTTATAAAATTTTTAGTGTTCTAATATTAATGTTTAATGTCATATTAATTAATTTGTGACTTTTACTACAATGTAAGGAAGGAATTATACTTTTGATTACAATACAAGTTACTTTTTGACTTTTTTTTAAAAAAGTATGAGGATATTTTTTCTACATTATAATGAATGAATGTATTTTAAAAGTTTCATGATAACTTATTTCCACAAAAAATTCTCTACACGATATCAATATTCTTTTCATCTAAATTAATTTCTTTTTAAATTGAGTGTCATTTTGAGAAAAGAAAATATTAATGAAAAAGAAAGGATATTTTCCTCATGAATTAAGTTCAAGTGTTTTATAAAAATTATTCTCCATTTGAGATGACATGGGGTTATGTTTATATCCTTATTATTACTTTGATTTTATTGTGTTTAGGAATGAATTATTATTATTAAGTCCATTATTTATATGTATTATTATGGAATAATGTTTATGAAACCCATTTTTTCATGGGTTAAGCTATGATGAATGATTTTTATTTTTTTGGAATATGTAATAATGTTTTCATAATGAGATCGTTGGGACCTATATCTCCTTAAAATTTATTTGGTAAAGATTTATTTCTAATTAGATAATCATTAATTTAATGAAAATTAATTTGTGTTCAGTAATAAAAGCCTAGAATGACAATTAAATCTGCTTCAGTAATAAATGGCTTGAATGACATGTCAACTATGTTAAATAAGAGACATTTTCCACTAAGGTGGTCCTGTAAATAATGACTTAGATACTATGGAAATAATATTATGTTATTATGTTTTTCCAATAATTCGAAGATTTATTCCAATGATATTTTATCATGGTTAATGTTACTTTATGATCTATGCATCACAAACTACAAAGATATATTACATGACTCATTATTTTGATATTTAAACGTTATGATCATGTTTTTATATTCTTATTTCTATATTTTGTTTTATGTTACCATTTTTACCCTTACTGGGAATTTGAGCTCACCATTTTTTGGTTTTTCCCCAGGATATAAATAATGGTTTTTTGTAGGAAAAAAGGGAAGATCTTTATGGGATATATTAATGATCATTCAATAATCTAGTAGTTTATGTTCCAAGATTCAAAAGGAAATAAACTAATATGGTCATGTGTGTCAGTTTTTTTCATGTATTATGTATTCAAAAAATGAAATGTAATGTCAATGTAAGTCAAGCTATGGTATTTTGAGTTAGTATTCGAGTGAAGGTTTAGTTAGCCTTTGGAAACTAGGATACAAAAAAATTAGTGAAATCCATAGAGATATTTAAAAAATATGTATAGGGATGTACAAAAGGGAATGTTTAACTATAGGTTACAATGTTATAATTATGGTAATGGTCATAAAAACTTAGGATTAAACGTATGATGTTAGAGATTGAAATTACCCCTTTATTATATTGTTTTCCTAGTATGTTTTTTCCTCTCACACTATTATTTTGGGGTTTTAGAGGATGAATAGAACCTGATGGAACTATGATAATGTTCAATGAACTGGGAAATGAAAGGATTATCTATCGAAAAACTATATGTTATTGGTGATTGAATGCAAAATATTATTTCCATACTTACACTAGATATAAATCATTTTGGAATTCCAAATGAGAAGAGTATGGGAAATCCTCCTATTGAGTACTTCATGAAGAAACGCACACCGTCATTATGTGGGTCTTCTGATTCCCTATTTTCGAACAATGTATCAGTACCATTGAAAAGATATTTTCCATACTTAGCTGTTCAAAACATGAAAATGTAATTTTGACAGTTAATCATTTAGAAGGTGAAACAGACCAATGGTGGACTCTAATTAACAGTACAATGGAACAAGATGAAATTGAATGCAGTGAATGAGACGAGTTGAAGAAATTTATTTTCAATAATTACATCACCAATATTTGTCAAAAAAAATATAGAAAATGAGTTCTTTTATATTAAGAAAGCAGATGATTAATTCATCGGTACATACGAGGTAAATTTCACAAGACTAATTACATCTAGATTTATTATCCAACCAAAAATTAGAGTTGATAAATTGCTCAGTGGCTTAAAATCATGTCTTCAAAGGGCATTATACATAATAGACATTTTTATCTATGTATATATTGTGAATTTTCCTATATATGTATAAATTGTTGATGATATTACATTTGAATCTCATGGATTAGACAACAAATGAATAATTGAGTTCAACAGAAAATCTCAAAATAATAGTGAAAAGAAGATGAATGTTTCCTTATGATCAATGTGAGGAAATAAGCATGATATCAGTTGTCTTAATGATACTATAAAATATTTTTAGTGTGGAAGAGATGGAGATAAATCATTTGAGTAGTAAAATTTTGGAAAAACTGATTCTAATGTGGTGAAAGGTGAAAAGGCTACAGAGACTGCACCACCGACACTTCAATGATACATGTGAATAGAAATAGGGAATTATGCTAACTAATTATCTAATCCATGTTTTAATGATGATCGACATCAAAATCCACTTAAGGCCAAAGTCAAATGAAAATCCTATGCGATAACTATTGGTGATGTTTAGTATGATAACAATGGGGTAGGATTATTATGTGTTTATGTAATGGGAATCCAAAATTTTGTGGTAGAATCCCATGTATAGTATTATGGAATATCAGAATATCATTGTATTGGTCTATTGTGGTTTTACATAATTATATAGCACTGGTGACCATGGAAATTGATTGAAATATTTTTGGAAATCCCTTGATATGCGCATAATGAATAGATTAGGATATAGTGAGATTATTGATATTGATATCATGGTTTTAGAATATAGACTTTTTGGTATGTGGAAAGAGTTAATTTTGAAAGAAATATTTTCTCACTAAGTTTATATTTTAATTCATGGAATTTCTATATTTCAAGAGAATACATGAATAAGGTAATCACGTGTTTGGAATGTAACAACCATGAACTACCAAATGAGATATGGTAGACAAATGTTAAGTTGATTACATGCACATATTTCTAAAGTTTTTTATTTTTAGTATTTTGAAATGATTGTTATGTTATCTATGGATTGATATTTTATGTTATATTCCGGTTGATATTTATTATATTAATATATTATCTCACTATCGATGGACTTATGGATATTTGATAACATGTTCTCTCTTTTCGCTTTAGACCGATGGAATGACGCATCAATATATCACATGATCTGCTAACACTTCAAGAATGAAAATTACAACACTATTTTTTTGAATAAGAGATAAGGTGGAGAATTTTAAGGGAATGGCCAGTGGTGAGATTTTACTGAAATCATGTAATTATTTCTTCTCATTAAAAATATCAAAAACATTAAGAAAATGATCATGAAACCAATAATTTTATACTAGAATCATCTTATCTAATGAATCATATGGTCCATTAAATCGTCATAAATATATGGATTTTTGGTAGTTAACATTCTCCAAACACTATTCTCTATTACTATCCATCAATACATTATAGTTAGTTTTCTCTTCCATATGCATGTTTTCACATATCACCCAGGTTATCCTATTTGGAAACCCACTGATGAGTTAATTCGGGTAACCGTTATGTTTCAAAATTTTCATTTTAAAATGTAGTTCTAGTATTCATTTTTTTGATTTGGGTTTCTTTGAAATATTTATTCATGTAGTAAACCATTTATAACCCTAATGAATTTTTAGGGAGAAATTTATTTTAAGGGGGTAAAATGAGACTCCCCAAGATTTTATAAGAAATATTCATTTTAATTTCATTGATGTATTGTGTTTTATGATACACTAGTATTATATTGTGATATACACAACATTGTATTAGTTATTTGTACATAAAACACTATACTTGTATTGTGTTACATGCAAGAGAGGCCTTCCTCGATAGCTTGCATTGTAAGCAATACCATGTTTCATTAAAAAACAACATATTTTTAAAATATTATTATATAATGGGTTATAAAATAGTTGTTATGAATAATATTAACCAAATTTCGAATTTGATATAATATTAATATTATATCAGATGTATTTTATAGAAAAGATATAGGAAAAAAATCAATTATATAGATAAAAGAAGAAAATGTTTCTAAAAAAGAATTTTTTTCACTTGTTGATGGGATACCCATATTGAATTTGTTTTTTAAAATAATTATATATTATATACGACAATATAAACTTATTCTATCAAAACAGAACATAAAAATTTAGTTTTTTTTTTGTATTTTTCTGATAAAATTCATATTTTAATGAATAATGAAAAATATTACATTTTAAATCCAAAACACCTTTTCATCTAATTTGTTTATATTGTTAGATTACATTTTTATTTATTATAAAGTCTAAATGGATTATTTTATGTATAATTTAATACAATTTTGGTCACCGGAAGTAATTTTACATTTAAATTAGATTAAACACCTGACAATCTTTCGATAAGTTTTTTCATCTTAAAAACTCACCTTTTGGTTTTAACAGCAAGAATTGATTTTAAATTAATTTCTTCAAATTATGTGGTTAGAATTATGAAAAATGGATTCCATATTTCGATTCAGTATGTCAAAATTATGTTAATAGGTTACTATTATTTTTTCTCATTATGAATAGTGACATTATTAATTATTGTTGTTACCATGGTTAAAAGTAAATTAGGTAATTAAATGTAAAAATAATTTTATAAAATTACCCTATAACATTTCAAAATAATATTGGATGATTAAATTATAACCTTATAGTCTATGGTTGTAAACAGAATAAATTAATGTCTACATTCCCATGTATATGACATGAATATACAAAAATAAATGAACGAGACAAAATGTCACACTCTCATTTTATATAAGTATATTAATTTTAATATAGATATTACCATGGAATATATTCGACTATAGGTAGTCTATAGAAAGATAATAAAACAAAATAAATTATATATATTTAATTATTAAATTTTGATATTGAATAATAATTATTAAAGATGACTCAATAGTGATGAAAAATTTATTTTATTAATAGAAATATCAAATAAATGATATTAAAAATATTATAATAAATAAAATATGGGCGAATTACTGTCATACAAAAATTTTATGGATGAAATTGAAATGTTTTATATGGTTTAAAATAGTTTGTTCAAATACATATCAATGTAATGGTATTTCTAAAAAAGGAGACAAACAGAAACTGCCAAAATTGACAATATAGATATTTTAAATGTATAATATTTTTTAAAATAATATAATATTCATGAAAATATAAATATAGGAAAAATAATTTTTATGAAGTTATATATGTCAATAATGGTTTTTTTAAGACCATTTTTCATTTTACATTGAATATATTAACCCTTAGTAAATAAACAGTCTTCATTCCTTGATAAGAGTTAAAAGAATTAATTAAGGGTAAATTAAAATTATAAGGTTTACAATAAAACCAAAACCTGTCCAACAAAATATTGGTTTAATTAGATTCAATACATATAATGATATAATCAATTTTTAGTTCTTTAATGGAGTCGTGTACATGGGAATAAATTATATTTTATTTAAATCAAATATAGTTACAAAATATCACTATATTGTATTTTAATATCTTTTACGCGTCCACATAGTGATAGATTTAAGATACGATCGAATATATATGTCTATTTTGATATAAAATAAACCATTTTTATTATAGAAATTCATTTTTAATTTTAAGATGTTATATAATTACCATAATAGTCTCTTCAATTCTAAACAATATTTATTCAATTAATATAAAAATTTAATAAATAGATTTAATAATAATAAATTTTTTATGGATTATTTAATATTTATAAAAAAATTATAAGATATATAAGATGTATTATAGATATTTTAAAGAATTACATTTGAATAACCACTTGGTATTACTAGTTTTTATGTCCAATTTAATGAATAGTATTAAATTTGGAAATAATAATATCTTATTAAATTATTTTATTATTAAATTATTTTAAAATTACAAAAAGTAAAATAATTAAAAGGGTTTATGATATGGTATAAATTTATTATAAATATTATTTATGGTCCATTATTAATTATATAAATCTATAATAGTCTAATTATATTCTAATATTTTGAGTGTTTCCTAAAGTGCCCCTATACTCTCTTATTAAAAGGAATCTCCTCCCGCATTTCCTAACACCTCCATGATCCATCTAGCTTAACAAAACACTACCCAATTCTATTATAAAAATTATTAGTTATATTCTGGAGGTTCTTGTTTTCTATAATATCTATCCCAAGAGTCCCAAAGAGGAGATCCAAAAGAAGTAAAAAGAAAAAGTGGTAATTGCTTTACCAATTCAATTAAATTTCTTTTCTTCTTGTAAATATGATTTTCTATGTTTATTCCATACTAATGTGAGAAATATTGTATTTTATACACATTGAGATATTATTATAATTATTGGTCAACCTTATAAATCTTTTTATGCATCCTATGTATAACAATATCACCATGCATTCTTACGTACGACTTACCGTCTGTCGACGCCGTGGTGTAATTTGTTATTCAAAAATACTTTTTTAGCATTGGTATAATGATGAATATAAAGGATTTAAATAATTAGTATAACTTTATAATTATTTTGTATAATTAATATATAATCCAATTACATACAATTTAACCATAATGAGAATGATATCATCACTCGTGCCTAAGTAAGGCCTACCGTCTCCACGATGTAGTGAGATTAATTCTCCACGTTAACAATTAAAGAATGATTATAAATAGATTAGGATGAGTCGACATAATAATTAAGAACTGAATTTAATTAATAAAATACATCTTATTCATAACAAACATGACATACATGGCAAAATAGGAATGGGAAAATGAAGTAGTTAACACCCGAAATAACAATAATATTTAAATAATATTAACCAAATGATATAATAATATTATATATGATTTCATAAATATGGATATTGTACTGGTATAATTTAATAACATGATTTAACTAGTATACATAAGGTTTCCACACTGTCAACTAAATAAAAGTACAAGGTTATGGATAATCTTGGAATCTCATTTTTTTATCCGGGATGGATTATAACTAAGTATTTACTGGGGATATATTTATCATCCATGTCCATGTTTTGAAAAAAAAATTAGAAAGTGTTTACAATTATTATGTGAATATTTAAAGTCATTTTAACCATTTTTAACCATTAATACATTCCATGGAGGGAATGTTTCTATTATTTTCCATACAAGTTACATTTTAACTTTTTTGGTAAAAGTTTGGGGAGAATATTTTTTTGACTTATACTCCCTGAATGGATTTTTATGGTTTTATGACACATTATTTCCCTGAGTATTCCACTACATGGTTTCAATATTATATTCAACTAAATTCTATTTCTATAAAATTTGGTGGCTTTCTGAGAAAAGAAAACATTTATTAAAAAAGGATATTTTCATTTGGAATTAAGTTCAAGTTTTTATCAAAATTATTTTCCATCTAAGATGACATAGTGTTATGAATAAATCCCTACAATTAATTTTTTTTATTTCTTTAATGAGGGAAATATTGTTAGGAAATACATTTATTTTTTATAAATTGTAATGGAATGATGTTTAAGAAAAACATTTTATTTCATAGGTTATGCTATGATGAATTATTTATGTTTTTGTGGCACATGTAAGAATGATTTTATTACGAGATAGGTGGGACCTATATCTCCCTCAAATTCACTAGGAAATTATTTATATCTATTGAAATAGACATGACTGTAATGAGAAGTAAATATAGTTCTATAATACAGGGATGAAATGATAAGTAAAACTGGTTCAGTAATACATGGTTGGAACTTCATGTAAACCCAGTTCAGTAATAGAAATATTCCACTATGACGGCATTGGAATGAATGCCTTGGATAAAATGGAAATTATTTTATTTTCATAATGCTTTTCCACAATCCCATTTTTATACTAATACTATTTTATCATGGCATATGTTCCTTTATGATCTATGCCTTACGAGCTAGCAATATTTATTTTAGGAATCATTATTTTGATATTTATACATTATGTACATTTTTTACAATATTTTTTTTATGGTTTGTTTTATATTATCCATTATTACCCTTACTAACCCTTTGACCCTACCCTTTTTATTTTTTTATTTTCCCAAGGATATAAATATAGGTTTTAGCTAGGATAAAAGGGATGATTTTTATGGGATATGATAATGATCTTTCACAAAGTTCGATGATTATGTTCCTTGGATCCAAAGCCACTAAACAAATATGGTATTGGGCATCAGTTTCTTTCATGTATTAATTATTCCTCAAAATAAATGTAATATCCATTTACATCAAGCATTCATCATTATAGAAACCTTTGTACATGGAGAATTCATTCTCTATATTTCTAGAAAATAAAATTATCTCTTCAAATGATGAGAAATTACAAGAAAACAGTTCCCATTAAATATTTTGCTAATATATTAAAAAAATTGTCCAATCATGTGCTCTGTGATTCGTATGTAATAAGTAACATACCCTAAGGACAAAATAAGTGTTTCTTCATAATCTAAAACACACCCTTATTCTTTTGGGATTAATATAAGAAAAATTATCTTTATCTCAATTTTATGATCATCAGGGAAGAATTTATAGAATAAAATATCCTTAAAAGCCCACAATTATATGAGTTCAGTTTCTTATTACACTATTTTATTATGGATTAGAGGACAACTGTAATTAGAATCACCTTAGAAAAAATACACCCAATATTTAACGTTTTTCCATTTCATTTTATCCCATGGACATAAATATATTCTCCAAAGTATCAAACATTTTTGCAGCATCCATTAGATCGGTAGTCCCCCTAATTAAGGGGGGCCTCTATTGCATAAATGGATCCAATATAATAGACTCTCACAATGAAATATGTTTTTATATTATTGAATGGATATTTTTTAAAACCTAACTATGATTTCCTAATATTTTTTTAAAACATATTTTTCTCATAACAACTACATTGTCATTGTCATTAGGGCACCCTCTACATGGTCCATGAGTATTGATATCATTCTTCCATCAAGTTGTCTTTTCTAGACAATGAAATATACTTGATCAAATCATAAAAAGATATATAATCCCCAAAGGCATGAAACACATAACATAAATTAAAAAATTTATGCATAGCTAAACTCATAGTCATAAACCTGGATTCTTTGGAGACATTATTAATTATAAATCCTTCATAAGTGGTTGTAAATAATATGTGAATTATTTTAATTATATCTTATAGGAGTGTCAACATTGATGAACAGTGAGTCCCATTTTTATGTACCAGGTCTACCCAATTCAAGCCTACGACACCTTTTCAGATTTGTTACTCTTATATACATATGTCCTAAGACCAAATCCACTTATTGTATCCAGATTGAGATGTATTTCTAAAAACACCCACATAATAGATACCTTACCAAAATTTAAGTATGTTCTTATAATTTTATCCACAATTTCTATATTAGGGTTAATCTTCCTAATTTGTGTTTTCTAAATCTAGTTTTACATTTATTGGTAAAATTTCTTTAATAAACACTATGACACCCTGACCACAGATGTTTGAAGCTAGTTCATTATTATATTACATTACGATGAATACAAGAAATAAAATCCAAAAGGATGGATCAGTTTATATATATTATAATACTATATTAGATACACGATATCCATAATACATAGGTATATAGAAAATACACGTTCGATAGATAATAATATGAAATAATTTTCATCCTTGAATTCTTATTCAATATTTGTTCTTCATAACCTGTGTAATGGAAACATAATAAGGGTGAACACAAATTCTCATTAAGTGTATATAAACATGAATAAATAATGAATCCATGAGAATAAAATAACATGTAATGTTAAATAATTGTTATAACACGCCATTCAGATAATTAGATACGGAAAATTCAGTATGACAAGGTCAGAAACAAAAATAAGTTCCATTTAATCAATAAAAAGAAAATTAAATTTATCAATAGATATTTCAATGAAAAATCTCATTGATGAATAATAAATGAGAAAAATGAATTAAATTCATCATAAATGGACTCCATGTTTTGTAGGTACATGGAACCATTACTGTCAAGATATTTCATAACACGGTTTTGGTAACAGTTAAAAACCCATCTATTTGGCCAACTGTTTCGTTTCATAAGACTACTTATGCATCGAGGAGATAGATATTACCAGGTCCATCCATGTCAAACCATTCCAAATCATTCTTCATATCACATAATTAATTGAAATAATAATGAAATCTTATATAAATTACATGTATTGAATGAAGGAAAATGTATTTTCAATTATTCCCTAGTAAAACAAATAACTATAAATGTAAAAACAAAATGTAATACAATTTAAGGATTAAGAAAATAGTAATATCCAAAAAAGGAAAATATTTATATTCAAAAAAAATTAAACAGAAAAATAGTTACTAAAATGTGATTGTTTGATGAGAAATATAACGATAACCAATAGAAGTGAGATTGTGAAGATAATCTTGAAGAAACTTCTTGAAGAATATAATCTATAAACATTCCATAGTGTCGCATAACACAATGAAAAATTTTAAATATAATACCTATAAAGGAAATAAAATAGAATTTAGACTATCATGAGATGAATTATATTCAAGGTATAACATTTCAAATGGCAGTAAAAACACCATTTAAAAATAAATTACTTCATAAGAACAAACAAGTCTCAATAGAATGTAAATTGATTTGAAATGCTTAACCTTAAACATCATTTTATTGTGTAGTATTTATCCTTCTCTATATTGGTTTAAAATATGTAACTATCTTACACATAAACCATTATCATGTTTATAATATTATATATCATCTCCGTATAACATCTTATTACATATTTGTTTACAATCATTCATTATTTTCACAATTTCAAGTGTTAATTGCCTAGTTTTCTCATGTATGTTTAGATTTGTTATACAATTATACTATTATGTATATAATTATTTAATCATCTTTATAATTTATGACAGATGTTAACTATCTTATATATTGATTACATTTTTATTTATAGTAATCTATAATGTTTAGAGATAATAAAAGTAATGAACTATAAATGGAGAAGTTAAGTCACATGTATTCATGAACGCTAAATTAATTTCATTATTGTATTAAAATAATTAAAATTAAATTATATATACATATTATAATTATAGTATCATATCCATGTTACATTTTTAAAATAGGATTATTAATACCATTATGTATACATTCATTATATGGCACGAATGAGTCACATTTACTTGAGGGGAAGACCACTCTTCTTCAAATGAAATTATTGTAGTTACACAATATGGAACGAATAAAGGTATGTTATAAATAAAATATATTAATAATGAAATTTTAAATATAATATATTTAATATATAAATATATTTTATATCATAATGTAAAACATGATACGTGGTAAGGGAAAATTGAACCATAATTGTTCCATGAGGAAGTAGTTCTCCGTAAAAAGATATAATATGTTTATTACCCATTAGATGGAAGTATGTGTATATGTAGGTCAAACAAATTACAGAAAAAAATCCAAGTAGATTTAATATATTTATGTTTTCATATAATAATTTAATAATAAGAGTATATTGAGTAGAGAATTATATGAATGGAAAGCGATCATTGTAAGATGTGACCCTAAAATTGGGTAACTCATTTTGGTTTATACCAAAGGGAATGCCTATAATGAATTAATCTCAAAGGGGTGCTTAAATGTCATGAATAGGTATGTTTGGAATCGATTATTGTTGATCTTGTACGATCTTCTATGTTTTAAGAGGAGTGAGGAATGGGGAGAAGTAGGGGCCTTTTATAGTGGAGGAGGAGGGGCACTCTTTTAATATTTTTACAAAGGAATTCCCACCACATGTTTTGTTGACATTGGATATAATACTAGTAAAAATTGATAATGTAGAGGATAAGGTGTAGATATATCTAGAAAATGGATTTTTTACAAGTTTACAAGTCAGTTATGCCCTTATGATTATGATGTAGTCCATTAATAAGATTATTTTTTACTTTATTGTAATAATTAATTATAATCACATTCCTTAATATTTTGGGTCAAAAAACAATTTGAAAATATTAAATATTATAAGTAATTAAAAATAAAAATATCAAAATTTGTTTTCTAAAATTCCAATTCTATATGTGGGAGATATTAATTGAAATTTAGTCCCATATGATGCACGATAATTCTGGTTTTTAAAGAAAAATGTCCAAATGGATGCTATGCATTTATAGTCAGCATCAAAGTGAAATTGATCCCAATGACCTAAACAAGATTTATTTATAAAAAATTTTATTATTTAAATTTTAAATAAAATCTAAAATATAATTTACCCATATAAAAAAATCAGTTGAAAAAAGTAGATCTAAAATAAAATTTATTATTTTCACTATTCATTATAAATTGTTACATAATAGAAAATTACCAAAAAGTCATACAATCCAAATTTGTATATTTTTATTTAATATATTAATTTAATTTTAAAATATTAAATGTATAAAACGTTCAATATAATAATTTATAATGGGTTCAAAATGAAATGGTGGAAAAACTACTTATAAGAGAAATATAATATTTTATATGTTAGATTGAGTTTTTTCGTACATTATACCTATCTAAAATATTTATATTACTGTCAAAATATTTCTTTGAATATAAAATCTATATCATAGTAATATAACATGCTAATTTTAATTATTTTTCTTTATTATGGGGAAACGTTGTTATGATTGTTAAAATAATAATATTTCCCTAATATTCAAACTGTTTTAATATTCATTAAAAATTAATTTTCCAAAAATGAAATAATTTTATATCAATTAAAACTATATATTTTCATTATTTATTTTACCCTTTTCATAACTAAAAATTTAACATCTAGGTTATAACTTATTTTATTAAATAATATTTTAATAATATTTTGTTATTATGTTAAACTCATTCATGCATGTAACATAATCCATTTGAAGAAACTCATTGTTTGGTGTGATGTACTCTATCTAAGTATCACATTAATTGAGATATATTTAATATATTTAATTAATTTAAAATATTAAATATATTTTAATGTCTAATTGCATTATATTCCCTTACAAGATTGGTGATGCGTGTGATACAGGATATCATTTAAAATGTTCTTAATTTATAATTTTGAATTGTTACACTAATACTTTAACTAAATATCTTTAAGAGCAGTCCCAAATCAAATGAAATTGTATAGAACCTCTTATAATATCTTGAAAACCCAGGAAATCCTTGCACCAATGCCACTATGATAGTGATTTCTATGAAAGAACTGCCTATATTATTAATGTTTTAGTAAATAATCCATATTTGGACACATAATTCCATAGAAAATGGACTTCTTATTCCATTAACTCATACTTTGAAAAATCAAAGAACTGCTGCTAATGGAAATGAACTCCAAAAATAGAACACATATTCTCTACATTCCTCTCCTAAGATGAAGAGTACAAAAAATATGTCATCAATGAAAACCGCCACATTCTTTTCTAGAAACTCTATAAACACAATCTTCATAATTACCATGAACCCGACTATAGCATTCTTCAAAATAAATTGAATAAAAAATATATAGTTATTTTTATCGTATAATTGTAAATTAGTCATCTGAATATCCTTATCCTTTACCTAAACATAATGATATCTTGACAAAATATCAATCTATAATAACCAACTAGATCCCTTCATCAAATCGAATCAATCATCAATATATGCAATATTATATCATTTCTTCATTATTACTTAGTTCATGTGATGATAATCAATACCAATGTTAAAACACAATCAATCATCTTAAAAAAATGGTGCACCACAAGTTGACACACTCAACCAAACAAAAACATAATGCAATAGATCATCGAGATGTACATGTAGATATTACATCTAAGAATGCTCCATCAATTATAGAGATGTCGAGATATTAAAAATATCTCTTTGTATCACAATACAAATACATGATATCCCATCATGGGGGTAAATAAACAACCCACATTGTAAGGAAATTAAGGTACTCTTCTAAAACCATGGGAAAACTTGATTATAGAACATCCCATGAACTCAAAATCATCTTGAACATATAGAATGAAAATTTTGGAACATTTAATTGGCCTATATTTGGTACTCACTCGATAAAAACCGACTAGATCACCATCAAAATCACAAGACACAACGTAAATCCAAACTAAATCAATGATATCAAAAATTGAATACATAAAATATATTCCAAGTAGATGTATTCTAGATGTATCTATAAACATTATAAATATCACCAATAGTGGTGAAACCCAAGAATTATCTCATAGCCTATACATACATCATATATAACAACTCGACCTCTAACCACCATAGCAAAATCCATGGGAACCGAAAGCCTATATATAATAATTCCCAAATCATGGATATGGTTAGGTGATATAAAGTTGTGTGTCATTCATGAATAAAATAAATCATACAACCCAGTAGAACACATGAAAAGGGTACCCTAAAGAATATATGGTACACTCGATGATGTAAACACTAGTGTATTAATCTAACCATGACCTACTCCACTACCTCCCTAAACTAGTAGATAATAACCTCTTCAACCACACTCTTCAATGTAGGGATGAAAAATGTCTCGAGATAGTATAATTCCTTCACCTTCTCATATCTACTAATCCCAATGATGAACACATTGTACATACTATCTCAGAGGAAACATTATTCAAAGGGGAACAAAAAGTTGGACACCGAGGTCACACGAACTATTGAAAAAGGAAATCCACTATCACCACTAATGAACTTCTCTTCCATGGGGATAAAATGAATCTGATCCATTTTTATTTTATTGAGTTCCACAATCCATAGATAAATGAGATAATGATGGCTATGACATACCCCAGACTGATTGAAAACAACTCATTATAGAAAATGGGAACCCCATACAAAAGATATGATTTATGAGGAATTATAAAGAAACCCCTCTAATATAGATATAATTATTTCCATCATCGTCTCAAAAACATATTCTATCATAAAAAATCAAGATAAGTATTTCGAATATAGATTATGACCAAGAACATGATATATGGATGTAAATACTTATAAAAATTTCACTCCATTACATTGTAATATAAAAAAAGATATTATTCATATTAGTGATGGGTCTAGAAATAGATCCCAAAATCTCATATGCTTGAACTCCACTGTCAAATGGTAAGTATCTCTTCAGGAATTGCCACATTCATAGTAAAAGAAATAAAATCTACTCTGAAATGGTGTTATAACATCCCCCATAGGACACTAAAATCTCATTGATCAACTAGGAATAAGAACCACCACTACCACATTGATCCATACAATGTCATTCTAGTCATCGAAAACCATTTATAATTCTAATCATGGATCAAAACTGAAAACTATATCAACCTTCTCAAACCATACTTCCACAATTGTATGTAAATCAGATCCCAAATACATTAAAAATCAATTCAGTATAAACTATATATGTTTCCTCTATTTTTCATCATCATCGCCCTCTACTCTTCAATAATTTGAAGGCACATCCGAATGTGCATCATTTGTGTGAACCTGACGCGGATATCGATCTAGAGATTTATCATTCAAAAGTACAAACTGTTAGTTCTTTTAAACAAAGAATATAATAAAATTAAAATTAATTCCATAATTATTTCTTTTTATGTTATTGTTTTATCCCATCACATGGTCTTCCCATTTTGAAAATAATCACTATGAATAATAATGCATGATCATTTCATAGGTATTTGTCCTGAAATGTGTATCACTTACTTTTTTCAGATCAGTGACTTAAATGGTCCATCAATAAAATCACAAGGGGTATAAAATATCCACCTCTCATTCAATCTCTCTTGATTACATTTGATAAAAAACTCAGCAGACAACATTTCCTTACCATCCCATGAATTCTCACAAATTTCTAAATACAAAAAAACATCATATCCCCCAAAACTAAAAATTTGATACCGTTATTTCATAACCCTTGATTCCCAAAGTGTACCCCTCCAAACATGGATGCGAGAGAAGGGAGATGGTGAACACTTGAGTCCCAACACCAGTAGGCCCTCAGTATGTGACTAGCATCAAGGGTTTACCGACAATACATATGGGTGGTATTACCCTCTTAGAGAACATGTAGAAGAGTTTGATATGAATGATAAAACAAGAAAAAACTAATCAGAAGTAATATAAAAATTACACGTTCATAAATTCATTTTCATATAACACTAAGAAACTTAAAAAGTAGATATATGTACTAAATATGTCATGATAAAAATGAACCCCAATGCCGAAGAAGCTCATGCAATAGAATGTGTTATTAATATCGGACCAAATATTTAAACTGATCTTGATAAATAGATATCTTAATAAATATATTTAGGGTGATAATAATTGTAAATTCATTATGATCCTCCTTGGAGAATCAAATGAGAAAGATAAATAAAAATTGTTAAATCACAATGAATAACATTAATACTAACTAGTAACCTAAATAGGTATCCAATGTTCCTTGACTCACCATGAATAAATATCACCAAGTATCACATACATGATAAAATATTATAAAATAACAAAACATGAATGATACCCCAATAGTACTTCCCCGATAGTTTTCTTCTCTACCCCAACATCAGATATCCTAATTCATATCTCTTTAAAAAATTTCCAGCCTAAAGATCAATGTGAAATGAATCACCCCATGATCCTCATGATTCACATCATCAAATAATCCCATATCACATATCCAAATATTAATACACTAGTTTCTGAGAGACACCATTGTTCAACTAATTTATAACAGAAATTATTTATTACACATCAATTCATCACATTTCGTAGTCCATGTAAACAACCTCATTCCATCAGAGCCAATAAATGTCACAACAATAATCAACATTTTGATAAAATATATGAGGATAAATTTGTGTGAGATATCAAAAATCCATAACAACCATTTATACAAATATTTTAAGATACTAACCATCATGCATACCATCATAATTGTCTACTATGAGAATAGAGTTGGCATATAGGGTATAGTGATCCACCGATCCTCCTGTAAGTCTATTGAAAAATACACCCACCCAAAGTCCAATGGGTGTCATTCTACCTACCCTACATCAGTGGGGAATAAAATTAATTCAGACCATAACCATGCTTGATATTTGAACTATCATTACAATTTTTTAAAGGTAGTGATCCTCTATTCGAGGTAGTTTATTATAAAAACTTGACTTCATTCATCAAAAATTATTTATCCCATTTTTGAATTGCATTCAAGCATTAAAACTCCATGAATCTTGGAAAATAATATTTAAAACTATTAAAATATGAAAATTATGAATTATTAAATAAAATAATTAAGGATAGGGATCCTACATCATAAGAATTCTAATACAACACTTCAACACTTACCATTAATTTGTGAATGTCAATCAAAAACGCCCCTCACTCAAACACACATAAATTATTAAACCCAAACACACACCAACACACACATATATTTATATGTATAAATATCCTTTAATCCAAGAATTTATTCCCCTCAATATGATGGGATATGCATGGGGAATATATTGATATATATATACATAAACACCAATGTAAGTTTGTTAACACATTCAAAATTGCTCAAAACCTACTACCAGTAATTCCTAGGTCTCACAACCACCTTATGACTCTCAATTAATGTGTGATAATTAAAAAAACATATTTAGAGCCTAATACGATCACAACCATCCATATTACTAGTAACTCCCACAACATGAAAATTCATGGGATAAAAAACATCTATATGCAGTGGTCATTATATTTGGATAACCGTTGATACTGTCGTAGAGTTCTATAATGAACCCTCTAATAACGCATGTTGTACCACCCATCAACTGTGAGTTGACATAATCTATAACATGAAGGTAAAATATACAATATTTAAGGGAGTTCTTTACCAGACTATGGGTTAAAAATGGTTTACCTATGTTCCTAAACACATCCTAACGTATAACCCTCCATAAATTACCTATGTTATTGTCCCTACATGATAATCAGAATCATCATATATATATATATATAACACTATAGTATGCTTACATCAATTAGCTCATTTCAACAAAGACATCTAATAGAAGAATAAAAAAACTGATATATTAGATAATGGAGAATAAAATAATATCCAAAATAGATAGAAAAATTCATGTAGATAAAATAAAAAATTAATATTCTTAAAAAAATATGGTATATAAATGGAATGTGGGCCTGCATACAGAATAATGAATAATTAAAAAACCAAAAAATATTAAAAAATTGTGTCAACAATATCATAAATGGAAATGTATAGCTCTGTTACACATATGTTTGTCAAGATCATGGAAACTCCCATACCCGAGCTTGAAAAAAATATATCAAATCTACCATGTCCTCAATTTTAAATAAAATAAATTAAGAAAATATTCTTTGATTCTATTTTGTTACTCCCCAACATGAACCAATGAGTCTAAAATAGAGTGTCAAAAAACTCATCTGTGCCTCTCCATACATGATTTCTATCTTACTACCATCAAGTGTCATAGTCCATCAGTATAGATATTATACACCCAATATAATTATCTAACACAAAACAATAATGAAATACAAGAAATGGAATAATAAGACTATCATGTAGAAACAATAATATGGCATCTGATTCATACAGATATTAAAGGAGATCCCAAGATTGAAGGAGAAAACAATGTAAAAATTGTAATAAGTAAATTAATAATTAGAATTGTGGGGTCCTATATAGTCTATCCAATCCCAACTCCAACTCCATGCTCTATTGATCAAATATCCACTATAGTTCCCTTACCCATTATCAAATTTCTATATATGAATTCTATACAGGAATGGAGATTCCCATGAAAATTGTTAGAAATAAAATCTAGTAGGAAAACACTAATACATCCATTATAAGTGTGGACATGTATAACAGGAGTATAACATGATAGTGGTAAATGAAAAAGAATGTGTAACTTTATAGAATCTTGTACAATGATTATGTTTTCTAGAAAATCCAACAACTTCCAAAACTATAAATGATTTAGCTGTATTTTGTAATGATGATCAATGATTTTTTAAATGACTAAAACTAGAATGAAGGATATTGGAATGTCACTCGGAATCCACAAGGCATTGAGTGGAAACAGAAATAGAATGTTACAAGTCATCACAAAACTAAATCTTATTAGAATAAAAAATACTTCCAGTTTCACAATGATCCTTATAATCATCAACGCGTGAAGTTAAATATTGAATAAAAAGGTAGTATACTACTCTATCATCATCGTCACATATCATGATCACTCCCACTCTATGGAAAAATAATTCAATGATTGTCACCTATATAATGTGACAAGCACCAAATATTATCTTGTAATATAATATAAATATTTTATTGGATGATAAGGCAACATAATTTTGAATAAATATAAATATAGTATAATAAAATTATTATTTGAATCAATCATAAAGTGTGAAAATAAACTACCATAACAAAACTCATGTTACAGGGATCATATACCCGTATAATGACAACACATAACCATAATAAATGACCATAAATGGAGGGAAATACCATTCTATAAAATAATAATATCATGGAAACATGTGTATATAAGAGCCCCAAATGAAAAGGAGATTCCCATCTAAATAATTTCACTATTAATATCACTATTTATCAAGGAATCTTCACTCAAACCACAACGACATGTTCATTTTCTACAACCAATTTCCAAGTATTTTTAAATTCAAATATATTATTTAATTTCTAAAATAATGTAATACACCACATATGATAATGTATTCTATATCTATGATAATTTCAAAACTATAGATTTATGAAAATTTATTTGTTAATAAAATCTTCCTAAGTGAAAATTATGATTAGAAAAATGATAAAATATTTATCCCTTTAGAATAATACTGAATATATATGATTGATTATTAATATTACTATTTTATATGATTCTATGTAAATATCATTTCATTAAATCATTATCAGTTTTCAAAAAATATTATAAATTATAATTCATGAGTGGAATATGAAATTATTTTAAGGAAATCATACTAGGGTTTATCCTTTGAAGACACATCACATTGAATGTAGGATAAAGGGTAAGGATCTTTTATTCCTAGAAAATCGTTGAGGAAATCATATTAATTTTGAAGGGATCACTAAACATGGGAAAAAGTAATTATTGGTCCATATGATCTAGAATTGGACACATGAAAATGAAGGGCAGAAATGATGAGATAATTTTATGAAGGAAATCCTATTACACATTTAAATAACTAAGACCCACAAAATATGATCATAATTTTTTTTTGATTTTTTTTATTCCAATGTTTTTTATTTCTCAATAATATGAATCTTGAGATTTAAATGATTCAATGAAGTATTTAAAATAATTTTTAGTATTAAAAATCATCAAATCATTGTATTTATGTGTGATATGAAAACAAAAACCTAAAAATAGTGATTTAAAATTATTTTTCTAAAATTTGGTTCTTTGTAAGAGAATAATAGTTTTTTACATTACATACCTAGTAGGTGCCACAAATGGGTATTAGGTTTTACCCTTATACTAGTGAAAACCATAGTCATAAAATTATTCAAAAATCATATTCCTTTATGTTACCATATAACATAATTAAATTCCATTAATCATCAAAGGAATCACCCTGACACAACATTTAAAAAAATTTCTTTACCATTATGCTATGAGAGAACTACCCACATACAACATTAATAATACGAAGTTATCTACACAAGGTGAGGGGAATACACCTGAGTAGTGCCTTTTACCCTTATTCCACTACATGGTTACCATCACAAAGAGTACATTGATTCTAACTACCCTTCCATATTTTTATGTTTTTTTAATTACATTATTAGAAAAATGGACTTACCCATACATAACAAATGAAAAATGTCAATACCATTATGAAGCATGAGAAAAAAATTATATACCCTTATGATGAGGTCAAAATCTAAATTTCCCATTATGTTACAATCAAAATACATGAGTGAGGGTAAAATATCTTAAAAATATATATTTCCAAATAATATGGATTTTAATTAATTCCAAATATTTTTTTGAAATAAAATTATAATTTTTAAAGTATTATACATTTTTTTAAAATAAAATTTATTTTTATTCATTAATATTACTTACATAGAAGTTATAAATTTTTTAAATAGTTTATTTACCTACTTAAAATTTAAATTCATGACAAGAGTCTCATGGGAGTTACTTTTTCATCACTGAATTCAATTTTTTAATGAGTTATATTTGTATTATTTTTGTACATATTCAAATTTAGTTATTGTTTATTCTTTAAATTCTAATGTATCATAATAAGTGATTTTATATTGTTAATTTTTTCATTTTTAACCATGATACTTCTGAATTAATTTTATACCATTTACAAATGTTATGAATCCTAAGTCATATGTGATGTATATTTTATATTTAATGAATATTATTTACATATAAATATCTTACAAAACATAATTTAATTTAATTTTTTCATTATGGTGTGATATGTGAATTATCATCTTGTGGATCACATATATGATGATGAATGATATTAGGTGTCATATATCGTCATCTAAAACACTGGTTAAATGTATATATATGAAGAGAAATGAATTAATTTGAAAATTTTTGTGTCATGCAAGCATGGGTTAAAGTTTGGGACTCATGATGTTGATGTTTCCTAATACCTCGGGTTCTTTAAAAAATTCATAATATTCTTTTTTTTATGATATATGAAATTTAGGTGACATATTCATATATTATGTTATATTTCTATATTTCCTTTAATTTCAGGATATTTTATATTTCAATGTGCTAAACAACTCTTATGCTTATTCATATGGATCGTGATTGTCGTTGTATCATTCCACACTCCTTTTATTCTTTAATTATGCTAATCTATGTCTTCCTCCATGAGTGATTATTTTTGATCCATGAATTGCTAGTTATAATTTTTATATGTTATGTCCATGTGTCGTGATAATAACCATGATATAATCTGATTTTCATTTAATATCTTTAATTTGTTTCAAATTTGTCTACCCTTATGGAGAGTCTATGATCACTCCATTCCTTACAAATCAATTTACATGGGTTGTGATTATTAGTAGAACTTATGAAAACTAAATAATGATTGTTGGTATAGTCTAATTGTGGAGAAACAATCAAATTTTTTTTAGAAATATGATTCTTATATAGATTTTCGACAAAGAAAATAAAACATCCATTTTTGATATTATTGGATTTCTATGTGTGGAATTTTTAAACATTTATAAATAAAGCTAATAAAAATATGTTTATATTCTATCATATCACTTTTAACAGATATTTTCTTTAAATAATATGTATTTTATAATAGATATGGAATGATGGTTTAAGGAAATTTATTTAAAATATTTTATCAATGAAAATATATTTCTTATCATAATCATAAGGGATTATACTACAGTAGTAATAGTTGATGTTTTGAAGAAAAACCTCCATATAGTATCATTTATTGGTAAAATTTCCTTCTCAAAAACACTATCATCATATACCCCTTAGAACCCATTATTAGAATACACATATGAAATGGAAATGGAGTTGGAGTTAGAGACATATTTTTTCACCCAATTTTATAAGGAATAATGATAGTTACGAGTTTCATTTTTAGAATTAACAAATCATTTTTTACCATTCATGGAATTTAAGGAGAAAAAAACAATATGCGACTCTATTTTAGGTTGAAGACCCTTGATTCATCCAGAAAAATAGGTAGTTTAAGAGGTTGATCTTCCAGTTCCTTCATATCATTCACAATACCCTAATTTAAAATTTAATTTTTATTAGTATTAAAATTTATTTTTGTGGCCACGACTCATAGTGTTGATGAATCACTGTTTATAGGAAGACTATACCCTAATTATGTCTCTGAATAAATCTTCTAGTAAGAGGATAAACAAGAAAAATATATTAAATAGTTTTATATAATCCCATATAATATTTCACATCATGTGTAGAAAATATAGATTGAACACTTTTTCCCTACTCTTGTACGAAATTCTTGTATTGGGAAAAATTCTAAGGCCTGGTTTTCATTATGGATTATTCCTCTAGGTTCTTTTCCCTTTCAAATATATTAATTCCATTTTCTCTACCCTCATTTGATGGTTATCAAGAAAACATATAAGAATTTATTAAATATATTGATCATCAACTTTTTATTATACATATTTATCCACCTTAATTTTTATTGTGTTAATATCCATGATTTTAACCACTATTTGAGAATGTATATTCTCATCTTAAATGAAAGTTCATGTCAATTTATCATTATAATTTAACATAGTAACAATAAAAGAATTCCAAACTATATATGGGATATATCCATCCACAAGATTCATAAAATCCCTAATAACATAATTTATTATGCCAAATATACACTATCAAACCTTAAAATCATCCACCATTCCATAATCACTTATTATTAACTCCATTTATTAATTCCCAATGTTTGAAATAGCAGTGGAATATCTATTATTTTAGGTATAAAACAACATCTTATTAGAATTACCCATTTCTATAATCCAAGATTGAACTATCCAAAAAACATTCCTTGGAAGATATAACTATTTCTATTATGTAACACCATAAAACCCAACAATATAATACTGAATGTCATGCCATTACTCTAAATTAGCATATAAAAAAATGCACATAATTTAAAAATATATTAAAATACACTCCAAAAATATCATTCTGAACATAAATCCCAATTTTCTTTATCATTAAAAAAATTAATAGAATAAAGTCCCATTTCGAAAAATTTTATCAAAACATATACAAAATATAATTCTCAATAAAGTAATAACTGATTTAAATTTTCATCAAAAATATGGAATCCTATAACAACTAAATTTAAATTAGAATAATAAACATTAGTTTATATAGTTAATATATCGATCATTTTAAATGTAGGTTCCCTTCAAATATGAATCTTGCAAAATATATATACCATGATTCTTTGAATAATTTTATATATTTTGGTGGAAAATAATTATGCAACTAATTGAAAAAAAATTGTTGTATTTATTTGAAATCCAATAATGTGAAAATATTATATCATGAAATGAAAATTATTTGATCCTAAAAAACGGTGGATTAAATTTATATTCCCACTCAAAAAATCATATTATAAAAATTTAGCACAACAGATCAAAGACTGCATACTTTTTGTTTCAGTTCAACTTGTAGAAATCAAAAATGATTGATATTCATATATATGAATAAAATTACAATTTTCATAACAAATGATATTTTTTTTATAAATTTTAAAATATACATTTATATTTATTAGTTATAATAAATCTAAATATATTACAGATAATGTTGGAATTGATATAAACATGATATATATGGTTTACACCATATGTATCATGATATTATCAGCACTATAGATATAATTATATGTAATAAAATTATTAATTATATAATAATTATATTTTTTGGTCAACCATTATATATCAATATTTTATCAGTGCATCATTTAAGACTAATTAAGGAAATATTTATTAGAACAGATTATTTTAGCACTGATAAATGATTATATTATTGGTTTATTTCAATAAAAACATGAAACAATTGATTGTATTTAAATAATATTCCTTACCATGTAACTGAATAAAACTATATTTCATTCATGTTTGGAACCCTTACTTTGTTTCATATTCATAAATTATTTCTGTAAATGCATCCATTTCTGAAATTTAATGTATATTGTTTTCTCCCATCATGACATGTTTTTTGGTAATTTTTCTTATATTATTCTCTATGTAATATTATTCCATGCTCTATCACACCCCCTCAAAAGTCACAAATTGTTTTTTTCCAATTTATCTTTTTATTTTTTTATTATTAGTTTTAACTAAACCAATAAAAGTGATTTAAATATCTAAATTTTGTGTTTTAATTATATTTCACAAACATTTTGGGTAGTGTAGTTTCAAATGAAAATATTTAAATTTACTTTTTTAAATTAATATTTTTTTTATATTGGTTTGTTTGAAAATAGATTTTGATTTCACGTTTGTTATGTATTATTATATAAAAGGAAATGGTTTTAGAAGAATATTTACATTATTAGTTTTGGTTTATTTTAAAAAATTATACTATTTAGAATAAATTATTTTATAGAATAATTGTTTATGATTATTAATTAGTTTTGATGAGGGGAAGTGTATTATCTGTCTTTATGGAATCATTTGTATATAAATATAATTAATTTTTTTTCTAATTTTCATAAATATTTTTCAGACAGTTTAATAAATACTTTAGAATTATTTTTTTACATAATATAATTTATATATTATCCTATTGGTTTTTAATGAATATTCTGACAAATATTGTTCCATGGAACTATTTATTTGAAAAAAATTATAATGAATGTTTTTAATTTGTTGGTCTGAGATTCGCATGGATTCAAAACAAATAATTCATTTTTGATAAATTTGAAATATTCCAACACAGGAAATCAATATGGTATTCGACATTATTATATAAATTAATAAAAAAATATAATGGTGTAAAGTTAGTTTTTAAAAACATATTTATGAAATAAGTTACCAAATGTTATAGGTTTACTAAGAATAATTTTAAAATATTATGTCAATATGTGAATCTAATTCTATACTCAAATATTTAAAATCTAAAAACCATTATTATTATAATTTTTAATATTGAGTTTATGAAAAAATCATAATAAATGAAAAAAATCAATTTTATAAACATTTAATCATATTTATCTTAGTCAAACCCTAACATTATCTAATCAAAGGTATATTCCTTTTCAACTATTTTCTATTACTCAATAAAATTTAATTCATTCAGGTTTTAGGGGAACAATATAACCTACATTGTATTAAATACCAATTTAAAAATATATTGATAAACTATTATATATTAACACATTTAAAATTATATCATTTCAAATTAAACATATTATTAATTGTAGAAGTGATTTGGAAAATTTATACGAATAAAATATTTTTATAAATTATTTACCTTTTCCCTAAGATATATAATAATTTTCATAGTTAATTAACATATATTAAAGGCTTATAATAAAGAAATAAAGAAATTTTAATTATGAATTATAAAACCACTTGATGATTCTTAAAATTTATGTGATTTTAAATATAAAAATGGAAGCATGTAAGTCATTGTAGAATATATAAAAAACTATGTTGTGTTCATGGAACATAAAATTCTAGGAATTTGATTAATGGAAAGTATAAAAAAAGTAAATTAATAATGTGAACAAGTTATTCAAGGGATAAAATATAGAATCAATTATTAAATGCATATAATAAAATTCAAGGATATAATTAATAACAAATAAAATCCCATTATAACATGCAGAAACAATTTTATTAAAACTAAAAAGTTACATGAGTAAAACAATTACCGTAAGAAATGTTTTATTAATTTATTAAATGAATGCCTCAAATAAAAAAATCATAACTATAGGGACATAAATAATGTTATTGTAAAATAACATTAGAAATATTTAATATGATATATCAATATATAATTGAAGAAAAATCTTTTGAACCCCATTAATGATTTTTCAAAAAATTCTAATCATATATACTAAATATCTACCATATTTCACTTTCTTAAATGTCATTATATTTCTTAATGTATCAGTTAATATAATTTACAAACTTAAATAATAAAAATTATTTTTTTACCACTTGTGATTTAATTTATATATCTTCAATCGTAATTATCATTAAACTAGAAGGAATGAATATAATAAAAAAATTAATGGATAAAAAATATAAAAAAGGGTATATGGATTGTACAATTGTGTTCAACCATTTTTCCATAGTTCATGGAAATAATCACTCTAAAATAATTTTATAGTATTTTAATTATTGTTATTTGAGAAGAATTTTTTCGGATGAGTTGGATGAACAAAAAATCTATCATAAGGCAGACCAATGTTATATATTTATTGAAATAAATTGAATGGAATGAATATTGATAGTGACTGGTAAAACATTATGGGATTTTAGAAGTGAGTGTTCCATAAATAGATTCCACTATATAATGAACATACTATATTGTAAAAAAATCTATGATAATGATATTCAATTTTATATCAAGTAATGGATTGAATTCCACATGATTAATATAAATGCATTCAATTTTGTATGATATTTTTTTAAAAATATAATGATCTTACATATCAAACATAAGGTTGAATGTTATTTTTTCTTGTTAGTGATTATGATCTCTAAAATTTTATATTTTATTTCATGTGAATATGAATTGTTTAACAAGGAATCAATGTCAATTAACTATTACCTATATTTCATATGACATGATACAAGAAAGATAAATTAAGTACTATGAATTTTGTATGATATTTAAAAAATAGTAGGAGGATTATTTGTCTATATGGATGTAAGGAGACTCTATAAAATTAACATTGAATATATATATAATAATTGAAGATGATAAACATCATCATATAGAATAATCTCCCTTGAGTAAGGGAATTAAAATTGAGTAACCTAAATTAGTAAAAGAGGTGAGGTACAATCATTTTAAACTATTAATAATGAAAATGAATCTTATTGGAGTACAACGTAGAAAATGCTGCAGTAAAAAATGATAGTAGTTGTGTATATGCTGTAAAATATATACTCATCGTCTTTAGCAGACAAATCCAAATAATTTAATGATAAATATCACATAAGGTTCAAGGTGAATATTTTTCACATATTATCCTTTCATAATTTATTTAAATAAGTATTAACATACTTGAAATTATTTCATCGTTGTCAAATCACTTGAAAAATATTGTCATATAATTAATGTGATGGTGTTTCCAAGAGTATAATACTTATGAAAGTTTCCATATATTATCCATAAAACATGTAATTGAATTTATTGATTTATGATTAATAGCATAGATGACACGTGGAACGAGAATCATTCATCATAGAACAAAAAATGAATAGCTTTGATACATGATAGAATTGTTCTGGTTCTCTCAGGCTTAAAAGGGAGGATCGTGAAAATTAATTTCCAATCGTAATATAATTATAGATAATAATCTCATTTAGATTTATAAAATATAAAATATAGAAATTATGTGCATTTTATTATCAATATAAATTAAATAAATCAGGTTATATACTTTGTTTATAGACCTCAAAATTTCATATGGACTCTCAACCAATCAATTAATTCTATATAAACCCCGTGTTGAATAATATTAATAATTTTTTAATATTTTATTGTAATGTGATAAACTCACATATATTTAAATATACTTTTACAGAGGAATAAATTTATATATTTTCTATGAAATTGTATAAAATATATAATTCGTTCAGGATCATTAACTCAACCCATCAATCTTCCATATCATTTGTCAAACAAAGATGAAAAAAAATTATTTATAAAATAAATAACAATGAATTATTAGTTAATTAAATAAATATGTATTATATCCAGTAAATAAAGAATAAATATTTATTTAATATTTAATTCACATAAATTCCTTCAAATAGATGGGTGAAAAGTATTTATGATCAGGATAACCTATATTATTATGATTCGTAGAAATATGAGAATTATTATTATTATAATGTTACATTATAATAGAATTTAAATGAGGTACTAGACAAAAATTATTTGGGGCTCTCTTATTAGATTTATTATTGGAAGTAGAAAACATAGCCTAAAGTCCCACATTAACATCTAAAAGAACATATTGTGAACCGTATAGAATGACATTAATGTCACAATAATGGAAACCTCATACTAATGCTTAGTATGTAATATAATCCTCTTTAATCATAATTTCATCATGTAGGTAGTATTACATGACTCATTAAAATATATAAAAGATATATAACTATTTTAATTTACATTAAATGATCTCATAGATTAACATACATAGAAATGGAATTTAAAAAATAATTCCATTTAAATTGAAAGGCATGTATAACTAACCAATAAGGATCAGAAAGAAACATTACTTGATTCATATCCCCACAATTAATCATGTGAGTCTCTCAAAACACTTGAGTCTCCAAATTGATGTGCGTGTCTAAATGGAAAATGTGGGGTTCTTATATCCTCATATCATAGAAAAATAAATGATGGAAGAAACCAAACACATCCACATACATAAACATTATAGTATTCTTTAATAACTAATTAGAATAAATAACATTCTATATATAATAAAATTATGAGATATACATCCATATAGAATCATAAGCATGATAATGAATAAAAAACAATGATAAAATGAAAGGAATACATATTCAAATAGAATAAATTAATGAAAAATGAAAAGTGAATTCCTAACATCATTGAAAACAACCACAATCCTATTATCCAACAACTTTGGAGTTTCTCTATATTGATTCGCAACAAAAAAATGAGAGGCCCCTCTCAATAATAAAATACCAAGTCTCCAACCTATCAACTTTACAAATTATTCATTATCATAAAGTATAGGTAAGGTTCATCACATACATTGATGTTCCCACACATTAGGTGATAATATAATAACAGTATTACACCCAACCAATTCTACCAAAAATTGGTTTCTATAATAATAAAATGCATGTTGTGATACGATAAACCAAGTCAAATAGTATATTCTATTATAAAATGAAAAAACCAAATAAACAAACTAATTAAAAAAAATATAAAACAAATTGATGATCCTATAGTCTTAAAACAACTTATGATCATATATTCATACATCGGATAAGTTCGAATAGATTCTGGGTATGTACTTCACCATGGCTCCGAAGAACATCAATATCTACGAGAATATAAATGTACTATAATACATCTATAATTCTCATGGAAATGACTATAATACCATAGTATATATCTATTTTTATTAAATAAAAATTTTTCTATTAGGAAATAGTTCATTAATTGAATGATCAATACAAGATATATGTGTAATAACCAAGAATATACTATAGAAAGTTAAAAATATATCATGAAATAATTCACAATTCTACCTCTAAAGATACTTTATTCGTCATAATATTTAAAATTTCAATTTCTAAATTTTATAATTTAATTTAAATAATATAATTTTTATATTATAATGCTTCATGAATATATTACCTCATGGTTTTGTTTTGTTTTTTGGAAACTGTTTTTTTTGTGAATAAATGAAATTATATATTTTACCAAATCTATAAATTTTATTTATATAATCAAGACATATAATTATATAAAAAATAAAATTGTAAAATTAGGGTTTAGGGAGTTAAAAAATAATTTTCAGAATAATATTATAATTTATATGACCTATTTATAAGATTTTATGAATTTAAGTAATATTTTCCAAAAAATATAATGTTTTGAAGGAAACATAACATTTTTTTAAAATGAATTAATTTTAGTTCAT
Organism: Viscum album; assembly: GCA_963277665.1. Lineage (NCBI taxonomy): Eukaryota > Viridiplantae > Streptophyta > Magnoliopsida > Santalales > Viscaceae > Viscum > Viscum album. The sequence continues at coordinate 293,489,289 of OY728165.1, forward strand.
GATAATAATAATCACTAAAAAATATATCATAAACATAATTTTTAGACATTGAAATGCATATTTCCTAAAAATTGGTTTTATGAGAGATAATGTTAAAAGATATTTATATTTTCCATGGACAGTATTTAAATTTTATAAAATATAATTTATATTTAAAATAATTAGTTCCCAAGTATTTAACATGTAGAATTTTATAGGGATATAAATTTAATTTCATAGAATAAATATTATTTACCAATGTATAAGTATAATGGTTGTTTTCCAAGAAATAATTTTATAGTAGTTATATAAATTTAATATAAATATATAAAATTAATATATTTTAAATTATAACTATAAATTAATGTATAAAATATAAAAATTGTAAAAATATACATTAAATAAGTAATTTATAGTAAATATGAATAAAAACACCTAATGTTAAAAAAAATTATATAATGATTTTTATTTTTATATCATCGGTTTTAATTAAAAGATATTTTTATCATATTTAAAAATTCTAATTAGAAGAAATGATTCCCAAATTAGGATTAAAAAATTTCCAATTTGGAATGAGGGTTGATTTTAACTTTTTAGAAATAAAATGAATACATTGTATAATTTTCAATGAATATTAATAAATTTAAACACAGGTAAAATAATTATCTAAATTTTTTAAAAATTAAATGGTCACTTGATCCTACAAGAATTCCATTATAGTTATAAAAGTCATACCAACATGAATTTCATGCAATTTATTCTACCAAATCATGTTTCCCACCAACCACTGATGTAATTTCATTCTCACCCTATAGCTAAATTAAGTTTCCATGAAGAAGCAACTCTTTTTTCCCAATAAAAATTACTCACTCCCACCCTTTCAATCATCCCACTTCAACCCAAATCTATTTCAAATGATTTTCTTATCCATCTTCTTCTTTATAAACGTTTTAAAGAGTCAATATCATTCAAAGAGTCCTCCAAAGCATTAATAAGCTACATAGATAGGTAAGAGATTATAATCCATCATTTTCCATTCTAACTGGACTATAAATTTTTAATACCATTTAAAAAATATTAAATAATTTTAATATCAATGTATAATATGTTACGCCACATAATAGGTTCCACATTTTGGTGCCCTATGCTGGATAACCATGTGACCTCAAGTGTGCCTCCCCATAGGATAGAGCCTATCAACAAGCAGTGAGGGATTGAAAGATCGATAGTGGAGAGATTGTATACACTTTTATCAATGTAATACCCCTTCAGAAATAGAAAACAATATAAGAATAACATATAATCACATATAACACAAGTATACCATGATTATCAATTATATAGAGACAATATCTAAACTAATGTAAAAAAATATTCCCTTCTAATATATGTGTCATGTGTATCACATGAAAAACCAATATAAAGACACTAATGACTCCCAAGAAGGTACCAAACCAAATTCAGTTCCATCACCAATGATCCACCCACAAATCATTCACATATCATAGGGCCTTTTACAATAACATATCATACAACCATGAAATCTATAAGCTTGTAAATTAGGTAGCCTGATTAGGGTGTGAGTAGAACTCAATACGACACACCAAAAATAAATAAAATCAACATCCATTTCATAATTATGTATGTGGTTTTAGAAATAAATAAGATAAAATCATAAATAAATGGTTATCACATTATAAATTTATTATTTATTTAACAATATGAACTCCATAGGTTTCCGAGAAAATTAGGACCTCAATTCCTATATCAGCCCATGCCAAAGTCAATATTACCATTGAGGGATCTCATGTCAAAGAATGACACAGTCACCAATCAATCATATCACAATATAATTGTACAATTATTACCATTATATATCACAACTTTCTTATTAATTACATTTATACCATTCAACATCTCATTAATTAGTTCAAATGTTAATTAACAATCTCATTATCATTAATTATCTCATCATTTAATTATTATTATCAGTATCATTAATTCATAATACAATTAATTTATCATCTCACTCTCATTAATTAAATCAATAAATAATTATTATTTTGAATATAATTAATTACCTCGACAATTGATTATTATTTTCATTCACATTAATTAACTCAATAATTAATTATTCATCTATTTTTCATGAATTAACACAAAAAATAATTCATCTTCTATATATATATAATTAACAAATAAATTAATTAATCTTTCCAATATCATTAATTTAATAAAAAATTAACTAATCACTTAAAATCTTTAACAATTTCAAAAATTAGTTCATTACATCAAATGCATTTATTAATTCACCACTATATTAATGAAAATTCACTATCCCAAAAATCAAATAATTAATTTAACCACTAACTATTCAATTCAATCTATCATTACACTATAATTAATTCATTAAATAATTATTAATCTCAACAACCCCAATTGTCTCAGAATTATTTATCAAAATAAAAAATCCCAATATCTAATAATTAATATGACCATTAATTATCCCTACATACCACAATTTAGAAATGCCCTAATTAATGAATTCTCCAAATTAATTAATTATATTATAAAATTAAATTTTAAAAACTATCTATAAATTCTATGTCTTTTATAAATGTATAAAAAAAATTATGATGATATTTTATTATTAGATCACCTACATCAATTCTTTTAAAAACAATCACCCAATGAAAGTCCCCTAAATTTGAGTAGCACAACGATATAGAACAGGATTGGATATAAATACCCAAATAATCATTCAAGAAAAATGATTAATCAATTCTATTTCTATAAAAATACTCTTAGATCTAGATCCAAGATACTAGATTTGTATCTTAACCAAAATAAGAAAAATGTCCCACCAAAAGAACAGGAGAATAACAAGAAACCAAAAAAGATATAATTCACTAACTGGGAGTGTTGCAGTTCATCGAACTAGGATTAAAATCATGATGAAAGGAAATCAATAAGCCTGGGAATCCATCTAGGAGGCTTCAAAAATGACGGAAATTGATTACGGGTTGAGCTATGGTGTTCAACGGTATTTTATCCGGGTTTTAGGAATTTTTGAATGAAATTTGGAAGATGAAAATCCCATTTGAATAGATTGATACTCGAGGAACACAGTTTCCCCTATCCATAATCCACAACCATGTGGCTCTTTTAGGGGGTGGATAGTTACTTATAAAACATGACACTAATTGAAAAACAATGTCCCAACCATGAAATTCCTCTCTATATAGGGCTTCAAGTTATATAGGGTTGGGGTTTATAGTTATGAGAAATCAGGGCGCGAACTATAAACTACTGTCTTTATTCAATTTTTATTAAAATACCACAGAAAAAACCCCAAATAAAATCTCAAATGAAAAGTATTCAGCAAGTGAAAATTTTGTATCTATAAACAGGACTGATACATCTCCAAAATGGATGGGATCATACAGTCTCCCCACCTTATAATTGTTTATCCTCAAGATACAATATAATGAATTTATATGATTATGAGTAAAAAATTTCATGAAACTATAAACACATATATACTTCTATTTTCAATGTGTTCTCATGGATGTGACCATGTTTCCCATAATTATTCAATATCAAAAATGTATTTCCCCGCAACACCTTATCATTATGATATAAACGATGTATAGATATCAGGGGTCCAATGTGGTTTGCTTCCATATCATGTGGTGACCCAACCAATATAAAACCCAAGGGAATACATGAACACCCTCTCTGATGTATATGGAATATCTCTATTTATCATTATACTTCTTTTGTCTAAATTGAGCAGTAGACATATGCTTCTAAATGAATTAAACTTAAGTTGATGTATCCTACCCTAGACATGGTCCCAACAATATTGACTCACCTATAACCAAAAAGAATGAAGGAAATCTACATTGAATACCATAAAGTTACATGTATGGTTCCATCTATATCATATCATAGAAACTGTTGTTATAGAAAAACTACATTAAATTTGTGCTCTTACCCCAAGACCCTCTGATGACATGAACACATGCTCAGTGCATATCCTCATATACATGTATCATATTCTCTAACATTCGATCATTCCATGGGTAGAAATCCATATTCAATAAAACCTATATACGAAGTTCCTTCAGTAATCCCTATAAAAAATAATAAATAATTTGTGAATCACAGTATGAAACCATAATACATGACACCCCGTGTTGAAAATATATCTCATAAACATACAAATATACATGATTCTCCACTGATAAATTCTACCAATATGGATGAAAGGTGATAAAATCATTATTCTATTTCAAACAACCCAAATAGTGTAATTTTTTATGGAATCCTTGGGGGACCCACTAAAAATTACATGGTAACATCAACCCACATCAATTCTAGAATGGTCAACGACTGTTTTAATAATCTTGGTCATTGGTTCTCTACCAAAACTAGTAATCACTTTTATGATCATGTGATGAACCCTTCTATCTCCAATTTCATTGTTAGAGACCAAATCAATAATCATAAGTCACGGTATATTTTTGTCACAGAAAGATCTAATTCCCAATAAATGGCATGAAATTATAGCATCAACTCCTTATATAGGCTTGAAGGAACAACAAATTGCTTCATGGAATTGATGTTATAGTCCTCATATTTCTACCATTTTGATGTTGTATCCCCATATGAATGGACATCCATCAATGAGAATCATTTAGGACTCTTATACTTCCTATACCTGATCTATCTCAAATGGGTAGAATCCACTAGAACTGATTTAAGATTCATCTCATCCTGATTCTCATAGAGAACAACATGAAACACATCTTGTAGTGTCATCCTCTTCTCCTCATCTCTAGTTACCTGAATAGCTAACAGATGAGATTTTTGTCTTAAAGCATCAACAACACTATTTCATTTCCCCAAAATAAATTCTTGTTCAATATCAATTGTCTATATATATTAAACCCATATTCACTAATAATGATTAAAACATTATTATGGAATGATATAGTCAAAGTTATTGTCATCATTAAACATAATAATCTTCTCACACAATAAAAAATAACACCAACATATCAATGCACAATCCACATTATCTAACTCGATGTTGTGTGCAGGGTAATTCCATTCATGTGGCCTCTACTTTCAAGACCCATATGATACAACTCAATTTTTCTGTATCATCACTAGTATGGGTCTAATACCATATACATTACAAAAACATTATGTTACTCACCTGGTCTATGTGGGATAAGGATCAATGTTGATATCAACCATTTCTACAACTCTGGGAAATAATTCTCACAACATTCATACCATTCAAACTATATTCCCATTTTGGTGAAGCCCAAAAGAGATGATTACAAATAAGAAAAATCATAAATGAAAATTATATAAAATTCAACTAACCCCAAAAAGTTATAGTTATAGGAAATAGTATTGGCATTCTCCAAATAATAAACTACCTGAACATTCTCTGGGTCTACTAATATACTTTCATCTTAGAGGACGTGATCCAAAATGATTACATGATCAATCCAAAAATGACACTTGGATATCATGGTATTTAAATAATGAGCTCTCACTATACTCAAGATGATTTCAAGTCTCTGTGAATGATCATCATGAGTCATGGAGTACACTAATATTTCATCAACATACATAAACACAAAATGATCAAGGTAAAAATGAAATATTTTTTTCATTAAGGCTATAAACACTACTGTTGAATTCATCAACCCAAAAAACATAATTAAAAATTCATATAGTACATACTAGATCATTAAATATGTCATAGGTATACCATAAGTCAGAACTCTAAACTCATGGTACCCTAATCTCAATTAAATCATTGAGAATATACATGCTTCCCTTAACATGTCAAAAAAATCATCGATACGTGGAAGAGGATACCAATTATTCACTATCGTCCATTTAAACATCCAGTAATTGATACAAAATTGTAAATATACATTATAATTAGTTTAAAATAATATAGGTGACACCCAAAGTTGAATACTTGGATGGATAAACCCCTTATCAATCAACACCTTTATCTGATTTTTGATCTCTTAAACCTCTAAAAGGGCCATTCTATATGGTGGAATATAAACTGATTAATCTCCCCACATGATCTCAATAGTGAATTCCATGACTCCCTTAGGTGGAAACCATTTGAATCCCTTAGGAAACCCATTTTTTAACTTTTCCACTATGTGTGGAAGGATATCCTTCATTACACCACTCTTATCTGACAAGAAAGATGCAACATGGGCTATGTGCTCTACTAGTTGATGAGTTAGTGGTCTAGCATGACCCGCCTGGATTTTTAACTCTCTATAGTTAATATAGTTTTCTACCTTAGGGGACGTCAAATTCACTCTCGTAAGGTGACAAATAATATGGTATTGGTATGTTTCTAGCCAATCCATACCCATAATTAGGTCGAATCATTACATATCATGAATATAGAGATCCCATATGAAATGATACTCTCCAACACCAACTGAACATCCCTTACACATGAATATGTATATAAAGAGTAGTCCCAACGGTGTATCTATGGCCCTAACTCCTCTCACGAACTCCATTTAGAGGTAGAAAATATATGACAATTTTATTGAAAAAATGATATTTAATTAACAATTTGAAATAAGGAACTATTTCATATAGAATCTACATGAATAATAATTATCATTATCAACGGTGTGGCCTCACTATCCAAAAGTAGAGAATGCACTGCATTAAACTATCCTACCCCTCTCACATGTGATTCATTATGACTTTCCTGAGCTACAACACCCAGCTGCTATAGGTTCTCTTGACCAGAATTACTAGGTCTATTACCTCTACCTCCACAACCATTAGAACTCTAACTGTCATCCTAATATGGTGTAGGGGGTCCCATTCAAACATGTTGGTTCTCTATATAGTCCACATAATTCACCTTTTATGATGGGTTATTTCATAACATATGAAAATTTCCCATTTTCCACATGATCGACACACTACTAGTGTTTGGGGATAGTGTCTACAAGAGTGACTTAGCCAACCACACTAGTGAAAATTCCCATATTGAAAGGTCAGGTGTAACCGAATGTTACCCATGTACACCCTTTCTTCCATTGGTATAAATAATGTTATCATAAATATGGTTCATAATATTAGAATACTGAACTCTTGATCATCTAGTAGAAACTCCATGTTTGTGGTGGAATCCTTATTTAGGTGCACCTCAGATAAGAGAACATGGCTCAATAGATCTGATAACTTATTCATCCTAGGGAAGTTCACATGGGAATTAATTTTACATGTATGTCCTTACTAAAGTGGGTTTTCTAGATTATCCTCATCCATATCCAATTCTAGATAAAAATATACAAATATGTAATGCATCCATCTTAGTATATCGTAGACATACTCTCTAAGTCAATATTTGGATCGTAGATACTCTCTCATGCATAAGTGTCTCTTGTTATAATTGCTCTAAACCCTCTATATGAAGTCCTTCTATAACATAGAATCATATTTTCCAATGACAGTCCAAATAAACCACAATTTCTTCCATAATCCTCATATCATATAATGAAATATCATGAACCTATTCTTAGTAGTAGTCTCAATGTTGTCAAGTATAGAATAGATAATGTCAACCAATGAATAATCCCTCTTAAGAATACATTCTCCTATAAAATTTGGAGAGTTGTGAAACTGATACACCCTTATCAATTTTGAAATGATCTTAAAAACCCACCCTGGTTCTCATTCTATAAACTGCATGAAGTGAGAAATGATCTCCATAAACAACTCTCCAATATCTTCACATGGGACAATTAGTACCTTAGGTTACACTACTAATGTATAATCTATATCCATGTACCCCTATCTTTCTCTCAAAAAGATTCATCATGGATGTATAACTTTTAAAGTCTATTTAAACATATTATGATATATTCCAAAATATTAAAAAATTTATGGGAAAACATAATAAATAACAACATTTACATTCTCTATACCCTAACCCATGGTTATAAATGAGATGATAACACTACCCTTAATAATCCAACATCAAGTTTATGGTTACCAAAGGGTAAATCATTTTCATTATCCGTGTTTCTAATATAGAAACCCAATTATTATCCTCTTGCAACATTTTTACTAATTTTAATTTCATATTAGGAATTATTTTCAATTTAATTTTTCATGAAATGAACAATAATGAATGTCCAACAACTTACCCAAAACCCATTTCTTGTGCATTTTTAAAAGAATGTATTAATAAAAAACAGGAGAGCCTAGAATAATGCACTCGTACACAATTCATGTTCCATACTAGACCATAATTCAATTCATAAAAAAAATAAAAAAACATATTTCACATCATAGAACAAGTGCATCACCCCAGGTCAACTAATATTCAAATATAATTGGAAATGAATATATCAATAACCTTTCCCGGGGTGTATAGGTTTTCCCCAACACATGGGTTTACATATCCCACGATAGAGATCATGTTTTAGACCTAAATCTTAGTAGTCTTATTTCTACCTTCCCTAAATTTTTTGGATGAATAGAAAAGGAAACTGGGATCTAATTCTACATTGTAACGTCCTGGAATGGGTGCCACATGTGGGTGCTCCAAGTGGGGCAGCCACATGATCACAATTACACATACTCATATTACGAATATTGCAGACATGTAGAGAGGGTATCAAATGTAAATCATGTAGAGACTAAAACCTATTTAATCAGAGTAATACACCAAAAATAAAAAATTAAACAATATTACATCAACAAATTATCATTAAATAAAACAATACCTAAATATAAACAATGAAATAGAAACAATATCAAAACTAATGAAGAAAAATATTCCATGACAATGAATTTGTAAAGTGTCTAAAATGAAAAATCATAATAAATACACTACTGGATCACAGTTGGGTCCTGAACCACGTCTGGTTCCCTCATCCACTAACAATCCCTAAATTAGTCACATAAAAGAGGGACTTTTCACTTATCCTTTCCTATAACAATTCAATATATTTAGGTATTGATCAGGCAGGTTGAGTAAGGTGTGAGATCAGATCATTAGGCAACTACCAATGATGTTGTAAACAACATGCATTTAATTATAGTGTATATACATAAATAAATAATCAAATTGAATAAATAAATAGTTATCACATTATCAATCTAATAATTATTTAGACATATAATCTCCCTATGGTTCTAAGGATCCACTAACCTCAATACCTACTTCAACACATTCCAGAGTCATGTCAATCCCCTTAGGATCTTATGTCCTTGTAATCAACTATTACAATTCTATCTTGTATCACTATAATAATTCAAATATTTCCTTTCTAAATATTCATTTTAATATGAGTTCCATTTTTACCGTTTATCATATTATTAATTAATTCATCAATTACTGAATCATCTCCTTCCCAACAATTAACTCAATAAATGATTAATGTTTTCAATGTCAAAAATTAACTAAAAATTAATTAATAATGTCATTATAATTTATTAAATCAACTACTAATTGTCTATCAAAATATAATTAATTTAATCAAAATTTAATTAATCATTTAAATATCATTAATTAACTAAACAATAATTTATTCCTTACATTCCTACTAATTAACTCAAAAAAATATTAACATTCTTAATACAATTAAATTAATCCATAATTAATTAGTATTATCAATATCATTAATTGACTCAAAAATTAATTAATCGCCTCAATCCTATTACTATGTATACAATTTTTTCATCATGTAAATTATTATATGGAATTCCCCAAATAATTATTAAAAATTCATCATCCCTACTATCACATAATTAATTCACCAACTACCTATTCAAATCACAAAAATGTTCTCCTATAATTAATTAATAAAATAATTATTCAACTCAAAACCCCAATTCCATAATTATTAATTCCAAAATTAATAATACAATTCAACAATCTCATTATCTTATAATTAACCCTATAATTAATTATCCCTAAATCCCATAATTTAAAAATAACATAATATTTATTTCACAAAATTAATGAATCAAATTAAGAAAATATATTGATAATAAAATCTATAAATTAAATGATATTTATACATGTAATAAAAATAAAAACAATAGGGTTTTATTATTTTAGAAATTACCTTAATTTAATAATGAACAATCACCCATTCAATGCCCCCATAATTTTATCAATATAATGACATAGAATGAGATCCAGATCAAAAATATTATGTCAAGATCAAAAAAATCTTGATCTTATGATCATATTATCATATGGTTATATATGTAGATCTAAAATTATAGATATAGGTGAAAAATAATAGATCAAATTATAGACAAACAAGGAAGAACATTCAACCAAAAAATGGTAGAATAAAGTTAAACATTATGATATAGAAATCTCATAGAGGGATAAGTGCAGTTCTTCGATTCATCATTCAAATCCTAAATAAAAGGGGATGGGAAGGAATGGAATATCAATAGGAGGCTTTTAAATTGAGAGAAAATAAATTATTGGTTGAGTTAGTGTGTTTATATATATTTACTGAGGGTTAGTTAATTTTTGGAATAAATTAAGGGCATTAAAATTAAGTAATCACTGTTTACTGATCATGGTGCTAGATTTTCTGTAACCATGTAACTTAACTATGCACCTCTTTTATTCATGTGTGGGGAGGGGGTGTTCACATTTTCTTTTAATAGGTTGAATATGGTTTCAACCTATTTTCTAATCAGGAAAGGCTCGTATGGCGAGGGATTCACGATTTTCGGGGCTCGGGGTACCATTAATGAAATTCGTCCGACAATCGTGCATTTCTATATTAGTTCAATTTTTCCTAAAATTTTAATCCAATAACACCCCAATAAAAACACAAAAAAGTAATAAGAACAAGGAAAGAATGTACCTATAAACAATCTAGAGACATATATTGAAAAATTTGTGAACCTATATTATATCACATTTCATATTTTTCAATGAGAGTATACATTTTTCTTCTGATTATAGAATATTCAAGTGATCTTATTTTACCAACATAAAGGATTTAATTACATCCTATAAAATTTTAATTAAAAAGATTATTAAAATTTCAACATGCGTATGATCCATTCAAATTATCAGTTATTTGATAGATCAACATTGTAATTACTTCTCATTATAACCTTTTCATGAGACACTATAATGTCCAAAATAAATAAATTTTCAGAAACAAATTATTCTATGGTATTCCTAGTAATGAACCCCCTATCTTGAAACTATTACATAGATTTGGTCGTGATAGTTATTCATGTAGGAATAATCACACTAAAATGGGAAAGATTAGTAATTTACTAAACCATCACCATTATGAATGATGATTGGCCAGAAGACTACACACATGGTTAAATACGCACATGAGATTATCTTCATAAAATTATTATGTTATTTTTAAACCATTAGGAAATATTTTACCTTCAATTTATATGTTCTCCCTCAATTGAAAAATATTTATGAAAATTAATATTTTTTAATCTTATCAAAACAATTCAAAGGATCCCTTATCCACTACCATATCATTATTTATTTGGTAAGACTATATCCTCTTAAATAATGAATAGCCCAAGTTTCTATGTTGGTAATGTATTAATTATCCATACACATACTCTCTTTATATGGGTTATGATCATGTTAAAATTTTTATTGGCATGGGGAATATTATTTCCATTGTATGTGCTAATATATTAATATGGATTATTATGAAAATGATAACAATGTATTATTTAACCATACACCTTCTTTCTCCATATGTATTATGATCATATTATACCAATTTTTTACATGCGTAAAATTATTGGCTTTCGATATGTTGTTAATCCAGAATAGATTTCTATTAGAAACATAACTTTGTATTATCTTACAATTAACATAATTTAATTGTTTTAGTTATGATCATGTTATTAATTTTTTTCATGGGAAAAAACTATTATATTTATGTATGATATTATTCCTATATGGAGGAACATTATTTATGAACTATTATTAATTTTTTAATATAATGAATCCATTAGTCTCAAATAATTAACAAGTTGGGAAAAAAATTATTTTCTCTATGATGAATCGAAAGGTGGCATGAGACAAAATATTTTTGTTAATTTTTTGTATTGAAACACTGAACAATATTTTTCTTTTATGGAATTATCGTGATGTATTTCCATATTGTATAAAATATTTTTTTAGTTATGAATTTCATCACATATGAAACAATTTTTTTACCCATTAGAACTAATTAATTACATTTACATCATTGCAAATATTTTATTCCCATTTATAGTAATATATGTTTTAAATTTGTATAATTTTATTTATTTATGTCACTTGGTCAATGTTTAAATAATGATATATTCTACATTATACTACCCATTATTGAGCATATGGGCCAACCCTTATTTTTGTCTAGTATTTTAGGAATTTTTAGGATACTTATGTGAAATTTTTATGGGTATTATTAAATGTGTAATAATATACTCCCAAAATGTTCATAATATATATTTTCTTTTCTAATATATTTTAGGTTTTTATATTGTCTTTTAAGTCAATTAATCAATTTGATATAGTATGAAATATTGTATTATATAATAATAATATAGATATATATAAATTTATACAATATCCTAGTTTCTAGATTTCAGGTTGTCATATTTGTAATCAAACAATCTATAGAAGTAACTATAGGGAATAAATTTTGAAAGGGATAGAATGATAACCCATGTACTAGAAGAACTATCATGATTTCAAGGGATCAATCTAGAAAACATAATAGGAATGAAAATTTTCATTTCAATATCATGAGTATACTATGTGTAATTAATTATACAGATATTGAGAAAAACCTGATTAATTGTAACTACATCCACACTGGTAGTCTATATATGGATGTTTTCCCAGATAAATTCAATGAAAATAACAGTTTTGAAAATGATATAAGAACCATATTATTTCACATTTCCTAGGTTATAAAAAATAAAAATATATCCATATAGAATTTTCCTGATCTACAACATTATATAAATATGTTTGATTACATCATCTAATAATAAAATTCATGATTTAGTGCAACTACTAATACCCTTGTAGAAAAAATGGATCATCTTCCTTGAAGAAGATTATTCATTCCTTGAAATGTTGTGAAATGGAAGATGTCATCATCACAACATATCTTTTTAATCGAGATGAATTAATTTTTTTATCATTAATTCAAAACCCAAAAGAGGATGATATGATAAATGAAATTTAATATTGAACTTTTGAGTATGTATTATATAAAAAATACATTCCCCGTGATAAAATAGCTTAATGGGAAGGAGTTTTCTTAATCAAAAAAAGGAGGGGATAATGTTACTAAGAATGAGGATAACATTAATAGGTTATCTAGAAATTCTATTTACTAAGAATGAAGACCAAAAATTTTGATTTATAATTTTTTTTATTTGTTTACAATTATTAATAAATGGGAATTCACCTATCAAAATTATCATAATATGAGGATATTCAATAAATATCCATTAACTAATGAAATGATGTTATCATGGATGTATATATTCATCAAAAATCCCTAGACGATGTGTTTAGTAGAGAATCATGTCAAATATTTTCTAGAAAAGCGGATGAATGGAATGGAGGTATTTCCCAAATGTGATTAACATGGAAAAAATCACCCTCGATCATGAAAGAATGGAATATGAGATTGTTACAATTATAAAAAAAGAATAAAAATCTCCTGATTGTAACGAAACGGATGAAAATATTAGTTTTATATTTTGTAAATGAAATGATAAGGGAAATTTGGAAAATAAATCCCCCCAAACCTATAAGAATTTACCTTACAAAATGACAATGGAAGGAGAACCATCATATCTCATTAACATAATATAATTAAAAATATCTTATGACATAGTGGAATGTAATTTAATAATAATATTATTCATATATATTTTTTTCTTTTATTTAAGATATTTTAAAACTATTATATCTTTGATCTTGCTAAATATATAAAAATAATAACAAGGTTCCTTAGTAAACGAGTTATCAATTTCGACAGGATGTGGAAATAAATTTCTAATAAATATATATCAGTCAGTTCAAATTATAAATCATTAATATACTCAATTTTAAAAAATAGTTGTAACAAATATGAATTTTTTAATATAATCTTTTATATGGATTAGATCTCAAATTATAATGAAAAAAAATTAGTACCATTTAAAGGATATTATTGTTCATTAATGTGTGGTTGAATATTTACTCATTAGCGGGGATAATTCATCATCTAAATCATGCTCAGATTCTCCAATAGTATATTTATCAAATTAAATTTTGGGAATTAAAGAAGATCATGTCTATTCTATAGGTAAAAAGTAAATTCTAAAAAAATGATGATGTACCTGTCGTACAAAAAGAAATTGATGATTTTTAGGAATAATTACTTAGTCACACACTAGAGAATTAATTTGAGTTATTCACTAATATCATAAATGATGAATGAACCATATCTAAAACAAACTATGAAATGGAAGAAGTAAAATTTTTGGAGTTTAAGAATCAATTATTCGATTTTTTGGATAAGGAATTTGTACTACCTAGTGTTTGACTATGGCGAGAACCTATTTTTCTATGAAAATGAAGGATTATTCTATGATATTTTTTATTGAATATATAGTCATAAATTAACTATAATAATCAATATGTATCCTTTCGAACACACTTATGACAAATTTGATCATCTTTAAGGATCCCAACACTTTTCAAAGATCAATCGTCAAACAAGTTGTCATATTTTATGGGTGAAAAGAAAAATTATATCTGAATGCTGATATTTTGAAAATGGTAAGACATTATGTGTATACATATATTCTTCTTGGATTATCTAATGAATCATCTATCATTATATATCTGATGAATAGACTGTTAATGAAAAATCATAATATTTTTTTTGTGGTATTTTTCATGATTAAATAATATAATCTATGATATATGAAGCACATGTTAGTCACATATATGTATTAATGGGACCGTAGTTAAAATAATTATATAGTAATGAAAAACTATATGTTAATTATGGACGAAATAATTTTTTTTCATATTCTTATTTTATTATAAGGCTATAATATCCATTGAACCTTCAATAAAACAGGAAGTTAGAAATTGAATATATCTGTAAACACAACTAAGATACATAGTTTTAAAAGTTTATCCTATTACAATTATATGGTCTCGGTGTGGCCAAAGCATATGATGTTTCATGGCCTACCCTAATTTTTTCTATGATTAATGATTAATATGATGTCTATATGATGATGAACTCCAGGATTTATGGAATTGAATAAATGAAAATAGACAATGAATAGAATTCTTGAACCAAAGAGAGAATCATCAGATATTATTTATAAATAATTTCTTTAAATAAGTAATTACATTTTTTTGTAATTACTTTTGTAAATATGAATCTAAAAATTAATCTACATAGTACTAACATTGTCTAATAGAAATCAAAAGTGGGGTCCCTTTATCAGTGACCCACATGTGTTCCCCAAATATCTGAACATCAATGTATGAATCTTTATGGGATTCCATGATATATTTTATCACTTGAATCATTCTATTTTGATCACCTTGAGGATCAAATCCAATGGATTTTCTATATCTCTCTTGAATTGAATGTGGGTGGTGGAGGAATATCACTCCCCGTTGTTGGGATTGTTCTTGGAGATGTGAGTTCCCAAGGTCCTCAGTGGATTCTCCAAATCCATTTCACACAACAAATCTATTTAATTGGATATATTAAAAATAATACAACTCGGTTTATATACTACAAGAGATAAAACAAATTATTTCCAGAATTTCCCAATTATAATTAATTAATTCATGGAGAACCGCATTTCAAATAATAATAATAATATTAATATTTCTCGACGCGTACATAACTTGGGATTATAAAACTGAATATTATTTATTCTAAAAATAATCAATATATATTATTTTTTACAGAAGAACTAAATTTGGTCCATCATTTCTCCATAATATTTTTAGGCCTTAAATTGAAACTATTTATGAATTATATAAATATTACTACAATATTCATTGGTAAATAAATAAATAATATATTCAAAATTTCAAAAATAAATAAATATTTAATATTTTTCTCACATTATATTTTTTAACAACAAATGATGAAATATATGTTATAATGAAATAATGAATAATTATTAAACCACATATAGTAATAATATTTATTAGACAGGTTATAATTTAAATGTTTTTTACGTAACTGGGAATCTGGATGATGTAATTGTGTAACCCTCTAGGAAACATTCTTAGTGACATTATGTGATGGAACTTAATTTCCATGTATAGAGTCTAGAAACATTCTAAGGTTGAAAATGTGAAATATGATTACTCCATATTGATATAATATTTAATATATATACTAACTGTGTACTATAATCCATTTTTCATGATATCTCTAATCAAGCCGGTTGCATGATTGTTCCATAATCCAATACGCTAAATTTATATTTCTTTGAAATCCTAGAATCCAAACATACATTTAGAGAACCATGGAAATATATATATTTATTCAATATAATTTTCATAAAAGGGGATGGGATATCAACATCCATTAAAGAACCGAATAGAAAACTCATTCTTATATTATCCATTAATGTAATATTATTTGTGACACACCAAATGTGTCCTACCTCTCTATGAAAATATTTATTCATTGTTTTAAAAAATACATAAAATTATATGATTCACAATACTAATTAATAATAATCATAGATTACGAGGATTAATAAACATGCCGAATAATTTGAACATCCAATGACACAAATAAATATGGATTTCTTACTAGTGGGTCTCATTATCATAAACATAAAATAATGGTTATTACCAAGTGAATAAACAATGATATGGTTCCTAAAATTATAACGAGTACCCACCCATGGTAGCTGAATAAATTGTGACCCAAAAAATGACATCATCCATTTATAGAGCATATATTTAAGAATAGTGTTTTAGATCATCTAGGTTCTCATCATTGAGGGGAACTACTATGATCTTATACTATAACCACTAATATTGGGTCATTATCACATAATATGTTATGTCAAATAATAATAATGATTTGATAATAATTTCATTTAATGTTCTTAACTATGAATATAGTTTATCACCAATTCACAAATAAAAATTCTAGCACACCAACTTCAAGAGACTCAAATTTTCAATAGAGCCAACAACTAAAGTCCTTCATTATGTGAGGTATTAAATGATAATAATTCTTATTCTGAGATATTCCATTAGTCAAGGGGTACACCACATTCTCTTCAGCAGGTACTATTCAATGTGAAACTTCACCACATTAATAAAAATGAATCAAGAGCCGATACATCTAAGGTATATGACTTTCTGTTTGTTTGACCTTGAATATGTTTCATGAGCTCCTCCAAATCTGAATACATTGTGATATGGGTTTTACATCTATGAACCATGTCATGATCATATAAAAATAATCTAATTCCAAAATATTCCATGACTTAATCAGATGATTTTATGTACTTCGATTCTATTATAGAATACTTGATAACTGGCTAAAATTAACTCTTCGAGTTAACTGCTCCTCCATTGATACAAAAAACATATCATTATAGGGAATTTAGATCACTCTTATCTATTGGAAACTAGAATTACTAAAACTCATAATGACCAGATCCTAGTATCATCCATACACAATGAATAAATCCTTAGTTCTTCCAAAATACTATATGACAGCCTTAATAGCAGACAAATTTTTTATCCTAGATCAACTTCATATCTTCCTATCATTCTCAATAAATAGGAAACATCAAGTATAATACATAAAATGGAATACATGATTGATTATATTACCAAATCTTAGTGGATCTTATTGAGTCCCTCTTCACCTTATTTTTTTCAGGGAAAGATTTTATTAGGAATATGTAATCCATGTGACACTTGAACCATTATCCTCTTGGATTGTTCCATTAAAAATATCATTATTATTTGGTGAAAATATGAACTATAACCTAGTCCAAGAAACCTCATGGATCTATCAAAAATGAACTTTATCCCTAAAACATGGGATTCTTTACTTTTCTATGCCATGGATGACAAATTATTTAATAAGTCCTTAACCTACTATAAAAAGGGTATGTCTTTTCCAATATGAAATATGTCATCAACATATACTACTAGAATAACAACCTCATTTTCACAAAACCCCTTGTAAACAAATACCCCACATTAATTTCTAATGAAACCAAATCCCTTTATAGCTTCATTAAATTGATTGGTACATAACTTATATTCATGAATCTACCCATAAATGGATCTCTACAACTTGAATATCCCTTTCCCATGACCAAGATTAAAAACCCCTTTTATTTGTGTCATATAGACACCATTATCAAGGCTCTTAGAATGTAAATCAGTTTTAACATCCACTAGAAAAAAATCATAGTAATGGTAAGCTATAATATAAATAATAATTTTTATTGATTTAATGATGGATACTGGTGTAAATTATTCATCCTAGTTAATTACTTGATGATGCTTAAACCACTTTCCACTACATTTTGTTAAAAATTATTTACATTACCTTCTATGTCTAATTTCCTCTTGAATACTAATTTTCATCCAAAAATATTTATATCAACTATCACATTGTCCAAAAGCAATATTTGGTTTTGATATATGGAATAAATTTAAGAATTTATGTCTTCATTCCATCTTATATCTTCAAATATCTCTATATCATACTCTTTAGAGAGAGGTAAATTATTTTCAACCAATAATGAGTCACAATATTCAATGAGTATAAAAACATATCTCTCTGTTTCACTTACCTATATTGTTTTCCATTATAATACATTTGTTTTAGGAACTAATTATTCTAATGGTAACTATGAAACCATTTCCTATACAACCTCTTGTGTATATTCAGAAACAACATCATTGATATAAATCTTTCAACCACGAAAATTTTTTATGATATTCTCCATTTACAAAAAGACTAATTGTCGGGTGACAATCAAATTATTATCATAGGGGTTGTATAGAATGTATCCCTTTGGTTACATGGTATACCATAAATAAAGGTATTGTAACAAAACAAATGTTGTCCATATAATGAAGATAACTTTTATTTCAAAATATTGAAACAGAGCCATCTACATATAAAAATTATACATGAATTATCTTCATGGTAACCATCAATACATAATAATAATATTCTAAATCCAAAATTAATCTTGTTGGAAATATAAGGTTGTAGTCACCGATGGCTCGGGCAACCATCATCACACCATAATCATCACTCAAATCCACATATCCTCTCAAAATCATTCAAAATATACATAGTTCATGGATTTTGATTTGTTTTTTATCCCAAAAAGATATATCTAATACCCAATGTGTATATAATGAATTATTACAATCAATAATGAATGAACCTATATCTTTCCTTCACTTTTGGGTGTATTTATTCTTATATTGGACATTCTTCCCACATGAAAAACATACTACCCCTATTTCTTTTCCCTAGATCTAGGTATTTTTATTCATAGAAGTACAGTGCTTGGGAGATTTATAGTTTCTATATGTCTTCAGACCCTTTTCATGTTCAACATATAGACTATGGGTTTAACATTCCCAATTCCCTTATACACATTACAAATAAAATTATGATGTACTAATAGTCTCTTCTCATTATTTATTTATTTTTAATTAATAATAAAAATAGATACGGTCATGGTTATTGATGGAAGTGGGAGATATTTATGAAACACATTAGGTAATTTAATCCCTAATATGTCTTATTGTTCACTATAGACAATAATATTGACTACATGAGTCCCATTTGGTAATGAATATCCAATATTAGTTGATAAAAAATCATTGTATATCTCATATCTATCTTGTCTCTAATTATATTGACATATTTCCTAAATGTGAGAGATAATTTGATATGAATCCATGTGTTCTTCAATCATCAAAATAAAATTAAACATGGATGATAGTATAAAAAATTGAAAACATGTGGAATCCTTTAAATTCACTATCTAGTTAAATAATCATTCATTATAAGACTCATTACCAATTTCATCAGGAGTATGTTCTTCCATCACATGAAATTTTCATTGATTCTAAAGGATAATGTGTATGTTCCTTTTACACTTTTGTAAAGTTGTGTCATTGATAATGTTATCCTTCTCATGTATGGGTCACAAATGTTATGTTTGACTCCATTTTATTGTTTCCACTTAAAAATAAAATGAGCATAATTTTATTCCTTTATTTCATAAAATTTCGACAAATATAAAACTAATATAATTATTAATCACACAATTTTTTATCGAATCCTAATAAACATCACCATTGGATTCAAAATATCATATTACCTGGTCAATATAGTGGAATAGAACTATATTACACATCTAATTACCCCAACATTGGTTTGTTAATAATCATGGATTCTTTTAGGTAGGCATTCCAAATTCCAACTGCATTATCTCAAAGTTCTTTTATATTTTTATTTGAATACCCCATCATGGAATCCTTAAATTGGATTTCCCCATACTTATCCTCTCAGATAGACCAAATCATGTTTTTTAATTTAACCCTTGATGTGATCAATGTTTTTTCATCCACAAACATCAAGTTATAATTCGCAACAAATTACTAGAACCCAATAGTTTTTTGGTCATTCCCTTTGAAATATGGTAAGATTTTAACAGATTTAGAGGAAGGATATTCTAAATTAAAATATTATATTGAGTTATTTTCCCTTTTATGTGTAAATATGCATTTATTATCATTATTAAATTATTGTTAATATCATGTGTAATAATTAGTTGATTAACTATGTCATAGATAATATTTCTTCATAAGAAAATTAATTTCATTTCTATAATGATATTTTTAATTCATTAATTTGTGTGATCGTTTCAGAACAACCATAGTGAAATAACTATGATAATTGATAGAAATAAAATACTAAGAATTATTATCCTATTATTTTTGTAATTGTTAGTCTATATAGTTGTTAAAAATATAACCATTGACTTATGAAACTACTCCTTGAACCCATGAAGGATCTTGTTATAGCTTTCCACCTTTAACATATGATTTTACTCACACACCGATGATAGGAAAAGGGTCAACATAACAGAAACTAGGGGAATGTAGGCCCCTTATATAATAATAGGATTGAAGGAACAAATTACAATAATATAATTTAATAATAAATACAATGAAACCAATCACATATAGTTGTTTGGTCCACAATCATTATCATCCATTTGTGTGAAATAAATTAAACATTTAATAAAAATAGAATTCAATTATTTATAGTTCTTATTTAATATAAATTTCAATCAAATAAATTAATTATCATATTTTATTAAACAATTAGTTTATCTTAATACTCCTCTATATTACATTCAGATTAACATCCAATATAATTTTAAAAAATAAAAAATAAAATTCTTTAAAATTAATTCTGTACATATATTTACCATGTAGGGAACATTGTGAATACCCATCTGAATCTACCGCATATTTGTTATACATGTATATTGTTTACTATTGCGATATATAATATAAATGAAATATCATGTACATTCATTAAATGCACAATAAACATAATGATTAAATGAAATACATGATTTTTCAGTCATGGGTTATGCTTTAATGAATGTAGAGTTATTGTTGTAATGTGAGTCATAGATGATATTAAGATATGACCATTACAATGATTTTATTTAAAAATAGCTATATATATTACAACCCATCACATGGAGTGTTCTTTATATACAATGAAAACATGAATTCACCTATCAATATGGTATACAATGAATAATAAATTGATTATAATTTTGAGTAATTTGGAATAAGTAAAAACTATGTACAGATGAGCTACATGGAATGTATGTCTTTTCCAATCTATCTAAGACAAACACCATGGGACTAATCATTTAAACCATTCCTCTAGAAATTGGAGTACACAATATGTATAAAGAACCACATAGCTTGTGGTATCCATGTTATACTGTCACCACTCAGTTAGGCCATGTATAAAAATACATGACACATATGTCACTTAAAATGACTACATGATGTGTATGCGGACTACATGGTTTGTACTCTATCTGAGTGTGCACCAAGGTAGCCCATTAAACATAGTCATTAAGAAATATAATGAACCTATTTTAATCAATGTACATGATTTAAATTAACTTTGAATTAATTACGGGCACATTGAACATATGTAGACGACATGTTAATCAGGTTTCACAGCATATACTCTGGTGTTATCCAATATGGTTCCTCGGCATCGATGGATTTGTACATTGATTTTACTTCATTAATAAATCTAATCATTACTATTAGATAAATGAGAAATAATTTTGGACGGTTAATATCTCACAATTTTTATTAAAATAAAGGATAAACATTAATTGTAAACAAAAATAAACCTGCATAAATAAATCAATGATATCTAAATAATTATAAATAAAAACGTAACCGATCTGATAAAACTTGAACTTTCTTAGATTATTGGAAGCATATGATGGTTCAGGTTGAAATTTTCTTTTTGCAATCCTAGATTATCAACATGAGATCTATATGATAATAAACATCATGATATATGGAAATGAATCAATGAAAATAAACATGGGATATAACTCTATAACCATAGGTATAATCATGACATATTATTTATAAATAATTTCTTTCAATATAGAAATATGTTTTTGGAATTAATTCATCATTGGTGAGTATGAAAACAGATCTGCATTATATAGTCATTGTGTTGTTGGAATCAAGAATATATTCCCTCTAATGGTTATAAAAAATGAAATAAAATATAAGAATTTCATTTTATCGATATTTTGGTGCAAGAATAGAAGATCTTATCGCTAGCGTTGATTTCCACTAATCACCTTGATAATTTGTTATAAATGATTCTTAAGATATCTATTCACTTGATAGTTGGAGGAGGATTATGATTGCTCACCACTTTCAAGAGTGTGTTTGGAGAAGGGATAAATCTATGTCTTTGGAAAATTCTCCAAATACATTGTGCACAACAATCAAAAGATTTGATTCTCTTAGAATATAATATAAATGGGATCACATAGTCCTAGAATTTAAATAAATAAATTTAAAAATATTCTATTATTATTTATTAAATTACTATATAACCCCACGTCAAATAATAATAATAATAATAATACATCTCAACATACTCATGAATTTGGAATTTAAAATTAAATATAATTTATTCAATTAATATTAAACATAAATTATTTTTCTCCAAACCATTAATCTAATTTTACTATTAATGCACAATATATATCAGGCCTTAAATAAAAAATACTTATTTTTAAAATAATTATAACATCATTATTCAATAATAAATAAATATATATATTATTCACAAATAAATTAATAATATTTATTAAATGTTCTTCAAACATTATATTCTATCGAATAACTAGAGGAGAAATATAAATGATCTATAAAACATGATTAATTATGAAACCACATGAAATAATAATATTCAGTCAACCTAATAAATAATAAATATTATCATATTTTTTATTTGAGATTTTGGATACAATTTTTTTGTGACCCACTAGGCCTCTTTCTCAGTGGAATTAGTTTCTGTTTTTAAAAGTACAAGGTTAGCATCTAGATACACACCAGAGACCCCAGAAATAAAGAACTTAATGCTAAAATGAAATAGTATATCATAGAGACACGTACTATGTAATATAACCCATTTATCAAAAAATTTCAAATATAAAAGGTCATATGTTGGTTCCATGAACCTATGTGTTTAATGTATCTATCTTCGACACCTTGTAAATGGAAATTACCTATAAAAATCCATAGACTTGGATTTGATTAGGGTATATCATTTCCAAAAATGGGCTTGAGATATCAACTTTAATTAAAGACAAAAAGAGAAAAATCATTTCTTGCATTTTTATTAATGAAATATTACTTTTGATGCGCCCACCATATCCTACCATATTGTGATCAAATTTTATCATGGTTTTAATTAATAAATCAATGTACGTGAATCATAATACTCTTTAATTATAATCATATTATCCAATGATCAAAACACACATCCATAGATATACACATCATATAAAACCTATAAATTTGGAATTCCTTATAGATAGTTTCATTTTTATAATAACCTAAACCTGTTATTACAAAGGGAGTACACCAAGAGAAGGTGCATCAATGTCCTCTATGTCTCATCCAATGATAGTCTTTATCATTTGTGTCAAACAAATGATATCATATAGCTATAGAACATTTATTTAGTAAAGTGACTTATCACTCTACATTTCTTATCTTAGTGGGGAATTGGTATGAACTTTTAATGTGGAATATATTCTTGGGACATTATCAGATACTATGTTATAGAGAATAACAATCAATATGTGACAGGAAGTGAACTAAATATTCAATATTATTAATAAAAGTTATCATAAAGTACAAAAAATTTGGTTCTGGGGAAGTAGAATCCAAAAATTTTCAATTAATTTTTCATAATTTATCTTGGATGGACAAGATATTAATCCACATAACATGTATTGGGGTTAAATTCTCATGGTCTAGGGAGTGTGATTAATTTTTTAGGAGATAATGAAGAGACAAATTAATGCATCATTATTTACTTTACCATCCGGTAAGGATGGATTTCAAATATATTATAATTCATCAATTATAGTACATGGTTACTTCCATATGATGAAATATATTGTGGTTACCTATGACTTAAGGTATTTTAAAGTCATTTACCATTACTATCCTACTAATGACCATTAAAATTAATCCATAATATTTTCATTGAAAATATAGAGAGGCTAATTTTATGAGGAATAAATGGGATATATATATATATATATATATATATATATTCCATAAGAGTTTAAGGTATATTTTCTCTTAATATGAGATCAATATAATAAATTATTTTTTTTATAAGTACTCAATTATTATTATTCCATGATATACTACCACCGTGTAAAAGAAATGATGGCGGCTCATGTATTGAGTAAGAGGGGCCTAGGATTTCTAACAATGAAAATGAATAATAATGATCCTATATACACATATTTCTTAGATACAGAAATGGATAATTTTTGTCAAATGTAAATTATGTTTTAGGTAAATTATTCCACATTAAATTTATGAAATAATTATAGTTGATTCATACTGATTGGATATGTTATCCAACCTTTTCAGGGTACATGAAATATTCCATGTACCATTACATAAAAAAGGCATACCACTACCAACACATGTGTTCACATATGAAGAAATATATTTAGATCAATAATTATATTACATATTAGACACTGTAAATATTATTGACACTATACAGAATGTTTAGTGAAATCAGAAAACATTGATTTCAGAAACTCATTTTGATAAATCCAAATGTATGTGGGAAACCAATGGAGTATGAAGAAGCTTTAATTATGTAATATAATAATTATTTAATACACAACAAATACGGAATTTTGTGAAAAATTATCAGGTGGGGGATTATGTAATACTTGATACCCTACAACATCATGTAAACACTATATCTGAAATTATCACAAAATTTTCACTCTAAAGATAACTTTAAATGACCATTTTCGGGATTATTTTTAATATTTTCTCATAGAAAAGATATATTTGTATATTGTGTTAAATTTTTTAATATTTTAAATATTCATATATGTATATATATAATTACGTGGAAATGTTGTGATTTTTCCACAACGTATGATTTTTAAATGAATAGTGAAAAATAAATGGTTTACCAGGAAAATATAACAATATTTTTATCTAAAGTAGTCCTCTATGTTTTTAAATCTATTTAAATGTCCAAATATATTTCTAAGGAGAAAAAATTTTATTTTTAATACAATAATTATTAAATCAGAGTAAATATGTTTAAATGTATAAAAAATTTGGCAAGATTTTATAATAAGAAAATTTGATTTGGGTCTTTTTTTAATAAATATTTGTTTGGTATTTAGAATCAATATAAATTTTTATTTTTATAGAAAACTAATCAATTACATGAAAATAAAATTCATTGATATTTTTATACAAAAGGTTAAATATGTTATTAAAAGTACTATATTTCTTAAAATGGGTTCCATGTGAGCCAATGTTAAAATTAATTTAATTTTCCATACAAATAATAATAATAATTGTTAAAATCTAAATGTAATATAGAATCAATAGTTCCAAATACTATAGAAAGGATAATCAATATTTTAGGAATTGAAATAAATTACTTAGATTAATGATTATTTAACAAAATAGATGTATAATTGTTGTTTTCAAATAATTATATTAATAAGATTTATATAAATTTCTTATAAATTAAGTATATTAATATTTTATAAATTATAGATATAATATAAATATTAATATAATAAAAATATATTAAGAGTGACTTAATTAATAATTAATATAAAATAAAAATAATAAAACATTTAAGGTCTAGAAATACATTTTTCTATTGAAATTTTTTATCCAATCTTCTGTGTATCAATTAAAAGTTTATATAATGACAATTATAAATTGGAAAACATTAAATGGTGTTTAAATTATGATTCAATATGAAAAAATTTGTTATAGGGTTCATATAATATTTTAATATTAAAATAATTACCATGACTAATTTTTTAATGAGGATTAAATTGATTTATCATTTATAAATGAAGTATCTAAGATTGGGAAATAAAATGTCATCATCAACTAATAGAATTAATTTTTTGGTATGAAATTCATACCCTCATGTATCACATACCAATTCTCCTCCAAACTCACTTATCCGACCTAACATTTAATGACCCAAAAATTTCATGGAATTTTTTTTCATAGTTCATTGGAATTTTACGAGTCTGCAGTTTCAGGCGGTGCCTGATTCCAAGGACAGGTGTATCTGGAATCAATTTATGATGTTTTTCTCGGGTACGTTCAGTAAACATACGTGCGGGGTTTTTTATATTTTGAACAGTTGCTCAGAATAGAAATTTGAGGACACCGAAGAACCTGCAGCTCTGATATTCCCTTAAGGGGACCATTACTACAGTTGAGTTTTATATGGGATGAAACTTATAATTTGGGGTTTTAGATTCAATTAAATAAAATTGTGGTGATACACAATTTTATTATACGAGGTGTTTATTCCCTCCAAGTGGAAGTTATGTGTGAGGACCACACCCCACATAACCTCCCATGAAAGGATTTAGTGAGGTGGGGTCCACAGAGACCCAAAACCTTTCACCTCCCCTCAACTCCCTCAAACTCCCCATTAACACCTTTATTTAATTTTTAGACAAACCATCTCTCTTAATGGTAGAGCCTCTCCACATTCCACACTCTTCTAATGAATGTACCAATACGCCATCAATTAATGAACATTTAATTTTGGCTCCTCTATTTTTTTTAAATTAATTTAAAAAAATCTGATGAAAATAAAATAATATCTTAGGCAATTATTTTTGGGTGGCACTTGTTGTGTTGGGGAAGCTCTAGAAACATAAGAATATAGTTCTTTTCTCACTGACGAACGTCGTACTTCCAATGAAGAACCACCAAAAAACGACGACCTTCTCCTTGGATCTTCTTCCATGTCAAAGGCGAAGGAGCCACCCGCAAGGAACGCTGATGACGCGCCATCCTCTTCTCCTTCTTCCCTGACGACAACGATTTGACGCCACCTCCTCGCGACTTCGTCTATGAACGGACAATATTTCAAGGTAGTGGTTTTGTATTATTTATAAGTGAATAAATTATCTCATTTGTGTTGAAATCTCTGAAATGTCTTCGACCAACTGTTACCGCCTTACGTAGAGGGAGCGGGCCGAATGAACATGACCCGACGACCCTCTGATGATCCTTGTTCTTATACACGATGGAGACGGAGATGGAAGAGGAGGCGTGTCACACCCCAACCGCAGATACCCTTATCTTACTCTTTTCTTGGCCTCGGTCTGAATTTTAACGTTTATTTGTGTTGAAGGGTTTCGCGCCAGTGCGCGGTCATCGCATCGTTAGCGGTGACCGTGCGGTTGGCCTGGGTGACTACGTGTTCGCCCGACATTTAAATTTGAGAATTTTATGTTGTCATTTTATTATTATTATTTTATTTTATTTTATCATAATAAATTTTATTTATTATTATTATTATAAAGTTTTATTAATATTATTATTATAAATTTTTATTATTATGAAGATTTGATTTTTATTCTTTTATTTAGTCTTCTATTATTATTATTATGGTTAATATTACTATTATTATAAGGTTATTACAATTATTATTATTATTATTATTATTATTATTATTATTATTATTGATTATGTATATATATATATATAGTTTTTTTTGTTTAACCCCCCTAACCCTAAGCCTACCCAGCCGCCACTCTCCCCTCACCCCGCTCCTCTCTCTTCCCTGTTTTCCCCCCACCCGCGTCGTCCTCTCCTCTCCGCACAGCCCGACGGTTTCTCTTCCCCTTCCCCTCCCCTTTGCTGACACACCCACCTCGGTCCGGCGGATCTCCCCTGCACCCTCCTTCCGCCCCGCTTCACCCGCGAACCCCCGCGCCGCCGTCCCGGCTTCCCCGCGCCGCGCCTCCTCCTTCCCCTCAGCCCACCCAGCCGCCGCCCGGCCTCCGGCCCTCCTCCTCCGGTCCGTCCCTGCTCCCGACCGGCCCCTCCTGCTCGCTCCGGCGTCCGGCGGCTTCCCCTACATCGCCCCGTCACCGGCCAGCGGTTCCCGTCCCCTCCGGCCGTCGCCCTCTGCCCGACGACCTCCCTTTCGGCGCCTCCCCTGCTTCCCTCAAGCCTGCCTCCCCTTACCACCGGCGTCCCGGCCTCCCCGTCCAACCAGCCACGCCGTCCCCCCCTGCTCCCCTGCCTTGCGCCGACCCCGACCGCCGCGCCCCTCTCGCAGCCGTCCCGGCCTCCCGACTCCGCCTCGGCCTCCTCGCAACACCCGTCTCCCTCGCGCGACCCCGCCTCGCCCATCCACCCTTCCCCAGCCTCTCCGCGCGCCCGCCATCGCCCTCGCTGTCGTCCGGCGTCCCCCCCCCCCTGCGCGCTCCCTTTCCCCTGCGCTGTAAGTATGGTTTTCTCTTTTTTTTATTTTATTACGTTTTGTTCTTTTAATATTATTATTAATAATGTTATAAGATTAATACTTTTATCATTATTATTATATTTATTATCATTTTAATTACTAACATCTTATTATTATTATTATTATCATTATTGTTATAATTATTATTATTATTTAATTATCATATTATTATTATGTTAATATTATTCTATTAATATTATTGTTGTATTACTATATTATTATTATTATTATTATTATTATTATTATACTATTATATTATAATAATGCTATGTTATTATTATTATCATTATATTATTATTATTGTGATTATATTATTATTATATTATTATTATGTTGATATTATTCTATTATTATTATTTTTATTATATCATTATTGTTATTTTTATTATATCATTATTGTTATTATTGTTATATTATTATTATACTTACTAAATTATTATTCTTATATCATTCTTGTTATTCAAGTATGTTATTATTATTATTATATTATTATTATTAATATATTATTAAGATTATGATTATTATTATTTTTATTATTTTCAAGTTAATATTATTAAGTTATTATTTTGTTATGATATTGTTATTATTATGTTTATGCTTATTATAATACTATTATTATTATTATTATTTTCACATTATTATTACTCTGGCATTTACTTGTGCTTTGTCAGGGGTTTTCTTAATCAATTTATATTTGTTTTTGGTAGGTTTAGGATTTTAGGACCCGCGCAGGGCGTTTCCGAGAGAGCGCCATCGCTGCGCCTTGGTTCCGAGGTTCCGCCGTCTCCGCGCCTCAGTTTCGAGAGTGTTGGACTTTTTCACGTGGCTTCGGACACACGTCGTGTCATCGCGCCTTGGTTCCAAGGTCGATTTACCGTCGCGCTTGGATCTTGAGGTAGGTCTCCCTATGCACTTGCCTCTAAATTAAGACTTTATTTATTCCTTGTCCTTTTATTAAATTTTAGTAAATTTAAAAAAAATAATATTAAGTAGTTTTTATAGTGTGGTGATTGGCTGATAATGCAAACTGTTTAATTCTAGCATTTCATTAAAAGTTTTTTCATGGTTTCAATTGTGGGATTTCATAGTAATGTTGCTAAATGGTTCTTCCTGAGTAACGATAGACATGTTGAATTGGGTTTTGAAATGTTTTTGGCATGTGTAAATTAGTAAATGTACTATTTATGGAGAATTGTGTTTTCTTATAACCTTGATTAGAGAAAACGTCGTGTGACCCTTTGAAATTGTTTTTGGAAACTTTACGTGTGGTTCTTGGTTGACGAAAGATGTATTCCCTTGTTGTGTTATTAGAAATAAAGCTTTCTGGGTTGTGAAAGTTGTTTATGTTCTTGTTTGAGTGTTTCCAAAAAGGGGTTTTTGCGAAATGATTAGGTAATGACATTTATATTTCTAGAAAGGTATTTTTGGCGTGCGTGAGTTTTGAAATATTGTTTGGGTGTGGAAATGGTGACTTTTGTGTGAAATATCTTGTTTGGACTGCGATATGAGGAAGAAACATACTATGTGAATGTGAAACTTGTTTGAGCACACGGGGAGACCCTGGGTATCTAGGTGGGCGGACTAGAACTAGTGCGCTAGTGAGCCGGATGGGTGTCGTCCCTATTTCACATAGCTGGATTGACGATTGCAACACTAACTAAACATATGATATCTGAGGGTCGTGGCCTTCTAAGCCACGTGTTCTGAGGGTCGTGGCCTTCTAAGCCACGTTTTCTGAGGGTCGTGGCCTTCTAAGCCACGTTTCACCGTGACACGAGGTTCTAGGGTCCCACTTGAGCTAGATGAACCTTAGGGGATTTACCCATAGTGCTCTACCATCTCTGGCGTGGTGCCTTCCGTCGGCATATGGGGGACCACTTAGGTGTGAGTGTGTGTGTGTGTGAGTATGTGTGTGTGTGTGAGTGTGTGAGTGTGTGTGTGTGTGCCCATGGTTATTGCTGATAACTTCTAGTTTATTTTTACTTGCACTTAGTTTTCCTTTCCTGTTTACCTTTATATGCACTTGTTTTCCCTGCTTGTTGCTTTCGGTCATATTTCACAGCCTATACTGTTAGACTTTGGAAAAAATGGTTTTCAAAGGAAAATGCTTTATTCTATTTGGGTTAGATTTGAAAATGTAATACTTTTCTTTTCAGAATGAGTTTAAAACTAATGAAATGGAACTAACTTTCGAGAAGGAATAAGGGAAATGTCTCGTGTTTGATTTTCAAGTAAAGCATTATAAAAACTTACTTTTATATATTAAAGTTCAAACCTGGATTATGTAGATTCTTTATTTACTGGCAGTGCATTGGGATTTGTTGTGGGGCTCACCTACTGAGTACTTTTGTGCTCACGCCCATCTTTTACATTTTTTTCAGTTGCAGGTTCATTGTGTTCAGGTTTTCCTGCTTGAGTCGCTTAGTGAGGGAGCGACATTGGTTGTAGTTGGGTGGTGACCCGCGAGGTCACATGGAGGTATGCCGTGGTGTAGTTTTGTTTGTGTCTTTAGTGTTTGTTTGTTTGTTTAGTTTATATTCGTTCTTTTGATCCTGTTTTTAGTTTGGGCTAAAATCGTTCCCAACGATTGAAATTTTAATGCCCGGCACTTGTTGCCATCCCAGGGGGATCGGGAACACCCCTCGGGACTTTCCGCGGACCGGCTTGGGTGACCGGTTCAGGGTCGACCCGGGCTGGTTCGTGACAAAATGGTATCAGAGGTGGTTCTTGTTATTTGGGTTGTCCGGTAGAAGGAGATTAGGACTGTCGGAACTCGAGGGGTAAGTACGGGAAGAGCATCGCGAACTCTTGCTCGCACTGATCTTCGAGTTACCAGGGGTAGTTCGGGAATTGTGTCCTTGTCTTTTCTGGTTTGTCTTGGTTTGAGAGATGACAATGGAGGCAAGCCGACGTTACGTCGTGATTTCACATGGAGTAGTGACCCATGTGGAGTCTAAGTACACGGTTTGAATTCCTCCTAGTGGTCGATGCTGACTCGAGACATGGCTCACTACCATGTCGCCAGGTTGAGCGTGACTACTAGTCCCTCACTTCAGTGGTTGATGAAAATTTGGTTGCTGCTTTCGTTTTGGTTTGTGTGAGTGCGTGATTGGAAATGAAAAAAGTTTTTGAAAGATTGGACTGGTTTCTTTTAAAAGACTTTGAATGTATGAAATGGGTTTTGAAACTGAAATCTCTTGATTTGGAAATCTGTTGTTTTCTTGGAATTGGTTATGAATGATTTGGGGAGAAACTTCAGGTCCTCCTTGTGAACGTCTGCACATGTGTGAGAATGCATGGAAAGTGTGTGTTGATGCACGTATGAATGTAACGTGGATAAAGACATGTGCAAAAGTTCATGGGATTACTAGGGTGTGTATTTGAAATAAATGGCTTGACCTTGTTTTCTAAATTGGTTTTAAAGGGGAAACAGTTTTGAAAAGTTTTTGGTTTGAAAGTGGATTGGTTTTGGAAAGTAGTCGTGAAAAAAAGGGTGGTTTTATAATCTAAAATAAAAAGGGGATTTTGAAAAAGAGATTTTATTTTGGGTTGTGTTTATGTTTTTTTGGTCTTGTGCTGACTGTTTTAATGAAGGCGCTTTTATTGAGGTTGCTTCGGGTTGATATTAAATTTGGCCTTGTGTTTTATATGTCGCTCAGGAAATGCCGCCCAGAAAGGTCTCTAAGGATTTGGATATGTCATGCCCAGTTTTTGGTCCTCCTCAGACTTTCCCTATTCTCCATGGTGATCAGGGTCCGTTAGAAGCAGTGAAATGGCTCG
This sequence comes from Viscum album, assembly GCA_963277665.1. Lineage (NCBI taxonomy): Eukaryota > Viridiplantae > Streptophyta > Magnoliopsida > Santalales > Viscaceae > Viscum > Viscum album. The sequence goes on from OY728165.1 coordinate 293,522,291, forward strand.
AGGAAGTAGAGAGTGTCTTTAGAATATTGGGAACTCCCGATAATGTTAAGGTTCGTGCAATTATGAAGTTGTTCGAGGGTCCATCTCTGGACTAGTGGAAGGTGGTTGCCCCACCATCGACGCAAGTTGAAATGACGTGGGACGTCTTTAAACTCGTTTTCATCCAATGGTTTGTACCTGAGGAAGTGAAGCTGGAGAAAAAGGGAGAGCTTGTGCATGTTCAACAAGGCCAACGGACGGTGAAGGCTTATGTTGACTATTTCAAGGAACTAATTCCCTTTTCTCCAGATGTAGCGTCGCATGAACTCATGAAGGCCTCTCGTTTCACTGGGTGTCATCGTCCAGAGATCAAGAAGCGAGTCCTCCCTTCTAAAGACCTTTGTTTCGAGAAGCTGGTGGAGGAAGCTTTCTTGGCTGAGTTAGTTTCCAGTGTGCGGGTGGTTAATACTTCGGCGTCCCCTGTTGTTCGTAAGAGTTCCCCCTCTTGTGAGGAAAAGGGCGCGAGAGATACCTGTTCCTAAGGAGTTATCCCATTTGGTCCCAGCTTCCAGTTCATCAGATCGTTCGATGGTATGCTTTCAGTGTGGTCGTTTCGGGCATTTAAAGTCGTCTTGTCACAACCCTCTGAAGACGTGTCATCGATGCGGCTGTCTGGGTCATCTGGAGATGTTTTGCAGGAAGCGTCGCTCGAAGAGGAAACTGTGATAGGAGAATGTCAGTACCTGACTGTGAGGCAGAAGATGGTTCAGCCATCAGATCCCCAGCCACAAGTCTCGGGGTGAAGCTCGCGCACAGTCAGGAGTCCCCAGGGGTGTGAAGCCTTGGTCCAGGTTTTGTGTTCCGTGTTAGCAGTGGAACAATCAAGATCTTTTAGTACTTTTTTTTCTGCTGTTAAGTTTTGACGTTATTGTATGTTCATTGTTTTACCATGGGGTTATCATGGACTTGTTCTATTACAATCCAAGTAGTCTGGTTTATGTAAATGTGTTGTTTTTCTAAAAAGTGACAATGGACTTGTCCTATGATAAATCTAAGTGGACTTGTCATGTGGATGTGTTGTTTCTGAATCGTGTGTCTTTCGAAAGGTGTGTTTGACCCTCGTGTGGGTTGACCTCGTTTTAGTTATGTTGTCGATGTGGTTATTTTTCGTGGACTCCGGTGAATCATATCTCTAATTTGATATTGGTTAAATGTTTTTCTATGGGTTTTCCCGGGTGTTGAAGTTGATGACTCTAGTCGTGGGTTCAAGGTTTCAACGGAGGTGTTGTAGTAATCGTGCTATAAGAGTTGGTTTGAATTGGTTGAGAGTTCCCGCGTCGACCCCCCCCCCCCCTTTTCCTTTCCTAGGGTTTTCTATTTAGATGGTCAACTTTTCTGCACTAGTTAAGTTCTTGTGGTGGGGAGAACCCCTTCGTGTTCTCCCCTCAATCTCGGACCCCAGTTTTCCCTTGAATCGGTCGAGTGTGACTTGTGCTGAGTAAGGTCATCCCCGAGATTCTCAGTTCTCTCTGGTTCCTTCAGTTCCGTTGGGGCATGGACTTAAATCTTGATCGACTTTTGGCCTGGTGACTTTATGGGGGCAGAAAGTGTCTGTGGTGGGGAGAATTGTCACACCCCAACCGCAGATACCCTTATCTTACTCTTTTCTTGGCCTCGGTCTGAATTTTAACGTTTATTTGTTTTGAAGGGTTTCGCGCCAGTGCGCGGTCATCGCATCGTTAGCGGTGACCGTGCGGTTGGCCCGGGTGACTACGTGTTCGCCCGACGTTTAAATTTTTAGAATTTTATGTTGTCATTTTATTATTATTATTATTATTATTATTATTTTATCATTATAAAGTTTATTTATTATTATTATTATAAAGTTTTATTAATATTATTATTATAAATTTTTATTATTATGAAGATTAGATTTTTATTCTTTTATTTAGTCTTCTAATATTATTATTATGGTTAATATTACTATTATTATAAGGTTATTACAATTATTATTATTATTATTATTATTATTATTATTGATTATGTATATATATATATATAGTTTTTTTTTGTTTAACCCCCCTAACCCTAAGCTTACCCAGCCGCCACTCTCCCCTCACCCCGCTCCTCTCTCTTCCCCGTTTTCCCCCACCCGCGTCGTCCTCTGCTCTCCGAACAGCCCGACGGTTTCTCTACCCCTTCCCCTCCCTTTGCCGACACACCCACCTCCGTCCGGCGGATCTCCCCTGCACCCTCCTTCTTGACCCGCTTCACCCATGAACCCCCGCGCCGCCGTCCCGGCTTCCCCGCGCCGCGCCTCCTCCTTCCTCTCAGTCGCACCCATCCGCCGCCCGGTCTCTGTCCCTCCTCCTCCGGTCCGTCCCTGCTCCCGACCGGCCCCTCCTGCTCGCTCCGGCATCCGGCGGCCGCCCCTACATCGCCCCGTCACCGGCCAGCGGTTCCCGTCCCCTCCGGCCGTCACCCTCTGCCGGGCGACCTCCCTTCCGGCGCCTCCCCCGCTTCCCTCGAGCCGGCCTCCCCTCACCACTGGCATCCCGGCCTCCCCGTCCAACCGGCCACGCCGTCCCCCCCTGCTCTCCCGCCTTGCGCCGACCCCGACCGACGTGCCCCTCTCTCAGCCGTCCCGGCCTCCTGGCTCCGCCTCGGCCTCCTCGCAGCACCCGTCTCCCTCGCGCGACCCCGCCTCGCCCAGCCACCCTTCCCCAACCTCTCCGCGCGCCCGCCGTCGCCCTCGCTGCCGTCCGGCATCCCCCCCCTGCGTGCTCCCTTTCCCCCTGCGCTGTTAGTATGGTTTTCTCTTTTTTTTATTTTATTACGTTTTGTTCTTTTAATATTAATATTAATAATGTTATAAGATTAATACTTTTATCATTATTATTATATTTATTATCATTTTAATTACTAACATCTTATTATTATTATTATTATTATCATTATTGTTATAATTATTATTATTATTTAATTATAATATTATTATTATGTTAATATTATTATATTAATATTATTGTTGTATTACTATATTATTATTATTATTATTATTATTATACTATTATATTATAATTATGCTAAGTTATTATTATTATCATTATATTATTATTATTGTGATTATATTATTATTATATTATTATTATGTTGATATTATTCTATTATTATTATTTTTATTATATCATTATTGTTATTATTGTTATATTATTATTATACTTACTAAATTATTATTCTTATATCATTCTTGTTATTCAAGTATGTTATTATTATTATTATATTATTATTATTAATATATTATTAAGATTAAGATTATTTTTATTTTTATTATTTTCAAGTTAATATTATTAAGTTATTATTTTGTTATGATATTGTTATTATTATGGTTATGCTTATTATAATACTATTATTATTATTATTATTTTCACATTATTATTACTCTGGCATTTACTTGTGCTTTGTCAGGGGTTTTCTTCATCAATTTATATTTGTTTTTGGTAGGTTTAGGATTTTTGGACCCGCGCAGGGCATTTCCGAGAGAGCGCCATCGTTGCGCCTTGGTTCCGAGGTTCCGCCGTCTCCGCGCCTCAGTTTCGAGAGTGTTGGACTTTATCACGTGGCTTCGGACACACTTCGTGTCATCGCGCCTTGGTTCCAAGGTCGATTTACCGTCGCGCTTGGATCTTGATGTAGGTCTCCCTATGCACTTGCCTCTAAATTAAGAATTTATTTATTCCTTGTCCTTTTTTTAAATTTCAGTAAATTTTAAAAAAAAATAATATTAAGTAGTTTTTATAGTGTGGTGATTTGCTGATAATGCAAACTGTTTAATTCTAGCATTTCATTAAAAGTGTTTTCTTGGTTTCAATTGTGGGATTTCATAGTAATGTCACTAAATGGTTCTCCCTGAGTAACGAAAGACATATTGAATTGGGTTTTGAAATGTTTTTGGCATGTGTAAATTAGTAAATGTACTTTTTATGGAGAATGGTGTTTTCTTATAACCTTGATTAGAGAAAACGTCGTGTGTCCCTTTTAATTTTTTTTTTGGAAACTTTACGTGTGGTTCTTGGTTGACGAAAGATGTTTTCCCTTGTTGTGTCATTAGAAATAATGCTTTCTGGTTTGTGAAAGTTGTTTATGTTCTTGTTTGAGTGTTTCCAAAAAGGGGTTTTTGCGAAATGATTAGGTAATGACATTTATATTTCTAGAAAGGTATTTCTAGCGGGCATGAGTTTTGAAATATTATTTGGGTGTGGAAATGGTGACTTTTGTGTGCAATATCTTGTTTGGCCTGCGATATGAGGAAGAAACATACTATGTGAATGTGAAACTTGTTTGAGCACACGGGGAGACCCTGGGTATCTAGGTGGGTGGACTAGAACTAGTGCGCTAGTGAGCCGGATGGGTGTCGTCCCTGTTTCACTTAGCTTGATTGACGATTGCAACACTAACTAAACATATGATATCTGAGGGTCGTGGCCTTCTAAGCCACGTGTTCTGAGGGTCGTGGCCTTCTAAGCCACGTTTTCTGAGGGTCGTGGCCTTCTAAGCCACGTTTCACCGAGACACGAGGTTCTAGGGTCCCACGCGAGCTAGATGAACCTTAGGGGATTTACCCATAGTGCTCTACCATCTCTGGCGTGGTGCCTTCCGTCGGCATATGGGGGACCACTTAGGTGTGAGTGTGTGTGTGTGTGAGTTTGTGTGTGTGTGTGAGTGTGTGAGTGTGTGTGTGTGTGCCCATGGTTATTGCTGATAACTTCTGGTTTAGTTTTACTTGCACTTGGTTTTCCTTGCCTGTTTACCTTTAATTGCACTTGTTTTCCCTGCTTGTTGCTTTCAGTCATATTTCACAGCCTATACTGTTAGACTTTGGAAAAAATGGTTTTCAAATGAAAATGCTTTATTCTCTTTGGGTTAGATTTGAAAATGTAATACTTTGCTTTTCAGAATGAGTTTAAAACTAATGAAATGGAACTAACTTTCGAGAAGGAATAAGGGAAATGTCTTGTGTTTGATTTTCAAGTAAAGCATTATGAAAACTTACTTTTATATATTAAAGTACAAACCTGAATTATGTAGATTCTTTATTTACTGGCAGTGCATTGGGATTTGTTGTGGGGCTCACCTACTGAGTACTTTTGTGCTCACGCCCAGCTTTTACATTTTTTTCAGTTGCAGGTTCCTTGTGTTCAGGTTTTCCTGCTTGAGTCGCTCAGTGAGGGAGCGACATTGGTTTTAGTTGGGTGGTGACCCGCGAGGTCGCGTGGAGGTATGTCGTGGTGTAGTTTTGTTTGTGTCTTTAGTGTTTGTTTGTTTGTTTAGTTTATATTCGTTCTTTTGATCCTGTTTTTAGTTTGGGCTAAAATCATTCCCAACGATTGAAATTTTAATTCCCGGAACTTGTTGCCATCCCGGGGGGATCGGGAACGCCCCTCGGGACTTGCCACGGACCAGCTTGGGTGACCGGTTCAGGGTCGACCCGGGCTGGTTCGTGACACAGCGACGACTGGGGGGAGTGGTGGACGTGTGTCGTCCACGTAGGGAATAATTGTGCCCTGCATCTGCGGGCCGCTTGGCCGAAGAAGAACCAGCCGGCTAAATCCGGCCGGGCCGAAGTAACTACAGTGCCATGATGGCACCGCGCTGTAGTGGACCGCGGCCCTCACTCCATGGGCGGCATCAGTGGTGAACCATCTAACCGCCTACCGACAGGGTTAAAGGAGGCCGCGGCACCCGTAGGTGTCGCGCGTCAGAACCACACCCCGTCTATGTTGGAAGCTCGCACCAGGAAGACTGGCCAGAAGGGCCGAAGAGTGGCACCACTCGGTGATGCTGCTTCGGAAAAGTGGTGGCCGCACCCCCCTGTCCGCTCGGCCAGCTGGCTGGGCCTCGCCCGGCTGGGCTGGGTCGTGCCATGTCGGGCCGGGCTGCGCCACGTCGGGTCGGGCCACACCATGCCAGGCTGGGTCGTGCCCCTCCAGGCCGGGCCGCGCTCCACAGGGCCAGGCTGACCCCTCTACTGGGTCGAACCTTCTGAACATGTTCAGGCCAACCCGCCAGCCCACTGGGCATGACGGGTTGGGCCCGTTTCACAAAAACGTGAATAACATTAAGACCGCGCGTCCGATAGACGTGTCGTCTGTGGAACTAGGATCCTCGTGATGAGACAGACCTTTTTCAATACCATAAGTGAGTTTTGGATGATTTTTAAAAATGTATGTGTTTGGAATGAGCGTAATTCCAACCGGGCCCCTGTAACGGAAAAGCCAATATCTCTTAGACCGGGCGTCCGATTGATGTGTCGTCTATCACGTTGGGTTCCTTTTGACGAGACAGAACATCAGGACACATCAACTCTGGACTTCGTGAATGTTGATGTATCTACCCCTTGGATCGATGAGCGGACCCTCCTAGAATTGAGTGTGTTGTGTGCGGGAACCCTAGAGATTGATGTGACTGCGGCGACTACCATACTGGAATCCTCTGTGGGTTCGATGTCAATGACAACTATACTGGAATCCTCTATGGGTTCAACAGTGATCACTACTATAATTGTATCCAAATTGGGTCTAATAGTTTGACTTTTGTACTATTATCCTGAGTGGGTCCGAAAGAGTAGCTGGTATATTATCTTACGTGGGTCTGACAGCTCAGCTGGTCTAGTATCCTACCTGGGTCCGACAACATAGATTAATCAGTGACTGCATCTGATCATATCTACAGCTATACGAAAGACGTATACCTGTGTGCTCTGAGCCTTGACTTTCAATCATTATCATCGATGTGATTGACTTACTTTCCTGTGTGGACTGGGTAGTGCTTGGGCTCAATTGTTGGAGCCGGACTGAGATTCATAACTTAGGTATATGTATGGGCATATACCTATGTATGGTTGTTTTATACATCGTGATAATATCTTACCTTTTGTGGTTAATCCGTCATGGATTCTAGGAGACTTTCGGGAGTCTCGGGGTCCCTACTGAGTATCGTATACTCACCCCTTCATGGGCTATGCCCGTACTACGTTGTGTTGGATACAGACGATGGACAACACTGATCGATGTAGAGAATAGTAGAGCTAGACGGTACCCGGACGTGGACCACACGGAGAGATGGTACATGGAACAGACCGATAGACGTGGAGTGCTGAGGTGGACATATGTACCAACCCTTCAGGTAGGATACCCAGTAGATGTTCTAGGAGATTCCCTTTTTATCTATTGTCCCATTTTCTGATGTACTTGTTTTTTATTGTACCTGTACTTTACTGTTGGGATTCTGTATTCTGCCCCTTTTACTTTCAGCACTACTTTTTGTATACAGTATTTACTTAGTGCTTTTTTCTATTGCGTACTCAGTTGTGTTTACTTTTTTAAAAGCTATGCCTTCCCTTTTTATTGGGATTTACACCTTTGGTGCTAGTCGCCAGCACCTAGCCTATGGAAGGCGGGCTTGGGGTAGTCATGGCATGGGCCCCGAGGATGGTTCATGACAAATTGGTACCAAAGGAGTTGGTTCTACCATAGAACTCAGGACTATGATAATTATTTTCTATGAAACAATAGTGTAAAAGTATTTAGTGTTGTTCACAGTCCATAGAGTCCATTGTTGGTGCGGCAGCCGACATATCCATACACCAGGACCCTGACCTCTGATTTCTGACTAAGTGCATGAAAACAATGATTGCATGTGTGTTTCAAAAGAATTCTATTTGATTACTTTGTGTCAGCTCACCAGGTATATTGTTTATGTTGTGGTGCACCTGTTTCTTTTTAGGAAGGCCCCACGAATCTATCCAGCTAGGGTTCCGAGTTACATACAAGATGGTTGCCCATCGATCGATGAGGCCTCGGTGCAGGGCCCCATCACAACGGAGGCAGCAACGGTACCACTACCTACTGGGCCACTGATACCACTGACTCTAGTAGTAGAGAGTGCATGCGGCCTAAGTGCATTGAACGAGTTCCAGAGTTAGATGCCGCCCATATTTTGGGGATAGATGGAACCACAGGAAGCTGAGGATTGGCTGGAGGCCGTTGTTAGAGTTTTCATATTGGAAGGGACACGAGCTGACCTCATGCTGATCTTTGTCGTGAGTCTCCTTCAAGTAGCAACAGGAAGATGGTGGAGCCTGATGCTCCAGGTTCATGAAGAGGAATCACTACTCTGGACAGACTTTGAGAGCCTGTTCTGAGAAGAGTTTGTACTAGTCACCCATCACGCAGTGATGATTTAGGAGTTACTTCATCTGCAATAGGGCAATATGACAATAACTCAATACTCAACGAGGTTCACCGACCTCCCACGCTACTCCACAGATATGGTATGGGACCCATTCTTTAGGGCCCGGACCTTCGACCGGGGAATCAATCAAGAGATAAGGGATTTGACGATTCCACTCAGCATCCCGACGTAGGCGGGGGTGCTAGAGCGAGCCCTTCTAGTACAGGGTTTTCCGGCGGAGCAGTCACTAGCGGCGTGACCCACCATAGGGCGACACGTCACAAAGTCTTTTGTAGCTGGCAGTAAACAGATGTCGTAGAGGTCCAAGCAGACCAGGCCATCAGGTGGGAAACCTCATCATACAAGTTTAGTTCTGTGGGGCACACGAAACAGAGCCAGCTATACGAGGACCAGATAGTTCTATGCATGCGGCGGACATGGTCAAATGGCTCGAGAATTCCCGACCCGCCCTGCAGATGAGAAGCTGGAAGTAGAGGGACATCCCAGGTAGAGTGAGAGGTTCGACCGTGGGAGTTTTCTGGGAGCAAGCAGACGTGGCAGAGGAGCTAGCCGAACAGTAGATGGTGGACGACGTTTCAAGGCCCTACCACCACCACCACCACCACCAGGAGGTCCACCACTACCCTAGGGAATGGGTGGACATAAGAGAGCTCAGCATCAGATAGCTGAGGCCTATGAACATAGTGCTCTCGAAGCAGGTGGACAGGAGTGGGACTAGCTCCAGGCATAGAGACCTTTTTATATGATGCTTCTATCTTCATTGATGTCGTTGATTGTTGTTTCCTTCTGTCTTTGTACTTTGAGCTGCAGTAATAAAAGACACTTGTCTATGTGACGTTTTCTTTCCTACCGTTGGGTGTGGATGATACTAAGAGGTTTTGGTAAAAACTGTTGACTTGACACCCACATTTGAGATTCCTATAGAAGAAGACCCAGTGATAGCACACTACTACCGATAGTGTAACTCGACCCATGGAGGCAAGAGTAACTGTTGGATCTCTTGATAGTGGTGTCCATGAATTATGACGTCTTCCATGTAATGAAAGAGTACCGTTCTTGTCAGGATTGACTATATTAGGAAATGAAATTGGTTTATCTAGAGTATTAGTCTGGATTTCTCTTTCAGCAAAGAAGAAATCTTAGCAGCTCTTGTAGGACATAAGCGAAGAAGGGTGTAGTCGAGTTCTATAGAATTGGAAAGTCACACCCATAGTTTGTTGAGGGAATGGTTTGCGAATTACTCTAATCTAAAAAGTCTCAGGTGTGTCTTCTCCCAGAAGGACCTAATCATGAGATAGCGGTGATGACTCGAGTTCCTCCAAGACTATGACATTGAGATAGTTTATACTCCTAGGAAGTGGGAAGTTATAGAAGATGCACTCAGCAATAGATCAGGCATTCAGCTACTTGGAGAGGCGACAAAGCAGCTATCCATGTTGCATATATCCTTTGCGGATATAGGTGGATTACCCTTTCAACAGTCTCTAACATCCACCACTTCGTCAGTGAGTTAGAGAGGCACAGCATAGGGACACTAACTGCGAGACACGACATTCTCAGATATCTTTAGGGATGGCACCCAAAGGATTTTCTAAAGGTAGGGAGAATGTCATCCTCTTTAGGGGAAGTACCATGGTACCAGTTGTACTATAGGAGGTGGTGCTGATGGATTTCCGCACTTCCCCTCAAGAGGTACATCCAAGAGTGGTGAAGATTTATTAGGACCTTAGAGGACAAAACTGGTGGCCGGGTATGAAGAAGACAGTAGTAGAGTTCGTTTCACGATGCCTCACTTGTCAGCAAGTGAAGGTGGAGCAATAGGTACCAGTAGGCTTGGTAAAACTCTTAGAAGTCCCAGAGTATAAGTGGGATGGGATAACCATTGATTTTGTGATGGGTCTTCCACGTACTTCTAGATTACACGACTCAATCTGGGTGGGTGATGATCAACTCACCATGTCGGCCCACTACCTGCCGATCAGAGAGAAGTGCTCAGTAGAGATCTTGGGACGCCTCTACATTTGGGTGATCGTACGACTTCATGTTGTGCTGTCGACTATCATCTACGATTGAGATTATCGTTTCACTTCTCGGCTTTACAAGGGGTTACAAGAGGCTATTAGGATGCATCTTTGCTTGAGCACCACCTTCCATCCTCATACAGACAGAATGATTGAGAGGACCATTTAGACTCTCAAGGACATGCTCTATGCATGTGTCATTGAATTTGATCGCAGCTGCGAGGATCACCTACCCTTTTTGGAGTTTGCATACAACAATAGCTACCACCCACCATCGGGATGGACCCTTATGAGGCACTGTATGGCCAAACATGAAGATCACCTTTGTGCCAGACAGACCCAGCGGAGTCAACACATGTAAGACCAGAGACGGTTCATGCTACAATGGAGAAGGTGGAGATCATCCAGGAGTGGATGAAGACTGCACAGAGCAGACATAAGTCATATGCTTATAAGAGACTGAGACCATTGTAGTTTGAGGATGGAGACCACCTCATCCCACGAGTCTCACATCGATGAGGTCTACGAAGATTTGGCAGGGGCGGAAAGTTATCTCTGTGTTTCATCAAACCTTTCCAGTTCCTCAGCAGAGTAGGCGAGGTGGCTTACCGCCTTTTCCTTCCACCTCAGTTGCACCGGGTGCATGATGTCTTCAATGTATCTCAGCTAAGGAGATACATTCATGACCTGTCCCACATCATCGACCATGGAGAGATAGACATCGATGATGGGGAGACATTCACGGAGGTCCCGGTGGATATCTAGGATCGATAGGAGTGGGTCCTAGGTGGACGGTCGATTATTCTGGAGCTCATTCGCTGGCAACACATGAACCTCCAAGAGAGAACATGGGAACATGAGACTAAGATACGTGCTCAGTACCCACTTTTGTTCCCCTACTGTATGTTTTAGCATTACAGAGATGTAAAATCCTGAGGATAGGGTAATGTCCAGACCCAAAAATTTTAAAGAATTTTTTTTCTTAATTCATTGAAATTTTACGAGTCCGCAGTTTCTGGTAGCTCATGATTCTGAGGCCCGGTGTGCCCAGAATCAATACTTGAAGTTTTGTTCAGGTACGTTCAGTAAACATACGTGCATGTTTTTCATTATTTTTAACCAGTGGTCAGAATTGAATTCTGAGGAAACCGATGGACTCACAGCACCAGTATTATCTTTAGGGGACCATTACCACAGTTTAGATTTATGCGGGTAAAAAGTTGTAATTTGGGGATTTAGCTTCAATTAAATAAAATTGTGGTGATACACAATTTTATTTTAAGAGGTGGTTATTCCCTCCAATAAGAAGTTAGGGGTGGTTCCACACCCCACATAACCTCCCATTAGAGGATTTAGTGTGGTGGGGTCCACATGAACTCAAACCATTTCACCTCCCCTCAACTCCCATAAACTCCCCATTAACACCTTTATTTCATTTTCTGACAAATCCTCTCTCTTAATGGTGGAGCCTCTCCACATTCCAACCTCCTATCATGAATGTTCCAATACGACATCAATTAATTTACATTTAATGTTGGATCCCCTAATTTTTTTAATAATTAATTTAAAAAAATAATGGGAGATTAAAATAATAGCTTAGGAAATTATTTTTGGGTGGCACATGTTGTGTTGGGGAAGCTCTGTAAATTTAAGAATAGAGTTCTTCTCTCGATGAAGAACACTGTCCTTCCAACGAAGAACTGCCGAAGAATGACGATCATCTACCTCATTCTTCATCCAAGTCAAAGGAGAAGGATCCACCCACAAGGAATTTCGTTGACGTGGCATCCTCGGCTCCTTCTTCCCCGACTTCAACGAGTTGACACCGCCTCCCCGCAACTCCGTCTACGAACGAACCTTAATTCGAGGTTAGGGATTTGTATAATTTATAAGTGAATATATTATCTTGTTTGTGTTGAATTATCTAAAATGTCTTCAACCAACTGCTACCGCCTTACGTGGAGGGCGCGGGCTGAACGAACACGGCCCAACGACCCTCCAATGATCCTTGTTCTTATCCATGACAGAGGCAGAGACAGAAGAGGTGGTGAAGACCAAAGGGAGTGGTGGCCATGTGCCGGACGCATAGAGAAGAACCACGCCATGCATCTGTGGGCCACTCGGTCGAAGATAAAATGGCAGGCTAAAGCCGGTCGGACAGAAGCAACCTTGGAGCCATGGGGGCACATCACTTCGGAGGACAGCGCCCCGCGCTCTGCGGGCCGGTTAGGTGGAGAACTAGACGACCCCCTACCGACCAGGATGATGGAGGCTGTGGAACCCACCGGTGCCGCGTGGGAGAACTGCGGCACCCGCAGGTGCTGCCTGAGAGAACCGTGACCTGCCCATGCGGGCTGCTCGCGCCAGGAAGACCGGTCGACTTCGGCTGGCTGGACAGGAGGGCGTCGGCACTTGGCGATGCCATTTTTGAAAACCGGGGGCCATGCCCCCTGGTCTTCTCAGCCAGCTGTCCACTCCGCTCCCATCCGGGCCTGGCCACACCAGCCAGGCGGCGACGCATCCAGTCGGGCTGGGCCGCACCACGCCGGGCCGGGCTGCGCCCTACCGGGCCACACCGCGCCCCACCAGGCTGTTTTGTTCCCCAACGGGTTGGGCCATGCTCCACCGGGCCAGGCCGACCCCTCTACCAGGTCGAACCCGTTGAACCAAGTCGGGCCGACCCGCCACCCCACTAGGCTTGATGGACCGAGCCTGGTTCACTTAAACATGAATAACATTAAGACCACCCGGCCGATCGATGTGCCCTATGGGACACTGGGATATTTGTTATGAGATGTTCCTTTTACGATACTCTAAGGGTGTTTTGGATGATTTTGGAAAACGGTCAGGTTTGGAACGAGCATAATTTCAACTGGGCCCCTGAAACGGAAAAACCAATATCTCTCAGACTGCGTGTCTGATTGACACGATGTTTGTCATGTTGGGTTCCATTTGAGGAGATATAACATCGGGATACATCAAATGTATAATTCCTGATAGATGATGTATCGAACCATGGCTCGAGGAGTGGACCCTCCGGAAATAGAGCGTGCTGTGTGCTGGAACCCTAGAGTTGGCTGCGACTGTGACGACTACTATACTGGAATCCCATGTGGGTTCGACGATGATGAAAACTGTACTGGAATCTTCCGTGGGTTTGACAACGATGACTACTATAGTTGTATCCTAAGTGGGTCTGATTGTTTGAATAGTATCCTAAGTGGGTCCGATTGAGTATCTTGTCTAGAATCCAACGTGGGACCGACAACATTGTTGGTCTTGTATCCAACGTGGGTCTGATAGCTTAGATGAATTAGTGACAACATATGATCATCTCTATCTCTATACAATGGATGAATACATGTGTGAATTGAGTCTTGAATTTCAATAATTATCATCAATGTGATTGACTTACCATCTTGTGTGGACTGGGTTGTGCTTGAACTCGAGAGTTGGACTCGAAGTGAGATTGATAACATGGGTATATGTATGGGCATATAACTAAGTAGGGTTATTTGATACTTCGTGATTGTATCTTTCTTTTTGTGGTTAATCCTTCATGGATTCTGGGAGAACTTCAGGGGTCTCCTAGTCCATATTGAGTATCGTATACTCACCCCTTCATGGGATATGACAACAATACGTTGTGTTGGAATCAAACGACGGACAACACTGATCGAGGTAGAGACTCGTAGAGCTGGACGGTACCTGGAGGTGGACAACACGGCGAGACATTTCACGGAGCAGACCGATAGTCGTGGAGTGCTGAGGTGGACATATATACCTACCCTTCATGTAGGATACCTGGAGGACGTTCCAGGAGCTTCCCTTTTTATCTATTGTCCCTTTTTCAGTTTTAATTTGTTTCTGTTGTAAATGTACATTACTATTGGGCTTGTATTTCTAGCCCCTTTTACATTCAGCACTACTTTTTGTATATAGTATTTACATAGTGATTTCTTCTGTTGCATACACTATTGTGTTTGTTTACTTTTATAAAGGCAATGCATTAACTTTTTTATCCGGATTTACGTTTTTGGTGCCAGTCGCCAACCCCTGGCCTATAGAAGGCAAGCTTGGGGTAGTCACGACACGGGCCCCAAGGACGGGTCGTGACATAACACCCATTTTATGTCAGTCTTACCCCTTACCTAACATTAGTTTCCATGAATATACTATCTTTTTTACATTTAAAATGAGATTAATCCCATTCAATATCAAATACCACTCCACCATAATAAAATATATCATTATATTCCCATCATGATCCATGGTTAATTTCCTCCAATGGAATTCTTATGGATCTATAGAGACAAATAAAGAATAATGATGAATCATAGAAAAATTAGGGTCTGATTCATTCTTTTTCTTTTTTCACTTAATCAAATATTCTTTTAATACCATTTACACATATATTTATAAGTTTGATAACATATTGTTATATCCCACTAAATATTTTGATAATGAGAGTCTACTTATATTTTTCCATTATATCCTTTTTCCAATAGTGTAATTATACCTCTATAAAGGATACCATTCCCCCTCTCTATTTTCAAATACAAAAAATTATTGTAATGTCATCATCTATGAAATTATATTTCATTATCTCAAATTTTATATATATAAAAAGTGATTTAAAACCATTAAATTCATTTCCAATGAAATTATGATGCATAAAAATACTATATATAGGAATTTGAAGATGTTTTTTTCCTAGTAAATACTTTAATGTATGGTTAACAAAAAGTGGATACAACAATTTAAAATATTCACATACGGGTAATCAACCTAAAATGGGTTGTTTTAGGAATTAACTCAACCATAACCCATATGCATTAAGAATTGGACTAATATTACACAACTTACTAGAAACTCTTATGGATATCCTTTAGAATAGTTAGATTCTATTTATGAACCATGACGATGGATTTTAATTAAAATTTATGTGGTATTCTTTGAGTGAAATATATCTATCTTAGTTACATAATCAATTCATAACCAAATACTTTTAATGCACTCTTCTAAACCACATTCTCATTATTTATATGTTAATGGAACTTATTGTTACATTTTGAATACAACATTGATTTGATGTTGACTATTTATTGTTTAATATCCCACTTTATTTCTCTGGAGATGTTATGACCATTTTATATGTTTTATAAAAGTATGGAAATGTATTTTGGGTTTCTATTTTGTTATTATAAAATAGATGATTAGTGTCACATTGAATATATATATTTTGACCATTCACATTATTTCTCATGATGGGTTATGACCATGTTATACATTTTATTCAAATATATAACAGTATTGAGGGTTTTAATGTCATTATTCCAATATATATGATTATTGAAATGTTAACTATTAATTTTTTTAACCATACACCATATTTATTAAAACGTGATGTGATTTTGTAATAACTTTTATTGACATGTAAAAAAGTATTGTCATTCCTTGCGTGGTTATTCCAAAAAAATTATTTATTAATTTGGCTATTTTTATTCATTTTCATATAAGATTAATGACCGTTAAATATTGATGTTATGGATGGGGGTGACATTATATGCCCTATAGATGCATTGAAATGTCCCATGATACAAACATGTTTTGTTATTTTTATACATACCAATCCAAAACATGGTATTGAAATGGTGATGTGATATTGAAATCTATGATCATGGGTATTTAATCATTGAATTGATTTTTTTGACATAAACTATGATTTTTTTTTTGAAACCCTACCTCAAAAGGTATCACTCTTGGGTTGGTAATGAAGGAAAAGAGACAAAGACCAATGTAACCTACATCAAATAGGCCCCCATTTAGTTATATAACCTAAGGGAATACAAATCTAACATATTGATGGAATTGCCGCATATAATAATATAGGATCAGGACATCGGGTAAATTACCAAAACATTCATCCATTATATATAAAAAATTACAAAAACCATCCCTCAACGGATATATATTGTTAAAATATTCAATAAATGTCCTCACATATATAAAAAAGTATTTTTAATAGATAATATAATAAATGATAGATCCACCACAATGTAGAAATGTCTAAATAGACCAACAAATTCCACCTATAAATATGAAAACTACTTTACATTCATACGGTGAAATTAAAACAAAAATCATATGGATAATTTCAATATTCATTATTAAACATGTGAAAAAGGAATGATAATGATCCATAAAGTCAATAGAAGAACAAAAAAGTGCAAAAATAAGTGGACTAACCAATCACATACTCGCAATGGATCTATCATAAAATCATGCATCCAATATTCAAATATAATAGAAAAATATAATCAAGGAACCCACTTCCATTTCCCATCAAATTTTACTCACTCATAACCCAATGTCTATCATCATGTGATCAAATCCATTCTATAAACATTTCATCGCACAACCAATGGTCATAAATGCTGGTCAACATGAATCCCAACATACGTAACATTTACATGGTTTATCATCCAGTGAAAGCAACATTCATTACTGAAACATATCCCCATCAAATCACCTCTCACCAAAATAAACTTGGATTATCATAGAAATTCTCATCAAATAATAGTGGATTTAATGTACACGAACACGTTATACATCATCCTCATGAAATCCACTTATCATGAATGACCCCCTATACTTATAAAATCTTCATCAAATAACATCACAAGACATAAACACTCGGTAATCATTATGACCAACCTCTATCAACACCACTACTGATGAACAAGAGTGGAAGAGGGGGTATCAAACTATTTAAATCACCACTATCCCGGATGTAAGGGAAAAAAATGGAACCCAAAACATCTAGTACATAGTAATTATATCAAAATTAGATGGGGTGTGTATAAAAACAATACATGATATATTGATGTCCCACAATACCATACCTACGGGTTCACGTCAACCACACTAGAATGAAAGTACACGATTCAATTTACATACAAGTAAATCATCAAAACCACTTCTATATCAATATGCAACAGGACACCCACCACTATATATGCTACATAATTCCTATTACAAATATGGGTTTCACCATTTTATAGTTATAATGAATTCCCACAAACTCCCACTTAGCAAGACTTTAAAATTAATATTTTCCCCACTCATGCAACTATTAGAAAAATATATAAATCCAATAAAACACATCTATTTCAGTATATTATTATCCATTATCATCCCATGTCATTTCAGTTATCATTATTGTTTATTTTGAGGCTAACCATCAAACTAAAACAAACACAAAACCCAAATGCTCACTCATATTACATCAAATATCACCACAATTCCATCTCAGTGATGACATATCACCATAATAACCTCATGTCACAACCCTCACACAACAACTAATGCACAACCGCACCACCACCCAACAACCCAAAAAGTATCCCAGGGGTATAAAATCAAAATAACACCACATCCAGACCACCACACGTAACAATCCTTGAAACACTACCCAAATACCATCCCATGGAAACATTGTCTCATTACTACCATAAATTTTCAGAAACAGTCATGTTGATGTCATCATTGTGAAACATCCCACACCACACATGGAAAAGAAAACTATGATGTCTATAAATTACATTATAATCAATATTCCGTAAATTTTATTGATGGTTCTACATCACTCTTCTTCTTTATTAGTAACTTTATTATTAAACAAACATGATTTACATGGGAAAATATCTTTATAACCATATATGACTAATATATCAATCCACTATATTGATATATCAATAATCATCTTATAAGGGGTCTCCTATACACCAACTAATGCACAATAATGTGTCCAAAAGTCATGATTTTTTGAAATAGTACTATCCACGCATAATATCTATAACAATATCATTAAATAAATAATAATATGTAATTTCTCCCCCATAAATTTAAATTTCATATTCGAAAAATTATAATATTTAATTGGATAACCCTTAGTATCAACCCAAATGAGGGTAAAGATATTCAATTTCTACACAAGCACACAAATAAGGGAGAGACTCATGATCCCCTACCTCAAGGAATCTTTCCAATTAAAATTTCATAATATAGAGAATGAGAAAATTTGGGAATCCAAAAATGCACATGGAAACATTAGATCCACAAGATATGCACCATTAGAACATAAAACACATATCCCAAACACACCTTGAATGAAGAGAACATCACCGATGAAAATATATGGTTGAGTAATGAATAGAATCAAGGGGATCAAGATAAGTACTCAACATTGTTTTCCTTTGATCAACCATTAGAAAACAATGATTAATTGACGTAGAATGCCGCTAAAAGATATCCCATAGACTCTAAGGTTTTCCTTTAAATACAATTAATCTGATGTCATATAAATGAATTCAACCAAGAATATATATTTATAAACATGCTGAAACTCTTCTAATTCATATCTTAAATCCACAATTCACATCATTAATTTCCATAATGCTAGGAAATTAACTACATAAAATTGATTTATTTCATGAATAATTAAATTCTCCAACATCCTGTAAAAATCAAGGAACCTCATCCTGATTAAATTTACATCAAGAAATCCTCTTTCAAATTATTATTCATTACACACATCTTCTCAACCAAACACATGTTGTGAACCACGATCCACTGAAGCTGCAAATCAAAAACACGTGTCGTGAATTCCACATTCACATTTTAAACAATAGACTATAGTTTTATTAAAGCATCATCCTCTATGAAATATTCCCCGATCCCTCTATGAAACCATCCAAAACCCAATATTGAAAATTAATAGGTTGATAAGGAGTGGGCCGTAACATTATATTCTTTTCAAATGATTCTCTTCCTCGAGGAACTAAACCTCACCCAATTGAATGAGTGTATCCAATAAACCACTCATGAGATACATATCCTGATTATTGTTACACTCAAATCATTATCATCAATTAAACACACCAATCCTAAACATTTAAAGAGCACTAAACACAACAACATCTCCTTGAATAACACCATATCACAGCAAAAGAACACATATTTTCCACACAACCTTCAAAACAACCATTCCAAGCACTACACAAGCCTATAAAACAACATCCTCTACCTATACAAAACACTTTCCCAATCACATTCATCAAGGAAACCCACCTCACAAATAAAGATAATTTTCGATTTAGGTGGAATAGACTCGCATAAATTTTTATAAATAAATATTATTAAAAACTAATAAATCTGAATTCGTAAAAATGAATAAATTATAAAAATGAATAAATTATATAAATATATAATGAATAATATTTTGTATCGTTTATTATTTCAAATATATATTATTATTTATATTAATAATAAAGTAAGATCTCCCTTGTTGAAAAGAATATGACTTTGATTTTTATATAATAAAAATTCTATATACATATAAGACATACATATAACATATATTATCATATCTTACAAACTCATACACATACACAAATGAAAACATATATATATACGAGCGCATCGAAATAAAAATGCATAAAAACAAAATCATATACATGCACATACATAAAAATGACATACACACACAAACATAGATACAAAATCACATAAATAGATGTACACACACACACACATGTATATATATATATATATCAACATGCACATATATATATATATATATATATATATATATATATCCATAAATGTTCATGTATAAACACACACACACACATATACATATGATAATATCTATGATTTATTACTCAGTAACGTTTTATTGATAATGACTGAATTTATTAGCCCTAACATTATTTGTGATATATACTAGGGAAAAAATAATTTTTTTATTTATATATATAAATTAAAATAAATTACTGACAATATAATATTGAATAATAAAAATTAAAAAATCAATTATTATAATAAAAATAATAAAGGTAAAGAACTAATTAATTATTTCTAATAATTAATAAATAATGAACATAAATATTCATTCAAGGTTTTATAAAATAATATATATTAAATTAAAAATCATTGATAAATTACTAAATAGACACTATATAATGGATTGGTTGAAAAATATAAATAGAAAAAATAATATATATAATTTATGCTAATTATAAACATATAAAAATTATTAAATAATAATTAATAAAAATTGATAAATAAATATTATAAATGAGTAAATTGAGAAAAAACTAAATAAATAATTATTTTAAAGTGAAATGTTTAAAAAATATTAATGTCAAATAAATTTTATAAATTAATAGATAATCACAAATGAATGAATATAAAAAATTATTAAAAATAATTAATTGAAAATTTATAAATATCATAAATCCTTAAAAAATAATTATAAATTTTATGTATACAATTTATTATAATATTTTTAAAAATAATTATTGATAAATTCTTTTTTAATTTTCATATTAAATGAAAACATATTTATTGTAAATTACTAATTAATATTAAGTGAATAAAATTTATGTACTAATTTTAATACAAGTAAATTATAACGAGTAAATAATAATTATAAAAATTATAAACATATTTTCATTATTAAATAATTATATTTCAAAATTTTATGTAATTATCATACATTAATAAGTTACAAAAATTTCAAATGATGAAATTTGAAAATTCAAAACATATAAATTACATGTGGGTTACTATGATATATAAGTGAACACAATACATATATTGGTATATAAATCTAGACACACACACAATGAAATTAATAAATATATATATATATAATCATTCACATATATACAAATAAATACACAAACATATAGACACACTCACATAGAGAAAGATGTATATATATATTGAGTTCATACAATATGTTATATATATATATATTATATAATTTATTTTTATAATATATATATATATATAAATTTTCATTTCCATGACCCCTTACAATGATATTTTTCATTTAATTTACATTCTTTCATTGTTTTGGGTGTTTCCCATGTTATTTTTGTTGGAAATGGTGGGTTTTAATATTTGGGCCAAACTAGGACCCCATTTCTTGATTAAAAAGTAAATTTTGTTTATTTTATAACCCCTTAATTTTTTAAAATTTTACACCCATTAGACATCCCAATTGTCATATATTGATATATTAATACCAAATTATCAATTTGGATCCCATAGGTATCCATAATAATGATGGATTTAGGTTTTTATTAAGGTGTTTGGCCAGCCTGAAAGCACATTTCCTGCTATAATGTTTTTGTAAATCATTAATATGTAATTCAATTTTTATTTTTTTTTTGTGATTTTAACTCTCACCAGAGCCAACATAACCAAGGCACGACTCCAGGCTCTCCTCCCATCTTTGGAGATCAAATTCATGCGACATTAGGGAGAAAAATATCTGGATGTCTCAAATCATCAAGATTTGAAGTGGAAAATTGTTTCATTCATAACTCCTTAAACATTTACTCTTTTCCATAGATTTCAGTTATACATGATCTCCTAAGCCTTATAAGAACATCCCTTTCATTTTTGGTGGTTTTAAAATTAAACTACTTGTGTATTTGGAGCATTTTATTCAAGACATCTCAGGTAAGTCTGATTCCTCTCATGTTCCTCTCATTTTATTAGTGTTACATCATATTTTCTGTAGGTTATATAATCTATAGAAGCTAGGGTTCATACCTAGTTTATGTTTTTTTATAATTTTGGGGAAATATTGTGGATTTGGAAATGATTTCACTTCCTTGTGGTGCGGTGATAGTGTGATTGAAGTTTCAAAAAATAGATTAAAGTTTTTGTCACCAATGGTTGGTGATTACATGTGTAATAATTTTATGATGAGTTATCATTATTGATTTACATAAATTTCATGTTTTTTTATATTCTATGTGTTGGGATAAAACAATTTTTTATGGAATGGGTTAAGCTTTTAAGATTATAGTTTCATTTTTTCTATAAATTGGGTGCATTCCATGTGTAACTCTTACTATAATGTTGGGATTTATTTTATAACATATTCAAGGGGACTATTAAATGTTATTTGGGATGAATATTAATTTTTTTTAGGTTATAGTTGTGATTTTATTTTTAAAATAGGGTTTATGAATTGGTTTTACATGATAACCCATGTTGTACTTCTTGAAATTGTTTTTTGAAAATTTTAAATGGGTTATTGAGTTACAGAAAGTGTGAAAAGGATGTTTATGTTCTATTTTGGCGAGCTTGTGTTTTTTAAATCGTCCACATTGTTGTGAAAGGGTTGTTATATGTTTTTTAACATCTTGGAATCGTTTTATATAATTTCTTAAAAGAATTATTGAATTTAGAAAGAGATATGAAACAAGTTGCAGGCTGTTTTGGTGTGAGTATGATTTCAAAATTAATTTGAACGAGAAAGGGGATTTTGTGAGATATGTGTGTGATTTTTGGGGTGTTTTTGATGATAAATGTTATTTGATTTTAAATATGGTATTTCCTGGCTTGTGGAACTTGTTTGAGAACATGATGGAAAACCTGGGTATCTTGGTTGGTGGGCGTGTACTAGTATGCTAGTGATCCAGTGGGGTATGTCCCCATTTTCACGTAGAAATTTCGATGATGAAAAAACATACTAAAAATGATGAGGATGATGTTGGTGGAAAACTAGGTTATTGGTATGATCACTACTACTGGCTCATGTGCAAGAGAACAGATATTTGAATGGGTACTCTCACTGAGATACGAGGTACCTGGGACCCACAACAAGCTACTGCCTTGGGGTTATTTCTCGTTGCTTGTGATCATTAGATACTTTATCCTTACTATCAACATAAGGTATGTTCGGATGTAATATTCAGTTTCTTCTGAACTCTTTTATAAATTTTTTATTCATTAATGTATCCCACTTGAAAACGGTAATTATTTAATGTTTCATCCCTTTAAAATTATTATTATTATATAATGTTTTCGAAAAATTGAATGATTATAATATTTGAATGTTTATCACATGGAATACACTAGTGGTGGAATCCTACTGAGATACTTCTCACACATTACATACAAATTTATGTGTAAGTAGACTTGGATATTTTTGTCGTGGGTTTTGCTACAACTTTTTGTGTTGATGGTTCGAGTTTTTAGTGGTCCTTCGTGATGTAGTGTTGTGGATATGGCTTGAGGGCAGTGCCTCATGCCATGAAGAAGTTCTTGGGATGTCATTTGAGAGGGTTTTCCCCATTTTTTAGTATTTTTAATTATTTTAAATTATTTAATTCAAATTTTATTATTTTTTAAAAGATGTTTTGCTTTGAAAAATACTGATTTGGTTTATTGGATTCTTTTGTTGTTTTATGTTTATATACTCAGGTAAATCATTCCCAAATTCCATTTTGTGGTACCATGGAACTTGTAATAGCCCATGGGGATTGGTAATTTCCTTAGGTCTTTGTTGAAGACCAGGATTGGTTCCTGTTTTGATGGTGTTCCCATTCGGTTTGTGAAAAAATGGTATTAATGGGAGGTTCACTCTATTGGGTCATCGATGATTGGGTAAATGAAAAAAGAGTTTGGTCAATGGTCTCAATGAGCTCACAGGCATAGGAAAGCCATGTAGAGCCGAGGATATTATCCTATTACACTCTCTATGATGGTGATGTGATTGGAATATGGACACCAACCATATGTACATGTCACCAACCGAAACTAGTTTCCCCTCACATAGTCTTGTTTCATTTTGTTTTGGAATCATGATAGAATGGTTTTATAATTATAAATAATAAGTGATTTAAGAAATGTGAACTTTTATGAAAATATTGTCCAATAAATTCAAATTTTCTTCAAGTCTAAAATTGTGGAAATAAATTTTTAGAGCTATTTTGAAATGGTAAATGGTGTGTTTACACCTTTTTTAAAAGAATGATTTATATTTGAGTGGGTTATAAAAATGTATCCAGAATAGTATTTTCTGAATTATTGAATTTTTTTTAGAGATGAATGAAGTTTTTTGGAATTTATGTTTTGGGTTTTAAGTTAAATTTTGACCGATTAACTTGTAAGCATTTGAAATGATTTATAAATCATTAAAATGTTTTATAAATAAGATGAGATCAATTTTTAAATGGACGGTGGTTGATGAAAGTGAGTTTTTATCATAAAAATGGGAGTGTATTTAAATGGGCTACAATGTTTTGAAATTAATGTATGGATTGAAATTGAATTTGACATTGAATGATTCGGGATTTATGAAATGTTTTGTAAGAGATAAATTATGTTTTTATTATGTGGTTAACGGTTTTGAGAAATAGGTATGTGTCGGTTGGATCGTTCGGTTTTGAACAGTGGAAGGATTTTTTTTATCCTTATGTATATATGTGTTCGAACACATGAATGGTGTTATATGAGATTAAAGATGGTTAATGGAACATATGGATGAGTACAAGGATGGATATGAGAAGGGTGCCTAGTGTGGCACAAAAACATGCATGTGTGAGGTCCATAGGATACCATTCGTTGTACTCTAACCATCGACCCATATATTTTCAATGAAGTGACTTTTTCTAATGGAAAACTTGTTTTCTAGATGACCAATTTCGGTGTTGAGTCTTATTTGATTTTTGAAATGATGTTGTGGTGGGATATTTTGAGTTCAGGAACCCCTCTTGTTTGAATGATGTTTTGTGTTTTTGTTTGGATCTTGTTTGTGGAATGTTTTGACCAATGGACCAGCTTGGTTGGGTCATTGGGTTCTCTAAGTGAATAAGGTATGCCTTCAATAAGAGTCAATTCATGACTCATGTGAAGCCTAGATTGTTTCTCCATTGGAAAATCCTTCAGTTGACCAACATAAAGAATTTATTTTCAATTTTTGGAGGTTGAGTATACCCCCTTTACACATCCATGTTTTGGGGATTCTCTTGTTGCAAGAGATTGGCCGTTGATAGTTGAAAGAGACATTAGTTTATTAATTTAGATATCTCATCAAAGTTTAAAGTAGTATGGCTGTGTTTGTGTAAGATATGTTTTAAGAGGTAATTTGGGTATGTTATCAATCTTTTCAAAGAAAGAATATATTTTAGGACTTTATTGTGTAAAATTGGGCTGAGTGAAGTTGTTATGGTCGCATGGTAGGGAAATTTTCCAAATGACACTTTCTATGTATTGTTTCTATCTGTCGCTAGGTACATGATCTGTGAAACCTTGCAATGTCATCTGCTCGTTTAACAACCAATGTGAAGTATGTTCAATCTTTTGAGTGTCTCTGTTTTGTCAGAGGTGATACTCCCTTCAGAAAAACTATACATCTTTTGTTTAGAGGTAGGTGTTTTCATATTTCCTTTCCACTTTTTATTTTTCATTTGAAGAAACTTGGGGGTGATGTGTGTACATATTCTATGGTATTATTTTGAAAATATGTATGGTTTTGGTAAAGTGATTTTGGAGTGTGTTGTGTCTCATTGAACCCATTTGGGATCACAATGTATTTATTTTTTGGAATTGAAAGGAGTATTTACGTTCATGGGTTTCCCAAGATGTGACTGTGGGGACAAATATGCTTTGATCATTTGAGCTCCATCCATATGTCCTAGAGTGAATATGGATTGTAGTCACATAAATTCTAGGGTTATTGATAACTGTTGGTCTAATTCCCATTCCTAGTATGAAGGATGGGAATATTTTAAACCACTAGTATTGTTGCCCTTCTCTAATTGTTCTCAATCAGTGGAAAGTGGTGGGGGAATCTCATACCCACATTATATACTAAGATCATAATTTCCCCTTTTTATTTCCTTTTATTTTTTAGAGAAAATTTTCAAATTTGGGCTAGTTATATTAATACACACTATTTGTGCATGGTTAGTAGTAATTGTGCGCCAAACTAGGGAACCATGCGATTAGAGAAAGTGGCTATCACACGGTTCCCACATGGTCATGCGCCTTGGCCCATGTTACCTTATGATGATTCCATTTTCAACACAATGATCATCATGGTTAGTGCATAGTTTCCAAAACCATATGTTCTAATCATTCGACAGTTCAAACTCTTTAAATTTTGGGATCTTTTCTTATCAGACTGTGCTAGTCAGTTTAGAATGATGGTTCATATGGTGGGGATTCCGACTATGGTTATCATGTATGTTAATTTGAAAAAATATAATGATATTTTATCCCTTATTCTGGGGAGTCCATTCGGGCCTCTCCCTATTATGGTCTCGATTCCATCTCAGGAAAATTAAATTTGTCTCTAATGGTGGGAGTCCATTTGTATCTACCCGTATCGGTAACTCAGTTTTTTTACTTGGTCGTGGATTAGAGTAAATTTGTCATGTTCGGAAATATCTAACTACCAACATCTTCCTTGTGTAAACATTAGGATGGGAGAGAACCGAACAATATAGTTAATGTATCGTCTTTGTAACCTTGTTTGATATTGGTGTTCATTTGGGTTAATTGTTTCAATCATCTTCAGATGAAGATTGAGGTGTTTTTTAGGATGAATTCTAAAAGTTCTTGAGCATTATAGGAAAGTGTGATATGTTTTTTATTGTGATAGAATTCATTAATTTATTGATCAACTTGTGATATCTTGGGTATTTTGGTGGGGTCAAAACTTGTAAAAGGAGTCCATTATGGCCTATCAGTTTGGTTTTTATTTTGCCTTTGGACTTAATGTGAATTTTGGAGGGAAGAATTTTTTATGGTGTGGGGAATTTTCACATCCATGACAACATTTAATGGTATTTTTAATTTAATTTACATTCATTCTTTGTTTTGGGTGAAACACCCAAAGCATCCACGGTACGTTTCCCTTTGAATAATGCGGTAGATTGCGTGGTACGCAACTTGGAGTTTTAACCCACCATGACCAGTGAAACATTCCATTATGAATAGTAATAACCACTTTTTGAAATTTTATAAATTTAAATTTTCAAAATGTACTTAATTTTTGGATTCAGAATATCAAAATTAGCTTAGGGTGATTTTTTTGGTATTTCTCTCAGAACATACAATTGTTGATGAATATTGAAAAACACCACGTTATTGTTTAAAACCATTTTTTTATTCATATAATTTGTTAATTTATTTTAATTTATTTTTTGTCAAAATATATACATAATACCTATATATGTTCAATGTAATTCATTGGTGTCATTTTATAATAAGTTTAGATATATAAAAAATTATTGAACTTTTTACCATCTTTTTCCCCTTTCGAGGAGCATTTAAAAATTTGAATAAAACATAATATTACAGATTCTGTGAGTTGAATTTAAAAAATCAAAGAGACACATTTTACATCAATAAGTAAAATATCGTTCAATAAGAAGAAAATAACTTTTGGTGAATAGTAACTTTTGACTTTTAGTTACCACGATTAAAAGTAAATAGGGTAATTATGGGTTAAAATGATATTATAATTATCCTAACACATTTTTTAATTTAATTGGATAAGTATTATTTTCCCGAAAACAACCTTAG
The DNA here is from genome assembly GCA_963277665.1 of Viscum album. Classification (NCBI taxonomy): domain Eukaryota; kingdom Viridiplantae; phylum Streptophyta; class Magnoliopsida; order Santalales; family Viscaceae; genus Viscum; species Viscum album. The sequence continues at coordinate 293,549,944 of OY728165.1, forward strand.
GAATAATATATGATCAATTTGGTCTATCCGGATTAGATTAAGGCATTTGTTATTATTTTATTTAAAGAAGAGTTAAAAGTTTTAAATTAAAAGTTTAATAACTAAACCATTTTTAATATAAGGTTATTCATAAGATAAATTCAAATATTAATATTCATTAGAAATATAAAAACATTTATTACATATTGGTATTTTATTTATAACTTTAAAAAAAATTTATTTTATTTATGACACAACGATGATGTAGGAATTACCTTATTAATGAAATATTAAAAAAATTGATATTAAAAATATAAAAATAAATGAAACATGAGTCTTCCGAAGAATTAAACTAATTTTATAGGTTAATATAACATGTTATTGTTGATTAAATATATTTTATTCCTGGTGGTAACGTTTTTATGTCTATCAAAAAAATACAAAATGTGTCAAAACTGAGGTAATTGAGTTTCAAAAGAAAATACTTTATAATTAATTGATATAATATTCCAAAAAATATAAGTTTCATTATAAGGTCTTAGATAAGGATATATATATTAAAAGTAAACCACGTGGGGTTCTCTTGGTAGATTACATTATGTTTATTAACTATATAGTATAAAAATACAGAGAGACATAGTAAATGTCAAACTATTTAACAAAGAGTTAAATCTAAATCATAAGGTTAATATGGTGATCTATACATGTCAATAACCTATTGATTGAATTGTTTTCAACCCATCCCCACCTTAGCCTCTAAAAATATCATTTTTTAGCCATTAGAAATCGAAATTGATTTCATTATAAAATAATACTTCTGGTTTTTCCTAAAGGGACCCTCACATCTCTTATAAATAGGTACTTTCGTGTCTCTAAATTTCACACCTCAAAATACATATTTCTCAGCCAACCCCAAACCAAATATCGCCAAAACACTCCTAAAATTAATATAGAGTCCTTACTTGGATCGAAAAGTTAACCTATGGAGCCCTATTGATCAACTCAAAAGGAAACACCTGAAGAAGAGGTAATAATTTCACCACCCACTTTCAAGTTATTTTCTTATTCCAATTCCTCTTTCTTTGATTTCAAAAAAATAATAATAAATTGAGTACCTTATACATACTGTGATGTTATTATATATATGGTACAATCATATTCGTTATTCTATCAATCATATAAATGGCAATGTCCCCATACGTGCGTATGTACGGCTTACCGTCTCCATGTCGTGGTGTAGTTTGTTATTCAAACACTTCATTATTTTGGATGGGTATAATAATTAGTATAACTGATGTAAATAATAAACATAACGTCTTAATTATTCTACATATATGATATAACATACAATTACATACATCAATATAATGATATAGTCTCTTGTGCGTACGTATAGATTACGGTCACAACGAACACGATGAGATTCATTCCCCATCGTAATCATTAAATAATAATTTTTATGAACATAATATCATTATTTATATGAATCAAATACATCCTATCCATAATGAACCTGGGTACATAACCAAAAATATAATGTGAAATGAATCAGTTAACACCTGAAACGTTGATACTACTGAAATATTATTAACAAAGCAATATTAGATGTTCATATATGATATAATATTTATCTATATAGTTATTGTATAATTTAATAACAAATTTTCAACTAGTATACAGTATTTTAACATACCATCAACTAAGGAAAAGTACAATGTATGTTTTAATTCTACAATATCTTTACTTATTTGAGTTTGTTAATACGTAAGTGTCTACTGGGACCTCTTTATCATCCACATCAATGCTTTCTTAAAAATGTTATTCAAAAAAAAATATTGTTTACTATAATATGGGATAATGTCATTTATACCCTTATCTGACCATATATGTTTTGAAAAGTATCTTTCCTTCATTTTCCAAACAAGGTACTTTATTACCTTTGTGACAAAATTTAGGTAAGAATGCATTTTTTTAACTTATACGGTGGGTGCGGCTATTTTCGGCTGTTATAACATCGTCGAAGCTTCCCATACAAGATAATAAGAATATTTTCAAAATAAATGTTTTATTTTATAATTATATGACTTTTAAATGATTTAAAAATAGAAAGAGATATTTTAAAAAAAAATTATTTCATCTATGTCAACATCCTTTGATGGATTTTAAACTTGATTGAAGTTTATTTATTATGATACAAAAAATCCATATTGTATTGAAGGTTATGTGATTTTTTTGACTGTGGATGTGTTATTTTAAAACCATTCATGGTTTTTGGATAAACTATTGACATTTTGTAAGTTAATTTTAAGATAAATATTTATGTTATGTTTATAAATTTTCATATGAGGAATGCATTGGACTTAGTAAGTGATAGTTTGTGCCCACTATAACTCCTCAATGCATCGGTAGGTCTCATGAGACATTCTAGTGTCTTGTGACAAGGCCTTGAAAAAATCTTATTTATAGTCTTGGCACAAGGCCTTGAATATGTGGTTATGGAGTCTGGAATTATGCATTCCCTCATTATATAATTGGTTGTTTCTATTTCATGTGATTATTCGACTAGTAGAATACCCATGTGAATAAGTAAATGGAATTACTTGATTTATATTTTCCATATTATGCAGATGATTATGTTTAAAGGTCTTATGATTTAGTTTTATATGTTGTCTTAAATGTTTATTATTATTTATTAATGCTTCCTCTATATTGGTATCCTTACTAGGCTTCTGAACTCACCCCATTCAATGTTTTTTTTCTAGGATGCGAAATGTATATTATGACTGACTTACAGGGATAGTATAAGGGATATTAATGTGTTCAATGGAGACAATGTTGTTCTTTTTTTTTATTTTTATAATGTAATGTAAAACCTATGAATGTATCTAGTACTTCCAAGGCTACTAAACTGATCAGTCTTTTGGGATTTTATCCCTTTTGATCTTGCCAATGTTATGTAATAATGCACCAACTCTGCGTAACTGGGGTCAGGTCATTAATGTTGGTAAAAGAGGATGTTTAGTACAATACATTGAATGTAGATTTAGAAAAAATCTTATTAGAGAACATTACCCTAAGATAGAAATTAAAGATTAATATATATGAACAATATATAATTTTATTAATGTAGAAATTTTGTGAGTTTCCCAAGAAGAACATCCCTGTCTGGATATGAGTAGGTAGAGGCAGCACTGGCACATATCTACCTAGGGGTAAAACCTAAACACGCCGCTTTGAGCTAGACTCACACATGAACTAGTTCATGACAACATTCCATGTTGCACTATTGGTTACGACACTCTCGGGGAATATTCTTAGGATGATTCTAATTTTGTTTACGAAACATTATGAAGGATTTGTGAGTATATACCTCCTCAATAAAAACAATTTTATTATTATAGATTATATATATAAACAGTTTAATTTATGTTAAGAGTTTTATCTGTTTGAAATTATATATTGTGATTCAAAAACTAATCTAATATAAACCATTACAGAGAAATGGATCGTAGTAGAAAGAATTGAAATTGTATCAACATACATAATCAATGTAGGGATTTCCATATTAGTCAAGATAATTATAGTGGAGATGGTGATGGAACTGTTGCTGAACAGATTATCACCACATAGAGACATCTCACTCATGTTATCAATAATAACCTTACCTGTATGGAGCACCCTAATCCACAATGTAGAGAATCAATGTTAGACCACATCATGAGGTGAAAACCACCAAAATTCAATGGGAGTAAAAATCAATTAGTAGCTGAGGATTGGATAAATTACATAGAGGAAATATTTCATGTTATGGGGAGTAGTTAATGGGAAAACGTTTTCATGGAAATTTATCTCCACACGAGAGAAGCAGATCAATGTGGGTCATTAATCAAAAAAGACAATGGAAGATGAAACTGTATTGAACGTGGAACAGAGGGAGTATAAAGAGATATTCTGAGGAAAATATGTTTTTCATGACCATTGAACAGATATAGAAAGACAGTTTCTGAGTCTGAGAAAAAATGAGGATGTGAATATCGCAGTGTATGAGGATAACTTTACAAGGATAGCAAGGCATGCAGCAGATTATATACATAACCCAAAGAGTAATATTGGTTGATTCATTGATAGGTTAAAACTATTTCTCAATCGAGGAGTGGTCTAAAAATCCTTCTCATCAAACGTTGCTATAGTTTCATGCACTATCAAGATAGAAAATAAATTCTATAATTCATATGACATTAATTCTAAGTAATAGAAAAAGAGATCTACAGAATACTCTGGAAATTGAAATAAGTGGAATAAGGGAAAAGTTTAATATCCCTCCTAGAGTAAATGTGGGAAGAAACACCCTGGTACATTTTTGAAGGTAATGTGAGTCTATTACAATTGTGGGGAAAAATGCCACCAATATTGTGATTTCAAGGGGATAAAAGAAGTTGTCAATGTGGAATGCTACAATTATAGAGAAAAGGGGAATTATGCAAATGAATTTCCTAAGCACCAAAAGAATTTAACTCAAAAAAGGCCAAGGGTTAATGACCAAGCTTATGCGATCACTACTACTATAGTTGAAGCATTGAAAGATGTGGTGGTAGGTAATATAATGGTTTCCTCATGTTTACCCAATGCTTTATTTAATTTTGGATCATCACATTTTTTCATGTCTTTTGAGTTTGCTAAAAAAATTAGTTATTTTCAATTTCACTTATTAAGTGAGTCGTTAGTCAAAATACCTAATAGAAGTATCATTGCTACAATGATTTGTGAATCAGTTCCCATTAGGGAATATAAATGTTTTTTATCAGCTGATCTCATCATCATACCCATGACTAAATTTTATATAATCCTCAGAATGGATTGGATTTCAGACCATTATGTGAAAATTTATTATATGAAGAAGGAGGGTACAATTTTTGATGATGATAAAGAGTACCTTATCTTTCGAGCAGAAATGTCACAACCTAATTCATATCTTGATCCACCCCCAGTAGCTCTACTAATTTCCATTATTATGGAAAAGTGAATAAATTTACTATGGGTGAGGAAAATAATGTTTGAATAACGGTCATTCTTAGTGTGAAATTATATGTTGATGGTCTTCCAGAGGATTCACCAGTACATACTCCAAAATGATAAATTGAGTTTTCCATTGATTTAGTTCTTGGTTCAAGGCCCATATTGAAGACCGCATATAGAATGGTCACTGATGAATTATTGGTACTAAAGAAAAAACTAGAGTAATTGTGTGATAAAGGATTTAATCAACCGAGTGTTTCTCCATGGGGATCCCCTGCCCTTTTTTCTAAGAAGAAAGATGGATCTATGAGGTTGTGCCTTTTCTACGTGAGATCAATGATATAACAATAAATAACAAGTATCCCATACCTCACATTGATGTTTTATTAGACCAACGTCATTGATCTGAATATTTTTCAAAGATTGATCTTTGATCTGGATATCATCTATTGTGTGTGAAGAAGGAAGACATTCAAAAAATAGCATTTCAGACCAGGTGTGGGCATTACGAGTTTACAATAATTTCATTTGCAATGACTAATTCACCCACTATCTTCATGGATCTAATTAATAGTGTTTTCAAAGAATATCATGACAAATTTTTAGTGGTATGTACTGATGATATCATGGTATACTAAAAAAGCTATGAAGATCATGAAAATCACTTGTGCACTGTTCTGAAAACCCTCATAAGAAATGAATTGTATGGGAAGTTTATAAATTGTGAATTCTGGATTCAAGAGATTTATTTTCATGGACATATCGTCTCTATGAATGGAATCTCTATTGATCCTTTAAAGTCCATGGAACTCCAAGAATGGATAGTACTGATGTGTGTAACTAAGGTACAATGTTTTATTGTTTTAGAAAGTTATTATCTATGTTTCATCTAGAATTTTGCTCATTTGGCTATCCCATTAACCAAGATCACATGTAAAGAGTTTATATTTGTTTGGAAAAAAGAGTTTGAAGAATGTTATGAAGAACTGATGATAAGATTTGTAAATTCTTATATCATGACTCTATCATCAGGGTATGATGGGTTTTTTTATTTATTGTGATGAATTAAAGAATGAACATCATTGTGTACTTGAATAGAATTATAGAGTTATTTCCAATGCATCACGACAACAAAACATTAATGAGTAAAACTATCATACTCATGATCTTGAGTTAGAAACTGAAATATTTGCTATGAAAATATGGTGAAACTATCTCTATGGTGAAAAATGTGAGATTTGTACGAATCACAAGTGTTTGAAGTATATTTTCTCACATATTCAATTCAACACGATCAAAAGATGATTGCCTGAACTACTCATGGATTATGATTGCACTATACACTACCACCTGTAAAAGGAAAATAAGCTAGATGATGCTTTGAGTAGAAAATATCATTGTGTTTTGAAAAAGATGAGAGATGAAAGGGATCCAATTTTAATTGATCTAGTAAAGAATGATATGGGAATCACAATGGAAGGTGAAACATCAATTATTTTTCAAATGGTTTCCGAAATGTCTTTACTAAAAATGATAAAGAGTTCTAAGACAAACGATGAGGAGTTTCAATAGATGATTAATGTTGTGAATGATGGGAGATTGGGGGACATAATATATGAAGATGAAAATTTGAAATTTTGGAAGAGGCTTTGTGATCTTAACATACCTGATCTAAAAAGGGAATGGTTGGATGATCCTCATAGCTTCGAATTTTCTAGACACCATGGGATCCCCATGATGTAAAGAGATTTGAAGGTACATTTTTTGTGGGACAACATGAATAGAGAGATTTTTTATTTTGTGTCAAGATGTATGGATTGACAACAAGTTCAATCTGGAAGACAACACCCTGGAGGAGTCATGAAACCACTTCCCACACCTGAGTGGAAATGGGATAATATTACTATGGAGTTTGTCATGGGGAAACCAAAGACCTATAGATGAAATAATGCAATATGGGTCATTGTTGATAGTCTAACCATTTCAGAAAATTTCCATGCTTTAAGAGAATATTTACCATTTGAACGTATAGAATGACAATATATTAATGAAGTTGTAAGACATCATAGAGAACCGCTATCTATTGTTTCAGATCGTGATCCTAATTTTACATCAAGATTCTAGAAAATTCTTGAGAAGGCCCGGGATACTGAACTTTTTTTGAGCACTTCCTACCACAATCAATCCCATGGATAATCCGAACAGACTATTCAAACATTAAAAGACATATAGATATCATTCTCACTTGAATTTCAATGTATGTGGGATCAATATTTATCATTGGTAGAATTTATGTATAACAATAGCTTCAAATCATATATTTAGATGGAACCATATAATGCTTTATACGGAAAGAGACATCACACACCGACTTGTTGGGATGATGTTGGTGAAAGAAAAATCATAGGCCCAAAACATGTTGAGGAAACAATGGAAAATATGAAGGTTTTTCAAACCCACATAAAAGAAGCCCAATGTTGGAAAAAGAGATATACAGAAAACCGAAGATGAGATTTAGAATTTCTAGTAGGAGACCATGTTTTCTTGATGGTATCTCCACGGAAGGGTGTTATATGTTTTGGTATGAAGGGTAAATTGATTCCCAGGTACATCAGACCTTTAAAAAGTCTAGAATGAATTGGAGTTATAGATTATCGTTTGGATATGCCTCCATGTCTCTCCAAATTTCAAGATGTGTTCCACGTATCACTGTTGGGAAAATACATGCTTGACCCAAAACATATACTCACCTATGAAAAAATTGAGCTCAAACCTGATATGTATTATTGTAAAGAGCCTGTCAAAATTCATTATACAAGATAACAAGGGATGAGAAACCAGATGACATGTCTGGTAAAAGTTATATGGAGAATCCATAAGATACAATATGCAACATGGGAAACCGAGGAACATATGATGAATCAATACTACAAATTTGGACTTTATCAGCGCTAGAAAAGTGCATTAATAGTGCTAAGAAACTGTTGCTAATTGAGGCAAAGATAAAGGGGGGGTCCCTTTTATCAGCACTACGAAAAGTACTGATAAAGGCACATTTTGTCAGCGCTTTATTTAGTGTTGATAAAAGGGGTATTTTATTACCGCTTTTAAAAATCGCTGATAAAATTAAAAAAAAAATTATGTAATGGTAGGGGGAGCTATTAAGAATGCTGGACCCCCCCCCTTTATCAGAGCTAGGCGGAGCCTCACACTTTCCTTACTATGCACTTCCCTTCCTGCGCATCCCCCACACGTGGGTACGTCCTTGCTTATACCTGAACTCAAACATGTAACCTCCCCCATGCGCGCCTCCACCATTACCACTAATCCATTTCATTTTTTTCTCTATTTAATGATATATCTTTTTATTTATATATATGACTATATTTATTAGTATATTAATATAGATTCGTATTAATATAAATATATTTAGTCATATTAATACATATATTTAGTTATATTAATACATATATATTTATTCATATATTAATAAATTTATATTTTTTTCAAATATTAATATATATATAGTTATATTTATTCGTATATTAATAAAGATTGATATTAATATAAATATATTTATTTATATTAATACATATATATTTATTCATATATTATTATATATATATATATTCATTCTTATATTAATATATATTTATATTTATGTTTATATATATTTAGTTATAATTTTTTATCTGCATATTTATTTGTGTAGTAATCTATATATATATGATTAATTTTAAATATATTTATAAAATATTTTTTTATGTGTGTGTGTAAATAAATAAATAATTACATACATACATATATACCACACACACACACACACAAACACACACACACATATATAAATATATATTTACGAATAAATAAATATATATGTGTATTTGAAAAGCCATATAATGTTAAAAAGAGCATAACTTCTAATCCGATGAGTATTTCAACTCTACAACAAGTAAAATAAAAAAAATGAAACAATCATCGATATGATATGTGGTACAGGCCTAACAGACATCTGGGTCCAAATTTATACCTATTTTGATGTTAACAAATCGGGGTATCCGAACAAAGAAATCAGTTTTGGAGGCCTTATCGGTTTTTTGGGATTCAAAAAATGTGACAGAAGGCTCCCTTGGGTCACCAGCATTTAGATATCATCGCAGGAATCGATTTGATATGCTATAGAGCTCAAACAGACACTCGGATCAAAATTTATGGCCGTTTGAATTTTGAGTTACATTTTAAACTTATTTTTGAGATTTTATTATTTTGTTTAATTTTTTGGGTCTTCCAATTATTAATAAATAATTATTAATCAATGATAATTAGAAAATAAAAAATTATTAATATTTTTAAAAATATTTTAAATCCATTTTCATTAAATTTATTATATATTAAAAATAATTGTATATTTATACTTATATAAAACATATTTAAAAATTATATATTATATTTATATCAATATATATAAACTCATAAAACAATATTTAATTTTCATGATTTCATTTTGAAACATAAAATTTAAAAGTGCTAGGAAAAAGTGCTGATAAATCCCCACTTTATCAACACTACTTAAAAAAGCCCTGATAAAAGGGTACACTTTAACAGCCCAAAAAAAGCACTAATAAAGGGGGGGCTATATTAGTGCTAGAAAAATCGTTGATAAAGGGAAACATTTAACAACACTTTTTTTATCACTATTAAAAGTGACCATTTTTAGTGCTTTTTTAGCGTTGATAATGCCCCCCCATTATCAGCACTTTTTTTAGCGTTGATAAAGGGTGGAGATGCGGAAACCCAGTTTTGTGTTAGTGAAGAACCACTCAAACCATTTTATGTAGTAATATTCTATAAATTTTCAGGATGAAATTATTTTATGGAGGAGATAATGTAGCACCCAAAGCGTCCACGGTGCGTTTCCTTTTAAATAATTCAGTATCTTGCATTGTACACAACTTGGTGTTTTTGACACACCACGACCAATGGATGTAGCCATTATGAATAGTAATACCGACTTTTTGAAATTTTATAAATATTAATTTTCAAAATGGACTTCATTTTTAGATTTTTAATATCAAAATCAGCTTAGGGTGAATTTTTTTTATTTTTATTAAAACATTCAATTTATTATGAATAGTGGAAAACACTACATTATTGTATAAAATTGACTTTTTATTTAAATATTTATTTATTTTATTGTAATTTATTTTAGGTCAAAATTGATACATAATACCTATATATGTTCAATGTAATTCATTAGAGTCATTTTATACTAAGTTTAGATATATAATATTTTATCAAACTGTTTACCGTCTTTTACCCAACATCAAAGAGCATTTACACATTTTCATAAAACATAATTTTACAACTTCTGTGAGTTTTATTTCAAAAATCCAGGAGACATAGTTGACATCAGTAACTAAATTGTTGTTTGATAAGATGATAAAATTGAATAGTAATTTTTTATTTTTATTTACCACTATTAAAAGTAAATATGGAAATTAAGGGTAAAAATGATATTATAATTATCCTAACACATGTCCTAATTATATTGGAAATGTGTAATTCGACCAAAAACGACCATAGGAATACAATATGATCCTTTTGGTCCACTCGAATTAGATTAAGACATTTATTATTGTTTTATTTAAAGAAGAATTAAAAGTGTTAAATTAAAAGTTTAATAACTAAACAATTTTAATATATGGATATACATAAGATAAATTAGACTATAATTATTCATTAAAAATATAATAATAATCAATACATAATGGTATTTTATTAATAAATTTTAAAAATGAAATAATTTAATTTATTTTTGATGCAATGATTATGAAGTAATTACCTTATAATAAAATAATTGATATTATAAATATCCAAATAAAAGAAAATTTATAGTTACGATGAATTACACTAAATTTCTAGGTTGACATTAAATTTTAGGATTTATTAATTATGTTTTATTTGAAGTGATAATATTTATATGGATTTCAAAAAAATCAAACACTAAATGCTATCAAAATTTACATAATTGAGTATTTAAAACAAATAGAATATTTTTAATTGATATAATATTCATAAAAATATAGCGTTCTTCCAAAGGACAAAGATAAGGTTATATATGTTAATAATGAACCACATGGGTTTTTTTTTGGCAGTTTATAGTATGTTTATTAACCATATAATATAAAAATACAAAGAGCCTTGAAAAATGTAAACCTAATTTACTAAGTGTTAAATATAAATGATAAGTTCATTATAGTGAACTAATCCTATATAAAACCTATTCGTTAAGATATTTTCGACCCATCCCAACCTTCTCCTCAAAAAAAATCAATTTGAATCCATTATAAACCGAAAATTATTATATTATAAAATAATATTTCAATCTTTTCCTAAACTGACCATCAAATCTCTTATAAAAGTATACTCTCCCTCCTCTAAATTTCACACCTCCAAAGCCATTTCTCTCGGCCCAAAACTCCAAAAATATCCTCCCAACTTCCCTCACATCATCCTAGAGTCCTTACATGGATAATAAATCCAACATAAGAATCACTTTTGATCAACTCCAAAGGAAACACATGAAGAAGAGGTAATAATTCCGCAACCTCTTTCATGTTTTCTTTATTCCACTTCCTCTTTATTTAATCCAATACCAAAAATAATAAATCTATTATCTTATACATACTGTGGTGTTATTATAAATATGGTACAACCGTATTCGTTATACTATTATTCCTAAAAATGACAAAGTCACCCTACATGCGTACGTACGGCTTACCGTCTCCACGTCATGGTGTAGTTTGTTATTCAAACACTTCATTACTTTCTATGGGAATAATTATGAGTATTACTAATGTAAATAATAAATATATCATGTTAATGATTCTTTATATATGATATACCATCCAATTACTCACTATTACACAAAAAATATAATGATATTGTCGCTCGTGCGTACGTATGGATTATCGTCTCCATGAACGTGATGAGATTCAATTGACATAATAATCATTCAAGAATAATTTTTTTTTTATGATTAAAAATAATTTTTATTAACATAATATCATTTTATATGATTCAAATACATCCAATCAATAAGAAACATGGCATACGTAACCAAGCATATAAAGGAAAACGAATTAGTTAACACCTAAAATGATGATAATATAGAAATATTACTATCAAAACAATATTAGGGGATCATATATGATATACTATTTATATATATAGATCATGTATAATTTAAAAACAACTTTTTAACTACTATATAGGAGGTTAACATACCATCTACTAAGGCTAAGTACAAGGTTAGTGTTAATTCTACAATCACTTTACTTATCCGATGTTGTTAATATGTAAGTATCTACTAGGACCTCTTTATCATCCACATCCGTGTTATTTTATATATGTAAGTTGAAACACTATTACTATTTACTAGACTATTGGTTAATGTAATTTATACCATTATTTTAGAATATATGTTTTTAAAGAAATCTTTTTTTTTTCATTTTCCAAACAATGTACTTTATGACATTTTCGATAAAATTAAGGTAATAATGTATTTTTATTAACTTATACAGCGGGTGCGGTTGTTTTCCACTGTTATAACATTGTAGAATCTTCCCATAAAATCATATAAGTATATTTTCAAGATAAATTTATTCTTTTATAATTATATGACTTTTAAATGATTTCAAAATAGAAATATATATTTCTTAAAAAAAGTTTCGATTTCATATATGTCAACATCCTTTGATGGATTTTACGCATTGTTGAAGTTGATTTATTATGATACAAAAATTCCATATTGTATTGAAGGTTTTGTGATATGTTTAACTGTGGATGTGTTAGTTTTACACAATTCATGTTTTATGGATAAATTATTGACATTTCGTATGATGTTTTTAATACGAATGTTAATGTTATGTTTATATCTTTTAATATGAGGAATGAATTGGACATAGTAAGTAACAGGTCATGCCCGCAATAGATCCTCTATTAATTGGTTGGTCTCAGGAGACAAACTAATGTCTTAACACAAGGCCTTGATATAATATTATTTGTAGTATTGGCACAAGGCATTTACTATGTTGTTATGAATACTTGCATTATGGATTTCACCATTATGAAATTGGCTATTGATATTGCATGTGATTATTAAACTTGTATAATATCTATGTGAACAAGTAAATGTAATTATATTATTTATATTGGACATATAATGAATATGTTTATGTTTAAAAGTAATATTATTTTTCTTATATGTTACCTAAACTGTTCATGGAAATTTATGAAGGTTTCCGCTATATTTTTATCCTTACTAAGCATAAGAGACCACCCCTTTCTATGTTTTATTTTTCATAGGAAGCGAAGATGTATATATATGACTAACTTGTAGGGATAGTCTACAGGATAGTATAAGTGATGTGAATGTGGTCAATGGAGGCTATGTTGTTGTTGTTTTTCATTTTATAATCTAATGTAAAACATATGAATGTTTCTCGTACTTCCAAGACTACTAAAGTAATCGGTCTTTGGAGATTTAGATAATTTTTGTTTTTTTCTAATGTTATGTAATAATGCACTATCAACGGGTAACTAGGGTTGGGTAGTTACATTGGGGGGTTCCCATCCATTTTTGTTCAAAACGGCGGGTTTTCAAATTTGGGCCGAACCGTGATCTCATTTCCAGATTTAAAAATAAATTTTTTTTCTTTTATAAATCATTCATTATTAAACATTTTACACCACTTCCACATCACAAATATCATCCCATAGTATATTAAAATGACTATATCAATTTGGAAACCATAGATAACCCTAATAATAATGGATTTGAGTTTTTTATTAAGGTGTTTGGCCAACCTGAATGCCCATTTCTTGCTTTAACTTTTCTAGTTGTTTTATATCTCATTACCTTTTATGTATATATGTGATTCTAACTAAAACATAAGCCCACTTACACTGGGCACGCCTCCATGCTCTCCTCCCCCTATTTTTAGCTCCTATTCATCGAGAATTAGTGAGAAACATCTCTGGATGTCTCAAATCTCCCAAATTTGAAGAGGTAAATTGCGTCTTTCATATCTCCTTCAATTTTTACTCTATTATATAAATTTCAGTTTTTCATGACCACCTCAGAATTAATCAAACATCAAATTCATTTTTTAGGTTTTTAAATTCAACTACTGGTGTATTTGGGGAATTTTATTCCAGACATCTCAAGTAAGTATGTTTCCTCTCATGTTTCTCCCATTTGATTAGGGTTTATTGCACTTTTCTTGAGGTTACAAAATGTCTAGATTCTAGGTTTAATACCAAGGGTTTGATTATGCATCATTTTGGTTAAATATTGTGCATTAGGGATTAACATCACATGCTTGTGGTGCAGTGGTGGTGTGATTAATGTTTCCCACAAAAGATTGGATTTTTTGGCACAAATGGGAGGTTATTCCTTAAGTCAGCATTTCTTGATGAGTTATCATTCTTGATTTAATTATTTTTATTCTTCCTCATATGATCTATGTGGTGAGAAAACCGTTTTTGATAGATTTGGTAAACCGTTTAATTTTAATGTTCCATTTTTTATATAAATTTGTTGGTTTCCATATGTAAATCTTGTAGTAATATTTGGATTTAATTTATATCATATGAAAGTGTTTTAACAAATGTCTTTTTATCTGCCAATTATTATTTTGTAGGGACTTTGTGTGATTTGGGGTTTAATAGAGTAATTTCAAATTTGTTTTATGTGAAAAAACCTTATTGTATATCTGGAAAGTGTTTTATAAAAAGTGAAAATGGGTTATTGAGTTACACAATGTGTGAAAAAGAAGTATATGTTCGGTAAAGGAGTGTGTACGTTTTTTAAATGGTCCACATTTTTTTGAATAGTCTATTATGTGATGTTTTACATAACGGAAACAAGTAATAAAATTTCTTAATGGATTTATTAAATTTTGAATGAGTTATAAAACATTTTTCATGCTGCATTGGTGTGAGTATGATTTCAAAATTAATTACAATTAGAAATAGGATTATGTAGCATCTGTGTGGGATATTTGGTGTTTTTATGTGGAAAATGTATTTGAATTTGAATTAGGTATTTCATGTTTTGTGGATATTTTTTGAGCACATGAGTTAAAACTCGAGAACCTAGGTGGGTGGACGTGTATTAGTATACTAGTGATCCAATGGGGTTTGGCCCCAATTTCATGTAGAAATTTTGAAAATGAAAAAACTAACTAAACTATGATAATGGTGATTTTGGGGGAACACTAGGTTATGGGTATTATCCGCACTAGTAGATCATGTGCTTGATAACAAATATTTGTATGGTTTCTTTCACTGAGATATGAGGTCTGGGGACCCACAACGAGATATTACCTATGAGTAATTTCCCTTTTCTTTTCCTAATTAGAAAATTTATTCTCACTATCATCATATAGTATGTTTGGATGAAAAAATCAAAAGATTTAAAACTATTTGTAAATGATAGTATTCTTTAATGTATCCCACTTGAAAATGGTTTTTATTTATTGTTGCATCTCATTAAAATTATTATTAGCATCTCATATTTATGAAAAATTTCATGCTTTTCGCCTTTGAATGTTTATCACATGGAATATATTTTTGGTGAAATCTTACTAGTCTTTGGCTCACACACTACATACAATATATGTGTAAATAGATTTGGTTATATTTTTACAGGTTTGGGAACAACTTTTTCTGTCAATTGTTGGGGTTTTTAGCGGTCATTCATGATGCAGTGTTGTGGATGTGACTTGAGGATAGTGACTCTTTCCATGAAGTGGTTCTTGGGTTGTCATTTGTGATTTACTCCCTTTTTTAGACTCTTTGTATTGTTTTAAATTGTGTAATTAAATTCAAATTTAGTGTAACATATTTTTTTATTGAAAACTTCATATTTGGTTTATTGGGTTTGTATGTTGTTTTAGGTATATAAATTCATGTTAATTGTTCCTAAATTCAATTTTTTGATACTCGGGCACTTATGCCAGCACATGGGGATCGGTAATGCCCGTAGGGCCTTGTCGTGCGCCAGGTTTGTTGCTGGTTTTTACAGTGACCTGATTCGGTTCGTGACAAAAATAATTATGAATTTATGCATATTTATATAACACATATTTTATATGAAAATTTTAAAACCATCATACGAAATATATAAATTTAACATTTAATTATATTTAATGTGTATATATATAAATACTAAAAAATATATATGTATATTTATATATATGTATATAATTATAAATGTGTATAAATTGATATATATACATATATATATATATATATATTATTTATAAATATAGACAATGTTAAATAAATCATATATATATATATATTTAAATTCAAATTTTCATATATCATTTTATTAGTTCCTTTATTGCAAAGATAAAATGCATCCTGTATCGGTTCTAAATAATTAGATCATACATTTTTACAATTATGAATACTAAATAATTTTCTGTTAAATATTATTATTTTATTAACACAGATAAAAAAATGTATTTTTTTTCATTATTTTATTTTTCGCTAATAAAATCCATCGATTTATTCATCAATTTTTTAGCATTGTAAAAGGGAACTATTATGTTAACATGAAACTATATCAATGTTGGGGATAAACCCATGAAACCAACCCTATCCACCCAAAACATCAACTATAGGGGTCATGCCTGATAAAACATGAACATGCGAGCTTCCAAAGTATCACAAGAATTGTAACCAGAAGGATGTATCCCTAATGTTTGGGTAATTGTTTGGAAAGAATAAACATATGATCTTTATGAATTTCTTAATATTTTGTAAAATTGAAAATAATTATATAAAATAACATTTTAAATTTTTACGTTTTTACACTAAATGAAAAAAGATGATATTATAGGGGTAAAAAATAGTACTTGGGATCAAAAAAACATGATGTAGTTATTTATATATAGGGATCGATAACATGATTTTTATTATTTCAAAATTAGATTAGGAATGGATTTAATAATTAATTTATAATTAAAATCATATTAATTGTAAAAAGAACAAATCTTATGTAAAATTAAAATTTATAAAATATAGATTTTAATTTCTAAAATATTATTATTTTTTATTAACTAAATAATTATAATCAGTTTGTGTTTTTATTTATTTATTTAAATTGAAACTAAGGATTATTTTTTTATATTAAATTGAATTAATTATTTTATAATATAAAGAATACAAGACTACATTTATATAAACATTTTTTAGGTGTGGATGTTGTTGAAATGTTCCTCAAATATTTGAAGGTCAATTTTCTATTTAAAATTAATATGATGAGATGGGATAAACTGATACCTAAACCAATTTATAGATAGAGAAAAATATTGGGTTCATTACTAGACATTGTAAAAGATATATTTGTAAGAAAATATTGATCCACAATAAGTGGGATGACCCATGACGTGAATTGTGTATACATTATGTCATTTACAATTACTTTCACAATTGATTGAAATAATAAACTATCAATATGACTAAAATTTATGTATCATAAAATATTTTAAAAAATACTGAGAATTATATGGATTTATTTGATAAAATATTTTTACGATGTTGTTTGATTATTTAACTTTTATTAAAATTGCAGAAGTGATAACAATGAAATTTTATTTGACATATATTGAAATGTTTATTGTGAGTGTAAAAGAAAAAAATTTACACATAAAATTTTATCTAATAAATAATTAATTGAAAAATGTCATCTTTATGAAACAACAGTTCCATAAAATAGTATAATGTTATAGTAAACCCCATGAGTCATTTTATTTTAAATTTAAATTAAATAGTCGTCAAATTGATGATAAAAACACATGTGATTCCACACTTCCAATTATTCATTTGCCCATCCCAAAACCTATAAGCAAATGATGTCTAAAATATTTTGATCATGTCTAAATAATGTTGGATCATTATCCCTACAACCAACCCTATCAACATAACTTCTAGATTATATATTTTTCTGTTCTTTTGAAATGAGATAGACGTCTATAGTCTGTCCGGTGAAAAAAAATTAAAAAATAATATGCTTCAATTGACTATGACTTAACAAATTATATGAGAGGAAAAAAATTTACATGGGTATCAAAAAACCCGTGAATTCCTCCGATGGATCATACCTAATTCACAAATCAGACATTAAAACCAAATGACTACATTGAAATATTTTTTCATTGATATATAGTTTACCTCTATGTTAATTAAATCCACTATAGTCTATAGTGTATATATCCTTCCCACAACTCATACTACAATATAAAAAATTAAATAGTAATGGTTTATCTATTTTTAGGTCTCTAGTTCATTCAAAATAAATATATATTATAATATATATACCAATGTTTTTATCTCTTGTAAACATAAAATGAACATGAATAGTTATTTTTATATTTCACATAATCAATCATACTAACTAATATTGAAAATTACTATAGAAGGACATGTATCATCTTAACATGCTCATGGAATGTAAAAAATAATGACTTATAAAAAATATCAAATACATCCTTGAAATTACTACCCTTGTATATGAAATATGGTCTTTATATTTTATTAAACCTTCATTTTTCATAAATAATTATGAACTATGTTTTAAATGAGTTTTTAATATAGTTTTGACTAGTATGGAATTATCATCAACCCCAAAAACTAATGTAATGTTAGTAAAATAATTCTATTGGGAGTTATAAGATCCATTATATTGTCTCATTCCTTATTCATATAATGATTCTTCTTGTCTTCTCTATGATATTTATTATTAAACATTTTTTCGACCTATGGAATCGTCATTGAAATATCCAAATATATTTTTTTGTGAAATTAATATAACATAAAATTGTATAATCTAGTAGATAAGTGTCCTGAATCAAAAATATTTGAAGCAAAATTTTAATATGTTTGAATATGAATATATTTATGATTCAACATGAATGTGTCAAACAATTCTCACCACTAACTCAATTAATACATTATGACATAAAACCCCATTTCTCACTCTCTAGAACATGAATAAATTGATCCATGTTAAACATAACATCTATGACGCATTATTCTCCTGATTAATAAAATAGATTTCAAAAGAATTCACACAATGTAATGAAAAATACACCATGTTTCATGAAAATTAGCTAAATAAATATATTATTTTATAACACATTCAAAGAATTAAATGTAATCATACTATGTTTTTCCATTTTATAGATATATACCACGAAATAATCATCACCATTACCATGGGATTGGAATTAAAATTGTTGGATAGATAAAATTATTGTTAAGCTAAAAATTATCATAAAATGAAGGAAAAAATGTGTCAGACATAAATATGACAATATATTATCATAAAACCATAAATGATAATCATAAATCATGTTATAGAAAAAAAAAATCACAAAAAAATGTCTAACAAATCCTAAATGATTAGATATTGAGAAAAAAATATCAATAATCATATAACATGTGTGAATGACATAAAATTGTATATTTCATTTTAGATAAAGCATAGTCATGAAAACATGGTATTTTTTTTGAAATTAAATTCATGTATAATTTTTTGGAAAACATTATAAAAAACATGGGAATGAGGTACCAAAATATTTGTCAAAAATCATATATGGTAATAACCATTATATAAATTCCCATGTGAAAAAACATATCACTTCTTTGTATAGAAATTTTTGAAAACTGATAAATCTCATTCCATTGTGAAAAATCTCATTATGTCCATGTCTAACTATATCATGAGATATAAATATAACATAATGCATTTTAGTGTGATATATGACCCCACCACTCATCATCCATACATATTAATGATACTTAAAATAAATCATGATAATATCTTAAATAGACCATATAAAAATAATGATATTCTAATTAATATAAATTCCAAAAGTTTAGTTTTCAAGAAGAACAAATAAAATTAAAATGGGATTCATAAAACCTTCTAAAATATAAAATAAAAAACAAGAATTATATCACTTGATACGGAAAATATGATCATCAAAACTAATCTCATCATAAAAAAATGTAATAAATACGAAGAATAACCGAATTTAAGTAGAATCCTTTATAATTGAAGATAAAATACTAAAATAATTATTCAAAAATAGATTTACTTAATGTCATCTTAAAATAGTCTATTTTTTAAATTCACATTCAAAAAAAAAAATTTTATAATGTATAATTGAATACCTTTTAGGAAAATATTTAATAATATCAAATAAAGATAATATGTTATGAAATAAAACAAATGTCAAAATGTGATGTAGAAGGGATGTATATAAGGCAACAGTAATGAAAATCCATTTTAAGTTTTTTTAATACATCATTATTAAAAACCAAAATCCTTAAAAGGGTAATAAAAAATATAATTTTCTATGAGATATGGGGCTTAAATAAATGGTGAATCCCATTTATTATAAATTAATCATATGATCGATAACATATAAAACTCACAACAATGATCTTAAAAAAACAATACGATGTCGTGATATTTTAGAGATACTCTCTATCCATTGAAATGGTGGTTATTTATATAAATAAACATATTATGAAATATATATAATGGTCATACTCAATACAAATGTGCTGATTAACAGTTAAAAAATAACTATTCAATATTTTTAATGTCATATTAATATTAAAATTAAGTTTCCTCATACATGTTTTTATTAATTGTTTTGGGAAAATATAACAATTATTTTATTAGAAAATTAGATTGTTAAATTCATAATATTAAATTTTTTTAGACGAAAAGAATAAATTATAATAGAATAATTTTTAGTTTTTCTTAATGTTTGATTTTTCGATGAATAATATTAAATAAATAATTTATATTGAAAATTTAATCTTTATTTCATGTATTTAGAAATTTCATTTTTAAAATGGATTAAAATTTAAAATAACTTCTATAATATTATTAATAATCTAATTGTTTTTAGTGGAATATATTTTGTGTTTAATTGGGTATAAAAATATTCTAATACATAAATTACATTATTATAAATAATATATTTTTTCATTTAATTTTATGTTTTGATCATTAATTATATACTTCAACCTCTAGAAATTGTATATTGATAAAGGGATTAGATATTTGGAATCATGATATTCAAATATGAGAATTATTCCCTTTTTTCAATATGAGTTATAACTATTGTATATTTATTGCACATGTGTATGGGTAAAAATCAAAAATATAGATAAAACATTTGGTTAAGTCTTTAAAAGGTTTATAAATATTTATTTTAACCAATATAATGAGATTATTTAATCCATTTTCATCCATTTTATGAATATATGGACATTTGATGCCCTATTTCTTTTATTATGACCTTTATTGTAATATAAGTAAAGATGATGTAAAAAATGCTACACTCATGGATTTAATATCACTAATATTTTATCATAAAGTTAAAAATAGGTCATTTTCTTTAATGAATGTTTATTTGAAATACAAAATTAATATTTTTTGAGATATTTTATTTTATTTTTTTCAATTGAATTATTGTTGTAATTTCTTACACAAATCAAATATAGTATTAATTGAATAAATAATAATATAAATTATTTAATATTATAAATATTAAAAGAAAATAAAATTTGATGAATTACTATGTTCCATGATTTATTTATATTAATATGACATAATAGGGTTGATATAGTGGATTATATTTGAATTCCTTATTTTCCTTATTATCATTCAAGTCAATCAAAACGAATAGTTTCAAAATTGATTTTAATGTTATTTTTTGACATTAATATTTTGATAAATTATGTAATAAGAGTAAATATATTAAAATAGTAAAATTTGGATAATATATGGTTTAAAATGGCATACCTTGGATATTGATTAACTAATTTTCATGTTATAAGTATAAGTACAACCCTTCAACTATTAAAAATTTATCATGGCAGTTATAGTTTCAATTGGATAACTATTGGATTAAACCAAAAGATATGATTTAAAATTAAATATAAACATATACAAATTTAATCATAAGATGATATGATAACTTGATAATGCCTCATCTACAAATCTTTATCAATTTGGATGAAAATATGTTACATTAGTGTATTTTAACTTTTCCAAAATTTCAATGAGTACCCCTCTCATCCCATATAAATGGGAACATCTAATTTATCATATTTACACAACATTGATTCATATAGATTCCCCAATACCTACCCATTGAATTTTTCAATGTCATTATGAAATGTAATGTAGTGTTCGTCACTCAAAAAGAAAAAACCCATGGGTCTTAAAGAGGGGATCTTAATGAATTCTTTCAATGAATATGTAACCATCTTAATTGATGACATTATTTTTTATACTCTTCATTTTCCCATATAAATGTATTTTAAAAATTATAAAATAACATATCTAGATTCTTAAATATAATGATATTTCATTATTATTTTGAATCCACCATTACCCACCCTATTTTTTATCAAATGGAAAAGGAATATATCCCTCAGTCGAATGTACAACTTAAGGTATCTACGTAGCGATATAGTTCATTTTTTATCACCATTATTTAAAAATGTTTATTATGATTTGTTTAATGTTTATATATGTTATTTACGAAATAATTATGCATTATTAATGAATGTATCATATCTAAAATCTTACCTTATATCCATTCAAAATGGAAAAGACCACTCATGTGTGCATGTGGATTACCACCTTTACGATGTGATGTGAGTCATTATTCATTTCTAATTTATATGGATGTTAATAATGATATATTTAACGAATAAAAGTAAATTAATAATAATAAATGATTAGATAAATGATAATTTTTATTTTCCTTTATGTTACTGAATTCATTGAAAAGTGAAAAAAACATTCAAAGGTTCGCATAGCGGACCATATATATGATCAGTGTAATTGTTTTTTATATTTATAAATTTTATAAAAAATTATATACATATTTATAATGATGAAAATCTTAGTTATCACCCAGAATAATATTTTTAATAACAAATTGGTCACTAACATGTGATAAATAGTTATAATTAAACTATATATGTAGTGATATATATGAGTTTGGTTTTGGAGAATATTTATAATAAATATATATTTATTATACATGAAATTCGAAAACATATGAAGGAGGGTGGACTTAGTAAAAGGTTTTTATCTTCAAACATTTCATTCCATGATATATATGATACATTCACAACAATATTATATATATTGTAGTATATATGTCCCAATTTATATGTTATATCGTGGTTAACCATATATTCTAGGAATTTAATGTTTTACGTGATGTTATTTCAATAATGGGATGTAAAATTTAATTGTTACCAATGTTTTAAGGGTTTACTCTACAATCTCATCTTAAGATGTGATTATTATGGTATATTTATATATTTAGGAGAAATTTTGATATAAATATCTCCCAAAAAATATATTTTCTCCTCATATAGTTTTTTCTATAAATAAATTGTTTCTTTCCATTTTTATATATTTAATTATTAATTATATTTTAATAATAGTATTTAGGGAAATAAAAAACAATTATTTCTTTTAGGTCATAAATACTATTCACAAGTGTCCATATTTCTCAAAAATATATTTACATGATTTTTTTACTATTGTCCAATTTATTATTAAAAACATTTTCATATATTTTTAAATTCTTAAAAAAAAGACAGAAAAAAAATTATTATCATTTTCCACACAAGTTAATTTTTTCACTCTTCTTAAAAATGTTTAAAATTATTTTTTTTTCACCTATACTGAATGAATAGAATTTACCACCATCATTAATGATAAATTCATTGATAATTTATTTATAAGTTTCCATGATTCTTTTAAGAGAAATTTATTTCCAAATAATCTTGACATTTTAGTTTCTAAAAGAGAATTAAAAATAAAAAATTTCATTTTAAACAAGAATTTTCTTAATGATAATGTTATGATGTTTAATTTAATTAATGACAATATCCTATTATTTTAATTTTAATAAATTGTGATATTTTGTAATGTTAACCTCAATATTATTCATTTGGATGGTTTATGATCACGTTGATTAAGGATGTTATTGACAATCTATATTTGGTTTTTTCTAATAAATACAATTATTTATTATAATCACTGTTGATTATTTTATATTATCTATTAAAATAATGAATGAATTTTACATATTTATTTTTCATTAGGGTTTTGAATAAAAAATCCATTTGATGAATTAGTATTTCTCTGGAGGAAAAATATATTTTCCATTTTCCAAAGGACCTGCAAACTTTTGTAGATGTCATGGAACATGGCCTTGATGGAATTTTTAGATGTATTGGATGAAATAAATCGATTTTATATTTTAGATGACAGTAATTACGAATTTATTCCCAATGATATTAGTTATTAATGATCATGGGATTAATAAAATAGTTATGATATATATGGATACGTTTAAAACTCATGTGATTTTTTATAGGAAATTATTTGAACAAATTTTACTCTTACCGTATTATTTTTTGTGATCAAATTATTGATTAAATTAAATTTTTTTTAAATTACAACTACATATTATTTATGAATCATTTATTTAAGATATCTTTCACTATAAATATCCATTATGGAGCTTCTAAGTCTACCCTTTATTTGTTATCCATTAAAATGTAATTATAAATTCCAATGTGTATAAATTTGTCCAATAATAAAAAATTATTCAAACCTTTTGGATGAGATGATTCATTTTTAGTGTCAATATAATTATGTAACCACATACTATAGGATAATAGGGTCAATGTATTTACATTTAGTACCAAAAAAAGTTTAGTTCCATCATTAATAATTTCATTATATAAAATAAATATAAGGTAATATAACCATATTGATTTCCATGATTATAATTCTTCTTTAGGAAACATCCTAATTTTTTGGTATGATAGAAATTATTTTTCTTCCCACTGTGATTATTGTTTATCATAAAATTATTTTTTATATTAGTTAGTGTTTGTAACTTGAAGAAATTTTTTTATCGATAAATGTGGTGGAAGTAATGTTTTTATGAGAGAACAAATTGGATGAATATAAAGTTAGTGATATTTTAACAGTTCTTAACCCATTACCATTATATATTAATAAATAATTATACCTTAAATAACTATAGGAATCACCAATGAAGTTAAAGATATTGTTTTCTGAGTGCAATTGTAATGTTGACCATAAAGGAAATAATGATCAATTTTTTAAATGAATGAAAGTAGAAAGATACATCATGTTTAATTTATCAAAAGAATGGTATGATTTTTCCTATTGGAAAAATATGTTCATATAATAATGAATTATTGAGGATTTAATTTTCGTTTTTTGGGAACATGGACAATATTTGAGTCAATTCCCTAATCTAAGGGTTAAATCATAGACCGATGATGGACCTTTTCCATGAGAATCATTAAAGTTGAAGTATTTGAGTGTGTTTATATTTTGATTTAAGAATTATATTGTAGAAGAATTATATTAATCAAATTTTTATTATAAAAATAATGAAAAATATATGGACTATTCTATATTATTTGCTTCTTTAAGAATTTAAATGTGTCTCTTGAATGGTACTAATGACATTTAAAATTTATTTAATGGTAATGAGATATTTTTAAAAAAACATTTATTCATGAAAATATATCCTTTCAAAAGTTCCTAATTTTGAGAGAATACCATATAGTTTAGGTAAAGATATTCTTGATATTGATACAGTAACATGAATAATATGGATATCCTTGGAAAAAATTACTAATTTTATGATAAAATGGTTTCTGTTTTATTTGATGGAGTTTACATCAGTTTTGAAAAAAATGAATATATTAAGCATTCAATATTCTATTTTGAGGAATAAATATATTGTTAATTGTTATAAGAATTCATGTTTTTAGGTTTTATTATCATTCATGTTATATTCATAGTTCAAGAGAATATATTATCAATGTATTTACATAATTCATTTTCCTAATTTATAAAAAAAATTATGTTTGTTTGGGGGTCAAATTTTATTTTTAAATTTGAAATTTAGTTATATTTGTTATAATATTTTGGATTTTAAATTTGTTTTAATAAATATTTTTAATAATTTTATGGTTAATTAATAATATAATGGTTTATGTTGAACTTTTTTTTTATTATTATATGTGGTTAAAATTTTATTCATAATATTTCATGGCCTAGGATAATTATTTTAGTATAGAATAAATATATTGGGAGAGGTGGAAATAAATTTCAATTTTTTAGGTTCTTATGATAATTTAAAAGTTAATTTTTGAGATCTATATATAATAATTATATATATAATATTCTTTTCATACATTAAAATATGATGTATAAACTCTTAAAACACCTAAAAGAATGAAAAATGAGTTATGAAATAGAAATATACATATTTATTATATTTTTCCATGTTATATTTATTAATATTAAAAAATAATTTAACTTTACTAAATGGAAATTGGAATAAAATATTATAAGTTTACCTTCATATTGGATAAATCTATGAAATTTCAAATCATTAAAGTTAAATGTTATTTTAGCCGTTAAGGATCCCATTACCCTTTTATATCAATGTATATACTAGTTATTATGAATTTATTTTCACCACTATGTATATACATTCACCTCAAAGTATTGTTGTCTTATTTGGAAAAAATTTCTTCTATTATTTTAGATGAACACGAGGTCTATATTTCCCACTTTTTAGGAGAATATTTATTAACCCATTTTACGATGGGGGTTTCCAAAAAATGTATTTTGCAAATTAAATCCCTTGATTGTTGAGAACAAGATAAAATATGGAGGGTTAAATTAACTAAAGGTGGAGAATATGAAACCTTTCAATTTTAAAAGAACACTATTTCTTATAGTGTATACAACACACAACACCGAGTTTAAGTGATCATTGAATTAATATTATATGTAACAACAATATAATATAATTTTAACTAATGTGTACGAATATGAATAAAAACTTTATAAAAAATAAATAATTCTACTAATAATTACTAATGTGTGGAATAAATATTTGGAAATTATAATTCATATTTTTTAATGATATAATCTACCTCAATAATAGATTTACCTCAAAAAATTATTTTTACATTATTGATAGTAAATATTATTTTAATTATTTAAATTTTTATATTTATTATCGAAATAAATGTCAATTTTAAAATAATAATTTAAAACTTATCATATAGTAAATTTATAGAATGTTTTAGAAAAGATTGATTCAATGATGAATAGTAAAAAAATACTGATTTATATTAATATTTAAGATTTTTTCTATAATATACAATGTTAAATTAAAATTAAAATTTTTTTTATTATAAATTTTTTTTATTTAAAATAATCTATTTATGTTCCTTAGAATCAATTCTATAGAGGAATTTGATATAAATATTTTTTTATATCAAAGAGAATTTTTCATTAAAACTATATTTTTATTGAGTTATGTGTTTATATATTAAAATAATGACTTCCAATTCATGAAATATAGTATTGAATAATGTATTCAATATTTTGAATTTTGAGGTTATAATTTGTAGATATACCTTTTTTAGTCAATTAGAAATATAACCATAGAATATTTTTGTTACCCCAGTAAGGGTTAAATAAGAAATTGGGGGTTAAAACATTGAGATGAGGACAAAAAATTAATCAAAACAGGATATCATCCCATTTAAATTGTGAATATTTTCCATTGACATCCAATTATAATATAAATGGCTAGTTGGTGCCATATTTCTTTGACTATGTCCTCTACATTATTTTTTTAATGACTATACAAAAAATTTACACTCTTGACATCAATTTCTCTAATATTATATCAATAGGGTAAAATGAGGTAATGCATTACTAAATTTCTTCGAATATATAAATTATTATATATTTAAAAATTATTTAAGAAAAAATCTCACTGACTTCTTATGCAACGTCCGTATATTATTTATTCAAATAATAAAAAGAAATAAATTTTTTAAAAAATATTATTGGTAACAAATTTTTGATAATTTATTTTTTTAGTTGGTTTATTTAAATATGATTTTTTATGGATTTGTGAAACTAAGTTAATTGAATTAAATAGTTTATTATTGTCTTTAAAGTAAAAAATATATATTGTTTCAAAATTGAAAAAAATTATATTTTAGGAAAACAATATTTTATTAAATTATTTGGATATAAAAAATTGAAATGGGGCAAGGTGGAAACGATATGGTCAAAAATTTATTCCATTAGATATTTATGTTCCAATTCTCACTATATATTTAAAATTATATCCCTTTTAATGTTTAGAAGTTTTTACCACAACTATGGTTAAAATTAGGTCACTAATTTGTCAAACCATGTAAAGACCTGGAATTTCAATGTAATTTTTTTTAAATATTTGGGAATTTTTCGAGTCCGCAAAAAATTGATGTCACATGATTCTGAGGCCAGGTGTGCCCGGAATCAATTTCTGGTGTTTTTTTTCGGTAGGATCAGTAAACATACGAGAGGGTTTTTATAACATTTGAACCGGTAATCAGAATTGAAATATGAGGGCACCGTTGAACTCACAGTGCCAATATTCGCTTAAGGATACTTTCACCTCGACGACAGATGGATGTGGGAGAAAGTTAGTTTTAGGGTTTATCGTGGAAATAATAAAATAAAATAAACTTCATTATATTTTATTTCGAACTTCCATGTAGATATTTCCGGTGGGGTCCACTGGAACTAAACCTCCATGTGGAATTTGGAATTGGGGACCACCAGACCATAACCTCCCATGATAGGATAAGGTTGTGGGGACCACCCAAACCATAAACTCCCATGAAAGGTTACGGTGGTGGGGAACACCCATGATTAAACCCCCTTGAACCCCCTCCCTTTAATTGGGAAAAACCATCAACTCCCAAAATTAATGAGGGAGAGCCTTTTCACCTTCTCCACCATAATGGTGCCAATGCACAAACCATTAATATTACCAACACACGTTTTTAATTGTTCCAAATCTTCCCCATTAATTAATTGATCCAACACATCAGTTAATTATATAATACTTTTTGAATATTATTCCAACTACTTAATACATATATCAATATATTATTTTGGGTACAAATTAACTTGGGTAGAATTTGGGAGAGTATGAACATGGGAGAATGATCCCAAAAAAAGTACAATCTGCTGACAAAGAACACCTTCGACTATAGAGAACAACCTTGACTTCGAATTCCACTCTCAGAACTTATTTCGACATAGGACGTGTTCGTTTACAACGAATCGACATCCACCTTATCGTTCCAACATCAACCAACATCGAACAAGGTATTTTTTTAATTATGTATGATTTTATTCCCTTGATTATTTCCTCCTAAAACAATGAACACGAATCGACATATTTCTAGTTGATCTGCATATGTTTTCCTTTTGCATGTTTTGGGGTTAATCACTATGGATGGTTTGTTGTGATTCGTTCTTCTGAGATAAATTCTACCACTCTAAACGTGGAGGGTTCAGACCAAACCAAAATGGCCCGACCCCTCCGTCGTTATCTATTGTTGTGTTACTCGAAATGGAGGAAGGTGACAACGATGAAGGAGGTGGTAGCCGCGCCATGCACGACCTCCACGATCTGCACCGCCCCCGCGATGTTCTGCTCTGTCGCTAGAAAAGCTAGACAAGAGACCCCTCACAGAACCCCAACTGAACTGATACTGACCACCCACACCCTCCAAGCTGAACCGGCCTAAATGCACCCTCCCAAGCCACCCTACACGCATCATCCACTGGCCGAAAAAGACTCCCGGCTGAATCGGCCTCACGACGCCCTCCCGAGCTTCCTTGTCTGTGACCGCCTGCAGGCCATCTGAGCCTCCCCGGCTGCACTACCCTATCGGCCTCTCGACCCCCTGAATGAACCTGCACCCTCATGGTGACCCAGTCGAACCGGCCCTCTCCCTCGTGGTGCCCAGCCGAACCGACACCATGTGGTGCCCTCCGGGCCGAGCCGCCCACGCGGCACCCTCCGGGATGAGCCCCCTACGCGGCACCCTCTGGGCCGAGCCGCCCTATCGCCGACCCGGGGCAGGTCCCCACACTTGTGTACAGTATACGCCCTCTCGGCCCTCCATGGCCCCTTGTGGCCCATTGGGCTCGGCCCTACAGGCTATGTGAACTGAACAGGCTAGGCAAGACCTAACAGGTCTGGCCGTGTTGACCTGATCCGGGTTGGCCCAGGCGGGGTTGGGTCGGGTTGGTCTGACTAGGTCCGTCCAGACCCGGGCCCACTATGACCCTTTAACTTATTTTGGCCATATATTTGGCACCAGACGTCCGTTTGACAAACCTTTAGAGGCGCTGCTAAACTTTGAGTATGAGTTTTCTTTTGAGCTTACCCCACAGGGGTTTGGGGTTTAGTTGATATTCGATCAGGTTGGATCGTGCACGAATCCAACCTGTCCCCATAACTAAAAGGCCAATTACTCATAGACAATGCGTCCGATTGAAGGGTCTCCTGTTGCGTTGAGACCCCTATGATGTGGTGGACCATTAAGAAACTTATTCACAAGACATTGTGATAGTTAGAGTATTAACCAGTAGCTCGTGGAGCGGATCCTTCCAGTGATGAGAAAGCGGAGTATGGAGACCTAGAAGTTGGCTAAGACCTGACAACTGCTGACCATTTTACTAAGAGTGACTCTACTAGAATATTGGGGAGCGCTTGGGTGTGGCGGCCGATCCATGGTGGAGGAGCGTGCTTGGTGATGCGACTTACCAATGGTACTCGACAGCATAATTAATGTTGTTGGATGTGAGGGGGAGAGTGCATGGTGACCTAACATAACCACGGTGGGGAGTGCCTCTGTGTGACGTGTAATTCCCACAGTACTCGACAGAAGAAGTACCTTAGTAGTCCATGGTTAGTGGGAAGCATTCTTGGAGGTGCGGTAGGCCCACTATATTCGATTGAGTTGGAGTTATCCATCATCCGAGTATTTTATAATGTGAATGATGATGTTACTTGATACTTCCCCTAGAATAAAATACTGCTTGAGCTGATTGAGTACATTTGTGTTTTTCTCATGATTGAGATGGATTACATAATAACTTAGGTATATGTATAGTAATATACCAAAGTAGGGTTATATGTTGATTTCATACTTTGTAGTTTATCCTTTGTGGATTCTGTGAGACTTTGAGGGTCTCAGGGTCCCTACTGAGTATTTTTATACTCACCCCTACACGGGCTAAGCCAGTACCTTGTTGTAGTGGATGCAGACGACTGACAACGCTGACTGAGTCTGAGAGTACCCGGAAGGGACAGTACCTGGATGGGGACCATACAACGTGACAGTAAACGGAGAATACGGACGGACCTGCAGTTCTAAGGAGGTTATTTGTACCTATCCTTCAGGTTAGAACCTCCTAGGATGGTCCAGTAGTTGTTTGTTTTTCATCAGTTGTACTTGTACTTTCAGTTTCTTGTACATTACAGTTGGGATTGTATTTCAGACCATTTTTTTCTGCAATATTTTGTTATACAGTTTACAAAATTATTTGTATCCAGTTATGTTCTATGTTGTGTGTGTTTACAGGTTGTAATGGAAATAACTTCCTAGTTTTAGGGAATTACGCCTTTGGTGCTAGTCGCCAGCCCCTGGCCTATGGAAGGCGGGTTTGGGATAGTCATGGCATGGGCCCCAATGAACGATTCATGAAAAAATGGTATCAGAGGAGTTGGTTCTTCCGTAGAACCTAGGAATATGATATTTTCTGTGAAGCAATAATGTTAATTATAGTGAGTGTGGTTTTCAGTTTAGGGAGCCCTAAGTTGTTTCAGTGGCTGACGTATCCATACACCAAGTCCCTAACTTATGATTTTTGACTCAGTGCTCAAAAACACTGTTTTCGTGTGTGTTTTAGGAATTCTTCATTATGTCATCTCACCAGGTCATTCCACTAGGTATATGTTTTAACTATATCACACCTATATCTTTTAAGAATGCATCCACACAGACTGCTAGATAGAGTTTTGAGAGTTCTACGCACTGATATCCAACCATGCGATGAGGCGTGGGTCCAGGGCCCATTTCTAGCAGAGGCACTGATAGAGGTACCAGAGGTACCTTTCGCCATTGGGCCACCGATGCCACCAGCCCTAGAAACAAACAATGCATGCCGATTTAGTGCATTCCACGAGTTCCAGTGCCAAAGGCCACCCATGTTCTGGGGAGAGACAGACCCACATGTGACTGAGGATTGGGTAGAGGCTTTGGTGAGAGTTTTCTGATTGGTAGTGACACTAGATATCCTCATGGCGATCCTTTCTTCTAGGCATCTATAGGCATCAGTAGGTAGATGGTAAAACTTGATTCTCTAGTTTCATGATGAGGTGACGCTTCTCTGGGAAGACTTTGAGATCCTATTTCTGGAAGAGTTTGTTCCAGCGACACTTCACGCAGTGCACATTCAGGAAAAACATAATCTTCAACAGAGTAGCAACACTGTAGCTCAGTACTCCGCGAAGTTAACTGACCTCTCACGATATTACATAGATATAGTGCGGGACCCATTCTTCAGGGATCAGACCTTTGAAAAGGGACTCAGGCGGGAGGTCAAGGCTTCGGTGATCTCACATAGCATCCCGATGTAGGCGGGGGTGGTGGAGAGAGCCCTCTTTGTGGAGAGTTTCCTTGCTGAGCAGTCACCAGCTGTGAGACCCACTACCATTCATCACATAGTAGAGTCTTCTACAGTTGGTAGAAAACATATTTCACAGAGGTCCAATATGAACATACCTACAGGTGGACAACATCATGTCTTATGACCAGTCGTGCGGGGCACCCGAAGCGGAACCAGACATGTTAGGAGCGAGAAATGTTACACATACGGCGGGTAGGGTCACAAGGCTCGTGACTGTCTGAACTGCCGTTTTGATGATGAAAAGACGGTCGAAGGACCTCCCAGGAAAAGACATGGATTCAATCGAGGTAGTCCCCAGGGAGCAGGAAGACGTGGCAGAGGAGCTGGTCGAGATGCTGGTGGTGGGCGACGTTTTGAGATATTACTACCACCACCACCATGAGGTCCACCCCGTCCATAGGGAGCATGTGTATAGGGGAGAGATCAGCTCCAAGAAGGTGAGGATTACAATCATGGATCTCCAGAAATGATTTGAGGTATTATATGTGTCTACTCCACCATAGTTGTAGTACCTATAGACACATGAACCGGTCATTATTTTATTTCCATTTCCCTCGTTCTTAGATCGGAGGTTCTGATGGAGCCGTTGGCTTGATCCATATTGCTAGAGACTCCTACGAAAGAAGATTCGATGATTACGCACTGGTGACAGCAGTGTGAGCATACTCGAGGTGGTGAGATCATCGGCTGGGAACTCCTAGTAGTGGCATCGAGGCCTTACAAAATTATCTTTGGTATGGACTGGTTATCTACAATCCATTCTCAAATTGAATGTATTAGGCGCAATATTCAGTGTGTCTGGATGGATGATACAAGGTTTACCTTCACCGATGATAAGGGAGCCTTTGCAGTACACGATGGACATACCTGGTGGAGAGTTCAACTGATTACACATCAGTTGGCTTTCCCTACCATCGGAGCTATTAATATAGAGAGTCCAAGATATCATGTAGTGGGGGACTAGTAAGTGGATATTTTCCATGATGAAGTCCCGGGTCTACCTCCTCACAATGAGGTGGACTTTTACAGTGAATTTTACCTCGGGATGACACTGATATCTACACCAACATATCAGATGGATCTCACAGAGCTCCGTGAGCTGTAGGTATAGCTAGAGGACTTGCAAGGGAAGAGATTCATCCGGCCTAGTGATTCACCTTGGGAAGCCCCAATTCTATTTTCCATGAATGAAGAAGGAATCTTGAGGCATTGTTTTGACTATTGTCACCTGAACTAGGTGACCATGAAGAACAAGTACCCACTCCCAAGGATTGATGACATCTTTGATCAGCTAAATGGATCACGGTGGTTCTTAATGATATACATTAGATCATTTTATCACCAGCTTAGAGTTCAAGATGAGGATGTGCAGAAGATGGCCTTCAGGTGCCAGAATGGCCGTTACGAGTTCTTGGTTAAGCCATTTGGTATGACCAACGCTCCATCAGTGTTCATGGGACTCGTGAAAATGATCATTCATCCATACCTTGATCACTATGTCATAGTCCATTCGCTGACATTATGATCAACTCGAATACTGAGGAGGAGCATGCCTAACATTTTCGGGTAGTACTAGACAGACTCAGAGAGCACCATCTTTAATGTAATCTATTGAAGTTCCAGTTTTGGATCCGAGAGGCTCACATCCTAGGAAATGTCATATAAGATTCTCGATTGTAGTAGATACAATGAAGATTGAGGAGATACTTTCTTGCGATCCACCCAGGAGTGTGATGGAAGTACAGAGTTTCTTAGCTTTGGATGGATATTACTGGTGTTTGGTGCCATATTTCTCCACAGTAGCAGCACCAATATCATCCTTGAAGAAGAAGGGGAACCCGTTTGTGTGGTTAATGAGATTCCAGTAGAGCATTCAATAGATGAAGAAGATGCTGACTACTGCCCCCATCTTGAGGCATCCAGAGGAATACGTAGGTTACACAATCTACTACAACGTATCAGGGACACGACTCGATGTGTTCGGATACATGAGAGAGCAGTGATTGTATATGTTTCTCGATAGCTAAGACAACATGATAAGAACTACACAACCAATGACCTGGAGTTAGCAGCAGTGGTATCTTCCTTAAATATTTGGTGATACTATCTAACGGGCGTGCGCTTTACAGTGTACTTTGATCACAGGAGTATCAGGTATATCTTCTCTCAGAATGACATGTACCTAAGTCAATGAAGTTGGCTTGATTTCATCTAGGACTGTAAATTTGAGATATTCTATACTCTAGTTAAGGGGATCATTATTGTAGATGCACTCACCAGGAGATCTAGTATATATATACTAGGAGAGGAAATAGAGCAGCAGGCTGCTTTATAGATATCCTTTGTGGGTAGAGATGGTGTAGCCTTCCTTCAGTCTTGTTGAGTCACTCCCCCCACTTCATCAGCAAGTCAGGGAGGTGCAGCATGGGGACACTAACTGCGAGGCTTGACATGCTTAGATATCCATAGGACAGGCACCAGATGGATTTTCTAAAGGTGGGGAGCACGTCATCATCTTCAGGGGATGTATCATGGTACCAATGTCACGTTAAGAGGATGTTATTATAGAGTTCCACACATCCCCTATAGTGGTACATCCAGCAGTGGTGAAGATGTACCAGGACCTCCGACGATAGCATGGGTGGCTAGGAATGAAGAAAGCAGTCGCTGAGTTTATCTCTCAATGCCTCACTTGTCAGCAAGTAGTGGCAGAGCATCAAGTACCAGCAGGCTTGGTTCATCCTTCAAAGGTCCCAGAGTGGATGTGGGATGAGATATCCTTTGATTTAGTGATAGGACATCTATGTACATCATAGGGTCATGAATCTATCTAGGTGTTCATCGATCAACTCACCATGTCGGCCCACTTCCTACCGATTAGAGAGCAGGTTCAGTAAAGAGCTTGGGCGCCTCTTTGTGAAGAAGTTTGTGCAGCTACATGGATTTCATTCGACGATTGTCTCCGATCGTGATACACATTTCACTTCCTGGCTATAGAAGGGGTTCCATGAGGCTTTCAGGATGCACCTTCGATTGAGAACCGCCTTCCATCCGCAGACAGATGGTCAGACTGAGCGGACCATTTAGACCCTCGAGGACATGCTCCTCCCTTGTGTCCTCAACTTAGGTCGCATCTGGGAGGATCACATACCTTTGGAGGATTTTTCATAAAACAATATCTATCACTCCACTATAATGATGACACCATTTGAGGTGTTATACGGGCTAACCTTTAGATCACACTTCTGTTGGACTGACCCTGGCGAGTTAGCACTAGTGGGACCATAGATGGTATGGGATACCACAAAGAAGATGTAGATCATCTAGGAGTAGAAAAATACTGTACAAAGTAGGCAGAAGTCGTATGATGACAGGAGACAGAGACCTTTATAGTTCAAGGATGGAGACCACATCTTTCTACGGGTCTCACCTAGATGAGGTTTACAGAGATTTTTCCGAGGAAGCAAGTTATCTCTGAGGTTCATCGGACCTTTTTAGGTTATCAGTAGAGACTGGGAGGTGGCTTACCGCTTAGCTCTTCCACCTCAGTAGCACTGGGTGAATGGCATCTTAAACGTATACCAACTAAGAAGATACATGCATGACCCTTCTCAAATCAATGACCATGGCGAGTTGGACATCGGCCATGGGGAAATTTTTAGGAGGATTCAGAAGAGATTGAGGATAAGCAGGAGTGGGTCCTTCATGGATGGTCAATACCTCTAGTGCACATTCGATGGAAGCATGAGAACCTCCAAAAGAGCACATGGGAGTGTGAGTTTTAGATGTGTGCTTAGTACCCCCACCTGTTTTCCTAGTTTAGTTGTGGATTATTGGGACATATATCCTTGAGGTGGAGGGAATTTGAAGACCCGGAATATCCATGTATTTTTTTTAAATATATGGAAATTTTACGGGTCTGAAAAAAATTTAACGCCATGTGATTTTGAGGCCCAGTGTGACTGGAATGAATTTATGATGTTTGGTTCGGGTACATTCAGAAAACATATGAGCGGTTTTTTATAAATTTTGAACCAGTGCTAGGAATTGAAATCTGAGGGCATCGATGAACTCACCGTACGAATATTTTATTAATACTTTCACCTTGATGGAAAATGGATGAGGGAGAAAGTTAGTTTTTGGGTTTTTTGAGGAAATAATAAAATAAAAAAAATACATTTATTTTATTTTGAACTTCTATGTTGATATTTTATCTTGGTTCCACTGAAACTAAAACTCCATGTGGAAGTTGGAAGTGGGTACCACCACTCCTTAACCTCCCATGAAGGGTTAAAGTGGTGGGGACCACCCGAACCATAACCTCCCATGAGAGGATATGGTGGTGGGGACCACTCGGGATTAAACCCCCTTGAACCCCCCCCCCCTTTAAATGGGATAAACACTCAACTCCCACAATTAATGAGGGAGATCCTCTTGACCCCCTCCAACTTAATTATGCCAATGCACATACCAATAATCTTTCCAACAAACCTTTTTAATTATGCCAAATCCTCCACCATTATTAAATTGATCCAACACATCAATTAATTATCTAATCCTGTTTGAATATTATGCCAATGACATAATAGATATTTAAATCTATTATTTGGCTACGAATTCACTTGGGTAGAATTGGGGAGAGGAGGAACAAGGAAGAAATCTCCCAATGAAGCATGCTCTGCAGACGAGGAATGCCTTCGACTATGAAGAACGATCTCAACATCGACTTACTTTCTCGGAACATCCTCCAACGTAGGATGTGTTCATCTACAACGAATCAACGTCCACCTTATCGTGCTAATGTCAACCAACATTGAACAAGGTAGGTTTTTTAATTATGTTTGATTTTATTCACATGAATCATTCCCTCTAAAACAAAGAACGCACATCAAATTCTTACTAGTTAATATGTATATGTTTTTATTTTGTGGGTTTTGAGATTAATCATTACAGGAGGGTTTGTTGTGCTTTGTTATTGTGAGCCAAATGTGACCACACTAAATGCATAGGGTGCGGACCAAACCATGTTGGCCCGACCCCTCTTCCATTCTTTTTTTAGGTGTTCATAGAAATGGAGGAATGTGACAATGTCAACAATGGAGATAAAGGAAACGACCGCGCCACCTGCGGACTCCGCGACCCGTGCCGCCCCTATGGTGTTCCACGCCGCCCACGGCCGAATCAGTCCCATGACCCCTCGTGACACCCCGAATTCCCACGCACTCCCGACTGAACCAGCATCGCAGTGCCCTCCTGAGTGTCCCTGGTCATGGCATCCGCTGGCCAAACCAGCCACGACCACCCCATCCTCCCGGAAGAATCGGTCATGTGGCGCCCTCCCGAGCTACCCCAGACGCACCATCCCACTGGCTTCCTGAGCCCCCAGCCAAACCCATGCCCCCGCGGTGGCCCGGCTGAACCGACCCACACCCTCACTATGTCACGACCAAACAAAACCCTCACGATGCCCTCTAGAGAGAGCCACCCACGCGGTGATATCCGGGCCGATCCGCCCTCACACCGACCCGAGCAGGCCTACGCCCTCGTGGCCAGTCCGTGCCCTCTCAGCCCTCCGAGGCCTACTGGGTTGGGCTACGTGGGCCAGGAAAAACCCAAAGGGCTGGGCCAAACCCAATAGGTCAGTCCGGGTCGACCGGAACCCGGTCTGACTGGGTCGGACCGGACCCTGTCCCACTACGACCCTTTAATTTCTTTTGGACATATATTTGGCACTAGACATCAATTTGAAGAACCGTCAGTGGTGCTGGTAACCTTGGATCTTGATGTTCCATTTGATTTTACCCTATTAGAGTGTGGGGTATAGTTGGGAAAGGGTCAGGTTGGATCGGGAACAAATATAACCGGGCCCCTAGAACTAAAAGGCTAATAAATCCCAGACCGAGTGTCTGATTGACGTGCCATATTTGGCGTTGAGACCCCAATTACGTGGCATGCCATTGAGATACTTCTTCACCGGACTTCGTGACAATTCGAGTATTGACTAGTAGCTCTTGGAGGGGATCCTTCCGGTGATGAGAAAGTGGAGTACGGAGACCTTGTATTTGGCTGAGACCTGACAACTGCTGACTGTTTGACTCGAAGTTACTCTACTAGCCCAGTGGCGAGTTCCTAGGTGTGGCGGTAGACCCATAGTGGAGGAGTGTGCTTGGTGATGTGGTAGACCCACAATACCCAATAGGAGAAGTACCGATGCAGACTATGAGGGGGAGCACACATAGTGATGCAGAATACCCAAGGTGGAGAGCTCCTCTATGTGACCCGGCAAACCTACGGTACTCGACATGTGAAGTACCACAATATTCCATGATAAGTGGGAAGCATGCTTGGTGTCGTAGTAGGCCCACTGTACTCAATTGAGATGGATTTACCTAGCAGCCGAGGAATCGATAATGTGACTGGGGATGTTATTTGATACTACCCCTAGAATAAAATCCTGGGTGAGCTGAGTCAGTACTTTTTTGTTTTCCTCATGATTGAGATGGATTACTTAATAACATATGTATAAGTATGGGAATATACCTAAGTAGCATTATATGTTGATTTCATACTTTTTGGTTTATCCTTTGTGGATTTTTTGAGACCTTGAGGGTCTCAGGGTCCCTACTGTGTATCTTTATACTCACCTCAACATGGGCTATGCCCGCACCTTGTTGTGTTAGATGCATATGACAAACATCGCTGACTGAGAATGAGAGTACCAGGATTGGATGGTACCCGGAGGTGGACCATAATATGTGACTATAGATGGAGGAGATGGAAGGACATGGAGTGCTGAGGAGGCGATTTGTATGTACCCTTCATGTAGGAACATCGGAGGATGATCCAGTTGCTATTTTTTATTTCATCAGTTGTACTTATACTTTCAGTTTCTTGTACTTTACAGTTGGTCATGTCTTTCCAGCCCCTTTTTCTTTTCAGTACTCTTTTGTTATACATTTTACTTAGTGTTTTTTATCCATTTGTGTGCTCTGTTGTGTGCGTTTACAGGTTATAAAGGAAATGCCTTCCCAGTTTTAGGGAATTACACATTTGGTACTAGTCGCTATCCCCTGGCCTATGGAATGCGGGATTGGGGTAGTCACGGCACAGGCCCCAGGGGACGGGTCATGACAAACCAAAATAACATGTTTTAAATTCCACATGTTCCTATAAAAAAATTATTGGATGAATGTATATAAATCTGATAATAACTTATATTCAAAGATAAAACCATTTTTATTAATTTTACATGATTTTTATACTAATATATTTTACTATTTTTTGATAATGAAATATTAACCCACCCATAATTTTAAAATAGAACCCCTTAATTACTTTCATTACACTAATTAGACCATTTTAAACAGACCGTGAAAAAAAATTATATTTTCCAAATGCATTTCAATTTTTTATAATTTTTGTTCTCCAAAACATACCATCTTTCAGCTCCTTATGAAGACAACTAAAGGAGTTCTATAAAAGATGATTTAGTTGCCACACCTAATCAATTCTAAATCACATATCTATTAACCGACTCTAAATATGATTTAATTTTAATAAATTAAAATATTAGTATCCTAAAGACAATTAAAAGTTTCCTTTATTATGTAAACACAATTACCCACTCTCCTTCCCATCAAATAGGATATGAATGTACCACTAATTCGTACACATGACTTACCGCCTCCACATTGAGATGAAATTATTTTTCCCTCAAAATATTTTATGAATTTTTATTACGAGAGGATTAAATTTATTATACGATATTAAATAAATAATTTTGATTTTATAGTGATAATACATATCAATATTTTTATATTCCAATTTTTTTTAGATGATAATGTTTCTCATATGTACATGTGGGTGGCCACCTCCAAGAATCAATGTGATTCAATTTACATTTTCATTTTATATAAATAGTAATGAGGATATATTAATTGAACATAAAAGATAAATATTACATGAATATGATCTTTTAATGGATAAATATTATATATATTTCTTTTCTTTCATATGTCAAATTGTGAAAAACACAGTCATGTGTATTTACGGCCTACGGTCTCTATGATCAACATAAGTCATTTTTTAATGTTTTAATTTTATAGATGATTATATATATATATATAATTAATATATATTATATTAATATCCTAATTGAAATTATATTTTTGATGAAATATGATCATATTACAAGGAGAAACTACCAAACCAGAACCTCCCAACGAATTGTTTTATTATTATTGTTGAGTTTATTCCAAACCATATGAGATATAAAATCTCTTAATGTTAGAATTAATAAAAAAAATTGATGAAATTTCTTTTAGTAGATCATATTTATCCTGGCATCCATAAATAATTATAGGTTTACTCAGAATATAGAATGTTACTTCCTTTCCATAGAAATTGATATGATAACTATATAGATAAATCCAATCCATGACAAGAATGAAATTGAATTCAAAGTTTGGGATAATCAAAAGGTTAAATTGAATTAATTTCCAAATAAAAATAAATTTTTTTAGAACATAACCATGATATGAAACTGTTGTTCCAGTAATAGTCATCACATACAACTAATCATCTATTTTTTGAAGTATTAATGTGATAACCTTAGTAAATTATTTTTAAATAAGAGTGGGTGGATCAAGATTTGAATAAGACCTTATGTATTTTAGACTGGATTATATGTGTACCATTCAACACATCATTATTTGTACCTAAATTGGTTGTCAATATCATATGTTATTTCTCATTGTCAATTGGATTTAGAGGTTGTTTCATTTATAATAAAACAACCATTATATTCATGCATTGATTGCGATAATTCCTATTCTTCTTAAATTTAAAGCATTTGTGCATGGTGGGTGATATTTTCAGTGTCTTCCTTTACACCATTACATTAACTGGAATTCCCATTTCCTTTTTATATTCATGGGATTTATGAATCACCTTTTAACATTTAAATATCCTTGATTTTCCATTTATACACTTCCAATGAAGTTTCTACCAATATTTTTTGGAATGTAAATGACTGGAATATCATTATACCATGTGATTTTTTAAGGTTTCCATGAGGCCCAATCTCTTTGTTGTTATCAAAACCAAGAGAAATGCTGAAATATCTAACATCCATATGTACCATAAGTGAACATTTTATAATTTCATTGTATTTAATTATTTATGTTATAGATAAAAAACAAGATACATGGTTTTAATCCAATGAAGAATTAATCAACCCTAATTTCATGTTGGAATACAATACTGGAAGTGTAACTCACAAGGCATGTAAAATATTATGCGTATTTACCAACAGATTCTTCATCATATTTCATTATATTAAGGATCTCTTTATCCATATTCATATAAAGAATATGGTAAAATTTATCATAGATAAATTTTGTACTTTAACTATTCCCATTTAATGGATTCATTTTTTGTCTGTTGACTCATATTTTTGATATGATTAGACCATTTATATATTTATCCTTTAAAATTGTATATAGATAGTATAAATGTTTCATATACCGAGAATTAAAGAACATAAAATATTTTCTCAATGGTGATGATTTGTTTCTCAGTTTATAGTGTTTCAAACGATATGCTAAAATAAGGTGGATGTTCTATCATGAATGATTCAATTGTACATTGTTCCTTTTATTTTCTATTTATAGAATTAGTATGATTTATAGCATAATAAATTTTCATTTTCATGGAAGAAGGGTTCTACATTCTATCTCCATTAACATTTGTTCGCTCAGGTGGAAAATCATTTACGTATCCATCACATTTATCAATATACATAATTCTTTAGTTTTTATCCATTTACTAAAACAAAAAACATATTTGGAGAAAAAACCATAGTGAGGAAACATGAAATAACATTTTAAAAATGTCTTAAATTATGTTACCTACTTGTAAAACACAATTTTAACCAAGGAAATTAACAATAATTAACAAAAACATACGATATTATCCTACAAATATAATAATACTTTGGGTTCTCATTAATGTTCTCTTATCCTAGATTCCAAATTTAACAAAATCATTTTTATAACAACAACTATAATGACTAAATATTTCCATAAATTGATATTAATTTTTAGAAGAATATTGATTACATTATAAAAATAAACTCCTGATGATCATAATGTTCTATTTAATTTTTATTCTAGGAATCATAAATAATTGGTTAAAATTATATTATCATCATCTCCCATGTATTTTCTTCGTAATTATATCATGTTTATGTATTCCACACATAACACCATTTTTTATATCTGGTGGAAAAGAAAACATAAGAAAAACATTATCCTAGATACTATGTAAGTTTAATCATGGAAGACATTAATTAATTATCTTATGAAATAAGCATAGAATTGTTTTTTCTTTGATACTAATCATAACAAAACGTTTATACCGATTATTTTACAGATCACAAACATGAGTTCGGGTATAAAACATTAACATTTCAAGAGACATGAATCAATAGAATGAAACATAATCATAACTGTATGAAAAAACATTTGTTAATGTAAAATATATATGTGACATAATCATAATTATATAAAACCATTTCATATTTCATAGTTAACTTATATGATTCTTTGATTAGTAATTTAACCTATTTCACCAAACTGAATCAAGCATATCGGCTTGTTTCCCAAAACAGATCAAGGCCATAGAATTGTTTCTCTAAAAAATCACAAGAGATTTAATTCATTACCTAATGTATTGGAGGGAGATATATGTACCACTCATAAATTGATAAAAACAATACATATGAGTTATATAGGACCGTATATAATTCACTATCGTATAACCGTTGTAAAT
The DNA here is from genome assembly GCA_963277665.1 of Viscum album. NCBI lineage: Eukaryota > Viridiplantae > Streptophyta > Magnoliopsida > Santalales > Viscaceae > Viscum > Viscum album. The sequence goes on from OY728165.1 coordinate 293,593,511, forward strand.
AAATTGGCTTCACAAACACTTCATCGAAACATAAATCGTGGAAAAGAAATAGGTTTCATGAGTATTAGTACATTATAATAATGAAACATTCATTGAAGAAATGTGAATTTTATTCTTTTTTTATATCTTCATATGGGTATAATTAATAAGAAATACTTTTATGTTAGATGAAAAATGATTTTTTAATGATCACTTGAAATTATTATTTATACAATTATCCATTCCATAATGAAATAATTATTTTTAGTAGTTGAAGAATTATAATGAAAAATATTTTATTTGAAAATAACCTTTTAATATTATAGGGGAGTATTTAATTCATTAATTTTCCACTACTTTAAAGAATTCCATTCACGACCTATAAGACAAAAAACATTCTTTCTTTAAATTTTTTATAAAAAATAACAAGTAGTCTTATTTAATAAACAAATATAAATTATTTTCAGACCATTTAATTAAAATTTATTCATTGTTAAAAATAGAATACAATATCAATAGTTTAATAGTAATTTTTTTATTTTTTACATAACATGTACCTTGAAGATAAATACCCCCAAATAGAGACTTAAAACGAAACAGTCACGAATATTGATGAGATTGCAAAAAAAACTCCTAACAGATTATAATATATTGAATCTTATTCTATTGGAAGGATAGAAAATTTTACGGATATTAAAACACCATAATATTCAGGATAAAAAAATTGATGCATGGAATGAATATACACCATGCCGATGAAACATTTAGTTTATAAGGCATGTGTCCCACATAAATATATGTGAGTGAAAAATCCGTTACCTCAAGTCTCTCCATTATTTGTTTTTGTTAAAAACTAATCTATATAAAATATATATTTATTATAAACTAAAACCATAACAATTTTTCAATCAGATAATTTATTATTCTTTATAACGTCTTATCACATATTTATTGACAATTAAAATAAATGTTCTATGTGATATCTGCTTCATTTTCCAAGCATGTTTCAGTTCGACGATCTAGATGATTATACTTTGATCATAATATCATCATTTAAAATATAATAAATATGTTATATATATAATATATATTCATAAAATTCAACCTTAATAACAAAAATGTGAAATTTATATGAAAAATAATCTCATCGCATCGTGGAGAAGGTTAACCACACGTACACACAAGTAATGTTACCATTTACCAAAAGAATAATTGGAAAAAGTATTATATGATATTATAATTAAAAAATAATATGTATTTTATAAATATCATATATAAAAAATAATAACATCATAATTACCACTCATAAAATATCATGATTGAAAATGAATTGTATAACTATATGGAGATGATTTGTTGTACATACACACGAGTGATTCATTCACTTCATATATGTTGGGAAAATGGATGTATATGAGAGTGATTAATATCTTTATTAGATGTTGGAATATTTAATAGGTTGATGATATTATTTTATGATCTATATCATATATTTATAAGAGTATAATAAGATTATAAAAAAGAGTGATCTGTTTGAGTGATTACCTCCTCTTCAAAACAACTTCTATAGATCTCCTATAAAAAAGTATAATGATAGCACATTTGAAAGAACATAACCTCTAGAATATGGATATAGATGTTATTAACATAATTATTATTAAATTGGTCGATATATAAGACCAATATTGGTTAAATGAGGCGAGGAAACATGTGTCCTTTTATATTGATGGTGAGGGGTACTTTTCAAATTTCAAAAAAAAAAATAAAAAAAATTATATTCCATTAAAATACCTCCAAATATAATTTTAATAGAATATAATGTAGGATAGGGTAGTAATAATATAAAATAATAAATTTTAATAGTTTTTTTATGTAATTACAACTATACTATTTTGATTTACCGTAATTTAATCTATTCAAATTTTCAGTACGAAAACAACATTTTTAATAATAAAATGTTGATATTTTTACCGATAAGGTTTAAATTGAACCAAAAAGGATCCATAAAAAATATTTTGGACTATAATATATCCCATTTTTTATTATTTATAATTTTTAGGATATTTATCTAATTAAATAATATATTATTTTCCTAAAATATCATTTCTGTAAATTTTGACATAATTTTGTACACTAAAATTATATAAATATATAATTAAATATAACTGAGAAAAAATTACATTAATGCTGATCTAATTTGTCATATTAACCTTTAAAATTTTTGGGGATCCTTAATTAATTATAATATATTTATTTTAATAAATTTAATACCACTTCATTGAGATTTAATTAATTGAATAAAAACCCCATCATCATTTAGTAATTATTTATTATAATTATTTCATCACATGAAATAGGAAATAATATTTCATGATGTAGATATAAATTCTATCTCTCATAATAATAATTATTTTTTATTATATATACTAAGCATCACAATATTAATAACATTATAACTCTATAGAGGATGAGTGTATAAATTTTCCACTTGCTTTAATTTCAATAATATCTAATCCATTTTCATGGAAAGGTATTCATTAAATAATTAACCCTAAAAAATTTAGAACTATATATTGAATAAAATTTATAGAAAATAAATTGGATATGTGTTTGAGTCATTTCATATTAATTATCACAATATTTTCAATATAAATTACCATATTTACCTTTTATTGTGGTTATAAGAATTACATATTACAATTCATATTGGTCAAAAATAATAGGGAAATATTTACTAAATTTTGACCTTATGATTGAAAATATTATATAATTATATTAAAATTTATGACACATAATAGGATAAAATTAATTTATATTATCTCATTGAAGGAATGATAAAACAATTTTTTAAATGAGAACATTCAAAAGATTGAAATTTTTGTATATCATTTCTATGTGAAATAGATATAGAAAACCTTAATTGGATTAATAAATTTATTATAGATATATTTTTTGTTTAAAACTAAAATAATGTAAATGATAAAATATATAACTAAAATGTCATAATTTAATTAAAATGAATTAAATTTTAACTATTTATCAATAAAAAACATATCATAAAATTTAAAATAATTAAAAACAGGTAAATTTAGGTATTTATATTTAAATAGAGAAGTTTATTTTTTAAAATATAATTGATAAATGATTCTAAAACTATATTTAAAATATGTTATCCATAAAATGGTGGAAATTTGTCTTTTTATAAAATTACAACTTTTATGCGTAAAAGTAGATTTATTTTTATATCATGTATAGAAAACACCTAGGATAAAGGATGAATATTATATTTAATAATACATATATATTTTTAAAATAAAATTATCCAATAATAGTTATTTGTTTACTTTTTTGTAAATTAATTATGCACACATAAATAGTTTTTCAGAAAAAATATTTTCTTTTATATGTAAAAGTGGATTTTTACCTTTAATATGAATTTTTCACCAAATAATTAATTATATACAAATGTGTAAAAAATATTTTCCTAACATTTTTAATCATATTCACACACTCCATTATCACATTTTGGTTATAATTTTCTTATTTTTATAATTAATAAAATAAAATAATATTTTGTTGAAACTCATTGTCAACTGTAACTCTAGCTAAGTTAGTGTTACTTGTAGTAATAGTGTAAGATGATGTATTTTATAAAACAAGGTATCAAAAAATTTTATTTATAAAAAAAAGTTCATAAGACTATGGGTGTTACAATAATAGTTTGTGGAGGAGAATGATAAAATAAGTAATAAAATAAAATGTAATAACTATGTTGAGGATTTAGATATTCTATTGATGTATCCTTTAGAATGGAGGTCCATAGGAACATTATTTGGGATATGGGTCCCAAATATATTTATTATCATTAGTAAATATGGTATATATCCATGGGATTTTAGGACCTAATTAGATGCATGAAATATGATGAAATGAACACATTTTTTTAAAAGGAGATACACATCAATGGAAGAGAATGATAAGTAAGTAGTAAATATATAATTAAGTGGGTGACAGGTGAGTTAGGTTATGAAATATTTTTGAGGCATGTAGATAATTTTTTTGACTTAGATATGGTATCTAAAAGGTGTAAGCACCATCTTTATTATGCTGAATTTGATGCACATTATATTAACCTTTAGTACTCTTATTAATCATTGTTACTATTTTTTCTATATAAATATAAGATACCCCTTAATAGAAATTTCAGATGTAATAGATCAATAATTGGATGTTTTATAATATAATTAATTTATAAATATGAGAAAAATGAATTATAAATTAAAATATTTAAAGTGTTTATTTTCTATAATTTTTTTTTAATATTTATGTATTTTTAATATTAATTTTCAAAACTTATAAATTTAAAAATTACGTAATTTATATATATATATACATATATATTATAACTATATTAGATACATAACATTAAATATATTTAATTATTATTTTTATAAATAAACAATATTTATTAAATATCGTTCATTGGAAATAATTATATTATATTGGAAACTAATAGTTAACATGGAAACATAATTTTATGACATAAAATAAAGATGGAAATTTAATATTATATAAATTTTTTGATATAAAATATTAAAATCATTATAAATTTTCCATAAATTAGAAACTATAATTTCAATATTAACACACATGGTGCATAAAAACTATTTATAGAAAATGTTTCATTTTAAATATTAAATTTATGTGTAGTAATAAATTATTCACGTCTGTAAAATTCATGATATAAATTGGTGTTTTAAAAAAAATATTTTATATACGTCTTATAAAGAAATATGAAACATAATAGTTCTATGAAAATTATTTATTAAAAGAACATATAAAAAATTGTTTTCAAATTAGAATAAAATATGACTTATTTTCAGAAATGCAGAACATTGTTTTTATAAGTTGATAACGTTTTCTAAAAAGATATAGGTTTAAAAATTATATTAACTTTTTACTAATTAATAATTTTTATACAATTTTATAGAATTTGTATATATTCATAATTTCATAAAATTACAATTTTGAAAAAATCATTAATTTTTTCTATTCATTAAATAATATATTAATTTAGAATAATCCAAAAAATTAAACTTAGGATATTTTTAATATCATAAATCTAATAATTAAATTAATTTTTAAATTTGAAAATTTATAAATATATTAATTTATATATTTCCTGAAAATTCTATATATACGATAACTGATTTTTGAAAAATATTTTTTTAACATTAGGTGTTCATATATTAATTTTGAATGAATATATCATTTAATAATGTATTTATATTTTATATATGTTTTTATTATTATATATTCATAATAATATTCAAGTGATTTTTCAGAAGTCATTTTAGTTTAGTATTGTGTGTGAAAAAATCAATTGAAAATAATAATTTTAAGGAAAATACATTGTGAAATACCTAAACATTAAATTTTACCCCCTTAAATAAATTCCATCCATAGAAAATTAATTATTACTCAGTGATGAAATTTTTTTCATGTATTCAAATAATATTCATTATTCAAGAAATATTTTATAATATGACATATTCTTTACACTCTTAAGCTATATCTTATTATGCATCCTTCCTTAATGAAGATTAATCTAAAATGAAATCATATTTTTGGGTAAAACTATAAACTAATAATATATATTTCATAACCAACCATTAAAAAATAGTTTGAATATCTATATCACTAAACAACATAATATTTATATATTCACTTAAATATAAAAATTATATTTAATCCTTAAAATATTTTAATGACAATTTCATAAATTCGCATACTATTAAATAAATAAATATTAATATCAATGATATGATATATGTAAATAAAAAATATTAGGGAACCATTTTTCATGGAATCAATATAAAATATAATATTCTCAATACTATATATCTCAGTTTTCTCAAAATATCAATCTTTCTATCCAAATAGTTATCCACCCCACATTCATGCATTCTTAGATAAATATCACCTAAATTATTACATTATAATAAAATCGCTTATTATTTTTATTAACACCATTTAATTTTTATTTTTAAACTCATAACATAGAAATACAGATGACAACACATTTGATGTAACACATAATCAATATGTCATACAGAATACAAAAAAATAACAATGCGTAATATCACATTCAATTTAAAATAATGAAATTTTTCAATGAATAATTTCATTTAAGATATCATTTTATTAAACATAAGTAAGACTGGGATGTCGCCATTTTCTAAAATGGTATGAATATTGTAATATTATAAATCCCTTTTTTATGCTACCTTATTAAAGCATAGAACATGGTTGTTTCTAGATACACACCTTCCTCAAATTCATTTTTAGGATACTATTTCAACATAATACTAAAACCGAAATTATTATTAAAACACATAATAAATTAGTTTAAATGAACTTATAAGTATGAATGTTCAGTCCTTTGATGTCTTCTATAGTTTCACCATCATTTCTACCTATGATACTTTACTTTTGACCCTGTTATAGTCAGTTTATTCTATTGCACTCTTGGTCATTCCAAGGATGGATTAAGTTTTAATATCTCATAATTCATATCTAAATTCATTAATTATTCTAGGAAATATATCTTTATAATGAATTATAATGATATTATTACTAACCAATGAATATCTCCATTGATTTTTTGATTATGTTCATTTATTTATGCCACACATCGTGCACTAGAGTGATTATTGATTCAAAACTCAACAAGCATTTTTGGGGATATTAACCCCAGGTTTACCTATTCCATAACTGCATACAAATTTCAGTGTATAGATATTTTTGTGCAAGAAATGGGGAATTATGCCAATCAATTCCCCAATCCAGGGGTTAATGATGATGAACAACATAATCAAACTCTTAAGGCAAAATACAAAGCAATGTAACATGCAATCACAATCAGTGACATGGAGTACGATAATAAAGTAGTTAAAGGTACCCATATAGTCCACTAAAAAGTAGAATTTTTTTTTTCTAGATTCACCAAATCTATTATATGTGAAAAATTTTATGAGGGTATCGATTTATTACCTCAAGAATTTGATATTGAGTTAGTTGTGACAAATCCCAATAAAACAACAGTCACATAAAATGTTTATAATTATTCTCATGTTGATGTTTGTGGCAACGTGCTTCCTTGAAATCTTGTGATCCTTCATAGAGTGTAATTTAATGTGATTCATGGATTGGATTGTTATTTTCTATATAGATCTCATATGAATTTTCAAGGAATGAAAGCCACATTTCATATTCCTAATCAGTCTATAATCATCAATCAATATAGTGATGAATATATCATTCTAGTATAATATTCTTCTATCTAATGGCTCTTGATTAAAATAAATCAATGTTATTTATCTCAAATGGTTTAGGAGAAACTCACAATTAAGAATAATCTCATTATAAGAGTGTTGGATGATATATTTCTAAAATAATTTCTAATTCTTCCACCAAATCTCAATGTTGATTTTTCAATAAAACTCATATTGGGTGCTAAGCCTATTTCAAAGAAACATTATATAATGGCCACAATTGAGTTGGAGGACTTGAAAAAACAACTCCAAGAGAATATTGATAAGGGATTAAGACACCCAAGTTTGTCACCCTGGAAAGAACATATATTGTTTGTTAATATTAAATATGGATCAATGAGACTCTGCATTAATTATAAAGATCATAACAAGATCACTATTAGTAAAAAATATCATCATCCATGCATTGATGACCTATTAGATCAACTATGTAGAGCTCAATAAATTTCCAAGACTGATCGTCATTCAAGATATCATCAGGATATAATAAACACGACATTACATATCAGTTATGAACACTAGGAATTTATAGTGATAAATTTTTTCTAAATAATTCCCATGATATCTTTATGTATATAACGAATAGAGTCATTAGAGAAAATATTGATCAGTTTGTGGTAGTATTTGAAGATGATATTCATTTTCATTCCAAGTGTAAGGGAGAAAATGATGATCACATGAAAATTGTAATAAATACCATTAGATAGGATAAGCTTTATGCCAAATTTACCAATTGAGAATTTTGGATTCAGAATGTTTCATTTATCGGTCAAATAATTTCAAGGGATGCATATAATAGATCTAGAAAAACAGATGTTATTTAATGTGGATCGAGGCCATCAATGGTAACTGAGATATGATATTATATTGGTTTGGCTGGATATTATCAATGTTTTGGTAATGATTTGTCATTATTATCTAATCCACTCGCCAAGATGACTTGGAAAGTATTTATGTATCTTTGGATGGAGGAATGTGAGGAAAATTTCAATGAGATAAATAGAAGGTTATCCATTGCACCAATTCATACCATGTCTTAAATAGAATAATGGTTTGTGATCTACAATGATGTATCCATGAAGGGGTTCGGTAGTTTCCTCATGAAAACTGATATATTGATTTCTTAGGCCTCATTGAATTTGAAACTTCATGGGTAAAACTTTCCATCTCATGATTTGGAGTTACCTGTTGTAATATTTTCACTAATGATATGAAGAAATTATAATTATGGTGAATGGGGTGATATTTATACTAATCATAAGGGTTTAATGTATATTTTCACACAAAAGTAAATGAATTTTCACCAATGCAGATGGTTGGAGATTATTAAAGATAATGACTACTCAATACATTATCAACAGTGGAATGTTAAAATGGTGGCAGATGTTTTGAGTCGAAAATACCATCCCAGCTAATCCATGATGAGTATCATGAAGGATTTTATATTTATAGATTTTCAAAGGATGAATCGTGAAATTTTTATGGAAGGGGAAAATTCATATCATTCTTAAATGAATGTTCTGCCATATATAGAAGAGATGACTAATGAGTCTCATAAGGAAGATGTAGAGTTACAAAAGGTGAGAAATGTTCATGAATGCAACCATGATTATGATAAAATAATATGTTTAGGAAAATGGGATGTATTCATCCCATAACAGAATAAAATATAGAGATATTTGATGATGCTCATAGTTCCTCATTCCTTATTCACCTTTGCAGCACAATGATGTACATGGACCTGAATGTGTAATTCAGGTTATATTGAATTAAAGGAGATGTCACCGAATATATCTCTCAATGATTGGTTTGTCAAAATGTTTAGACTGAGAGAGAGAAGTCTAGTGGGGTGTTACATCCATTACCAATACTGGAATGGAAATTCGAAAATCTAACTATGGACTTTGTCTTTAGACAACCCAAAACATCCAAAGGAAATAATACTATCTGGGTTATAGTTGAATTCTGTATAATGTTGACACATTTTATATATATTATAGATGATGAATCTCTTGATCATATTGCTAGGATATATGTATATAAAGTGGTATTATTGCTTGGTGTAAAAATTTCTGTTATATATGATCGGGCTCCGTGGTTTACCACAATGTTTTGGTGATGTCATGAACATGATCTAGATATAGTTTTATGTTTCATCACTGCATATTGTCATTAGACAGATATTCAGTTTGAGAGGACAATTAAAAAATTGGAAGACATGTTGAAAGCTTACACGTTGTATTTCAAAGGTGATTGGGATCAACACCTTCCTTTAGTGACATTTTCTTATAGTTATTTCTTTTACTCTAGTATTCAGATGTATTTTAATGAAGCCATCTATGGTAACATGTGAAGAACTCCAACTTGTTGATATAACTATGGGGAAAGAAAGATATTTGGACCTTCTCTTGTTGATGAAAAGGCAGAAATGGTCAGATCTATTCAAAAGAACATAATCTAAGCTTAGAGTCGACCAAAATGTTATATTGAGAACTAAATTAAAGAACTAGAGTTTGAAGTGGGTGATAATGTGTTTCTATGAATATCTCCCTGGAAGAGAGTAATGATATTTTGAAAGAAGCGATATCTCAACATAGGTATATCGGTCCTTTTGAAATTCTAGATCATGTTAGGATGGTAGTATACTATTTGGAACATCCACCACATATCTCTCATGTTCATGATGTGTTTGATGTATCCGTACTAATTATGTATATACCATAACCTTAACATGTACTATTCTCATAAGTTATACTAATGGTGCATGAAAAATCTTATAAAGAACATCTAATGGAGATTCTAGATTGTAGAAAAAAAACATCTATGAAACAAGACCACTCAGTAGGTTAATGATTTACAGAATAACCACCTATTTGAATAATATACATCAGAAATTGAGGATATGATGAAGGAAAGGTGTCCTCATCTATTTGATTCAACGTGCTTAATTTTGAGGATGAAATTCAGTTTATGGTGGGTAGAATGTAACACATGGATGATTTTATGAAATATATTCATTATATATGTATTATTCATTGGAATATTTCTTTTCATCAAATCATGAGTTTAAACAAACCGTGAGATGACCTTATTTTTTAATTACCATTATAGTCTTGTTGTTATGTTATCAGGAAAAATTATATTTAACATAAGAAGATGCATTTAGAATTCATTGGATATCAAATATTAATAAAAACTCTAAATTAATTAGTTATTTTAATTTTTGAGTGAATTAATATTGGTAATGAAATTAATGAGAGATATATGTATTACAATTTTTTTTATATATTCATCGAATGAATATTTTTTCCATATTTTATGAATAAAATACTATATGATGTACAAAAACCAATTTTTTTCAATATTTATTTTACACCAATGAATGGTGAACACATTTTAATTTAATATTTTCAAATATTAATAATTTTTATATGTCAATATAATTATGGCATTTTAATGTAGGATTGAAAAAGTTACATTGGATAAATTTCTTCTATTTCTGTAATAAATTTCTTGTTTTGATGAATTGTAAAATATGCTCAATCTTAATTAAAAACATCTTTGATTGTCATTATTATTTATGTAGATAAATTATAATATTTAACGGTTTTAGGAAATAAATAAAATATATTATTATCGATCAATTTAATTTATTCATTTGTATTAATATTACATTCAATTCAATAGAATAATCGTTTCAATCTTTTGCAATATTTTTTCTTTTAAAACATGTTTTCTCATTTCAACAATGGGATTAATAATAAATTATTTAATAAAACATCTATATCTTGAATTTTTATGTAATTATTTCATCGTTGGAATCATTAGGTATGAATTATTATTATATTACACTTTTATTTATTGTCATTCTGAATATTAACTTTGGTAAAAAAATTATTACCATGGTTAATGGAATAACAGGTCATTATGGGTAAAAATAATATTATAAAATTACCTTTACAGCTGTAAAAAACCTATTTGATGAATCAAATCAACAATTATGTTAAATTTTTAGAAATATAACCACTTAATGGTCACATACCAATGAATTCGAAATGAATGTAATAAAAAATAATGAATTTTACAAAATACCACAATCTCATTTTATATAAGTATATATATATATATATTAATATTTGAATAACTATGAGATAATATCGACTCTAGATAGTATCAGGAAAGATATGAAAATTATCAACATCATATAAATTTATTTATAATTTATAGATTTTATATTTATCATTAATGATGACACAATGATGATGTAAAATTTATTTTATTAATAGAAATATCAAATAAATTGTTTTAAAAATATAAAAATATATATCATATGAAAAAATTAATATGATAAAATAATTTTATAAGTTACTATTATATTTTTTGAGGGTATTTAATATTTTGGATTGAATTTATATTTTATGAACATTTTATTTAATGTCAAATAAATGAATAGTGTCAAAATTGACACTATTGATATTTCATAAAAATTATATTTTATTAAATTAATTTAAAAAAATAAAAAATTACAAAGTTATAATTATACCATATAAAATTTCATAAAATACTCTTTAATTTTTAATTTATTCACTTTAATTAAATATTTATAACAATTAAATATTTATAATGTTATTATAATAATTAACATTAAAAAGAATAACTAAGTGTCAATTAAAATGATACGATTTAAATTGAAAAAATAACATTCCCAAAATATATTTTATGATGATATTACAACCCAATATCTTCTAATATTCAATATTTGGTCATTTTTTAGGTTTTTTGGTATGGTTTTAGTTTATTAAAAATAATTATTTATGGAGTTTCCAAAAGTACCCCTCATCTCAATTATAAAAGGGAACCTCCTCCCTCACCTATTCACTTTATTATAAGCCCTCATGATCATCCGTACCCTGAATATTTTCATTCTAAACTTCCATATTTTCATTATAGAGGTTATGTTAATCTTCAAAGAACAACTAAAGTGCTCTAAGAATACATTTAGTGGAAGCACATCGAGGATGATGTAATCTCTTCTACTGAATTTTTCAAACTTCTTTCTTATTATAATTCGTCATCATTATTTGATTCATTATAAAGTAATAACATCTGTCTCAGTAATATAATTTTATGTAATTATAAATATGGAACTACCATAGTCTTCTTTCTACTCATGGTATGAAAAGTGAGATCACCACGCTTTCATACGTAGTGCTTACCATCTCCATGTCGTGGTGTAATCTTTTTTTCACCACTATCTTACATGGATGGGTATAATGGTGGAAGTAATAAAAATATATAATGATTATTAAATTATAATTTTAATGAAATATTATTATCCATGAACATAAATAACATTCAATAATATTTGGGAATGATATCATCACTCGTGCGTACATACGGCCTACCATCTCTCCAATGCGAGACAATTAATTCAAAATGATCTTCATTAAAACATGATTATATACATGCATTTAAATAATAAATATGATATATATTATATTAATATAATTATCTAAATGATATAACTATATGATAAATATAGTAATAAGAGCTTTTCAAACAAAACTTGCAGAAGAACATAAAGCTGTTAATACCCGAATAATGAGTAACTATGAAATGTTACTGACAAACATATAAGAATATGATCGTAAATACTATCATAAAAATACATTTGACTATGTAATATTTATGTTACATTTTTTAAATAATTATTAAGGAGTTTTGGATACATATTAAGCGTATCTAACCGAAGGTAATAGATAACTTTTGTATCTCATTTTTATACAATATTTTTTATTTGTAAGTACCTACAGGGGTATATTTATCATCCACATCCATTCGTCCTAAATATAATTTTTTTATTATTGATTATATCCTTATTTAAATGTTAAATTTCAATTTTACTAATTGGATATTTTTTACTAAATGGTATGATTGAAATATTTTGTTTTTTCGGTATGAGGTACATTTTGACATTTCTAGAAAAAGTACATGAATAATGTATCTTTTTAAATTTTAAAAAATAAATAGATTATTATGCATTAATAATACATTAATTCCATGAATATTAACCCAAAATATTATATGGTTAATTTCACATAAATTATTTCTTCTAAATTTGTATGGCATTTTCTTGAAGGTAAACATTTTTGATGAATAAAGGATATTTTTCTTAGGAATTAATTTAATGTGTTTTCTCAAAATTATATCCCATAAAAGTTCACACTCTTTAAATATGGTTATATTTCTTCCCCAATTATTACATTGATTTTTAAGTGTTATTTATCTAATGTTATTTTGTAAATTAATTCGTTTTATATAAAATATGATTGAATGTTTTTTAAGAATCCCCATTTATTTCATGGGTTCTGCTATATCAATTTTTTTTTGTTTTTGTGGAAAACGTAAGAATGGATTCATTATGAGATAGATGGAACCTATATGTCTCACAATTAATTGGGTAATGCTTTATATATCATGAGATAGATATTACCAGAATGACATGAAAATACTGTTTAGTAATACAGGGCTGGAATGGGGAGTGAACTCAGTTCAGTAATGGACTTTGTCTTCTATAATTGTCTCGGAAATGAGCCTTTAATAATATGAACTAACATTTTATGTATATGTGTTAATTCCACGATATTTTATGTCTTATATTTTAACTATTGGTATTACATTTAACTTTTATAATGTATCCCATGACATATTATTATGATCTTTTATATACAGGATATGATTTTGAAATGTTATGTTCTTATGATTATGAAATGAATGTTATTTCCCTTGTTCAACTTTACTGATCATTTGAGCACAACCTTTCACATGTTTCAATTACAAAGGTCATGAATAAAGATATTAAGTATGATAGTTTAAAAATAATTCTATCTAAGATGAACTAAATGGGAGAAAATGAGAATTTTTTATGAACCAGTTGTTTATGATACCTCATTTCTAAAGACACTAAACCCATACGGTCCTGGTTTGGTATTGTTATGTTATGTAATAAATATTTTTTTAATGTTTTTTTAATGTGTATATGTTACGTATTGGTCATTATATATGTATTATTCTATTATAAAACTACATATCATGGGAGGGACACACCACTATCGCATGTGGAATGCCTTCCCCAATAGCAGAATGGGTTCACTTCTCAAACTAGCATTTTGTACAATCTCTATTACTAAACTAAATACAATCCGTATTCCATCCCTGTCTTATTTAACCATTTTAAATCCATATTACATCCTAGTGTTACAATTACATGTTCACTCCCAATTCTATTCATTTATACCTCATTGTATATATAAATCATTACATAATTTATTTTAGGAAGTTATTGGTCCAACACATATCATAATAATAACCATATTAATATATTCCACAAGATCAATTAAATACACAAATCATAATACGCGAAATGTAATAGATATCATAAAAATTTAATCATATCCTAACCCATGTAAAAATATAGTATCAAAATTATTTCGTTATAGAATAACAAATGAAAATATGAAGTTTTAATATACATTTCCTTGTGTTATAAATAGATGAAAGGAAAAAAGTTTCATAATAATCATGAAATCCAAAAGAAATACATTCCAAGAATGAATAGGAACATTTTCCTTAGAAAATATTCCAATTAAAGAAAAGGATACACCAACCAATGTCTTACAAACAAGAAAGTTAAAATAAATGCACCATTTAAAACATTTAATTAATAAAATATTATTTCCCCTTTGAGAAATGTTTTTTTAAAATGACAATCATTTTTAAAACCATTCTCCATGAAAATAACCATAAAAACCCATAATGGATTTTTTAAGAATGATTTAAAACTATTATTAATAAATAATATATTATCTAAAACATTTCCCTTATTTATGAGTTTAAAATATAAATTCAATTATCTTGAAAGTGTTTGTATGAAACATGGTGTAAGGATTAAACCGATTACTAATTGATGAGTGAAATAATGTAATATTTTTTTTAAATAACATTTTATTATTTATAATAAGAATAAAGGGTGAATAAATTATTCCATTAAAATAAGATATCATTAATAACCAGAGAATATAAAATTCCATGATAACTTTTAGAGATGGATCATATGATTTTATCAACAGAAACATTATTGTAATCAATGATGACAGATTATGAGATTATACCATAAAATCATTACCACATTGATATCATGAAATCATTATCCTCGTGAATTAATTAAATAAAATAAAACATGAAATATCAATAGGATGAATAAATTAATGAAAAAAAATAAAATGGGATGTATATTCATCATGTGACTGAATATAAGTGTGCATATCTTAATGAAGTGAAATTGAGACAATAATCTCTCACATGATGGGAAACATATGAACCATAACATCAATGAAAGGGGATAATAAATTTGATATATAAATAAAAAATATTTATCATTAAAATAATTATAAAATAAATTCATATGAATTTTACATACCTTATTAAATAAATAGGTGGTCAACATGGCTTATGTCTCATGGAATATATAATGTGAGATGAAAGCCGCATACCTAAATTCATGACCTCTATTTTCCTCATTAAATATTTATGTATAAACAATATAATTTTAATATACATGAATTATAGATTTTTGAATATATATCATATCCTATATTATTTTATTTTCTAATTTTATTACATGTTTTTTATTAATTCTATGTTTATTGTTTTTTTGGCTAATAACCACTTTGTGTTCTTGTAAACGTTTTTAATTGTTATTTTTTCATATTTCATTGATTATGATGTCATAATCTATAGTATTTAATACATAATATAAATATTATATATATTCAGTTTATTAGAATTTATAGTAATTAATAAAATTTAGTGTCATAAAATGAAACACACCATCCTTGTGGAATATAGGTCATATATATGGATGAAAGTTATTTCCATTTTGTAGATGAATTTAAATAATAAAAATTAATTTATATATATATATATAACCATTCCAGTTTCATATTAATTTATTATATATCACATATTTTAATTAATCCCATCCTCAATACATTTCATGAATATGTGAATAAATCAAATCACTTCCTATGGTGATTTTCCAATGTACACACAAATGACGGTATGTTATTCCCACCAAACATTTAATTTGATGGTATGTGTGATATAATAAATCTAGAATCATAAAAAATAATGAATATCAAAATTATAATATATAAAATAAAAACCCATTATTATTTCCAACTATAAGACATGCTAATAAAAAATTGTAAACACTGTTTCAATAGGCAATAGTTCATTGTACACATGAATGGTTATTTTATACTCCAATTGATGGATTTTTGTGCAGTTGTAGGTGATACCATTAGTGTAAATATCCTTATATATTGATGTTAATATTTCTATTATATAATATTTGTAGAATAATAATTTAATTGGGTTGAAAAGATATAAAAATAAAGACTATCATTGAATAACAACACTTCTTTTTGAAGGTGTGAAAAAGATGGGAAATTGAGTGCCTATTCACTATTGAAGAGTTGTGTCATTCTACACACTACCCAATCATACTCATGAAAAGGATGTTTCTATTTCCACATGTCTCTTCAAAATATTTCAATAATAGAGGGGAGGGTTTATCTGGTTGATACACACCACTACTGGAGAAAACAATATAAATTTTTATCATGTTATTGGGTAGACATTATGATAATTCAATATTGTCCATTACAAATTTTACCATGGTATCTTAAAACTTATTATACCCTGTTGTTTTATATATTAGCAACAAAATTTTAATGATATCTACTAAAAAATTTATACATATTAATTTATAAATTTAAATCTAATTTATTAAATACAAATCAAATGTTAGTATAAAATTAGTTTCAATTCAAACAATATAAATGACTAAACCACTATTATAACATTAATGAAACTCATTAATTTTAAATATTTTCACTAATAATTATGGAAAAAAATTGATATTAACTGAATATGTTATATAATTTTTTTATTACAATTTTGAAATTCATTTTTCCATATTCAACTCATAGATGTGGTATAATGTAATTAAAATTTATCCCCAAGGATGTAACGAGAATGAATGTTTTTATAGTTGAAATGTTCAACATTTTACACTTTTTTTATAAAATTTTATTATTATATTGATTCCATTGACTTAAACTGGATTATTAGATTTATAATTTATTTAATTATGAATTATCACTAATTAAAAATATATTTTATATTCATAAATAATTTATGTTACTATATACTGATCGTTTAAAAAACAATTTTTTTTAAATTTTTATCAGAAAATGAAACTATACATAAAAATACGAGATATTAACCCTAACATAATTTTGACATTACAATTTCTAAAATTAATTTTTTTATCATATTAAATATTTGAAAACTGTGAGATTTTTTTTGGTATTATTCAATAAAATACATAAAAAATATTAATGAGAAAATAATATAATTGAAAAATATAAACACTTTATCAAAAATTATTTATTTTTTTCATTATGTTTTGTTTATATAAAACAATTTTCCATAACATTTAAACATTATTTATTAAAATTAATATCATATTGTTTAGTGGATATGTTATATTAGTAATGTTTAAATAACTACATTTATAATATATTAGCTGTTAGTTAAAAAATATAGTTTCATGTAACACAATATAATATAGGGATGAGTATAGATAATTAATAATATCTTATTCTGTTTAACACAATATTAAATCAGTATTTCATGTGAAAAAATCATTAATATAAATTAAATAAATTTGAAAACACTTGGGGTTTTACACTACTACTTCCAAAACAAATTAAATTCTCTTTATCTAGTTTCACACATATTTTATTAAAATAACATATAATATAAATCAAATTCCTAAATTTTATTTGTATAATATAATTATTCTTTATTTGATAATGATATAATTCCAAAATAATCAACTTCAATAACAATACTCATTAATTAATTATAGTATATTAATTTTTGGGTGATTTTAACCACCTACTTGATCATATAATATTAAGTAATATCATAAATGAATATGTTACCTAATTACTAATATAATCTGATATAAATCTTTATATTCTTATTTAACCATTTTTTAAGGGTTACACTATTATTAAACATATAAATTATGATATCAAAATTTAATCATAACAAATCCAAAACCTTTTCATCGTTGATTTC
Organism: Viscum album; assembly: GCA_963277665.1. NCBI lineage: Eukaryota > Viridiplantae > Streptophyta > Magnoliopsida > Santalales > Viscaceae > Viscum > Viscum album. The sequence goes on from OY728165.1 coordinate 293,612,035, forward strand.
ATATAAAACGATCATAACCAAAACTAAAAAAATACAATAATAAAATCCTAAGTAATTATAAAGAAACAATACTTATACAATGTATTTTATGGGAATGATAAATACTGGGATTATAATGGATAACAACACTAATATTATGAAACTAGTTCAAAAGATCATGATCATTCCCACCCAATATTGAAAATATATAATAAAAAAATATTTAATACATAGAATAACTATAAAATAAATTTATACATGATATATATATACGAATATTGTTTATAAAAAGTTGATTTTTTAACATTTTTATATATTATAATTATTCACATTACTGTAACTTATAATTTAAGGTAAGATATTCTCCATATTGATATATATTTATTGAGGAATATTTGTAATTTTTCTCTAATATATCTTGTATACGGTGAGGTTATGTACTAAACAATGTGTCGTAACATAATCACGTAATTTGTGGGGTTTTACTTGTCCCCTAAATATTTAATTTCACAATTACTCATATTCTAATTGATGTTTTCTTATAATTGAATAAATCCTTGTCTTTTATTTTTAGTCGGTATGTACCCTTTTTCGTGATTGTATTCTATGAATTATTTTATTCAAATTTCACTATCTAAACCATAATAATAGATTATGTGAGCTTTTTATTGTATTTAAATTCATAGATAATTTTTGAAGAATTTTTTATCTTTTTTTATCAGTTATTTTCATCAACAAATGAAAATAGCCAACCTTTAATTTTTTCCAGGTGAACACAAATTTTTTAAATTTTCACTATTTATATGACACCACATCTTTTAAACCTCTTAGATTTTGAATCAAATTTTAATCATACATGTGTTATGAAAATTTTATTTTTTTTAAATATTTTTACATTGTTATATGAATTCCTTTTTTCCGATGTGATTTTTCCAATACTCATCAAATGTGTTTTCGTTATATGTCAATATCCTTTTACATACATGATTCTAGATTAATGATATAATTTAAATGATACAAGCTTACATATTTCATTTGATGAAATATGAATGGTTCTATTCAACTAGAGGAGTGACTCATCACTGAATTTTTCTTTATTAACCATCCAATATGAATATTCATGTCATTTTATTCTCTTATATTTCTCTTGTGAATTCAATATTTTACATTAATTTGATCAATGGATGATCATATAGATATATATCAATTGATTAATATTTTAAATTATTTACTTAACCATATACCATTATCATTTGTTGTGTTTGTTTATTGAACCATTTTATAGAATGAAATTTTAATATAGATTGGGATAATTATGGACTTAACTGCATTTACATTTCACTATAGAGTATCTTTTTGAAGGTTTCTAACATAGAAGGATATTCAATTTTCTGATGGGATAAATATTTATAGTCTATATACATGAAATTTCAATTTGAATGTATGTCAATCAATAATACATCATTGTTTTTTATTTACAAACATATAAATTCAACAAAATGATTAATGAATTAGACATTAATATTGATTGGTAGGTCCTATAATATCTCCTTGGTTCATCAATATTTATAATGTGACAAAATATACAAGGAATATTGAACATTATAGACACTATTTTTATATTTCTTGACTTCATTATTGATAGTAATTATTGATCTAGATAAAAGTATTTGATGGTATGTAATATCTTAACAAAGGTACTTGACTAGTTTGACATTATTTATTCTGTAGTTGTCAAAATATTTATTAATATCCCTGAATTTTTCTGTATTACTATTGACATATTTTAATCAAACTATTGTGATCTGTTTTCTAAATTTAAATGATTACCATTAATTTCTTATCATATTATTCATGCCTCATTTATAATATTAATGCATCTAAATATTCATTTTCCAACAAATGAATTTTATCTCACCCCTTAATATATTTATGTTCTCAAATATTATAAATAAATAAATTACACAAAATATGTGTATGGAAAAATATTGTGTATATAATTTTAGGGAGAAATTTATGGCTTATTTTTGAATAATTATTTGTCAAAATAGTGGGAATGATATCCTTTTGTTGAGAAATGAATGTGAATTATTAGTTTATAATTTATCAAAATTAGATAAATAATTGAACCAAAATGGACATGGGATTGTATGAAATTTATTATTTTCTTAAAATTATATAATTATGGTTTGGTAACTTTTTCCGCATCATGAACGTGCTACATTCAGAAAATAAGAATTATTAGCACATGTTTGGATGATAAATTTATTAATAGATATTATGGGAAATGTTGTGAATATACTAGTATCATCTTGATGAAAATGCTTGGAAGCTTAATTTACAAAAGGAGAGTAAGTTTCAGGATATGACACCTTAAGAAGACAATGATGTGACACCTTGATTAATTAAATTTGATTATACAAAAGATAGTCACATTCCATTGATTAGGCCATTCCATGGAAATGATTGGTGTGATTATCATGGGATGAAGTCAAAAACAGATTCAAAGCTATAATTCATTTTATTTCCAAAATTTTGATATTATTATACATATCATGGCATTACTAATGCTTTTAAAGAAGGTCATGAAATCATAGACATTAATTATGTTATTATTTATTTAATGAATTAATCTTTTAATTAAAAATAGGAAATATTTTTAGATGTCGTTACTAGAATAATAATTTATCAGGCCCTAAAGAATAATTAAACATGATTAATTATCATCATTCAAAAAATTATATATTTTCTATAATGAAGATGATAAATGAATGGTTAGAGGATTTTTAATATTATCTAATTAATGTCGATAGTATTATTTTTAATTTAAATTGTCAAATTCAAATATAGATAATATTCTACAAATTCTTAAAGAAAAAATTTAATTTTCATCTTGCATGGATATATTTTAATTTAGATATTTGAACCATGGTAGTGTTAAATTAAAATAATATAATTCCTTATTTATTAAATTAATTGAATATGTGGTAGATGTTTATGTAGGGAATGAAAAGCAAAAAAGAACTACTACAACATAATTTGATTTTAATCCTATTAAGGACCCTTTATTGTTGAAGTCAGAATATATATCACAATAAATCTTAGATCAATTTACATAAATAAGATAGTTGGTTTATAAAACATATATTTGGATTCACCCTTCATTTATATTAACATCAATGTCAATACTATTTTCTAATATGATTTATTCTACTTCCAAACCATCATATAAAATAGCTATACATTTCAAATTTTAAACATTGTAGAAATATATTATTCCTTCTATGTGTGTGAATTGGTGTGTGTGAAGGTGATAAATTAAATAATATAGATTTTCTATGATTCATGTATATACAAAAACATAAATATATTCATATTCATTAGTTATGCCAAAAAATATCTTCTATTATCAGAGATCTTGAAAGTCATCCTTAAACTAAGTGGAATTGTTTGAGGTGTATGTTTCAAAATAAGTGAATTATTTAAATAGTGATTTTATTGTTATGTATATAATGATTATTATTGATGTTTATATATTCTTTCCCAAAATATGAGTTGTATTTTTTTTTGTAAGGGTATTTGATTAGATGTCATCTGGTGGGTTATTTTATTACATGTTTTGGATTTATGAAGAAGATATGTTAAATGACGTATCTTAAAAAACAATCATAGATATACTAAAGAAAATAATGCTCTAAAAATTATTTATTGTGGTATCATAATATTCATTGTAAAAGATAAATCACAAACCAGAAGGTACAATCTATGATAACATATATAAGGCCCCAATAATGATGGTTATAGGGTTTTTTTACTGTTTGAAAAGGTATCATGTAGATATGAAGGGTTAATAAATATATTTGAGAGAAATTTAAAATTTCTATATTGGAGATGATATTATAAATTGGGTATTTTATATGATTTATTTAGGATCTGTATTGTAGTCATTTAATAAATAATCTCAAAATTAGAAAATGGACATGGTTTTTGTACGAGTCAATTAGACTCTGCATATGAGTCATTATAAAGGAAGAGAAAATATCAATAAGAATCATTCAAAAACAATGTAGGAGACTTTGGTGAATTTTTAGGGGTTGTCTATAGGGAATATAATTCTACATGTGAGTGAGTTTTATGTCTGAAATATTGATATATTAGGTGTGTAAAAAGGAGTTGAATCTTTGTAACAACCATTTCTCAACACGCAGGTAATAATATGTGTTTGTGTTGTGATGAATTTTCAATATAATAATATTTTATTTATTTATTATTGATATAAATGCATAATAATGATTTCATCAGCCTCGAAGGATCTATAAATCGAAAAAATTTAGGACTACAAAGACATGAAAACAAATGGTATATTAGAATTAATTCAAATTGAATATTAATATTAAATGTGATTTTAATTATGGAAATAATACCAATGTGTTATTCAGTGATTCAAATATCAAAATCACATTGTATTTATTATGATTTATGATAATATTGATGAGATACCATCCAATAAAGAACATGATCCTTGATGAATTCTATGCATTATGTAGATTAGTCATATTAAAGTATTAGTATCTATACATAAAATGTGATATTTATATGGGAGAAGTGATGTAGATTTTGTTTGGAAGATAAAATAATATATTTTTAATGTTATAGAAGAAATTGAGTCTTGGGTCTTAAGTGAAATAACTAAATATTATAATTGAGATTCATTTATTTAGGGAATAAAATATTACAAGAATATCATTGATTAATTTAAAATTGATGAGATATCTAATACTGAGAGTTATTAATCATAACAAATTCTATTATCTTAACATAAATACATGATATTATTTTTTGAATACATATGTGGAAAAATATAAATAACTTTTTAGTCCATATTTCATGATCTCTAGAATACTATGTGAGTGTTGAGAATATTTGATAACATGAAATTTTATTGTTTTAGAGAGATAGTAAATAGAATATGAATAAAATATATCAATCATATGATGAATGGAATTTGACAATTTATTTTCGAAATGATAACAACGATCTTGATCGTTTAGGTTCTAGGGGGATTTTTGGAGGCTAGTTGTTATAATCATAATTGGAGATTGGGAATGTTCATGATGGTTTCACACATGTGTAGGCCAATTGATATATTCTACTGAGGGAGAGAGATATACATTAAGTGGTGTTGGTAAATCAAAATTTATAAAGTCACATTTCATATTTTTGGATAATTTGATTCAGTGGGATACATTATTATTTTATTTTAATCCCGAATTAGAGTTCAGTTGGACAATAAGATGATCAAAATTGGATGATCCCTTATGTAACCACATGTATAAAGTTGTATATATTGGATTGGGTTTATTAAACGAAAATGGAATGATGTATCAATTTATGTTGAATATTTTAAATTCATGTGTTTTTGGGTTCTTTATATTTCAATATTGTCAATTGAGTTTTTGTTAGTCCAAAAAATAGAGTATTGTTGTTTTTGATGTGATATATTCTAGAAATTAAATCAAAAATAATAAAATATACGATTGATTCCCCAAATTCTGGTAGTATAATAAATGTATTATATATTCATGGTATCTTACAAAATTATGGTTCCTTATAAAGATCCATGATGTTTCTAAGACTTAAAAACATAAATGGATTTTATAGAAGGGGTTTACTGGCATTTTATAGCTATATTTATCACAATGTAAATTGTATTTTGAAACCTTATATTCTATAGAGGTCTAGATGTCAAATACACTGAACTATGTAATTTAGAAAAAATTAGGAGAATATTTGAATTATTATAATAATAAAAACATTGATATAGGGGAAAAGTTTCAAATTTCCATCATCATTTCTCAAGATAAAAACATTTTACCAAATTTAATTGGGGCTTTGAACTACAATTGATACTGTAGAAAAATTTATAATTATATATTAAGATATTATAAAATTTAGGACATCGAAACTATATTATCATAACAGTATATATTAGTTTCGTAAAATTATTGGTGATGTGAGTATTGTATATTATTTAAAATTTTAAAACGATAATATAATTCATAATTTTGAATTTTATAAGAATCATTATGATTCTTACATTGTTGATAAATTAAATATTATTTTTTCTAGATTAGATTGATAAAAAAGAATTTTCCTTGATATATATATATATTTTTTCATTTCATGTCGTACATAATATACCCATTTCTTAGGAAATGAGAAAGACACGAACTACCAATATTAATGTAAAAGATGATAAGTCATTGTATGTAATGTTAAAGAATAAATATATAAATAAATTAGTAAAAATATTTATTTATTACAAATATTTGGAGAATATAGAGGAATTAAATAATAATATTTTTCTTATTAAAATAAATTTATAAATGAAAATTTCAAAGGAATTGGAACAAAATAATAAATTTTGATACTAATGTAATTATACTCCACACATTTCAATAAATTTAAAAAAAATATGACTCAATGTTAATCATATAAAAAGGATGAAAAATATGTTAATCATAAATATTTAAAGGAATTAAATGGTATGTCACCAGCAAGAGTGGAAATTTAACAATAAATAACAAAAAAACATGAACATTATCTAGAATTAAATGAAATGATATAGTTAAATTTTTTTCTCATGTGAAATGTTGTTTTGATATGTTCATCAGTGATAATGGTTTCAAATTGCTATTTTTTCTAACAAAGAATAGTGAACATTAATATTGACTTGTGAAAAAATAAATAAATAAAGTTAAATTAATAATGATAAAATAAATTAAAAATATAGTTCCAATATATATTATTATTAATTGAAATAAGTTTCATAGCTTTCTAATATGAGGGAAGAAATTAAAATTAGATATAAATGAGGAAAAACAAAGGATCAGGAAGAATACCTTACTTATAAAGAAGAATATATGGTCTTCATATAATATAAGTATACAGAAACTCACAATGTGTTAAATAATATCAGTTATTATTTCAATATGTCACTAGAGGATATATATGAGCATTATCATGCGGGTGAGATTAAGGATCCAACCATACAGTTTAATCCTACTCTCATTCTATCCTGAAATTAAACAATTCATTTAAATTCACATATGAAAATTTATGAATGAACATGTTTGTATCAAAATAAAATGTCATTAGTACTCTTACACAAAAAGGTAATAATATAGAATTAAATTTTACCATTCATAATAAAAAATATTCTTTGTTTGTATAGGTATAAAAACATGAATATAATGGACTAATTCATTATATAAATTTATGTGGAATGTTTAGTGGGTTTTTATATTTTCTTGGGAGATATAAGTACATAACAATGAATTTCACGCTTAACATATAGTTTACTATTATTATTCATGAATCATAGAGGTAGTATATTGTATAAAAGAGGGAATATACTCAAAAAAAATAAACATGCGATCAATAATACATCCAACAAATTTTTAAAAATTAGATTTTGATATTTGGATGATGAATGTGGAATATGTGGAAACAAACAACATAGGGATAATGTATACATGAATATGATAGAATGAATAGTTATAAATACATTAAAAATTATTAGAGTTCATATGGAAAAATTAAAATATCAAATTCTACTAATAATTATAGAGATTCATCTTAGATACCAAAGGAATATAGTCATTTCACGATTGAATTCATGAATTGGAATTACTCTACAACAAATCTTAAAAAAGATAGTACAATTTGTTCTAGTTTGAAAAGAAATAATGGGAATTAATATAAAAAAATTGAGATTAATTATAATCATTGCATAGGTTCTAGGTTGAAACATCAAGAGAATCTATCTGAGAGATGAGTATGATATGTTCATTTAATAGAAGAATACCTAAAAAGCATACTAGAAAAAATATATTTTTTTGGGAATTAGTATTCATGTATAGGATTGTGATGCTCTATAAATTACTAATGTGTATAAGATAACATAATGTGAAAAAATTATTCATAAGAAGATGTTATGTATATGACATGAGAATTATGTTAAGAAAAAATTTATATCTTTCAAATTTTAGATCATAAGAATGATGTAACAACCTTTTTTGAGGGGAAACTCTCAGCCCCAATGATACAACTAGTTAACAAAATGTCCCAACCCCAATTATTGAATATTTATTTTCTAGTTTTTTATATATTTATTTAATTCATAGAGAATTATGAATATTATATTAAATTTTTTATATTAATGTTGGTCCTCAGAGAGTTTACTAACCACTACATTATGGATAAAGTGAGCAAATCCCTATAGTGGGAGTCTGTCACACCCTAATATATTATATGTATATCCATTGTTATAAAACATGATGTATTCATTATCTTATCTGATACACATCATTGATTTCAAATAAATTGTGATATAGTAAACAATTAAAACCTATGTAGTAAGACGATATGCATGAATAATAAGTACAACTTTTTGAAATTATGTATAATTTTTAAAAAAATTGAAAATTAATTGATCAATGAAAAAAAAATTATTCCCCAATAGTATAAATAATGAATAAATTTTTTTATGTTTCATTTTGGAAATTTAATATAATTTAAATTATAATCCTGTAAATATTTTATTATCGTGAATTTTTTGGTTTTTTCTCGATAGAAATTTTTAGTGAATAATATAAAATATATATTTTTTAAAAAATTCATTTTATTATAAATGTACCATTATTACTAGAATTATATAAAAATTTAATCTATGAAAATTTTAATTAGAAATAAAATATGTAATTAAAATGGAATATTCATTTTACCAGATTTTGGTGTAAGTTAACTTTTGGTCCAAAAAATGCATTAAAAATTAGTTTCCACAAAAAAAAATCTGTTTTAGGATAATAAAATAATTTAATATCCTTATGATATATTTTAAACAAAAAATAATGACTATAAATTGAATATATTATTTTAACAATTATTTCATGGATTTTAAAATCCATATAATGGATGTAAATACGTTTTGGACAAAATATTCATTTTTTGAGAATGGGGTTTTTTCAGATTGACACACTAAATTAAATTTAATATATATCTTATTGAATTTTTTTGGTAAAATAGATTACAGATATGTAATAATAAAATTTAGTATGTCATATGTGGTATGTCTATATTTTTTTCATAGTGAATAATTAAAATAGTATGTTGTTTCTAGCAGACATAATATTGAAGTTGGTTTACTAGTGGTGGGGGTGGGGGAGGGGTTATACCATGATATTAGAGTAATATTTCTACATAAACCTATAAAATATTTGTTTTTAATTAAATATAAAAAATATTTTATATTACCATTTTATATATGTAAATGTGGAAACAAGTTACCATGAAATTGACCATAAATATATGAAATCGTTTAAGAATTTACGTGTATGCCCCTCACCTCACATATAAAAGGGAACATCATCTCCTCATGTACTCACACTATTTAAAAATTTAATATAGAAAAATAACTTCTAAAATACAATACTATAATTATACCCTTCATTCTATAGATTATTTTTTCATATCCTATTTATAATCAATCAGGGCATAAAGAGTAATGAAAAATAAGTCTTCCCCAATGATTTATATATCTTAACCAAGATAATTGAAATTCAATATTCTTTTAATTTCATAAAAAAAATTTTATCAATAAAAAATTATAACACATCTGTCTTAAATAAACATAGATTTTGTAACAATGACTTTTTAATCATTTACCACCTCTTATGAATCCAATATGAGTTGAATGTATCGATCATGCATACTATTTCATTGTCTTTTCCACATAGTGAAACAAATCAATTTCCACCACATGATTCATGTTTAATTAATATATAACTTTCATTTATTTCATCTATAGAGAAATGTGAACATCAATCATACATATATATATAGCATTGTATCTATGTAGTTATATAATTTATTTATCCTCACTACTTTATATAGATGGTTATAAATGTGTATATAATTTTTATATTTTATATAAATATCATTTTTTCATTCTAAAGATTTATAAACCATGATAAATGTGTAAGGACCACAACCACTAAACAAAAACAAACATGAAAAACAAATTTTCTTACACCCTAAAATATGATGATAATGGATGATTTTTAGTGAATGTGTGATAATATATTACATAAAAATAATTTATTTTTTATAGGTATGAATACTGTCTTGTTTTTTAGTATAATAAATTTTTATATTTTATATCAGATTTTAGTGCACATAAAAATAAATATGGATGTGAAGTAGTGGTTTAATATTAGAATCATATATCCACGAGGATTGTTTACGATTATATTTCATTAAAAAATTGTACGATCTATTTATCCCAAATATTATTTCTTTTATTCTCCCCTGGTTAATTGTGGATATTTATTTTTTTTCTATTAATTTACCTCTCTTTGTGAAATAATGAGATTGAAATAATGTTTATAAGGAATCATTACCTTGTCTTACTCTTCAACAATGAATATCTTCTTCCATGTCCAAATTTTCATTAAAACAATATAATTAATGTTTCTAGTGTTATACATTATTATAATAAATTTATTAATACTCGTGTTTTACTTTATATATTATTGTTTTATTGTGATTTTTTTTTCATTTAGATAATAATGTACTTTTTCCTTTTTATCAAAAAAATTAAATGAATTTTTTTAATAGACATTTCATGAATAAATTAATGAATTTACATGATTACTTTTTTTAAGATTCCATTATATTTTCCATGGATATTTTTAATGAAAATAGATTCAGTAATATAATTTTTTTATTTTAATTATTTTATTTAAAATTGAGTGTAATTTTCCTAAAAAATTTATAACAATCTTTTAAATTAATATTCAATTATAACGAAATACTATGATGATTATAATGATTCAAATGTTATTTGATACAACTATTCATTATTTAATAATTCTATATGTGTTATATGATTTGATTAAGAAAAATTTGTGAATTGTTTATACATTCCATAAGCTATGATTTTATGATAAGATGTATGTTTTTGGATCTTGTAGATCACATATTAATGGATATTAATATTTTGTTGTTTGTATCAGAATTTTATATATATGAGAATAATTTTTAAGGATATATAATAATAAAATAAATACTATAATTGGGTGAAAAAATAGTTTATTATGGAACTTAAAAAAATATAGTCAGGGGAGTGAACTCAGACTAAGGGAAGGATAGAATGATGTGCCATCCGAGTCCAGTAAAATTATCATAGTAGTACGCTTAGACTAAGGATATGCGTTTATATTAATATATTTTTTCAAAAAAAATATTTACCCAATTGATTCATGAATTAAGATATAAAAATATTCGGTATGATTATGGTTTGTGTGTTCCATATTCTCATACAATTATTCATATATAATCACAGAAAATTAATTTTTTATTATCAAAAACATTTATGAAAAATATATAATTCATAGTTCAAGTAAAAAAGAAATAAATGAACTATTAAAGCGCAATTTCAGACTACATGTGTTAACATCTCTAAATTGTTTCCATTAGATAGTGTTTACCTAAATATCTTGTCCCTCCATCTGAAGATCTATGTACCTTAACCCAAGCAGGTCCTAGGCTTGGATGTACTCCTCAATATTGATTTTCCACATTCAAAACCCCTTATTATAATTAGCACCTTCTTATAAATCCATGTGATCTGCTCCTCATTAGTATTCACCCTTAGATCCCTCCCTATCATTATTTCAGCATCTTTATTATGATCATTATTTTTTATAATATTTTCAAAAATTACCTCATCTAAACGCATGAGTTGTTCAAAAGGCTTCTCATGTATAACATCGGACTCCTACAGGAAACTAACCTTCTTCTCAAAGTTTAATTTTTCACATATCTATTTTACATTGGTTGAAGTAAATATTAGTAATTTTTTCTTTTTTTGTGGGATCCCCTCTGAATCTTATGTCTCATTGGACTTCAGTAACTTTGACCCACATCCACTGTATTTCTAGAAATGTTTCTAGAACATTAATCACATGACCCATTCCTATGGATCATATAGTCATTATTTTATGTTTTGACCATGTCATTTCCAATTACATTGACCAGATTATCATGAGAAAGAATCCCAAAGCGGTTTCATAGAACAATATATTTTACCTCCCTATGACCATTATTCACATCTTAATCTCACATATGACATTTATATTGTATATTATATTTTCATTAATAGACAATCTACCCTCTTCCATTGTTATATTTAAATTTCTTATATTATATATAATTATTTTATGATGGTTATTTTTATAAATTGTTATAGATTTGATGAATTAAATAGGATAAAATTAAGATATTTGTGTCCTAGTTGGATACATATCCATGTACCAAAATATACTAATCCTATATGTTCATTGGGAATGTATTATTGTGAAATGTATTGAATATTCATATAAGATGATGTTATATATATGTATGGAATGATGGGATCATTATAAATTCTATAATACTCAAGGTTTAGTAACATTGGATTCATTTATGAGGAAACATTATTTAGAAACCTTACAATGACACTAGGAACATTGGGACATCCAATGTTATTGTTATGAATGGTACTTTTTTCTATATTATTATACATCTTTATATATATATGGTATATGTAGATTCTATTTTGGAATTTATTTATCTTGAGTTTATAAACCCGAAAATTGTTTTTTTTGTATATCTCATAAATTATTCCTGTTTATGGTGAATGGAACTGTATTTTTCTCTAGGTTTGACACTACTAAAGTATATTCATATGTTAATTCACATGATTAGTAATATCCACTACAATATTCATAAAAACACTCACCATGATTGATATTTTATAATATCAAGGTGTTGATGATATAAATGGTTTTTTTTTTATTTAAACATCATGTAATTAATTATCTATATTATATGATTTCTTGATATGATTATTTCTACACATTCAATGTTTTTTGACATTTTATTATGTTTGGAACTAGATGTAACCATATTAATTCTATATTTTTTTCGATTATTCAAATCCTGTCCCCCGGAGAAATAAAATGTTATATGTGATTTAATTACAAATTATATTGATATACATAGACAACATATTCGTGACATAAATCATGTTGAGTTTCCAAATGATCAAAGACTGAAGAAACTATTGATTCCTTTATAAGGAAATTCCCAGGTTATTAGTGGTTCTGTTGGTCCACATTTTTCTATGAAATTGGTCAATACAACTAAAAATATATTTTCCATTTTAACTTCTCATAATATGAAATTTTTATCTTAGTAGATTATCAATTAGATATTGAATCATTTCAATAGTGGAATCTTATCATGAATGTGGTGTAGTGATGAGAAATTTGATCCATATGGTTGGATTATAATAGAAAATTAATTTTCAATAATAAATTTTATATTATTCATTATGAATTTTTGGAGAAGAAATTACATAAGAATATGGAGAATTATTATGAGTATGTTGGTGTCAATAATGATAATATTACATAGATACACATATATGATTCTAGTATTATTATCAAACAAGAATTTTTGGGTGGTAAAATCCTATGTGGCATTAAACCAAGTAACTAATATTTAAAATTCATAAGGGATCGTTGTAGCTAAAATGAAATACTCTAATGTGGTATAATGATTGAAATAAATATTGGATACACTATTATGATTCATGTTTTTTTAAATAATATTATTATAGAATTAAAAATAAATTTTAATGATAATGACCATATTTTAAAGAAGTGTTCTCTTTTAATCTTGATGTGTGGAAAGAATCATAGAGTAAATTTCATTATGGGTACTTGTTCAATGTTTATTTATATAAAAAATGTACCTTGGATAATCTAAAGATTCTTTAATGTCGAGAATTTATCTAATGATGAAAATGGCCTGAAATGTCCAAATAATTTACCTCCAACACTACAATGTGATAATCTCGAGGATTATGGTTATTATGAAAACAATTGGAGAAATATATGGGTTGTCAACAATGACTGATGCCACTGACCTCTTAAGCCCCAAAAAGGGAAATTTATTGTCATCTCTATTGTCGATGTTGGGTGAGATATTTTCCTAGTAAAATATATGAGTACCATCAGATCTATAACTGATGATGTTATATATTATTAAATTTATATGTGGTAATTTATATTGAAATAATTTTCTAAGGGTATCACATTATAAACTCAATTATTATATGATTATGTTGGATTTAAGTATTTTTTAGATATAAATTGACGGTATTTTTAGTTTTATTCAATAAACTCTATGTTGCTCAACGAGTTTTGAAGTGAAGCTATCTTATGATATCAGAGGTTGTAGTTTTCAATATGGAATCAATTCTATATGGTGTGAAAATATTTTTACCTATAAATTTGGAAGATGGGGAAAGAATAAGTAAATATGGATTTCCCAAATTGACCCATTATAAATATAGAAAAGGAATGTATTTAATGAACACTGATGTTTTTTGATGGTTTTATATTTGTGTAAGAATATATAATATGTTTCCGTGAATGATTTAATGTTCCTAGAATATGATTCATAGAAATTATTAATGAATAATACAAATATTGTAAGGTATTTGGTCATGAGATTCATTTCAGCCTAGAAAAATTTACATTACCATTTTGAAGGAAATGATATTTGAAATCATTGGTAGAATATGTTACTGAGGGGTCCATAGGTACCTCAAATGAATTATGATGGTGGTTGTATATAAATATAAGAAATCCAATAATATGTTACATTAATTGAATTTTTTATAACATTTGATTTCCCAAATTTCATTATGTCCGTAAAATCATTAATTTGGAAGACTTCAGGAACACATGATTCTTGAAAACTAAGGACAATAGCTAATTAAAAACATGGAATTTTGGAAAAGGAAGTTTCCTAAATATTCAGGGATTCATGATAATTTGTATTTTTTCTTGTCTATGTGCTTAGGGAAGTAGGGGAGATTTTCCAATGTATGAAGCTTAATTAATTTTGGATATTCATTAAGAAAAAGTATTTTGTGATGTCTATGTGAATTTAAAAAAATACTTTTTTAACATTTGGTTTTAGTGAATAGTGAAATGAAGTGCATCAAATCATGATTATGGTGAAAATAGATTCTTTTGATAATCATGGAAAAGATTTATATACCCCATCTATTGAGCACAATTGATGTCAATAAATTAATATATACTTTACCCATGGTAGTAATATATGTGGAGATAATGCTAGTGATTGTTGGGAAGTTGTTTCATATCCCTCAAAACATGAAATGGTTGTGTTCCTAGTATATAGTGTCTATTTATTAATAATTGTGTCTCAAAATATCTAGTTATGTTATGTGTATTCATGTATTATTTATTCACTATCAACATTTTCTTTTCTGAATATCCATTAGATGTTATACATGTAAGACTACTATGTTTGGTTTCTATTTCATTGCCTGGCTGCTTGAAGATTTCTCTATTCCATCTGATAGGTTTAATATGTTCATACCAACAAATAAAAAATATCTATATCATTTAAATAATAACTCAACACATAGATTCACTTATCCCATCTTATGGTGTTTTAGGGTCCCTCAAATGGTATCAGTGTGTACATGTTCTTGTTGTTGAAACGTTCTTCTGTTTTTTAGGGATTATTAATTAAATATTAGGTTACATTCCCATTGGTATGAAATTAAAATATAGATATGGAATAATATTATGAGATATAATATCTATTCTCTTGGGGTGTATGTTTATTATTACACAACTCATTTTATTTCGGCTAGAGATTCAATAGGACATTCAATGACTAAAATAGATAGGAAAATTCTTGACATAGATTCCAAGGCTAATAATTATCTTATTGAATAACAATTTGATAAAAAATCATTTGATGGACATGAGTTTCACTACATCCATGTCCATGTGGGAGGATTTGTAAAAGATATATGAATTTGAAAACAACATTAAGGAGGTTAAACATCATGTCTTGCACAATCAGTTCTGTGATATGAAAATTAATCTAGATGTTAATAAAGATAGTTTATTTAATATAATTAAATAAATTATTATATATATTCAAGTACATGTGGATGAAAATAAAGATATCGACATCGTGAAGAATATCACGATAAGTATGTGATGTCTTGACCAATGAACCCCTAAATAGTGCCCCGAGCTGGTTGGCCACATGCCCTCATGTGCATCTCCCCGTACGCTAGAGGGTGTGACTATCAGGGAGGGTGTGATATGATAGTATTGGGGAGACTATGCATTCAATTTTTATATTAAACACCATCGAAATAAAATAAAAAATTACCAAGTACATATTCCTATAAATAACCAGAACAATACCATGACAATATATAGTCAAACCAGAGAATAGAATACTCAACTGAAAGGTAAAACATGATATAAAAATGCAAGTTCCAACAGTCTACAATTTAATTGAACATGAATACAAAATGACTCAAAACTATTCTCGACACATGTCAATTTCTTTCTCTAATGATAAAATCCAAAAATATAATCTATCAAAGTTACATCCCCTTATCCAAATTTGAAACAACATAGTCTCCTTGGGTGCCTATCAGGTGGCCTAAATAGGGTGTCATTACAACTCAGTAGACCACCACCAACGGTGTCTAAAACGATTTCAGTCAAAAGATATTGCATGGAGATTTATGGATAAATAAATAAAATGTATAATTTAAACATTTTTCACATTGTCATTCAATATTTAATCAACAAATTATGCCAATTAAATTCAAGTTTCCCACTTGAATCATCATTTGTTATCACAATTCATTTGGTGTAGGTCATCATGTCGAGAAATCCAATTCTCAGTTGCATCGTCATTCGTTATGATCATTAATCATTTGGTGTAGGTCTTCATTCCAAGCATCAAAAATCTCATTGAGTGCGGGTCTTTATGCTTAACACTCTCAATCTAATTCGGTGTAGGTCTTTATTCCTAAAACCCCATAATCCAATGCTTGGATAACTATTGGGGACGACCACCATTCCCAGTTCCCATCTTCTAATCAGTCTAGGAGGCAATTCCTAGAACCACAAAATCTCAACCATTTAATCATTCTTTTAGTAACAATAATTTTCCACAATATTTATTTACTAATCCAATTATTAGTTAAATATTTCAAAGGTCATTAGTTAATTCAACAATTAACTAAGTATATCACCCATTAATTAATTCATCAATTAACTAATCAATCAACAAGATTCTCATTCCATAATTAATTCTTCACTATTTTATAACCAAATCAAAACTCAACAAGTCATTATTAATTGTCAAAAATAATTATCATAGATCACATAATGGATATTCTCACAATTAATTATCTTGCATATACAAACATTGTTCCATAATTTATTTCTCCCAATTAATTATTGAGTTGCGGTCAAATCAATTTCTCAGTTAAAATATATCAAATATAAAATAAAATATCTAAAATCTCTATTTTGGAAACCCCCAATCATTTTTTCTATGATTCAATTATCAACTAAACCAGAAAGTCTAACCAATTCAATTTCCCATTCATAATTACTTTTATTTATGAAA
Organism: Viscum album; assembly: GCA_963277665.1. Taxonomy (NCBI): domain Eukaryota; kingdom Viridiplantae; phylum Streptophyta; class Magnoliopsida; order Santalales; family Viscaceae; genus Viscum; species Viscum album. The sequence continues at coordinate 293,629,606 of OY728165.1, forward strand.
TCAATCATTAAGTTAATTCATCAATCATAAACTCACATTCAATTATCGTAAAATACAACTATGGGAGTTCAATTTAAAAAACATACATTATTTTTTTGACGAATGTTAGCCCAATGGAAATCCCCAAAATCTGAGCAGCACAACATCTTCGATCAAGATCTAGATCTAAATCCCTAATCAAATATTAAGATAAATTGCATCATGATCTTGAAAAAGAAGATCTAGAACCAAAATTGTAGATATTGATCTCAACTCAAATGTTTAGAAACATGGAAACAATGAAGATCATTATGAAAAGATTATGGGAAGATATAGGAAAGAACATAAAAATTTAAAGGATGAAATCCCCTAACAGGAATGACAGTGTATCATCAATCCATGCTTTCAATCTTGAATAACGGTGTTCAGATCACCTTGGAATCCCATCAGGAGGCTTTTGGAAAACCTTGAATTCATAAAGCCCGATCCAAGGCCGAAAATATGGAAGTCAAAGAGGTTTAGGTGGTTTTAAGAATGATATTCAGTATTAAAATCATGTATGCCCAATTTCATGGGAAAAGGCACACGATGTGGAAAACCATGCACCTACCGTGAGGACCCCTCTGTCCATTTTTTCACATTTGGCACGATTTGGCTACAAAATTTTTCAAATCATGCGGACCTCCCTGTCACGTTTTTTCTGCATGCCATAGTTTGGTTGCAAGGTTTTACAAACCATGCCCTAACCATGACCATCCCACTTTCCATTATTTTTCCATAGAAATTCACTAAAATGAACCCAAGCCACTAATCCAAAAAAAAATTACATAAAAAATTCAAAAAGAACATGAAAATATGCTTGAGATGACTATAGAAATTGTTGGGATCTTCCAATCTCGACGCCTTATAATAGCTCAGCTTTGAGCATCACACTAAAACATCTCTATTAATACAAGCCAAAAATATTGGTCCATTAGGCCCTTATTTCTACTTCTCATTCCCAATTATCCTCTTCGACACTTCCATGTTTCCATAACACATGAACTAACGGAACATCCATTCCCTATAACACTATCTCACTGCCACCCAACACACATACCAGATGCTCTTCAATGGACGTGTCTATCTCGAGGTCAACATTCTCAACATCAATCACATGAAAAGGTTTACAGTGATACCTCCATAGTTTTGATACATAGAAATCCTCATGAATTGTGATAAATTTTTATAGAATGTCTAATCGGTAGGCCACTATACCTATTCTCTCTAGAACATCAAATAGTTTCACAATCCTAGGTTCTATGTTGCCATGCCTCAATATCCTATAGTGGCTGAATTTAATAGACAACCGATGGAATACATGATAACCCTATGAAAACTCTAGGGGTAATCTCTGCCTATCAGCTTATGTCATCGGTCTACTCTGAACTGTATCTATACATTTCCTAATCAACAACACCCATTCTGATTTATCCTAAACGAGACTCGGTCCCAACAACTCTGACTTACCTGCCTCAAACCAACATAGTGGTGATCAATAAGGTCTACCATAAATTGAAACATATGGCTCTACATATATATAGTTTCATGATAACTGTTGTTATAGGTGAACTCTACTAAATCCATGTGCTTTTCCCACGAACCACCGAAGTCAAGTACACATGCTCGCAGAATAACCTCCAACAGCTGTATGTTACATTTTGACTTCCCATCTATCTATGGGTGGAAGGTCATACATGAAAAAACATTTGATCCAAGAGCCTTACGTACACCCTTCCACAAGTGTAAATTAAAGCCTAAATTATGATCCAAAACTATAGTCTATGGAACCCAGTGAAAACGAAAAATCAATCTCATGTACACTTCTCCCAAAATCTTTATTGTAAGGGTTTACCTGATAGTCAGGAAGTGTGATACCATTGTTATTTGATCCACAATGAACAAAATTGTGTCATTATTCCTATGATTATCTAGAAGTCATTCAAAATATTCCATAGTCACATTATCACAAGTCTATTCTGGAATAGGTAATGGCTGCAATAGGCCTCCAGTCCGTTGATGCTCTACTTTCACATGTTGATAGGTGAAACAACATGTTACAATCCATTCTGTCTCTTTTTTTCATACCTGGACACCAAAATTGTCATTTAAGGTCACTTTACATTTCATTTACCCCATGATTTACTACCCACCATAAAGCATGAAATTCTAGAATAAGTTCCTCACACATACTCATAGGCACAACTACATGATTTTTTACATAGATAATTTTATATTAATCAATTTTCATGTTTGAAGATGTCTCCACACATTATGGCTTTCCCTCAAGGAAAAACACTATGGATCCTCCGACATCCTATTCCTGGTCTATCTCAATAGTGTAGACTCCACTACTACAGAAACCAAAGTCATTGTTTCATGATTCCCCTGAACAACCACAAGCATTTCCTCCAGAAAATACATCATCTTCCACTCTGAACAAGACTCATGTACTAACTGAGTATATTTTTTTCTAATAGAGTCAGCCTATCTATTCTCTTCCTAGGTGTATATGCTAGTACAAAATCAACGGACTTCATATAACCTACCCATCTTCCCTACCAAAGATTCAAGTCACACAGTGAAATGATATATTTCAAGATTTTGTGATTAGTAAATACTGTAAACATTTCACCCAAACGATAGTTTCATGAACACATAAGTTCATAAACCACTCCTTCCAAATCGAGGTCATGCATAGGGTAATTCTATTTGTGTGTCCTCAACAGTCGATACCCATAAGAAATGAAATTATCCACTTGCATCAACACAGATCCTAGATCAACCCCAAACACATCACAATACACCGTGCACTCCTCACCTAACTCTTGTAAGATAAAAACTGGTGTCAAAGTCAAGCTCTTGTTCAACTCTTGGAAAGCATTCTCATATGCTTCTGTCAAAAAAATTACTTTTTCAGTTGCATTATCAAACCATAAAGTGTTGCTTCCAAAATGGTAAAATTCCTTGATGAACCTCCTGTAATAACCATCTAATCCCAATAAGCTACGAATATCAAACACATTCTTGAGATTCTCCCATGAAATCACAACATGCACATTTTATGGGTCCACATTCACACCATTTTCTGAGAGGATGTGCCCCAAAACTTATACCATGTCAATCCAAAACTAACATCTAGATAGCTTGGAATAAAGCTGATACTCTCCTAGTGCACTCAGAACGATGTCAAGATGTTGACCGTGATCGTCATGAGTCATAGAGTACACTAAGATTTCCTCCACAAACACCACCAAAAAATGATCTATGTACGTATGAAATATCTTGTTCATCAAGGCCATAGTCACTGATAGATAATTATTCAACACAAACGGGATTTCAGATAACTCATTAAGGCCTTACCTTCTCCTAAAAGAAGTGTTTAGTATAACATAATTCTCAACACTCACATGATGATACCCAGATCTCGTATCGATCGTTGAGAACACGCTACCACACTTCAGCTAATAAAATATATAATCGATATGTGAAAGAGTATATGGGTTCATAATAGTCATTTTATTCAACATCCAGTAGTCGAAACACAATCATAAACTCCCATTAGCCTTTATTGCAATCAAAACAGGAGTTCCCCTTGGAGACATACATGGAAAGATAACCCATTTATCCTCCAACTCCTCCAACAATGTTTTGAGATCTTGAAGCTCATTCAGTGCCATTCTGTATGGTGTAATAGACAATGGATCAGCCCTTTTCCTGAGATCAATTGTGATGTCCACATATCTATTAGGTGGAAACCCTGAAATGTCTTTAAAAAGGTTATCTTGAAACATTTCTACTACTGGTGGAAGGAAATCATGCCTACCGCGACCTTCATCCAACAAAATACTGGGAACTTGGTCTATGAGCTCTCTTAATAGCTGAGTAATTAACCCAGATCATCCTATATGGATATTTCATTTTCCCTGAAGGGAATATTTTTCATCATCTATAGATACAATGGTAACTCCCTTGTGATAAAAATACTTGTGGTCTTGGTATAGGACTATCCAGTCCAAACCCATATTCCTGTTAGACAATGTTTTTTCAAGGATATATATATCCCAAAAGAAACTATACTCTCTGATCTCAAGAGATCATCCCATGCATAAAAATATATCCCTAGTTCATGTTTCCAATGGTGTAACGATATTCATCATCCCACTTATAGACTCCAACTAGAGGATAACTCCATTAACAAGGTTTTCATATATAAACAAAAGAGATAAACCCATATCAAAAAAGATAGTAACTAATATATATGTAACTAGAATAGTACATCTCACTTTTGAAGAACTAGCCTTTATCTCTATGAGGGTAAGCTATACTACATGTACCTATCATGCCAATATTCCCTATGGTGTTTCCTAACTTCCTTGAGTAGAACCACACTACTGATACTGGTGCTCATTCCATGATGCATCATGCCCACTACCTCTACCGCCTCTGCATGTATAACTCCAACTGCCAGACTTGTTTGGTGTAGAGGACCTCTCCCCAAACCTTAACTCTAAGATGTTTTTCCCTCAGAACCAGTGTGTCACTACATTTTGAAGATTTTTTTTGTGTCCCATCATTCTAAAAACCCAACACTCTACAGTTGATCATGGACAATGTATATGATAGTTTCCTTACCTACCTCATGGTTGGAAAAGAATATGAGAACGATTTAGTGTTATTATTTTTCTTGATTTTCCTCCTTTCTTTCCACTATCATGACTAAGATACTCATGATAGTACTTATTACTCTTTTAATACACACCCCTGGATTTTCCAGCTACGTTTACTACACTGGAAGCCTCATTCATGTTCACCTCTGAATTGAGAGCCGGATTAACCACTTCTAGAAATATCATCATCCTAATAATATTAAACTAGGTCTTAAATTCACACTCAACTCCATCGTTAAATATTTTTTTCAAATGAAGGCTCCTCATCCAACAAATCCGAACTAAAATGATGTTAATCAATGAATATTTCCACATAATTCATTCTGAGAATTCTCTCTTGTGTCAGATTCATAAAATATAAATCCTTATTTTACCTTAGTGTGTTTTGGTAGAAGTGATTAATGTACATATCCAAAATTTCCTTCAGTAACATATCATCAGTCTTTCCAGATAAAACCTGAATTCCCCACCAACGCTTCATCAAACCCCACAACATATATGCAGCCAACATTACACTCTTATCTTCTAGAGTTTATAAATGTACATGTATCGTCTCTATGGATTCAATCCAGAATTTAGATCCATTAGGTCCACGCTATCAATTAAAAGTAGGAGGGAATTGCTGCTAAAACTCCCTTTTCAACATAAAGATGCTTATCCGAACCCAACCTAGGTATCTATAAATGAATATCATGAATCAAACGAAGTTCTCTGAAAACAATTATCCTTCCTCCTCAACTTGCACAAAAAGTGCATCAAGATCCCTGTCTGGAAGATCGTTCTAGGAAATACCCCTCGGTCTCTCCCTCAACATTCATCATGGGTAATATTTATACAAATACAAACAATCATCATAGGCCTCATAATTAAACCGTATAACATTTATGTAAGGGCATAAAATAACACAACATGTGTCAACATGCGATTTTTCCCTTTTCTTTCCAAACAGGTAACACCGAGGCCTTTTCACTAACATTGACCATCTTAATCTTAGGTCTCGGATAACCAGGGTGCTTTCATTCTCATCAATTAATCTACCATTAATTAATCAGATTATATCTAATTAATTAATTCAACAATAAATTAATTAATCATTCCTATTTTATCAATCAATTTTCTCATTAGACACCCATTTATTCTCATTTTGCATCATAATTCCACTATCAAACAAGGGAAAACATTTCATGTTCAACAACATTCCCATAACCTGCATCCCCATGATTTCCTAGAATGATTCACATCACAAATACCATGAGTGACTAGAATGATGCATACAGACTCAACAATTGTGCCTCTTTAGTACAAAAATAAAATTTCCACAATTTTTGAACGAAATATCACATCACACCAGAAGTCCATCACCCTATGTGAAATATTATACAACTGTAAAAACAAATAGCAAGGAAAACAATCCACCCTATGTACTCATGTTTTACCATGTACATGGGTTTGCAACACCAACTCACGAGCTGATTACCATGCCACGACTCCTCCAAGCCTCTTGCCTACCTTTCCCAAAACAGTACGTCAAAAGAAGAAGGAAGAAAATAAAAATGCTCTCATACAACATTCTGACATCCTGACAAGGGAGTCAGTGAACAGTGCCCCGAGCCAGTTGGCCACAAGCCCTCATGCGTGCCGCCCCTTATGCCAGAGGGTGCCGATTAGCGGCGAGGGTCTAGTATTTTAGTCTTAAGGAGACTATGACTTCTATTTTCAGAATAAAACACCAGCAACAGAAAAAAACCCAAGTACAGAAGCGTATAAATAAACAGAACAATACCATGACCTATGATAGTAAAAATCAAAGAAAATAATACTCAACTAAAAGGTAAAATAATCTTTGACAAAGAAAGTGCCAAGTATCTACAATAGAACTGACTATAAAGACACAACGAATCCGAATGGGTCCCGAACCACATATGGTTCCCTCTCTCGTGATCTAATCACAAATTGAAACCTAATATAGGGCTCGGACCTTATATAGTCTTTCAATAAAAAATTCTACTCAGGTGCCGATCAGTCATCCTATATAGCATGTCAGTACAACTCAGAAGGTAACCACCGATGATGTATAAAATGTGTCCAATAAAACGATAGTGCATGCATATTAATGATGCAATATAAAAAATGTATAACATAAACAGTTTTAACATTTTCATTTAATATATAATCAATAAATTAGGCCAATTCAATTCATGATTCCCATTAGAATCATCATTTATTTTCATAAATTATTTGGTGTAGGTTGTCATGTATATTACTCAAATTCTCATTTGAATCATCATTCATTATTATTATTAATCATTTGTCGTAGGTCGTCATTCCTAACACCACTAATCTTGTTGAGTGTTGTTCGTCATTCTTGGAACATTATTTATCATTTAGTGTAGATCTTCATGCCTTGCACCCCATAATCTCAATCGTGGATAACTATTCTGGAGGAACACCATGTCCTTGTAACATATTATAATCGGTCTAGGACTCCATGCCTAACACTAAAGAATCACAACCATTTAAACATTCTTTAAGTAATAATAATTTTCCCCATTATTCATTTAATAATCCAATGACTAGTTAAACATTCCAAAGTACATTAGTTAATTCAACAATTGACATAACATATACACCATTAATTAATTCATCAATTAATTAATCAATCAACATGTTCACCTCCCATTTATAATTTTTCACAGTTACTTATTCAAATAAATACTCGACAAGTCATGATTAATTCTCCAAATTAATAATATTAGGTCCCACCCTAGAACATAATTATTTCTCATAATTAATTATCATACATAATAAAATAAAGTTCAATAATTAATTTACCCCAATTAATTATCTTTTCACAATCAATACAATTTCTCAATTACAATATCTCGAAAACAAAATCAAATCTCCAAAACATCTAATTGAGAAACCCCCCATTATTTGTTCCATGATTAAAATATCAATTAAATAACCATGGAAAATCAACTTCATCCAACATTACTAATTACTCAAATTTAGCAAATCAATCATTATGTGAATCTAGAAATCATAAACTCACACTCACATATCATAATGCACAACTATAAGAGTTTGATTTAGACCACCTACCTCAGTTTCTTGATGGAAGTTATCACAATGGATATCCCCAAATTCAGAGCAGCATGACATCATCAATCACACTCTAGATCTAAATACCACAAAAAGATCAAAGGCATCATGATCTTGAAAAACTTCATCTAGATCCAAAATATTTGGTCTAGACCTCAACTCATTGGCTTATATCCATGGAAATACTAAATATCATTCATGAAATGATAATGGAAAGATAGAGGAAAAAACATAACAAGAAACATGATGAAATCCATATACTAGGAGGAGATAAGATCATCAATACAGAATTTGAATCTCGAATAACGGTGTTCAGATTGCTTAGAATATCTCTGGGAGTCATTAGGAACACCTCAAATTCATCAAGCTCGAGCAAAGGTCAAAAATTTCAAAGTCTCAAGAATCATGTGGTTTTATAATGGATTTTTAGAATTATAAGCCCATGTGCATGATTTCTTAAGAATAGGCTCACGATTAGCCAAATCGTGTGCCAATAGTGTGGACCCCTTTGTCCAGTTTTTCACAGTTGGCATGGTTTATCCAAATAGTTTGTGAAACCATGTTCAAACCATGTGACCCTCTCTATCTAGTTTTTCACGCATGGAACAGTTTGGTCACAGTTATTGTCAAAACATGCGTAAACCATGCACAACCCATTATCCCTTATTTATCCTGAAAAATTCAACCAAATGCCCCCCAAGACACTACTCCAAAAAAAAGGTGCATAAAAATAAAATTGATAAAAACATGCCCGAGATGACTCTAGAAACGAATGGGATCTTACAACGTCCCCACCAATATATAATCAAACCATATCACCTCTTGAAGAACCAGATTTATCATTGATTTTTTTGGATGATCTTCTAAATATTCTAGTGGCTTACGTAATGAGAGTAAAAATAGATGATAAGTCAATTAATGTCATCATTTTAAGGGAATTCAAATCTATGGGAATAAAATCAAAAATTCAAATCAAGTGATGATTGAGATGATTTGGATGAAGTAATTCACACTCTCTATAACAAAACATTAAAGAGAGAAAAAAGGTTATTTGAAAGAATGATTAATTTTTTTTTATTTTTATGTGGTATTTCAATTCACACTATGGATCTGTGATCAAGGAGATTTGATAATTTAGAATGTGTAGTTGAATTTATAAACCTATCTTAGTGGTGGTTTTCGTAAAAGGGAGACATTAAATAAGGAAATGTTTTATAACGATAAAGATTATTTGGAATAGATTATTAATATAATAATGAGAATTTTAGGATATAGATCATGAGTTTAATTATAATATTTAATAACCCATGATTTCTATAACTAAAGAGTTAGACCCTAAAAAATGTGGAGAAAATTAGTGAAATTGTATTGTAGATCTCTCGGTAGACCGTGAGTTTACCCTTGATGAGAATGAAAATAAATGATATTAAAAAAAGAAAATGGTAGCTTTTATGAAAGAGTCATTAGAGTATATAGATCATCTTGATGAAGTTATTGATTGACTATAGAAAATGGTAGAATTTTTTTGAAAAATCAGGAATGAATAATAGAGGTTTTGGAATTTAAAAATATGATTGAAGAGTATGTAAAAGTCATCAATGACCGTATATCGAGACTCATGGAAAAGTAAATTATAGTATTCTGTCATGAAAACCCCATTTTTTTTATTTAAAATGATAATAAATGAAATGAAAGGGAAAAGGAGATGAAATTATAGTTCAGAAGAATTTAATATTCAGATTTGTTTTGGAATAGTACGTCATGGTAGCAATGGTGTAGATAAATACGTGAATGATAAAATATCAAAATTTATGTGAAAAAGTGTAATTTTTTTTACTAAGACGTCACTGGATTAAAAATGGATTATACCAACCAATGGGAAGAAAATAGATGGTCATATCACTATATAATTTAATTTCCTAACAGTGGTTGCTTGAAACCATGAAGATAAGATAGCTAAAAATAACCCCCAGTTTACCATATTGAATTAATGTCCATGCACAAATACCAAATAAGGGAAAATATATTGGAATTTTAATTGGATGTTTATTCCTTTTAGGAAATATTAATTATGTATCTTTTTGGTCCATACCATGTCATAATATGTAGAGGCATGGAGATATATGGATTGGGAATCACATGGAAGTAAAAAATAATGAACGAAATAATATCATTCATCATATAGAATAAGTAGTTAATGTGGATAATTTTTTCACAATTCTAATTTTTTTACAATGATATTAATTGTAGAAAGATAAATGGAGTGAACAATTACTATAGAACATCAAGACAAGTAAGTAACAGTTAACCAAGTAGATTTACCCCTAAAAAGTTTTATTCTATACCAGAAGAAGAATGAATTTATCATTTTCATGATGAAGTAATATTATAGTGTATGTATTTTATCTTAACTCAATTTTGTATCTCATGGCAGAAAATGAATATGATTTTGAAATCCCACCCAGGAAAAATTTATCTCGATATGAAAAAGAAAATTTTCACCTGAATTTTAAATAGTGGATGCTCATCCCACATCACAGGAATTGAAAATATTTTGAAAATTTTTATAAAAATGTTTTATGGAATAGTAATAATTTTCAACAATTATTCCTTAATGATCATTGTATTTTGAAATATATAATTATAAAATGATGACATATTGAAAAAAGGATACATATGAATACAGATTGCATCACTGTCTATTGAGTGTATATCAGCTATACGACTCAAGATTGTTAGTAACATATAATATTCATGGTTTATCCATTAATGGGAATACATTGAGTTATATAATGATATGTTTTAGAGAAAATGATAATTTATACTATGTTAAAAATAAATTAAGAACTTGTTTCATAATAATTAATGTTGAATGAAACTTTATAAATATGAGGCTGAGTCAAATTTATCAATAGTGTATATGGAATTTATCAATGCTAAATATTTTTAGATAATTAGAATACAAGTACTAATAAATAAAATTAGTTTTATTTATTCCCATTGGGAAATATTTTCCACAATTCGCTTTGGAAAACGAAAAAAGGGAATCGATGATACTTGATATCATCCACACAGATGTGTGTGGTCCAATGAATAGGGATAGAGCATATGGAGTTGGTTAATTCATTGTTTTTATTTATTATTACTGTAAAATTTCATTTTTTAGGTATATGTAATGTAAACGACTCGTACAAAACCACATTAACAAATATATCCCTTGATTTTTGGAAGAAAATAGATGAAACATCAAGATATAATGAACTATAAATATAATATAACACTCAACAATTTAATTTTAATATTATCATTGAAAACATGGGATCAAGAGTGAGGTGTATACAGTGAGAACACGTCAACCAAATGGGTTCATTGAACAAAAAAAATTGACAGTTTAATAATTTGGCCAATTCTATGCTGATTAAGAGTTGTGTTTCTCATCATTTATTTAATATGGTTGGTAATTTTGTGGTGTATACTAAAAAAATTAGGGATTTAACTAAGAGAGTACAGGAGTCTATTTTATTTTTTATTGATGGAATCTATCAATAATATATTTAAAATTTTTAAAGTGAATAACTCATACTATAATAGATGGAAATTTAGGGAAGTTTAATGGTGTTGATGATAAGGGAATGTTCAATGGATACTAAATGACGATTAAAACCTAAAAACGAAATAACAAAATCCTTTGAAATATTATCTTGAGAATTAATGTTAGTATAAATAATGACCAAACTATGAATAACTTGAGTTGATCATATTATTATATGACTAAAAATAAAGAATAAATTGGAACCTTGATAGTTTCAAGTACTGAAATTGAGTATGGTTAGGAAAATATCAAGGTATCTTAAATTTATGATTATTTAAATATATAATTTGAATAGAAAACTATTTAAGAAGAAACACTAATATAACCTCATAGAATAAATAGAATAAGAGATATTTTCCAACAAAACATTATTGGGGACTGGACTACACCTATATATATAATGATAAAGATGAATATAGAACATTAATATCTCATATCAATTATAGAACTATCCTATTATGAAAAATATGAAATGTTTGAATCATGGAAAATGTATACGAATGTAAACATGGATCAGACTTACCAATATTAAACATGGGATCTTCCAATGAGGCCAAAATATCACAATTATTTTATAAAAAAACATTGATCATTAAAATAAAATATGATGAGAAAGGAAAAGTGGACATAAAAAAGCAATCCATTGTGTGTAATGTTAGTACAATGATATAATATATTGATGTAAAAGAAAATTTGTCGCAGTAGCTCAACTAGAGTTGATTAGTCTCTTCATACACAGTGCAATTTAGTGAGTGTACAATGATAGTCTGGTGGATTTGAAAACAAAATTCATTGATTATGTTATTGAATAATAAGCCTTCATTAAAAAAACAATTGTAATATAAAATTTCCACTGATGAATCATTTGTTAATATATTCATGAATTCTATTTGTTGTCTAAAATATAAACCATTTGCATGGTATTCAAGTATAAATTAATAAATGGATAAGAAATAATTTAATTGGGGTGGTGTTTACCATAATCTATATGTGAATAAGTTAAAGGAAGATCAATTTATTGTACATGTTTATCTGGATAATATTATATATAAAATATCGATACATGGATCATCGGAATAAAATTATAATTAAGTGAATGTTTAATATGAAATGTAAAATATTGGCGAAATCCTTTATCATTTTGGGTATGTAGGTGATTCAAAAGTACAGCACATTCGACACTTAAGAAATGTATTCATGATCTATTATGATGATATTCAACATTCCAAAATCTAAAATAATGCTGAATTGATTTTTAATTTGAACGGAATGTGAAATATTTATGTCCAACTTTAAATAGGAGGACAATTGGGGGACAATTATATATGAATTAAACATGGGTAGATATTATCATTTCAAATAGTTTAGTAGAGCCATTCTAATGTTATCCCAAGAAAGATCATTTTTTAGTAACTGAAAGAATGATGAGATATATTCAAGGAATTTTATGAATCGTCTTATAGATTGTAATAAGAATAAAAAATAAGTTATGGTCTTATTCTGATACTGATATTGATAGATATATGGTGTAAAAAATACAAAAGCGGGGGTGAATTCTTTATTGGAACCAAATATGTGGGCTTGTTGAGAAAAAAATAGTAATCACTTCTCTAAATACATGTGAAGAAGAGAATATTTCTGCAACAATGAAATGCCCTACGCTACTGTGGGGATGAAAAAATTTACATATATTTCAGATATTGTGAAACAGTCAAATGTGATATTCAATGAGAACTAGTGTGTGAGTGAGATCATGGAATATCTTGTTTAACAATATCATAAAAATTATATTAAGATAATATACGACATCATAAGGTAAAAATTTGAACAATGTTTGATTAATATGGATCTTTTTTCACTATTGATTTAGTGTATGAAATTTTGAATAAGAATTTGGAAGCAACAATGTTCTAGGGTCATCAATTAACCTTTGATGTTCATCAATTTCTAATTGTAGGAAGAGGATATTATTGGTCCCATCTCCCAATTTCAGTTATAAATGTTTAAATTTTGGAGCATGTGATATTTTTATTTTGGAGAAATAAGATCAACACCTTTTTAGCACAGAATGTAAAATAGAGGTCCAATGGTTTATTTCCTTTAGAGGGGGGATGAATTTAATATATCTATAGGTTTCACGGTTGTTTCAGTTGAGGAATGAAATTATATATTTATACTCTTTCTTTTTTACTATGATCTATTTTCATATAGTATTAGTGTGAGGGATGAGTTAGTTCACATTTATTGGGGTTTTTTTCAAGGTTGGATATTTATTATATTTATCTATATATTTATAGCAAATACCAAGGGGGGAGATTGTAGGATATGGGGGCTTTCAAGGCTAGAAAACGGGAGTATATTTATTTCTTGTTATTTTACATTAGGTTGACTAATATTGATGTTTTGGTAAGTTGCGATGTTTTTGAAGAAATATGGAATTTCTTATGTTGGAGGTTTAATGTATTGAGAATGATTTTTTGTGAAGAATTGTTATTGAATTATGGATATAGGGTCAGATATGAAATTACGAGATTCTTCAAAAATTATAAAATATTTCTATTACTTCAAGAATGAAAAAATCTTCTCAAACATGAATGAATAGGTTTATGAAAAGTACATGGTGCTCTTGAAATATCCAATTAGAAGGATTATTATATATAGGATACCACACATTATTTGAGACTCTGAGTGAATTTTGAAAATGGGTTAATCACTCTGATTTTGTGAAGGTCTTACATTCATTAATCAAAAAATCATCAGGAAAACATGTTTTGAGAAAATTATTATTAAAAAATTAATTCGAAATAAGGGATTAAAAAAAGATGTTTTGTGACGAGTAAGAGAACCACGATGGTTGTGAGTTTTGTAAATGCAAGGAGATTCTTGAAAATATTTAACATCATAAATGATGAATGAATATAAAAATAAAAAGGGGTTTTATGATGGATACGAGCTAAAAAACTAAAATTTGAACATAAGTGTTTAGTGAATAGTTAATTCATGTGGATAAATTTAGTAATATAGTTCATTAAAATTTTCATTCAAATCATGGAAAAAATAAATATAAGACCAATCTATAAATGAGTCATTCATGTTAAAAAACTAAGTATCACTTCACCCAAGGTAGTGAGAAAGGGGGACTCAATGGTAGTTATCTAAGGGAAGAAGTATTCTGTTAATAAAAATAGATAAAAGTAATGTTCCCAGCACAATGTGGATATTATTGATCAATTGTGATTGACAATATCTAGTGATTCCTAGTGGATTATATTATAACCTATTCACTATCATAAAATGTTATGTGGTCTATCAAATGGGGTTAAACCACGTAAAAAGGATGATTATTGTTTCTATTAATATACCTATGAGTATGATGACTACTTGATTCCATTTGATCATTTTAACTTTGTCCTAAAAATAATGGAACCAAATTAACCTCATTTAAATATAATTTTTACTCATGAATTGAACCATATATTATTAGGGTGTTCTATGATTTTGTTGTTAAAATAACAGTAAATAATATAAAATGGTATGATGATCACAAAACAAGTATATGAATGATCACAATTGACGGTTTTTTTAAAATGCTTCATGAAAATGATGTTATTAATACTATTACTGAAATTTATGTGGTTTTTACCATGGATTATGTTTATTTATATACAACCCATATTAATTGTTTAAGAATGACCAACACATTTGATATTGTGAACAGACATATTGTTATTTATTAGTCTGATGATAAATGTAAACCCACAATGTAAATTTGATCCATTGCATATGGCAATATTCATATTCAAAATGGGTATTTATCTATTATGGTTTTTTAGAAACAAATGATTTATTGCATTTACATTACATGGATGTTTGTTAATGTATTTCCTGATGTGTTTTCCAATATTATAAATAAATCAGGAAGTTATGTTTTCAAAATAATTCATAACTAGAAATAAACCTATTAAAATGAATTCATATATAATTAAAATGGAAGATTTTCATGAAATCATCAAGATACACTAATTGAATCATGAAAGGGGATTCATTAAACCATGTCATTTATCTTGTGGTATAACATTACTCTTTGATATAATGAAATATGGATTAATTTGTCTTTAAATTAAGTATATCATACATAAAAATATTGTGACAAAGAATAATAATCCTCTACCCCATATTGTTAATTATTTTGAACAATTAATAGGATCCTTTTTTCCTCAATGATTGATATTCAATATGAATTCTATAAATTGAGGGTCAAATGTGATGACATATAGAATAAATCATTTTATAGAGGTTTGTAAAATATAAATTTATTGGGATTCTATTAGTTCTTTCTAATTCTCCCAATAACATCATGTATATAATAAATTAATAATTTTTGGATTACCTAGATTAGTGTGTGTCATTCATTAATGATGATATTCATATAAAATCAAATATAAATGATGATTATGATGATCAAAAAAGGATTTTACTAATGTCTCTAAAAAATGATTTTTTTTCTAAAAAATTTACAATGTGAGATTTTTGGTATATAAAGATTCATTATGGAGTCAGTTAATCTCAAGACTATGAATATCATTATATCAATCAATTATATAATGTAACAAAATATTAAATTCTATAATATCTTCTATATATTTTTTAAGGATTCATTTTCAATTTGGAGATTTCTAGGATTCTCAGGAATGTATAGCATTTGAGGTGGTGATTTTACTAATGTAAGTTGGTGAATGTTTGTTTGAATTAAAGGAGTCTAGTTATAAATTTGTAAGCTGATTTATAATTTCTTCTTTGAGACTATAGAGCCCTTTCAATTTTTTTAGTTGATATTTTATTAAACTAGCATGATTACTACCTACTAGACACATTCATGTCATGAATGGGATACATGATGAGAATATATTATAGAGAAGACATTGTGAATATCATGTAATGTGGGAAAAGTTTATAGGCCATGAAAAATTAACATATCATGAAAACCTAAATCTACAATTTATTAATTTTGAGGATATTCCATATTCAAAAAATACCTAATACATGTGATTTTCACTTGATTGAAGGGATTTGTGATATGAATTCCTTTCATATTTTGGATTTGAAAACATTTCATTCCTGAATCAATTTTCATTTGAAGAACATGATTTCCTCTTGATCATTAATTCTATTTTGGATGATTTTGTGTAATCTACCTCCGTACAAATCACTATTTTTAAAATTTTATTCATATAGTGGTTGCACTATATATACCTGGTAAGTATTCCTTCTACACATTCAATTCCATATCCCATGGAGGTGGCATTGGATATGTGTTTGTTTCAGACTTAGGATTTATTTGATTTTTTTCTAAACATTATAGTTTCGTTTATTTCGTTATATTATTATGGATGATATGTTTTTTTAATATCAATTTTAGAAGGTTGAGATTTTTTATTTTTCATGATGTAGGGGTGTTAATGGAAGTGTTGAAAAACCCTAAATTTCCAAATATTCATTTTGATAGGGTATGTTAACTCATTGAAATTGATTTTATTTTGTGGTAATGTGTTTTAATTAAATATGATCAATGTATTTTATTTTTTTGAATAACCATAGCAAATTTGTAACCTTGGGTGCATTGAAAGATAAACATATGCGAGCCTATTGTGTGTGGTACCAATTGATGATACATTTAGGATATCCATAAAATATGGAGGTATTAGATATCAAATAGAACAATATTATTCCCTGGTTATCATTCATTTATGTATAGTATGTATTTCCTTAGTCTAGCACCGAAATGGGTTGTTGCGTACAATATACAAGGTATTTCTAGTGATATTTTATTTTTATGAAATTTTCTCAAATATCTATGTTTACTTTTTTTATTTTATATTTAATATATTTCTTTTTTTGTGAAAATTAATTACATTTATTGGATTTCTATATGATGATTACAAATGGGAATGTTTTTTATAAGTATTTGAAAACTATATTTTTATTTACATATATAACTTGTTTATTATTAATAAAAAACATGCATATTTTTTATGGAATCCTATTATGATCTATAATTTCAACATAATTTATTATTTATGAATATATAGACATTTTTATAAGAATATAGTGAATCTTATGGCCATCTGGTATCATTCCAAGTTATCTTGTTATATTTTTCCCTTTGTAGTATATTTGTTTAAAAATTATAGGTTTACAAATCTATACTTTTTTGTTTGGTCATTTCAAAATTTTATTGTTTATCATATTTTCATGTATACTGTTGATCTTGTTTTCTCTCTTTATTATATATTTTACTCTTAATTTATTTCTTGTTTTGGATAAATTCAAGACCAGTTTCTGTTATCATTTTTATACATCACCATGTGATGTTTGGCTTAGGTGGTTGATTTTGATTACCATGGAAAATTTATTACAAATTGATATCAAGGGGGACTCTCATATTTATGTGTTTTAACATTAAATGAGTACGGTTCAATGGATTATATTTATAGGAGTTAGAAAAGTAATAATTTTTTAAGTAAGTGCGGGATGGGGTCTATCTAGATCACTTCTTTGTATGATGTTGAGTTACAATGGGTGGTCATCAATTTTTTCCATGTTTTTTCCACGGTGTATGAGGTTATTTGATTGAACTCAATGGAATGTTTATTTTAATTTACCTGATATTTCTTATGATTACATCCTTGATCTTGGAATTAATAATCACTTTAAACTCTTTTCATTTCTAATGCATTTATATAGATAAATATGGTTGGTATTACTATTTTATAAAATTATCAGGAATGATTGGTTGTTGTCTTATTATTATTATGAAATTAATCCTAGATTAGATCTAAAAAAATTGAGTTGTAAAGACTTCATATGGGTTCTAAAAAAAATCCTCTGGTGGTAATTTCATTGGAAGATGTGGTAATCATCACTATTTAGACATTGTCTTGTGAAGGTGTTAGGGACTCAAGACGAGTAGTGGATGACAACTCATAATTTTCTAATTTTTCATCCATGTGTCTTCCATGTTGACCATGGGTAATGGGTATCTGAAGAATTTCATGATACTATTAATGGGTTCTTCAACTATCAAATGAACCTAGATTTCACACCCAGATTATCAATTTCTATTCTTTGTTTCAAAACCACTTTTTGTTCTTAGTATTCTCCTAGTTTTCGGGTGTTCTGAGATTAGATTTTCTTGTCTCCTAGGTTCTTTATCTATAATCAGGGTCTTGGGGTATTAGGTGGAAATTGGCCTCATATTTTGTTTCAATGGTATGGTAATTGGTTTGGGTGGATTGGAGTATGATTTATGAATCTCCTAGTTGAACCACATGTGGGGAATGTTTTGGGGAGGTTTATACCGTTGAGTTGGATGAGTCTTAGGGTGGAAAGGTGGTTATCATTTGGGTGTTATTTCCCCTATCATTGTCCATAATTCCCCCTAGGTTTCCACCTTGGTTCCCCTTGGGATTGGAGGCTAATAAATACTTTTTTATTGGAAAAAAGGGGGTGCACGTTTTGGGTGCACTATTTTCTAAATTGTGCAAGAAAACTATGTGGCCTTGTACAGGTCATTAAAACTGTCTTAATATTTAAAAATTTTCCCACCCATGATTTTTCCAAACTCACCCCTTTCTTCCCCAATTAGAAAATTTCAGCAATGGAATCCACCCATGCTGCTCAAACCTCTCATGGAACTCATTTTCGAATAGATTTTTGATTGGTAAAATTCAATTTCTTTTCATAAAATTGCTTATAGCATTGATTTCTCTCCATTATTCAGGGTTTCATTCCCCCATCATTAACGATTCTCTTTTCCAGAAACTAGGTCTTCGTACCTATGGTTTGTCTTTTATTTTATGGTCTAATATTTTTGTTTTAGGTTGGTTTTCACCCCCTTTTTTGTGTCAGTGGTGTGGTTGGATTTTTGCACAATGATTCGAGGGTGATTAATATTTTTTGTAGGTGAACCCTTTTTCATGTGAAATTTGGTTTTTTTAAAATAAATATTTTATTGGTTCATTTTGGGATGCACTATAACTACTTAGTTGATTTTATTATAATGTATTGGGGCTATAAATCTATTTTTGAATGTTCATATCTTTTTGTTATTGCTGTGATATTTGGATTAGGGTGATGTTTGTTAAGAAAATGATTTTTTGCTACCAAATTTGTGTCAAATAGGGTGTTTTACATGGCTATTTTATGTGATTCCTATAAGGATTGTATTATAACTCATGTAACGGGGTTATAGAAATTTTGTAATGCTGCAAATTCTGTTTTCCTGAATGTGACTATGTACATGGTGTTCAAGAGGGGTTTAAATGGGATTTTTGTGTGCAAAAAACTATTGGCTTTTGTGATGTTGTTATATTGAAAATAAAAATAATTTGTTGTGTTTTTTAAATTGAATAAATTGTTTCTAGATACTTTATTTGTTGTATGGGACAAGTAGTGGTTTTTTAATATGCTTTTAAATGTCTGTGTCATGCTGAAATTGTTTGAGCATAGAGGGGGAAGCTCAGGTACATGGGTGGGTGGATATGTACTAGTACGACTAGTGATCATGATTGTTTTTATCCATATTTCAATGAGAAAATGTATAATGAAATCTATAAATAAACTATATTGATGATATTTTATGACCACTAGGTAATTTTTATGTTACCTACATGTGGATCGTGCACTGGAAATGATTGTGACATGGATATATTTGCTCTATGGTAGGAGGCACATAGGGCCCGACACTATCTAGTGCCAAGGGGAGATCCCACTTTTGGTTATCATTGTATTTTTAGTATTTAGCCATATCATAGGGTCTATTTGGTTGTAAATTATAGTATCTAATACTTCTTATTAATATGTTTTAATATTATGATTGTTTTTTTGGAAAACTGTTTACAATTGAAAGTAACGTTTCTTGAAATTTATCACTACTTCTCCTTAATTATTAAAACTAATTTCTTTTTCACCATGTATTTCATAGTCATTGGAATATTTTGGTGGTATCCTATTGATATTTTAATAATCCGCCAATTCCCATTGTCTTGAGAGCTCAACGAGTAATTTCTAGGCCTTAAGCGAAATTCCCAAGATGAAAAAGGGTGGCAACAAATGCCAAAGGGTTTCAAATACAAGTTGGGGGACATTTTACCATTTTATAAAAAACACAGTAAACTAACTGATCATACCCAAACATTCACTATATGATGCATGAAAAACTGAAAGACAACTAAAAAAACATCATTTATTTCAAACCACCTTAGAGTACACAAAAGTGGAAGACCAAACCAAGTTTCAAAGTACACAGCAGATGAGCAACTCAAGACTCTCAAAAGACACTACAACTCAATGCTCTACAAGCTCCAAGCTCCACAAAATCTCCCAAGCATAACCACAATCCACTAGCAATAAGATTCATTACCTTTACCTATGTCCTGGAATATGTCATCTGCAAAAGCACCAACATGCCAAAGCAGGGGTGAGTATAAAACTTATTAGGTTTTCCGCAATGACATCCATTCTCATGACACTAGGATAGATTGTTAGCAACAATTATATATATAACATTTTATATAATTTTTTTTTCAAAATCAGTTTATAACTAATTATAAACAAGTTTCTAAAACCATTCGTAACCAAAAGCTTCCAAGAGAAATTGAAATTAATTTTCCGACAAGTTATTTTTCCAGAAAAATATCCAATCAATCTTAAGAACCATTTCATGAACATTACTTTTTGGCACACCCAAACCATTCCACAAACCCACGCAACCAACCATGCATGATACCTGGAAGAGGGGAGAAGCCTAAACCATTATCCATCCCGACCATGAAGAGAGAGACTTCGTAACCTTATCCAACCCAAATGTACATGAATGTTTAATGAGGGAGAGCCCTAACCCTTATCCATACCAGCACTGATGGGGGAGACTCGTAACCCTTATTCAGGTAGAATGATTTATAAATGTTTGGCGGGGGAGAGACCTAACCATTATCTATCCCAACACTGATGGGGGAGACTCATAACCCTTATCCATCCCAAATTCAATATGAACACACACAACAATATGTCGTTACACCTTTGGCACCGAGCACAAGGTCAAATTTCAACCAAGCCTTGTATATGCAACACAAACACACCACGCATATACCCATCAATCATCCCAAAACACCCTTTATATAAAAACACCTTTTATTGAAAACCATCTCCATCAAATCCATTTCAATCTCAAACCATTTCAATAAAATTACCTTTTTATTAAAAAACAATTCCATCAAAACCATCTTAATAAAACACCATTTTTATTGAAACCCAATTTTCATCAAACCACTTCCAATTTCAGCAAATTAATAATTTAAAATCAACATTTTAAATTAAGGAAGCCACATCACTATGCACAACAATTCACCAAGATTTCACAATCTCATGAAAACCATAAATAATCACTAAAGAAGATTTATTCTATGATTTTCACAATAAAATCCATTGAAATAAACTAATTTGAATATAATCCAATCAATTCTAGAAAGTGTAGTCGAGAGTGAATCCTCCTACATCAAAGGTTTTGATGAAAACCCCAACGAACAATGAACGCACAAGAAAACCGGGTCGATTCTCCAAGAATCCTCCTTAGATATCTACTCCTAACACAAAAAAGACCAAATATCATTATATTTGGCATCCACACACATTGATCTACCCATAATGGGCATGTATCTAGTAAACTGAGAGAATTGGACAAGAAGAGCTAAGTAGATCCAACAAAAAAACAAGAACGATCACATACCTCAAGAATTCATCTTCGATTCACCAAGAGAAGCCTTCAGATCACCTCTAGAACGATGGGATAACCCTTTTTGACCTTTGGAGAACCAAAATACCGATTTAGGGCTAAATTGGAAGAAAAACAATCCACTTTGAGGGAAAAAGTGTGAGATCCACCTTTATAGGATCTCATATAAATGGTGACACGGTTAGTTCGCATGGTTTGACAAATCGTGCGCTAACTGTGGATTAGCTACTGCCTCGGTCAGCCTTCTAGCATGGTTTTGCCACATGGTTAGACAAAATGTGCACCTCCCATGTGGAATCCACTACCTCCAAGACCATCTATGCATGATTTAGACAAACTGTGTGTCGCCTATGCGACTTCCCCTTTTCCACAAAACATCATTCCAAGTTCTCCCGACTATCCCATTCAACACCCATAACATTAAAACCACTAAAAGCATCAAGAAAGGGTTACATACATGAAACTAGGGGTACTACAATTTTCCCACCATTGTTCTTTCCATCCATGGAAAGTATAAAACCATCACCCAACTGAAAGAGCTCCATCCATTGCTCTTTCATTTCCTTTTTCACGTTCCCAAGTCTCTTCCTGAATCGGATCATGCTGCAATAAAACTTGCACTAGACCGACTCTTTTTCCATGCAATACTTTCTCTTTATTATCCACAATCCATACTAGGATATGTATCAACCAAGCATCCGGCTCTAGGTCAATGTGATCCCATCTGATCACATAGTCAGGATCAGGCTGATACTTTTTCAACTAAGATACATGGAACACATTATGCACCGAACTAAACTGTGCTATAATTCCAACCAATATGCCACCTTTCCAACCAATTCCAGTATCTCAAAAGAGCCAATGTATCTATGAGGTATGTTGTCATGCTTCCCAATATGATGATGTCCAAGCCTTGTAGAGATCCTTAAAAAGAAATGATCACCCACAACGAACGACAACGGTTTTCGACGGTGATATTCATAATATTTCTGATAGATCTTAGCTATCTCCATCATATTTCTAATCAACTGGATCATATCTATTTTCTCTTGGACAAGGCATGGCTTGTCTAGTGATGTATCGCTCGTTTCCACCCACTATTGTGGAGATCGACAAGGATGCCCATACAATGCTTCAAACAGAGCCATACATATCGAGGATTGTTATCTATTATTGTATGAGAACTCCACTAAGGGTATGTGCTCCTCCCATGAGCCACCAAAATTCATTACTCAAGACCGCAACATTTTTTCCCACGTTTTTATCATCTAATCGGATTTCCAATCTGTCGGAGGATGATACGCCATGCTCATAGTCAACTAAGTTCCGAGGGCTTGCTGTAATGATTTCCTGAAAATGGATGTTAAACTCAGATATCTATTTGAGATTATAGGAACTAGTACCGCATTCCTCTTTAACACTTCTCAGATTTATATTTTTGAAATATCTTCCACCACATAAGTTTCATGAATAGGGATTAAATGGTTTGACTTGGTTAGACGATCCACTATCACCCAAATGTCATCAAGTTTCCGAACCGCTCTTGGAAGACATGTATCAAAATCCATTGATATTTGGTCCCATTTCCACAATGGGAAAGGTAAAGATTGTAACATACCAGCATGTCTATGATTCTCTATTTAACCTAATATCTAGTTAAGTACTGAGAGATGAACACGTCCACCTTCCTTTTCATTCCATTCCACCAAAACTGCGCCTTCAATGCCTTATAAATCTACTGTGTACCTGGGTGTATATCCCATCTTGAAATGTGATAAGTATAAAGGATTTTTTCCTAAAATATCACAGGTACAACCATTTGATCTCTGAAACACAAATCTGAATCCCTATCAAGTTTCCAACCATCAATGGTCTCCCCACCATTGAGTTTGGAACTTACCACCAGACATTCTGCATCAGATGTTTGTGCTTCTATGATCATCTTTCCTAAATTAAGAACAGGTGTAGATGAATAGAAAATAACAACATCACCTCGGTCTTTACATTCCACATGCATGTTAGCTAAGACCGACATCAACTTCCCCCAGAGATGTACTTGGTGGAATGAAACCCTTTCTTTCTAGCTCCTCTAACTGCACATTCAATTCCTATAACTCCTTTGGTGCTATCCTATATGATGTAATGGAAATAGGACTAGTCCCTGGAAAGAGACCAATTGTAAAATCTATTTCCCTTTGAGGTGTTAACCCTGAGAAGTTATTGGGAAAGACATCTGGAAATTGATCCACAATAGCTGGAAAAATATTTTCCACAATCTCTTCAATTGGTGCCAAAGTCAACACCTCCAGTTTGTATGAGATTGTTCCCACAATTGGTGCCAAAAATCCCGTTGCACCTCTCTTTACCATCCTCTCTCCCTAGAATATATGGTCGATACCATCCTCGGTTGTGAAACTAACCATTCTCCAATAACAGTCAATGTGAGCCTTAAACATTGTCAACTATCCATACCCAGGATTACATCATAGACATCCATTTCCAACATCGAGAAGTCCCATTTTAACTAAGTTCTATCAACAGTTATAGCACATACTATAGACATAGAGGGTTGACATTCTATTTCACCAAGAAGAGTTTTCAGTTTGAAAACAGAAGGCATCATTTCCAGTTTTAAGCATAGCAAGTCAACAGCACAAGAAGAAATGAAGGAATGTGATGTACCAGTATCAACGATCACTTTCACAAGGGTATAATTCAAAAAAAAAATTATACCTTTCACCGTAGATGGTCTAGCATGATCATCGACAATCATCTTCTCAGGTCCATAAAATTGATTTGTTGCTACATTGTTCTCCTTGATTCCTTGCTGAGATTGCCCTGGTTGAGGATTAATAGTATTTTGAGAATCACCATGGCTAACTCAGTAATGCTGATGAGACTGATACATCTGTCCTCGTCCTGTCGAAGCATAGGGTTCTTATCATGCCTGAGAAGTGTCCTGAGCACCCGACATCAGAGTATTTCTACAATAGCATTTTAGATTCCCCTTCTTCTTGAAATTGTGGAATTCTCTAGGTTGTTCCATACAATCTCAACTTTTGTGGTCAAACGAACCACATTGAAAACAACCTGATTTTATTTTGGGTCATGGAGGAAGGTACACTGATCCCGCCGTCTGGTTATGATTTCCACATGCACTGTGGAAATAGGTGTCCCTTTTCCTCTTGTTCCCCATGGTTGAGTTCCCACCATTTCCCATAGGTATCAACATGACTCCACCCATCAATCCAGAGATATCATGTTCAGCAACAGTCACTCTATTCACCATCTCTGTATAATCCGTAATATAGAGCACCACAATCTTCGATCGAATCTCCTGCCTTTGCCCCAATCCAATGATGCGTGCCTTCGACCACGCACTTGCCGCAACCTCTGCTGCAAAATGGACTAAATTCATGAATTTAGCCGCATACTCTGTGACAGAGATACTCTCTTATTTCAGGCCGAATATGACCGTCATTTTCTAGATCTTGAAAATGTGAGGATATAATTTTGTGTTGAACAATTCATCAAAATCCTCCCATGTAAGGCCTTCATCCAATTTAGCCTGCACCACTAAGTCCCACAATTGATGTACAAGATCCTCGAGCATATACGTCACCAACTTGACCTTGATCTCTGATAGTGTGCTGATAAAATCAAAGATATGATTCATCCTACTTTGCCACACCACCGCCTTTTCGAGTTCAGCTTCACCCCGAATGTTCGGTGGATTCTACTTCATGAACTGAATGGTATGATCAACATGTCGCTGCTCATTCCTCTAGTACCATGTATCCACAGCTTGAAAATCATGGACAATACTCTGACCTAACTCTTGGTTCACCCATGGTTCAGTTGCAACCACATTCTCAATATCCTCTTCGGGTAGGATCTGACGATGTCTACCAGGTTCCATTTTCTAAACGAACAACAAACTCTGTCAATCTCACTCTATAGCAACAGATCAATTATCATTCAAATTCAATCACATCATCTATCATAACATTGTTTTTCCAAAATTAACGTTTTTCCCATGTTCATACATTTATGAAAACATTTGACATACTTTTTGAAAATTAACATATTTTTAAAAATACCAAATACCATATTTTCAATGTCTCAATGGAAAACAATTTCATTATTTATTTAAAAAATTGCAGCTAGCGCAAAATCCTTACTCATTACTCACAATGAGATATGAAATCCTAGTGGAAATTCATTACTCTACAATTCATGTCATGCACCTCTCGTTGGCTAAACCCATGACAATGTGATTTCCAACATTCTTGAAGTGTATCTAAAACACTTATGTTCCCAACACCCTAGTAAATTGAAGTTTAGCATACACGACTTAGCTACATCCTTTTATGATATACATTTCAGATGCGATAATCCTACTCTTGTCTATGATTTATTCCCATGAAATAGACAAGAATGAATTTCAACTCCAAGACCAAAAACATCATTGACTACTTGTTAGGAAAGGACAAAACAAGCTGATACCATTTGTAATGACCTGCCAATTTCCATTGGATTGAGAGCTCAACGATTAATTACTAGGCCTTAAGTGACATCCCCAAGATGCCAAAGGCTGGAAATAAATGCCAGAGGGTTTAAAACACAAGTTGGGGGATGAATTACCCTTTTATAAAAAACCTAGTAAACCATCCAATCATACACAAACATTCACAATATGATGCATGAACAACTGAAAGACATGTAAACAAACTTCATTTATGTCAAACCACATCTGAGTAAACAAAAGAGGAAGACCAAACCATGTATCAAAGTATACAGTAGATAAACTACTAAAGACTCTCAAAAGACACTAAATATCCATGATCCACATGCTCCAAGATCCATATCATCCCCCCTGCATCACCGCATGCCACTAGAAATAAAATGCTTTACCTTTACATGTGTCTCGAAATACAACATCTACAAAAGCTCCAACGTGCCAAAGCAGGGGTGAGTATAAAACTCAGTTGGTTTTCCCCAATGACATCCCTACTCACACCACTAGGATAGAATTGTTATGAAAAATTATATAACAAAAAGTTAATATAAAACATTTTCTCAAAAGCAGTTTATAACTAAATATAAACAAGATTCCAAAACCATTCGTAACCAAAAGCATCCAAGAGTAATTGAATCAAATTTTAAAAAAAAATATTTTTCCAAAAAATAACCTAACAATCTTAATAAGCATTACAAAAACATTCCTTTTTGTCACACCCAAACCATTCCAAAAACCCATGCAACCAACCATGCATGCTACCTGGAAGAGGGGAGAGGCCCAAACCCTTATCCATCCTAACCATTATGGGGGATACTTCATACCCTAATCCAACCCAAATTCACATGAATGTTTCACCTAGTAGAGCCCTAACACTTATCCATCCTAGCACTGATGGGGGAGACTCCTAACCCTTATCTGTCCCGAATGTAATATGAATGTTTGACGGGGGAGAGCCCTGACCCTAATCCATCCCAACACTGATGGGGGAGATTCATAACCCTTATCCACTCCGAATGCAATATGAACACACACAACAATATGTCGATACACCTTTGGCACCGAGCACAAGGGAATATTTCCACCAAGCCTCATATATGTAACACAAACAGACACTGTTTCTTCCCATCAATCATGCCAAAACACCCGTTCAATAAAAACACCTTTTTTATTGGAAACCATCTCCATCAAATACATTTCAATCTCAAACCATTTCAATAAAATTCCCATTTTACTGAAAACCAATTCCACCAAAACCATTTCAATAAAACACCCTTTTTATTGAAACCCATTTTTCATCAAACCACATCAAATTTCAAAAAATCAATAATTTATAATCATCATTTTAAATTCAAGAAGCCACGTCACTTTTCACTACAATTCACCATGATTTCACAATCTCATCAAAACCATAAATCATCACTAAAAAGATTTATTCAATGATTTTCACAATCAAATACATTCAAATAAACTAATTTGAATATAAGAAAATCAATTATAGAAAGAGGAATCGAGATTGTAGACTCCTACCACCATGGTTTTGATGAAAACCCCATCGAATGAAGAACAGATAAGAAAACCTGGCCGATTCTCCAAGAATCCTCTTTAGATCTCACCTCCTAACACAACGAAGACAAAATCTCGTCATATTTGGCATCCACACACATAGATCTACCCATAATGGGAGTATATCTAAGAAACTGAGAGAAGAGGAGAAGTATATCTAAATAGATCTAAGAAACCAAACAAGAACTATAACATTCCTCATGAATCCAGCTTCGATTTTCTAATAGAAGCCTTCGGATCGCCTCTATAATGATGGGAGAACCCTCCATGAACTTGGGAGAACCAAAATCCAGAGTTAGGGCTGTATTGGAGGGAAAATGAGCCACTTAGAGGCAAAAACGTGTGAGAACCACCTTAATAGGATCTTGTTTAAGTGGCCGCATAGTTAGTTCGCACGGTTTGACAAATTGTGCACTATCTGTGCATTAGCTACTACCTTGTTCACCCTTATCGCACGGTTTGGCCGCACGGTTAGACACATCGTGCACCACCCGTGTGGAATCCACTGCCTCCAAGATCAAAAATGCACGGTTTGGCCGCATGGTTTAGACAATCCGTGCACCCCATGTGCGACTTACCCTTTGCCTCAAAACATCATTCCAAGTTTTCTCGACTCTCCCATTCAACACCCTTATCATTAAAACCACTAAAAGCATCAAGAAAAGGTTATATACCAAAAACCGGGGTACTAAATATATTATGATCACATCCTACATACACCCCTTGGGTTTAAGTATACATGTTCAGGTTTTACAAAGGTAAAGAAAACACATTGGGTGATGGCGGTTCGGGGTGTTAGTTCCCGTCCTTGGTTTGGAGTTGTGGTGATGGTTCATGGGTGATTACCCCATGTCATGTGGATTCCATGGGGGTGTTTTTATGATATGGCATTGTGTCTTTGGACAACATGTATAGTTATTTAACTTATGTATTCAGTTTTGGATTTTGTATAAACTCTGTTTGGTCAGAATTTAACAGATTCATTTTATTAAATGGTTTGGATGTTTTATGTTTCCATATTCAGGTAAATTGTTACCAAAAAATAAACGTTACATGGGAAATTGTTCAAGCCCTTAGAGATAGGGAATGCCCTTCTAGCGTTATCTTGTTCTAGGTTTGGTGTCAATACAAGTGGTGACTAGATTTGGTTTCTGAAAAATGGTATCAAATGAGGTTCACTATTTGGGTCATGTTATTTAGAGAAGAGTCATGATTTCTGGAGCTAGAATTTTTGGAACATGCCATATTGGTTATGGGTAGTGTTCTTATCCCACACACCACATGATGCGATTCAAGTCACTCGAGGATGTTGGTATTTTTCTGAGTCCTAATGTTTTCATGGTTTGATGATTATTTGGGGAAAGTAAAAGTGAGTTGGGCTAATGGTATCAGTGAGCTCACAGGACCTGACAAGCAATGTGGAGCCAGGGATATTTCCCTAGAAAACTCTCTGTGACGGTGGATTGATTGGTGTATGGATTCCAACCATATGTTCATTCCACCCACTAAATCTAGTTTCCTATCACATTATCATTTGTCTCTTTATTTAAGAATCATGGAAATATGTGTTTTTAAAGATAAAATTAATTTACATTAATGAGTGTGAATATATGTGAAGTGATTTTATAGTAAAGTGAAAATGGTTTTATGTCGGAAATTTTAGAAATCAAATTTTACAATTATTTTGAATGGTTATATTAAGTGTTTACACCTATTTTGAAATTATGAACTATGTTAAAGGGGGTTTCGAAAGTATGTTTCCATTATAATTTTTTTAACAGGAGTTTTTTTTAATTGAATTCAGTGTTCTAGAATTTATTTATAGGGGTTTAAGAGGGATTTTTAATTTGTGAAATACTGATCATTTGAAATGTTTTAATAAGTTTAAGAACTTTATTTTTAAATGATAATTGATGAGTTCTTAATTAACTGGATTTTTAGGACATGGTGTTTTTCCCGAAATTAGTAGTGTTTTGAAATCGGTTGAAATGTTTTTAAATAGTTGTGAATGTAATGATAGTGTGTTTTTATTGAATTATGTGTGCTTTAAAAGTTGGATTTTAATATTTAAATTTTGTTTTGATTTTTGTTTTGGTATTTTGTGTTCTCAAGGGTGACCACATGCATGGGTTTATATGGGAATATAGAAAAATATAAGGTGGGTTCCTAGTGTGGCATGTAAACATGTAGGTGTGAGGCTCATGAGATACTAGCAGTAAATGTGAAACCCACGTAGACTATTTTTTCAAAAGAAAGCTTCTCAATGAAAGTGTCATGTTTTGATAATGTTTGGTTGGGTGGTGTGGCTTATGTGTTCTTGCAATAGTTATTGTTGGATGTTTCGATTTCTAGAACCCCCCTTGATTGAACAATTTTTTGGGTTGGTGTTTCGTGGATATGTTGGAATGAAGCAGTGGTCAGTGGCCACTTTTGAGATACAGTTTGGGAGGCTAATGTGGTGGCTCCCCCCATGTTTTTGGTTCAGGTTTGTAGTTTGTTTTGAAAAAATGACCAGATAGGTTGGGTCAATGGGTTTTATTGATGACTAGGGTAAGAAACCATAACGAGTTAATTCATGATTCATGTGTGGCCAATGATTATTCATTGGTGGATGATCCTCCAGTTGATCAACATAAGGAATTTCTTATTGAGCATTAAAGATTGAGTTTACCCCCTTATTTTTCAGTTATGGGGATACCCTTGTTATGGGAGAGTAGGTGTGAGAGGTTTAAATAGACCATAATTTATTATGATTTTTTAGTCATCAAAGATGAATGAAGTTTCAGGTTGTTAGTGTAGAAGGATGTATTAATAGGATTATGGGACTTTTTTCAGTCTCATCGAATCTAGAGTTCAATTGAGGCCACCAGTGTGGAAAATCTATCCATGAGTGGCTATTATTGATGATTTATGGAATCGTGTTCTATTTGGGACTCGACATAACGTCCCTATTATAGTTTTATTATCCACATGGTTAATGTTCGGTGATGACTTGAGATTTCATATATTTGGTGGAAAATAAGGGTCAAGGTCATGTAATCATATGATAGTCTCTATTTTGTTTGATGTGTGTCTCCCTTTAGTGAATTCTGAAAATCATATTTTTTTGGAGAATTTGTATCTGTGTGTTATTTCATTCTATTGTTTCCCATCCGACGAAGCAAGGGGTGACGTTTATGTATCCTATATGCCATTGTGTTGGTAAAATTATGGGTTGGGGTAAATGGTGTTTGATGTTTTTCATGTCCTCTTGCGACAATCAGAGATCATTGTGTAATTTTTGTGGCATTAAAAGAATAAGATTCTTTCTTGGGTTTACAAAACCTGAACGTGATGTTGATGATGCTTCAATACTTTGAGCTCTAGCTATTGGCCCCAGAGATAAGCTAACATGTAGTCTGGGGAAATACAGGAGTTGTTCAAAACATTGGAGAAAATCCTATCCTCAGAATGAAATATAGGAATAGTATAAACCTCTTGTGTCGTCGTCTAGTTCAAATATCTCATGTTTGGTGGAAAGAGTTTGGAGTATCTTGTTCCCATGTCATAGCCTTAGTTATTTCTTTTCACCTTTGGGTTCCATTTCTATTTTTGGAGAAAAGATTAAAATTTGATATATAAATGTTTAAGTGCATGTTTTGCATGCAATTAGCAGTAACGGTGTGCCAAACCCGGGGAACATGAGATAAGAGGAAATATTTATCACATGGCCTACGCACGACCTTGAGCCATGTCCTAGGAAACCATGTGAAGTTTCCACTTTGGATTGAATGGTCCGCACAGTTAGCTCACGATTTCCCAAACCATGCAAACTAACGGTGCAACCAAGACATCTATTTAAAATTTCGTTGTACTTCTATGTTACCACATACAAAATAGTAATGATTGTGGGTTTTTGTGGTGGGGAGACCAGCTTTCAGTCTCATGTGTGTTTTTTTTGGAAAAAAAATCATGATGTTAGTGTACCGCTTATGCTGGGGAGTCTGTTTGCGTGCCCTATTAGTGAATCAATTCTGTCTAGGGAAAACTAAATTTATTCTTTTGGTGGTGATACCCCTCAGGTGTCTCACGTATGTTCTCATGGAAAATTATAATTTTAGTTTACCCCTTATGATGGGAAGACCGTTCTGGCCTTCCCTAATCGGTGTTCTGATTATGTCTAAGAAATGAAATTGTTCATTGTTGTGGGAAGTCTGTTTGGGTCACCCAATATACGTGACTTGGTTTTATCCTAGGTGTTTTCTTGGTAACTGATAGTCTTGTTCAAGGATATCTAGACACCAATTTCTTACATGGGTTAATGTGGGATTGGATAACACCAATGGTTTTGATTAAGTATGGTAGTGACAACATTATTCGTCTTTGTTGTTCATTTCAGGTGCATTTCTTGTGATTCATATGGTAGTGTTTGAGGTGTGTTTTTGTATATTGTTTTATTATGTTTCATCAATTTAAGAAATTGGTTTGTGTTTTTGTTGGTGAGAATATTCTTTTCCACTGTTTGATCAAATGGAGGTGTTTGGCCTCTTGGAGGTGGGTGAAAATGTAGTAAGGGAGTTTTCCTTGGTCTTTTGTTTGGGATTTGTTATTACATATTGGGTTTTTGTGTATTTAAGCGGTCAGAAATCATTATGGTGTATAATTTTGTCAAACCCATATTTTCAATTTTCATCTTTTGATTCAAAACCACTTTTGGTTCTTCATTTTTCCATGGTCTATGGGTGTTCTGGGATATTTTTTGGGGGTCCCATGTGTTCTTGATCTATAATCGTGGTATTGGGGTTTGAATTTTTATCTATATTGGTTGTTTCTGCGAAATATGTATTTGATTGATGTTTGTTATGTGAATGGTTTTTCTGTACCAAATTGGTGTCATATTTGGTATTTTATATTGCTCATTTATTTGATGCATATTGGGGTTATTTTATATCGCATGTAATGGGTTTATAGAAATGTTTTTGGTTCTAAAAATTCAATTTTGGTGAATGTGAGAATGAACATGGTGTTCAAGTGTGGGTTTAAATGGAATTTTGTGTGCAAAACATTGTTAACTTTTTAGAAGTTTTTATATTGAAAATAAAAATGTTTTGTTGTGTGTTTTAAATGGTATAAAGTTTTTATGGATACTCTATTGGTTGTATGTGTCCATTATTCGTGTTTTAATTATAGAAATGTTTTATGTGGAATGATGAAATTGTTTGAGCACAAAGAAGGATGCTCGGGCACCTAGGTGGGAGGATTTGTACAAGTACAACTATTGGTCTGGATGGGTTTTGTCTCTATTTCACTGAGCAAATGGATAACAGCAACTCTTAACAAATTGTATTGATGATTTTTAGGGACCACATGGTTCGACTATGTTCCCTACTAGTGGCTCATGCACGAAAAAGGATTTTGGCATTGATATTTTTACCTTGGGGTGTGAGGTACATTGGGCCCAAGACTATCTAGTACATAGGGGTGTTCCCAGTTTTGGTGGTCATTGGATTTGGGTTATTTATAATTTTCATAGGTATTGTTTGGATTTAAATTACAATAGAATATATTTATTATTAAAATGTGTAAACATTCAAAAAGTTTTATTTTGAAAAATTCTTAAAATTGAATGTTGTATTTCAAGTAATTTATCTCTGTTTTTTCATAAATATTAATCAAGCGTGCTTTTTGCCCATGTATTGAATACTCCATGGAATAATTGTGTGGTATATTATTTTTCATATCCTCACACCCTAATTATACCCTATGGGTGTTATTAATATTGGTTTTTTTTAAAGAGTTAATGGAAAGGAATTGGGTGACAGTCGTTCATGGTGTTAGTAACCATCGATGGTGTAGAGTTGTATAGACAACTTGTGGGTGATGAACCCTTATCGTGTAGAGTTAATATAGATTTTTGTGACATTTATTTGTGTCATTGGAACTATTTTATTGTTTTTGAACTAATTTATTCAGTTCTGGATTTGGTATAATCCTTGTTTGGAAGGAATATTTCATATTCAGGTTATCAAATGTTTTTGATGTTTTATTTATCCGTATTATGGTAAATCGTTCCCAAACAAAAATAAATGATACCCTAGTCACGTGTTCCATCCCATATGGAAAAGTAATTCACTTTGGGTCTTTCCATTAACAAGGTTTGGTGCCGGTATTAGAGGAAACCCGATTTTTTTGTGACATTGCGTGCATTATGTTGGGGTTTTTCAGGTATATTATTTTAATAGAG
This sequence comes from Viscum album, assembly GCA_963277665.1. NCBI lineage: Eukaryota > Viridiplantae > Streptophyta > Magnoliopsida > Santalales > Viscaceae > Viscum > Viscum album. The sequence goes on from OY728165.1 coordinate 293,664,088, forward strand.
GGAAATAAATTGTTGAAATCGATTATAAAATAAAGATTCATGAAGATATTAGAAGTTTTATTTCATGAATATAATCAGCTAATTGTTATATCCTAATGAAGTAAATGTAGAAAAAAACATGTTTCTTACCTTAGAGTAGGTATATCATACCGTAATGTAGTATTCCAACCATTTTTCTATGGAGGTGCACATGGAACCATTCCTAGTTTCCAATGATATCCTGAATTTTATAATGATTGACATAGGGTAAAGGTACTATATTAGGACATGATGAATCAAATATTACATCTAAATTTTGAATAGGTAGTTAATATGTAGCATTGGAGGAGGCTAAAATGTATTGGTGGAGTTTCAGATAGTACTATCAATATACACAACATATATTATAGCCAATATAATGCGTAAAAGTTCCCAGTTTTATTTATGACTAATTTTTTGGGAATTTTAATGACAACAATTGGTTGTTTTCGTTCTTTATTGTAATGGTGATCATATCATTCCTTGGAGAGTAGAGTACATAATAAAATTTCTTCCTTTTAAACCATATGAACATATATAATGTTTTTGTGATAAGATGTCTCAAGGTAGTAAGGATTTCTCCACATTTACCATGGGATCATTGGATCCTAATAATGCATTAAAGGGTGGCTTGTCAAATCAATAGGTTGATGGGTATGTTCATGTTGATCTGAATTCATAGGGATGAGTTGAGACATAGGGTATTTAAGAGATGGTGTATGAACTAGATTAATGTAGTGTTGGTCCAAGAAATTATTGAGGTATAACATTTATTTCATCTTTTATTATTCTATATTTTTTTGAAACAGGTAAAAATAATTCAATCATATTTTCAAATTTAGTTTATGTGTTGGGATTGAAGTTAGAAAACATTCCATTTTTTTATCCTTCCACTCATTTAATAACGATGTCTGAATACGGTATCATGTGTCTTGAATATTAGGTGGGGATATCTTACAATGAGGTGATATGAGACTTCTTAGTGAAGGATCATGACATTGTCATATTTATTATATAAATGGAAATTAGGGTTACTGTTTACACTTAAAAATACAGTAATCAACATCTCCTTTATTTTTTATCTTCTAATGTGGTTAGTAATTTTTTTCATAGTGCATGGGACTCTAGGCTGTGAAGGGAAATAATTATTGTTCCACATGATGGGGGTGATATCATGAGATTTGTAAGATATTTTTTTCATGATGATATTTATCATTATTTCAAAAAGAAACTAAAAATTTTGGTTTTATATTAACCCTATTAATTTCTAGATGATTTATATCATTTACCACACATTATGTATATTGATTTCACTAATAACCTTCACTCTTGTATCATGAGAAATTTTAGGGCAACATATTGTATAATGCGTGATGGGTTTAATGAATAAAAGGTATAACATACAGATATAAAGGATCAAAGATTTATTTTTTCAAGAATTTAACATTATGATTCTCATTTCCTCTTTTCAATGAAGTTGGAAAGGAGTCTCAAAGATAGTATGGATTATTAGATATTCTTTTTAGTTTTTAGGAAGAAAAAATATACATTTTCCTATATTGATGAAATTATTCATCATGTTTGAGGGGATCATTGGTTTTTAAAGGTTGAACAGTGGTTAGGTACAATATAATAATATTTTGAGAAGATTATATACCAAATAATGTGTTTAGGAGCTAATATAGTGATTTTTAGTAACTTAATATTCCATTCGGACTAACAGACATTCCATTGGTGCATATGGAATTGATAAACGAGATCATTCATCATAATACAACCTCTAAATATTTGTTTTGGTGGATGGTATTTTTTTTCTTCTAATTAATGTAGGAAAACATGAACTATGTGTATATTAATTGTAGAACATTGAATTAATATTGTTTGTAATGTATGTTTTCCAAATATGAGTTTTTCATTCAAGAAAAAATATTTGCGGGGATTGTTATATCTATGATGGTATTCATAGAGGAAAATGGAATGGTATATAAAGTTATGTCCTAATAGCATCCTAGAAATGTTTTTGAGATATGAGGAATCATGGGGTTGGATTCTTATTACATGCAGTTTTTTCATGTCTTCAACAAGAATTCATATCAAATTAAAAAAATTTCCCCTAGGAGTATAAATGTCAGTGGATTTATATGTGTTGGTGATATTTTGAGAAAATAAATATTTTTTTGAATTTTTCTCATATTTTGATTGTTCCAAAACTAGGATTGGTTTATGATGATTTATGAAATGTATCTAGAATGGGTTTGGGGTGTGTCTTAATACATGGGATATAGGTGGTAGAAAACAACTTTTGAGATTTATTTCCTCATTTAATGAACTATCCTAACCATGATATTGGGTTTTATATGGTTATGCATGAAATCAATACATGTCACCTCTACCTATTTGTGGAATAATTTACGATATATTATATTCATTATAGCCTGAGCTTTGTTTTCACTAATAAGGATTTGTGAATGTTATAGAGATTTTGGTTGGAGTATATATAAAAATATTATATCGATATTTATTATACTTATATAAAAGATATTGTGGACACTGATGCACTGAGTATGAAATTACTGACATAAGAATTGAAAGAGTCAGTGGAAGGTTGGATTTTTATGAGTTTTTTCTTCGGGATGATATTGGGTATAAAAGAATTTGTTGGTATTTTGAGTATAATTTCAGTGTACGATCACTCTTCTATAGATGGGTGGGTTTTTCTGGAGAATATATCTTACCCTAAGTTCAAATTATTCAATAAAATACTTTATTATAGGAAGACCACTTGTGAGTGGTCTTGGATTCGTTGATGTGATTTTTGTTTTTGAAATAGTTTTGTTTTTACTTTTCCCTAGATAAGGAGATATTGTAAAGTGGGAACTATTCTTACAGGTATATACATCCAGTTACCACCAAGATGTATAATGATAGGATACATCAATATTAGTGGTTGGGGATGATATGGTCAATTAAATTTTTTTATCACCATTTCATTCCATTAATTTAATTATGGTGGGGTTTTATTATCATGGTTTTATTCAATTAAGTTAATTAAGGTGAAACAACCTATTCATACATGTTTCTTTCATTCCCTAAACATTTCAATATTAAAATGGTATGATATTTCTAGGAATTTCAATATTAGTTTATCATGGACTACCAGGGTAATGGATTATTTTTACGAGATCATTCATCTACTCATGAAGGAAATAAATTTGATAAATATCAAGGAAACCAAGTTGGTGTAAAATCATAGGGATGTGTATGTTCAAGATATTCTTAAACATCATATGTATCCCTCTGATGTTGACTGTAATAGGAAACCATGGGTCATATAATGGTTTTTGAAATATTTGTAGTAGGTTTTTTTTATCGAAGATTTAAATTGAGAATGGAATGCCATTATATGATTGATAATCAAACAAGTGGGTTATCTATATTCATGAGGATATGATCTGTGATTGTGTCCTAGATATTTTTAGTTATTTCGATTGGAAATTTACTTTATTCAAGTTTTCCTATAAAAATTGTAATCGAAAAATCATAAAAATTGATCCTTTTAATGATTTTTATTGGTAGACATTTAGATATCCCATATTATCAGTAGAGTTGCGAATGTGTTCCTTATTTGGGAAGATTATTGTTCAATAAACAACATAAATTTTCCATTTGATCTTTAAGAGACTGGTCATGGAATATAGTTTTCATAAATCTTAACCAGCCCTTCATCACAAGACGAAAGTGTCTGAGGTTGGTAATTAATTATTTTATAGAAGTTTCCCTTGCATGGGGAATAATTGTTGGGTAAAAAAGGTACATTGTGTAACACCCCAATAAAATTTGAATTATTTTTTAATATATTAATTTAACCTTTTAGATATGTTGTGTTTCACACAACACTACTGATTATTTATTTTATATTAATGAATTATTTTTTGTTTTTGTTATATGTATCACCATGTCAATTGTTCCCTACACACAACATAAACCATAGTTTTCTATTAATAAAACACATGAGTTATCTTCTATTACACGCAACAATGACCTTCCTTGATGGATTGCGTAACACAGGGGATAATGTTTTACTAAACAATAGTACATTATAAAATGTTTTTAGAAATTATGATAACATACAAACTTGCAATTCAATTAGATGTTATGAATATTATTAACTTATTTATGAAAATTTATGGTTTAACAAATATTATATGGATTTATAGATTACCAATTAATTACAAATTAATAGTGAAACCAATTGAATATAATGAAAATTATTATTATTATATAGTCATAAATATGTTTTACAATAATAAATTTAATTAATAATAATTATTGAGTGATATAAAATCTAATATATACGTTATATATTAAATGAAATTATAACCATATTCATGAAATATATTTTAATCAACAATAATAAGAACAAAACCAATTTTATTCTTAAAAAATAGTATGTTAATTTAGTTATTTTTACCACCTTTTATTGCATGACACATTTTAAATCCAATATTTTAAAACATTATATATTTTTTATGCAAAAATAAAATTCATATTTTAAGTCAGAACACAGTAAGTAGTTTATTGTAAATAGTTTATATTTTTCTATGGTGTATTATTTTTTTAATGAATATTTACATATATTAAATTTTAGTTCCTGAAATATTTTTTATATAATTTATTTATAAGGTAAAAATATTTATTAATTTTTTTATATGTCTATATAGATAATATATTTGTCTATAGATAAAATTTAGAATAGTGTGATTAATATCACATTGAAATTGGGTATAAAATAATTACAACATTTTGAATTTTTCTAATTTAAAACCCCGTATTTTCGACCTGATTGCATGATTAAATTATGAATTAATTTCTATTAATTATATGATTGAAAATTAGAAAAATGGATTAAATATTCTAAATAAATATAATTTTTAATTTTTAATATGGTCATCTTAGTTTTTGACCAAAAATAGTAGTGAATTTAATTAAAATTAATTACATCAACTAAGTTAAAATTAAGGATTACTAATGATTATACCAAAAATTTAACACAAAAAATATAAAAAATATTTGTAAAATACATATTTTATATCCATATTCAACCCAATATTCCCTTGGATCAATTTTTTTAAAATATCGGAAAAATATTTGATGGGAAAAAAGGGGTAGAAATCCATTTCCACAGATTTACAAGTGTTCCACTCATCTTCCACTATAAAAATGACCCTTCTCCTTCACATTTTTATTACTATAAACCACATAGGATCGTCTAATATATTCTTAAATATCCTCATAAAAACATAATTTAATTCTTAAAGCCTAAATTTGGGCATAATTTAATACTTGGAATCTCTTTGGTGAAATCCAAAAAAAATTTACCCGATTAAGAGGTAACACCCTTCCTCAAGATCTGCTATTTTTTTCTCTATCGATCATCTAAATTCCACTATTTAATTTAAAAAACACAAAAAAATTATCACAAATATACTTATTTATTTCTATCATATGTTTTTACCTACACATACACACACCTCCAACTAATGGGTAACGAACATAATGTTTATGTATACGATGAACCGATGTCTCACAAAACAATTATTGTCCATTATTCATTTATCACCTCCCATGGTGAGAATTATAATTGAAATTATATTTATATATAATATATATGATATTCAGTATTTATTTATGGTTAATTAATATTTTTACCAAATTAATCATTTTACATTAAATTTAGTGTAAAAATTATACGTTAGTTTGAGGAACTGTGGACCCCCACCACCTGAATGAAATATGATTCGTTCACCCAATACATAGAATTTATAATAGAAGAATTAAATTTCAAAAGGCTCAATAAAAAATTAATATAATATTCATGACATTATTATATATATATAAATATAATATATACTATTTTATTTATTAACTTATAACAGACTTAAAAAGTGATAACATCATTTGTGGACGTGTAGACTACCGCTTCCTCAATATTATATGATTACATTTTCATCAAAATAACTATATATATAATTATATGTGATTATATAATATTTAATTTTTTATATTATTAACATTATTGAATTATTAATGTTACTTACATTGTTTTTATAATGATCATTCAGAAATTAGAATGTTACCCACGTGTACGTACGACCGACAATCACCATCACTTTAACAATAATTCATCATCCAAAACAATTTATAATTGATTGTTTTAAATTTATACATAATGTATCATTATGATATCTCTTTCATTATTATTATTGATTAATTTTTTATTCACTGGACTCTTTGACCATACTCGACCAACAAAAAAAATTTAACAAATGATCCGAATTTGGTCAAAACACCCAACGTAAATAAAAATTTTTAAGTGGTTTTTATACAAACAAGTAATAAGTGAAGTAAAATTAATAATATATATGAATAATTTTATTAAGGATTTATTTAATAAAAATATACTTAGTATTCAGAAATTTTATTACAAGTGAGATGAGCCAGACCCATGGATTGAAACATTCACTTCACTCATTATTTCCTTGAGATACATGTCTTATTCACTTCACACATCTTTTGTGTGGTGTATATAATGCCCATAAATTTATTATATTCATACTATATATAAATATATGTGTATTTGAGGAATTATTTTATGATCTTTCAATCATTGGTTTTATGTTTCGATCATTACTAACATGGTAAATATATTTTGCCTCTATTTTTGTTATTTGAGGAGCATGCCGTTTTATACAACTATATTTTTATATGAGGTTTATAAAGTTAATTTGAGATTTTATATCATGAATCTCTTTTTTAATGATATTTTAATCTCCATGTAATTTAAATTAAATAATTGGGGATTATGATTTAAAATTACCATGTTGTAAGAGTTTATTGAAATAAGATTTATCAAGACTTTTTATTATCACATTTTTAGAAAAGAAATATTAAAATCCATATTCCAATAAACTCATAAATTTTTTACATATCTATTACTCTTGATTTAATCATTTATTAATAAAATTCCCACCCTTTTTTACATAAGATAATTATGATTTTTTATAAAAATATGACTATACCACTCTCTTCGTTCAGAAATCCTTGTACATTCCAAACCAAGCCTTCCAAAAAGGGATTCTTAAATTATTCTATAAATAAATTATGGTCATTTAAGGAATGTTTTACTCGAGTTTTCATTTACAAATATTTTTCTTAAAAATGATCCTGTTCCATACCAAAAAAATTCATTTTTTGAACCATTTACCATGAAAAATCAAAATCTCTTTACCTCATATGGAATATATAGATTTACCATCCATCATTTAATTAATGCTTCCTTTTTATTTTTAAATGGATAATTTTTTTTAAAATTTATCTAAAACTGTCTTTCAAATAATTGGATTAAAAGTTTTTCAAGATTTTATTAAATTTTTTAGATGTATTTTCCCTGAAAAAATATTTTTCAAAGATAAACATTTATTGAATCTTGTTTCATTATAGAAATTATAATTTCAAAATTAAATGTTTTTAAAGGATATTTTAAGATAATTTTCCTTCTAATATTACATCCATTAGTTTTATAATGTCTTTCTAGGAAATGATGAAAGGGATTCATTCATATTCTTTCACATATTGGTTTCTATATTTAATACATGATGTTTATGAAACCCACTTCATTTCATGTGTTATATGTCTATCAAAATTGCGTTTTTCAATTGTTATGTTTTCAATGAAATTAGTATGAAACTTATCTATTTTATACATGTTAATTTGTTATTATATGTTTTGGAAATTGATTTCATTTCATGGGTTATGATATGAATGTTTATGGTTTTGTGTCACATGTTTGTATGAAATCACTATGAGATAGTTCAGACCTATATCTCCCTCCATGGAATTAGGTAATGAATTATATCTCATTTAATAAACTGGCATGGTCATTAGAGTGGACGAGGAAAACTATGATGGCCATTAGAGTGAACCATTACTACTAAGATGGCATTATAAGTGAACTCATCCTACTAAGATGTCCATTCGAGTGAACCATTCTTACAATAATGGTAGGGAGGAACCCTTACTTGTAATATGGTATTAGAATATTAGAAATTTCTACTATTGAAGTCATATTATATACTTATGTGTTTTCCACAATTCCTTATTTTAATCCAATCATATTTTTTCAGGGTTATGTTATTCATTTCCTTATGATTCATGTCTTATGAACTCTAATTCCTTATTCCATTATTCAAGTTTATGATATTTTATATGCAAGGTATGATCTTTTATTTTATTGATCAGGTTCTCATACCCATATTATCATGAATATTCTTAAATGTCTCTATTTTTTTTACCCTTACTGAGCTTCCAATGTTAAAAATTTTGATAATTCTTTTCCAAGTTTATGATGATATGTTTTACTTTTGATGTGTCTAAGAAGTTTTATAGTAAATAATAACATAGTAGGAGGTAATGTTTCTTATTTATGTACCATTTTTTATTTTACAATGTTTATAAAGGATCAAGAATAGTATGGTGTTTGGGAATTTTATTTTTATAAATATTTGGAAAAGTGATGTAATGAATATATATGTCATGAATTGGTTGTTATAGTTATTATTAGAGGAATGATTTATTTTAGCTTTGGATACATGGATGATAAATAATTTTTTATTTCCCTAGGTATATTTCTAAGGGTATTCTTTGGAATTTCACTAAGGATAATTATAAGAATGAGTTAATGTTTAGGAGAGTTTATTATCATTATGGTCTAGTATAGAGTAATTGGGTTACTAGATATAAAATCCTCTTATGGATAATATATGTTAGTGTTTCTCTATAATAGATGTACCTAGGGGTAAAAACTATAACGAGATATGTTTTACCTAACTCGGGGTAATATGGTTGATGTCAATAGGCCTTAATGAACAGATGGATAGACAAAATCGGTGGATAATATTTAGTATTTTAAAAATCATGTAATGAATAAAAATTAAGGATATAAATATATGTTTGCTATGAAAAATATTCTATGAAATGAGGGTGTCATTGATTATGGATTGTGCCATGATTCAGACATCCAATAAATAATTATTTTCACTAACACATTGTTTTCTATTATGATAAATAATGCTCAAAATGTGCTTATATTTTTAGTGAATGGAAGTATCAATAATGAAATTGTTTATCATTAAATTTAATGGATGATTTTCTGATAATAATTCAAGTGGGATAATCATGGAGTGTATGATTTTGTGAGTATGCAAAATCAGTTTTCATAGAACATGATTAACAATTTATTCCAAAAGTAACTCTTGGACACTATAAGGATGATAATGAAAGAAATAACTATGATTTAATGTATAGAGACCACAAAGGGAATAATATTAATTTAACATTGTGTCAATAATGAAGAATTAATCACCTAAAATTAATGACTTATAGTAACATGAAGATGTTTTGACTGTAGAAATAAAGGACACAATAAAAGTGAATGAAATGAAAAAATGAAGAGTTTAGTTAATGAAATAGTTGATAATATTAGCCTCCCTATTTTTTTGTTGAAGGAATTGTGATTAATGTGTGGAAGAAATTGTTACCATGAACCTCAATTTCCCAAGGGGAAACTTATTGAAGAGAGTCAACAAGGTGATGAGAAGAACGATTACATCGTGGATAATGAAGAGACAACATATGAAATTTTTATGCAAGGAGTTATTTTGTAATAGGATGAGTTATAAAAATAAATGGAATATGTATTATGTAGAATAATAATTGTTTTATCATATTTTGATTAAATAATAATAACATATGAATGAAAAAATATATAAGGATTTTACAGATTATTTTTTTCACTACAGATTTACTGGAACAGATTCAGTGGTTATAATATAATAGAGAAGTGATATAATTCCAAGTCGATGTCCATGGAAAAAAACTTATTAAGGAAAAGATAATCCTTAACATTTTCCTTATGAGAGTATAATGTTTTTTGTATAGTGGTATTGGGATATGAATAAGTAAATTGGATGGTTCTGATTACCATGTATTTAAATAAAGGATTTATAACATATTGTTTATGATATCATTAAATAATTTTAAAACATTTTTGGAATTATGATATAAATACAATATACTTTTACTAAGGATGAATACAAGTTTTCAATATGGATTGGGGTTAATTCATGTTATTACCAAGTTTGAAGGGAATATATTTTGAGGAAATTCATGTGTTTGGAATGTGTCTTCCAAAATCTACTTTGTGATATTATGGGGAATCATTGTAATACTTATTTAATGAAATTATTCTAATTTTGGTTTTTTAATCATTTATAAGGGTTATACAGTCCGAAATTCATAAAAATATTATGTTAAACATTTGAGGATGTCTTTATGCATTTAATATTCATTGAATACCATGGATAAAAGGAGGTTTAATTATTAAGCTTATTTCAAGGACTCCCATAATATTCTAGAAATTATATTAGTTTGGTTTTATAAATGTAAATAATGTATTATGGGTGGTAAAAAATCATGTATTCAATTGTAGTAGTTCTTGATCCCATCAGAAAATTATAATAAGGTTTTCATGTATACCCCTAGCCTATACGATTTCCTATGTAATGTATAATTATGTTTTTATGTATAATAACTTTTTTATGAAACAACAGTGTAAAATCTATGTTTATATTTTAATAATATATGTCCTTTATATTAATTTATGGTTTTTGATATCTTCTAAATGATTATTTTAGTGCCTTGGGCATTAATTATTGTTCTTTACATCCATTTCAAGATGTAATAGAAGAATATTAATTCATAAAAAGAATACCCAAAAAATGATTTTTTTTTCTCTAAATATACAATCTAAGTATGTTTCTTATATTTTTTTATAAAATAATTATTTAATTATAGTATAATGATAAAAAATATTCTTAATACATTATTTTTTTAACTGATGTCCTTTTAAATCATCATAGATTTATGACTTTAAGGGCCTCTACATTTCATTGAAAAATAAATTTTTTGTTTTTAATAACCTCAATAACTCCAAATAAATATTTATTCATTTCCACAATGTCCAATACTTACTCCCCTGATATGATATTATATGTGGATTCCTAGTTATACGAAACCTTGTGTTTCCATCTTTAAAATTTTATTATATTTTTATATAGATTTTTACGATGTGAGTTTGAATGGAAGAAACATTAATGTATTAAACCATTCATAAACCAATGAAATTTAGAGGAAAAAGTTCATTTAAAGGGGGTATAATGTAATAGGATTAGATTTTTGGAATTATTTTTTCTAATTAATTTATACTTTTTTGCATTTTTAATTTCACGCAACACAAAACATAGTTTATTTTATATTAATGAAATATATTTTCCTTCAGTTATTCACAAAACCAAGTGAATCATGTAATATATGAATAATAAACATTAGTTTTCTGTAGAATTAATATTGAGGTTAGATTCGTTACATTTAGTAATGACAATCCTTGATGGATTACGTAACACACAAGATAGAGTTTTACAGAACAACTGTAAATTATTAAAATTTTATTACATAATATAATTAGATACATCTTTATGTTAAATTAGAAATTATTAATAATATTAGCATGTTTATGAAAATATATGGTTTACACAAATATTATAGGAATTAATTGGTTAATAATTAATTTGAAATGAATTTGAAAATCGACTAAATATAAAGAAAAATATTATTATTATTTTTTTCTAACAATTTTTTTACCATAATAAAATATAATTATTATAATTATTTACGGATATTAATGTAATAAATATGTTATATATAAAATAAAATTACTTTGATGTTCATATTATAGATTTAATATACATAAGATAAGAACAAACCCAATTTTATTCATAAAAACCAATATTTTTATTGAGGCATTTTTTCCCGTATTTTAATGGGTAATACATTTTTAATCAATTTTATAAACATTAAAAAAATAAATATTACAAAATAATATTATTTTTAGAATTAAATCCATTATAATTTGGATATGGTATATTTTTTGTATTTTTTGTGATGATTTAATTTTTTAATTAATATTGAAAAATACATAATTTTAGGTCAAAAATTCTTTTTTATCTAATTTATTAATAATGTAAAATTACATTTAAATATATTTTCAATGTTTAATTAGATAATATTTATATAAATTAATATATTATATTTCAATTTGATAAATTTATGTTTTATATTGGTTAAAAAAACATAACAAACATTTAAATGTTTTACTTTAAAAGCCAACATTGTCGACCATACTACGAGATTAATATTAAAATATTTTTTAACAATTATGTAATTTCAATTAAGAAAAATAGATTCCATATTTGAAATAAGCATAATTTATAATTTCTAATAAGTTAAAATTCATTTCTGACCAAAATTATCTGTGAAAGTAATTAAAAATAATGCCATCGATGAAGGTAAAATTATAATTACATAAAAACTAAACATTAAATTTATGACCCAAAATTACATAAAAACATATAAAAACCTATTAAATGTAATTATTTATACTATATTCTCACTTTTATATACATTATATTATTATTGAATCCATGTCCCATGGGAATTGTTTGGTTGAATTAGTTTTCGAATGTATACAAGAGTGCCTCTCTTCCTCCAATATACAAAGGCCTAATCTCATTAACTAATTTACATCTCTAATACCAACAAAGATCTGCCTATATCTGATAAAATATACCCAAAATAATCCTACCTTACTTCTTGACTCCTCCCATTGAGAGTATTTTCTTCTAAAAAATATCTTTAGTGCATACCAAAAAGATTTAACCGATTAAGAAGTAACACCGTCCATAAAGAACGTTAGTTTTGTTTTATTTCTCTACCACATCAATTCATGATATCCAATTTTTATTCAAAAAAAAATATAATAAATATACATTGATTTTGTTATGATAAAGGTTTTATCAAAACTTCATAAAATCTATATGTAAAATAAAATATACATATTTTTTATGTGTAAGATGATCAATCGTTTCACAAAACGATGATTGTTATTTCATCCATTATTTCCTATCATTGATGGAATTATGATGGATAATATATTTATTAATAATATATATGATATTTATTATAATTTAAAATTGTTTAATCCGTAACTAATATCATTATACATTCAATTGGTTGTAAATAAGATGATTTTGTTTGAGGAAGTGTGAAATTCTTCCCCCATAAAGCGACATGATTCATTCAAATAATAAATATTATGTATAATTTAAGGTTATAATCAAAAATATCTTAAATAATTAAAATATATATTATATTATTTACATAATTAAATTTATTTAATTATAATATAAAAAATTTCTTTATTACCTTTTCACACACTTCAATAGTTATAACGTTTTTCGTGGACATGTAGACTACTGCCTCCTCAACACAATGTGATTCCGTTAACATCATGATAATTATATATATAAATATATGTATTTAAATAATATGGTATTTATGGTATTATTATCTTTTTGAAATGATTACTAGTACTTACATTCTTTTCATAATGATCATTGTGATATGGGAATATTACTCTTACATACATACAACATACTGTCTCTATGATTGTAAGGATGATTCATATTTACAGCCATATTTATTTATTGATTGTAAAATTATAATTAATAAATAAATATGATAATTATTTCATTATTATTATTCTGAAAACGTTTATATAATTTCCCCTTTTACCCTAGTCGACCAACCAATGTTATTTCAAACACGTGATCCAAATCTATTCAAAACAACAAACATAAACTAGATTCTTTAAGTTGATGTATTATAAATGGTAATAAGCGATGTAAATGTAATAATAAACTTAATAAATTATCATTAAAAATGAATTAATTAGATTAATATAATTTTTCAGGAATAAAAATACACACAAGAAATGTCAGTCTCAAGGTATGGGAATTTCACCTCACTCATCATTTACATAAGATACATGCCTTATTCACCACTCTATTTTTTTATGTGGTGAATATAATGCCTATTAATTTATTATATTCATTTTATAAACTTAATTTAATGGTATTTAAAGAACTATTTTATGATCATTCAATGACATTGTTTCTGATTTCTAATTCACCAAATTGGTAAATAAATTTTGTTAAATTTTCCATTATTGAGAACCATGCCATATTATAAATCTATATGTTTATATGAGGTTTATAAACATAATTTCTGTTTTTATATAATGAATCTCTATATTTTCAAGATATTTTAACCTCAAATTTATTTATTTTCCCTACATGGGGAGTATGATTCAATGTTACAATATTGTAACAGTTTATCGAAGGAATATCCCCATTTATCAAGATTGTTTATGATAATGTTTTCCGCAGTAAAACACAATTATACACCATTCAAGAAAAACAATTTAAATATATTTTAATATAGATAGTGCTGATGTCATAATGTATTAGTGAATCTTTGTCAATAAATTTTTAATTATGATTTTTATGAAAAAAAAATTCAATAAACATTCCTTTACCTATCTCTTTGATCAGGAATATGTGTTCCTATAGAACAATACATTCCAATAAAAGATTCCTAGAAAAATATTTTGATAACTTCATATCAATAAATTAATTTTTTACCTTTTTTACTAATTTTTTTAATTCAGTCTTCTATCCCATTTCTAAACAAAACATTCTTCTTAAATTTTAACATGAAAAAGGAATATTATCCTTACCTTCTATGACATGTACAAGTTTACCCTCCATCACTTCGTTGAAGATTCTATTATCTGTTTAAAACAATAATTATTAATATATATTTTTTAGATACTTTTTTCAATGAAATGGTTTTAAAATAATTTGGATATTTCAATATTATTTTTTAATTTATATTCATGGAATTTTTTTTTCAAAATGAATAACATTTTATGAAGCATTATTTAAAGGATAAAGTATAATTTCCACATGATGTTCATTAAAAGTATTCGGAAACATTATTTTCAAAATAATATGACATATGTTGGAATTACTCATTCCTTTTTAAAAAATTATCTTATGGTTCCATGCATATTCATTCGCTCATTGGTATATGGGTTGATGAAATTATATATATGGATACCACATCGTTTCATGAGTTATATGTTTATGAATCTTGCTTATTCCATAAGTTATGTTATTGATTAGATGATTATGAAACCAGTCTCTTTTCCATTGGATAATATATGAATCATTTTTAATAAAAGCCAATTATTTTTATTGGTTATGATATAAATTATTATGATTTTTAGAACATGTATGTATGATTTCACTATGAGATATGAGGGACCTATATATCCCTCTAATGCATTAGGTAAATATTTATATCTCATGAGATATACTATGATTGTCTTAAGAGTGAAACCTGACTATTAATATATCCATGGGCCAGAACCATGACTTCCAAAATGTTATAGGAAGTAAACCAATAATAATGATATGGTTTTGCAACAGATACATGGATTCTATGGAAGTAATATTATATGATTTTCTGTTTAAAAAAAATCCACATTATTTTCCATTTTCATGCATTCATGGAGTGTATTATTTATTTAAAAATGATTCATGTCTTATGAAATACGATGTTTTTTGACACGAAACTTATTTATGATCATTGATATGCATGGTATTATCTTCTTATTTTTTTGATCATGTTCTTATAACCATGTTATCATGATTGTGCTTACATTTCTACACTCTCTACTCGTATTGAGCACCTGAGATCTAACATTTTTGATATTTCATTTCACAGGTTATAATGATATTTATTATCTATTATTTGTATAATAAGGGTGAATGTGAAAATTAACATAATGAGAGAAATGTCTTTCCATTTATGTACCAGTTTTTATGTTTTCATTTTCTAAATGTGCTAGACTAGTACAATCATTGAAAGTATATATTTTAGGTGGTATTATTTCTTAAATTTTTTTATCATTTATTTATATCATGATAGGGTCATTGTACAATGTCACCATGCTTTTTGGTCACCTTTGAGATCATTGGGAGACTAGGAAATGTTGAATATAAGTTGAACTTATCATTCCATTTGAAATCAATCTATGATGTGTTTCAGGTTTCCCAGTTGTGGTGGTAACATCATGATCCTTTGCATGTGATCTAATGAATTGATCTGAATTTGGATCCCAAAATCATTGTGGTTATGAATCATGTAATTTAATGTATCACTGGGAGAAGGTTATTCCTGGAAAAAAAAATTCATAGGTCTGTGTAATATGGATGTGATGACAGGATAACCATAATATTTGTGAGTTGAATTTTTTTATGTGGTAGTAGTCACCATCATATTTTCTCAGTCTATTTTCATGCAGATATTTTTGGTGGAAAAAATGTTTTTATGGTGGGGAGACTAAAACAACCCCATTACATTCCTCCATGAATTCGTTTAATTTTATGTAGTTTCACTGTTTTTTGGATAAATTAAAAGAATATAAAAAAATGTGGGAATATTATATGGAAAATAAATTATAGTTTGGGGATATATGATAAATGAATTAATGTAAAAAATTAATAAATTAATAAATTTATTTTTTATCCTGTATAGGGGAAATGAAGCATTATGTTTTTGTATACATGTTTTCTATTAAATAATTTGTTGAGTACTAGGTGATAGATATGTGTGTAACTATAATTGGTTATATTTGGTGATTATTTAATAGTGTTGATGCCTTGAATAACATGTAGTGAATTAATGTTATATAGTATACGACTTCGATAAAAACAGTTAAAACATCATTCATGATTTAATTTAATCATATGGGACAACACTTTCAGTTTATCACAAATGTTTTGGGAATTGAGAACATGAAATGTGTTCATGATATGAATTCCTTATGAAGAGATATTTTAAATATTTTCCAATATTGAATCAACTTTAATTTAGTGTATATGATATCCAGTCAAACAATATGGAAATTTTGTGTGATTTGGGGTTATATACATCCTTTCAGATAACTCAAATAGATGATAACATCATGTGTTAGTTGTACTATATGTCCAAGGTAAAATGTCTATATTCATAATTGATTCCTTTGGGTGATGTGTTAGGGTTCCTTTTTTATTTTTCATATTCAGGATTGTTCAATTTTTTGAACTAATCATTTCCATTTTATTATCGTCTGTTATCTTCTAATAGTCAATCCATATTTTTTCAATAAACATTTTCGAAGGATAAATGGATTTATAATTTTTGAGGTAGGTGTATTATAAATGTTTTTCAAATTAATGAAATGAAACTACAGATTGTTAATCCCATTGGTTTATGTGTTGATCTAGATCATTTTTTTGTTAAACTGTTTTATTTAATGTATTGCATAGTTGTGAAAATGATTTTGAATAAAAATACCACATTGGGAAATATGGTGGTCTTGGTAAATAGACATTGGCGAGCATAGTCTATGTTTAACAACTATAAAATTTTTTTTTATATATAAATACTGAGGAAACACTAATTATTTATTGGAAACTACTTATTCTTAGTTTTCTCTTGTTATATATATAGTAAAAAACCCATATTCTTTATTTCAGAAGCTTTTATTTTTAATTTAAACATACTTTATAACATGATGGATTATATCATGGATATTTGGACATATGTTTTATTTATATGTTCTTATTTTATACTTAATATAAATATGTATTTGTTAATAATTTATGTATTTATGAAAATAATGGAAATTTTTTCAAATTGTTTTGTTTATAAAAATTATTATAATATAGATCATAATTTTAAGGACATAACTTAACAATTAATGATATCATAAACATGTATAGATTCATTGGTGGTTTCATACTTGGATATATTCTTACAACATAATATTTCACATTCACAATTTTTAGTTTTTTTATTTCTCAGGTAAATAATAGTGAAACATTTAGCATTCCATGTTATCTTATGATATTTATCCTTCTTAGTAAGATGGTTTAGAGAAGAAATTTGGTGATATGGATACTTGTTGTATTTGATTAGGATCACAAAAGATCACATATTTCATTATTTTTTAAGGATTAAAATTTAAATCATTATTGATTGGGAGCAATATTATCATTATCGAATGATAGAGTATGATTCCTATCAATAATAGAACTAATGAAAGAACTATTATAAGAAACTAATATATCATAATTATGTATTAAACATAAATGTATGAAGATTTACAATGATCTGAAAGATTATTTTTTGTGGGACTACATGAATTTGGATATTGCAATCATTACATCATTATCATTAATGAATTAGAAAGGCCTCTGGCCTCTTCTCTAATGTCCACCACCTACAAAAAGTTGGCCCCAGCTGAACTGATCACCATCTTCACCGAAACAAGATTTCATCACCATTGGTACCATGACATGGCACCTTTTCTCCAACTACGTCGACATCAAAACATCTCGAGTCATCATCTCAAGTTAACCTACTACACACTACCTTCACCATCATCGTCCATGTATATAACCATAATGATGGAACCCATAGAGTGAAGCCACAAACATCCTGCACTAGAAAGAGAGACCATCTGCAAAAAAAGCCACAACTAAGTAAAAATACCAAAATGGAACACAAAACCAGGGGAAAAACTGAATAATACTGAATAAGAATCCTTGAAGAGATCCAGAAATGAAACCCTAAAGGAATCATCGATAACCACAAACCATAATCCCAAAACCCTGTCTATCCATCACTCCAACTCTGATCTGGAGAGGAGCGATAGAACCCTAGGTCAGAGCGGGTTTGTGAGGCCAAGTATATAAGGACCCATACTATACACACATTGTAATTGCCCCAAAATTGAAACACAATTAATAAAACATATAACAAAACCATGAAAGGAATGTATAGGTTTAGTGTCTTTAGAAACTGGGAAACATAAACAAGTGGTTCATAAATCATCTATATCATCTCCCTTTTATTTTATCATATCTAGAGCCCCTTTTGGCATATCATACTTAATACCCTTCTTCCTGACCCGGGAAAAAGAAAACAATCAAAAGGGTGATATCAAATGCTCAGTAAAGGTAAACAAAAGAAATATCAATCACATCATATTCATAAGAACATAACATTTTGAATATCTTAACCTGAAAAACAGATCATAATATCATAACATGGGATAAATCATAGTGGTGAAATGTAATCCCAATAATAATAAAATAAAACATGAAACTATGTGGTATAAACACATAATCATAGATAATCATTTATTAGTAGTCAAGACTCATTGCAAAGACTATCTTAGAGGAAAAAGACCATTTATGAATCGAGTTAACTCCACGATTCAGTCATATTTCACTGAACCAGATTAACCTGCAGTTCCAGCCAAGTATATCTTATAAGATATACATCATTACACAATTCATTGGATGGAGATATAGGTCCCACCCATCTCATAATGATACCATTCTTATGTGTGCCACAAAATCATAAATCATATATCAAAGCATAACCCATATAATAAAAATCAGATTCTTAAACATCATGCCATCATAAATCATATAAGATAAAGGGAATTCATAAAAATAATTCCATCATAATCAAATAAATGTAAAAATATGTATAGAAACAGAACCCTATATTATCTTAGATGGAAAATATTTTTGATAAAACACTTTAACTACATTCTTGTGGAAAATATAATTTCTACATCAAAAAAATTTATCCTTTCTTAACATGTCATAATATTTTAAAATTATATAAGTTAATTAAAAATAAACTTGAAATATTTTAATGAATTCTACATGTAAATAATGTTCTAAAAATCCATTCATTCCGTATATGTTAAAGAAAGACATTCTTCTCATACTTTGCCAAAAAATGTCAAAAAGTACCTCGTACTAAAAAATGAAAAAGATTCATTTAATATATTTTACTAAAAATATACTAATGGTTAAAATTGGATTTAAACAATTTTAGGAGTATTAAAATAATATTACATATTGAGGAAACATGGATGTGGATGGTAAATATTCCTCAGTAAATTCTGAAGTATAAATAATCTTGGATAAAAATGAGATTGAGAGATTTTCCCCTACCTTAGGTCCGATATGCTTTGTATGTGTCCGAACCTCCTGGATAATGATTTAGTTAATGTTATTGACTTATTCCAGAATCTTACTCATTGTTATGATATCATATATGGTCATATTCTTAGTTTCTTATTAGTAATATTTCATTACTACTTGTTATTCGCGTGTTTATTGCCTTTTGTTATTATGTGTGTTTTGTCAAATAAATTCTTATTCATATTTTTAGTTTATGGATACCTCATTTCCATAATGGTTTTAGTGTAATATATATCATATGTATTCATTCAATTCATTTATATAATAATTAGTCATTGAAGATCATGTAGAACGAGTCACATCACATCGTGGTGATGGTAGGCCGTACGTACGCATGAACGATGATATCATTCCCATGATTGCAGAATTGTATTGAAGTGTATGTATACTATTTAAGAATAAATATCACATTACAATAATCATATATAGTTACTCTTTACTCCATTATACCCATCCAAGTAGTGTGGTGGTGGAAAACAGATTACACCATGGCGTGGAGACGGTATTCCGTATGTATGCACGCGCGGTGATTTTATTTTTCGTAGGATGGATAGAAGGTGAAATAGGGTTGTTTCTTATTTATAATAACATATCAGTATATTATAGATACTGATGTTATTAAATCATTATTAAAAAACTAATTAAGAAGAAGTAGAAGGAAAAATAAAGATGAAAGAATCGGTAACGGAAATACCTCTTCTTTGAAGCACCTCTTCTTAACCTCCTCTTAGGGAACTAAAGATGGACTTTGAAGAAGACTAGAACCACTAGGATGTTTCTATAAAAGTGGAGAATAGAAATTGGAAGTGGTTGGCCGAGCATGAAATCTCAAAGTGGTGTGAGGAAGAGATGGGGGAGGTTTCTTTTTATAAGGGAGGAGAGGGGCACCTTAGAAAAAACTTAAAATATTATTTTATAATAAATTCATATTATGTTATTAATAGCTCCAAAATTATTTATTTCTAAGAAAAGGTGGAGATGGGTCTAAATAATCTCATCGAATAGATTTTAGACAAGTTTAGGTTACTATTTTAACCTTATCATTTAGATTTAACTCTAAGATAAATAATTTATCTTTTACCGTGTCTCCTTGTTTTCTTACATTATATGGTTAGTAAACTTACTATACCAATCGAAAAGAACCCCAAGTTGTCAATTATTAAAATATATAACCATATCTAAGACATTTGTCCAAACCATATATTTTTAGGAATAAAAAAATAATTAATAATATAATATTTGTTTTATAAACTATTTTATGTCAATTTTGACACTATATAGTAATTGATATTTTGGAAAATCATAACAACATGATTAGTTCGAACAAAGTTCAATAAATCAATAATAATATGTCATATTAACCAATAAAATTAGTTTAATTCATAAAAAGTCTCCAATTACATTTATATAGGTATTTATAACATAAATTATGTTAGTATTTCATTAATAAGGTAATTACTGCATCATCATTGTGTCTTAAATAAATTAAATAATTTAAAGACAAAAAAATTCAAAATAAAATATCATTATGTAGGATATATGTTTATAATTCTAATGAATATTTATTGTCTAATTTATCTTATTTATAATCCTATATTAAAAATGTTTTAGTTATTAAACATTGATTTTAACTATTTTAACTCTTTTTAAATAAAATAATATTAAATGCACTAATCTAATCCATGTGGACCTAAATGGGTATATGTTATTCCTAAGGTTGTTTTTGGTTGAATTTATCTTATCAAATAGAATTAGGACATGTGTAGGGTGATAATAACACAATTTTTACCCTTAATTACCATATTTACTTTTAACTGTGGTAAATAAAAGTAAAAAGTAACTATTCACCTAAAAATTATTTTTATCTTATTGAACCACATTTTAATCCATGATATTAACCGCTTCTCTCGGATTTTCTAAATTACACTCACAGAAGCAGTAAAATTATGTTTTATGTAAATTTTCAAAAAGCTCCTAGGAGGTAGGTAAAAGATGGTGAAAAGTTCAATAAAATTTTTATATATCTAAAATTATTATAAAATGAATCCAATAAATTAATTTGAACATATATAGCTATTATGTATAACTTTTGACCTAAAATAAATTTAAATAAAATGTTAGTTTTTTTAAAACAGTAACCCAGTGTTTTAACTATTCATAAAAAATGAATGTTTTTAGAAAAATAAAAAAAATCACCCTATTCTAATTTCGATATTCCGAATCCAAAAATGAAGACCATTTTGAACGATAAAATTTATAAAATTTCAAAAAGTGTGAAATCCTATTCATAGCGGCTAGTTTTAATAATATTTTAATACCATATCGTTGTTTAGTGAAACTCGGTATTGCATACAACGCAAGCTATCGAGGAAGGTCGTGATTGCGTGTAAATCAATCCAAGCTAGATTTGTGTGTAGTGAAAGATTCCTTTGATGATGTATATAACATAAAAAAGAAAATATTTCCCAAAAAAGTATTTGGTGTAACATTCTACCCCCCTTAAAATGAATTTCACCCACAAAATTCATCACTTCGTAACAAAAAGATGAGGATACCTATCCCTCATCATATCCTCAAGCTCCCATGTATCTTCTTTTAATTGGTGGTTCTTCGATAAAACTTTCACCAAGTGGGTGGTCTTGTTCCATAGAACATTTTCGCTACGATCCAGAATCTCTATCAGTTGTTCTTCATAAGAATGATCTTTCTCCAGTGGTACAACTTCTGGACTTAGTACATGTGAAGGATCGGTTATGTAATTTATCAGGAGAGATACATGGAACACATCGTGAACTTTAGAGAGATTCGGTGGAAGCGCCAATCAGTAAGCTACCTTCCCAACACGATCCAATATTTCTAAAGGACCGGTATACGTAGGGCTCAGCTTTCCCATATTTCAAAATCTCATTACTCCCTTCGGAGGAGATATTTGTAAGAACACATTATCACCCACTTCAAACTCTAGGTCTTTTCATCGGTTATCGGCATAAAATTTTTGTTGACTTTGAGCTGCTCTTATGTGTTGTTGAATAGATCCGACCTTTTCTACCTTCTCATCAACAATATCATGTTCTAATAGAATTCTTTCCCATCTTCATCCCATCATGTTGTCGTCCTTCATTTCTTTCCATAGAAATCTTCATAAGGAGCCATCTGAATACGGGAGTGAGATCTATTATTATAAGAAAATTACACCAAAGGTAGGTGTTGATCCCAACCACCTATTAAATCCATAGAGAAAGCTCTTAACATATATTCTAGAGTTTGAATTGTCCTCTCATACTATCCGTCTATCTGAGGATGATAATCAGTGCTAAAACTCAACTCTGTATCTAAAGTATGTTGTAGGCTTCGCAAGAACATCGAGGTAAACCTCGGATCCCAATCAGATATAATGGAAAGTGGTACTCAATGCATTCTTACCACTTCCTTTACATATATCCTAGAAAGATGATCCAGAGAAAAATATTCTCTAATAAAAATGAAGTGTGCCTACTTCATAAGATGATCAACTATGACCCAGATAGCCTTATTGCCTATGGATGTTTTAGGAAGTCCGATGAAAAAGTCCATAGTGATGTTTTCTCATTTCCATTCTGGTATGGGAAATGGTTGTAACATCCCTTTAGACTTCTGTCACTCATCTTTAACTTTCTGAAAAACCAAGCATGGAGAGACATATTTAGCAACATCTCTTTTCATTCCATCCCACCAAAAGTACTCTTTCAGGTCCCTATACGTCTTCGTGCTTCCAGGATGAATAGAGAATAATGAACTATGAGCCTCATCCTGAAGCTCCATATTTAATTCTAGGATGGGAGAACACAAACCCGATTCCTGAACCTTATTATCCCATCACAATCAATGTTGAATTCAGGAAAATTCCTCACCATCTTTTATAACTCTACATTTTCTTTCTGTGCCTCTTTAATCTTCACATGTATATATGGTTGAACATTCATTTGAGAAAGATACTATTTTCCCCTTAAATTATAATTCCAAGATCCATCATTTGTAAATCCACAAATATCGGAACTTTTGTGATCCTTATCATGGATAAGCTAGCATTGTCTTATCGACTTAATGCATCTGCTGCCTTGTTTGCTTTCCTAGTGCGGTAATGAATTGAGCAGTCTTAATCCTTACTCAGCTCCAACCATCTTCTTTGGCACATATTCAGATACTTTTTTGTGAAAATATACATTTAAATTTTATGACCAGTATAAATATCACACCATTCTATATAAAGATAATTCATCCAAATCTTTAATGAAACGATTACCGCAGCTAACTCCAAATCATGAGTTGGGTAATTTTGTTCATGGATTTTCATCTGTCGCGAGGCATACGCTAACAGCATATCACTTTGTATGAGAATACACCCTAGTACCTTCTTGAATGCATCACTGTAAATTACAAACCTTTCTCCACTACAATGTAGTGTGAGCACATGTGCACTGGATAACCTTCTTTTTAACTCCTTGAAATTCTCTTCACACTTCTCCATCCAAACGAACATAACTCCTTTTCATGTCAACCTGGTGAGTGGATTAGATAATCGTGAAAAATCTTTCACAAAACAGTGATAATATACATCCAAACCAAGAAAACATCAGATCTTAGTTATTGTTGTTGGTCTCGACCATCTTTAGATAACCTCTGTGTTTGCTGGATCCACAAATATCCCCACTTTTGAGATTATGTGACCCAAAAATGCAACTTTTTTAAGCCAAAATTCACACATGGTAAATTTGGAATAATTCTTATCCTTTCACAGGGTCTTCAATATAATTCATAAGTGATCTTCATGTTCTTACTTTCTCTTTGAATAGACAAGAATATCGTCTATAAATACTACCAAAAACTGATCAAGATTGTCTCTAAAGATTCTATTTATCAAATTAATGAAGATAACATGGGAACTAGTAAGACCAAATAGCATCACTATAAATTCATAGTGTCCATACCTTGTACAGAAAGTCGTCTTTGGTATATCCTCCCTTTTGACCCTTAATTGATGATACCCTAATGAAGATCAATTTTGAAAAATTATTGAGCTCTGAGTAGTTGGTCACAGAAGTCAGCAATGAGCGGGGGAGGATATTTGTTCTTGATCGTGATAATTTTATATTCTCGATAATCAATGTAGACTCTCATTGATCCATCTTTCTTCTTAACAAATAGAACCGGTGCTCCCTAAGGTGACGCACTAGGGAATATGAATCAATTATCAATATTCACTTGGAGTTTGTTCTTCAACTCCTACAACTCAATTGGGGCCATTCTATACGGTTTCTCTAAAATAGGCATAGCACCTGGTATGAGTTCTATTGAAAACTCAACTTCACAATTTGGTGGAATACCTGAAAAATCCTCCGGAAAGATATCATCAAACTCCCTTACAATGGGTTTATTATTAATTGTGAGTTTCTCTCCAACCATTTGAGATAAATAACCTTCATTTAGTGGAATCAAGACCCATATGATGGATGGAATTTCCACAGGAAGGTTATGTTCATCCTTTCATCGATAGACAATCATGTATTTATCTGGAATATGAAATGTGACTTCTCTTATTTGGAAATTGATATGAGATACATATAAAATAGCCAATACATGCCAATAATCACATCAAATTACACTATATCAAGGATCACATGATTTTCAGGAAGCACTTTCCCACAAATTTCAATCGGAAAAGAATTGTAAACTTTTGATGTGACTGTTGTGCCATTAGGGGTTTTCACAGCTATCTCAACATCTAATTTTTGAGGTAATACATCGATAACCTTTGAAAATTCTTTTGAAATAATAGAGTGGGTGGATCCATAATCAAATAAAACATTTTCTACTTTATATTGGATGGTAATTGTACCTTTCACCACTTCGTTATCGTACTCCACATCGCTGATTGAAATTACATGTGACATTCCTTTGTCTATGGCCTTAAGAGTTTGTTGACGTTGATCATCATCAATAACCCTTGGATTAGGGCATTGATAATCATTATTCCCCATTTCCTTTCTCCTGTTACATTGAAGTGTAGGAGATTCACTCTGTGTAGCCTTTTCTTTGTTCGCATCACTAGATATCTTCTTCCCATCATTGTGGCATTGAAATGCCTGATGAACTTCCTTTCAACATTTGAAACATTTACTTGTCCCTTTAAGACAACAACGTCTATGTTTCATTCCACACATTGATCATAAGAGAAAACTCTTCTTCTATTCAATGTGATCATTAGATTTTCCTTTGAATTCCATTTTCCTCTTCAAATCAAATGCATATGGCTGATGGGTTACTCTAATATCCATCTCAACCTTGAGAGAATATCGAACGATTTCCTCGTATCTATTGAAGTCCCTTATGGATAACACCCATCAAAGACGTGGTTTTAAGACACTAAAGTATCGATCGATATTACTCTATGGTTGGATAATAATACCAGAAGTATATCTTGCAAGTCTTGTAAAATTTGCTTCATAGGTACAAACAGATTCATCATCCTTTTGCTTTAGTTTAATAAACTCAATCTCCTTCTATTTTAGAAGAATACGAGGGAAGTACTTATTGAAAAATAAGTTCTTGAACTCATCCCATTCCATTGACTCAATTTAATCTCTTCGCATAGTATTCTTGATATGATTCCACCATTGATCTGCTTCATGTTCCAAAGGATAAACAGCTAAGATGAATTTATCTTGTTCAGAAGATTGAAGAACTAAAAATATCTTTTCAGTAGTACTGATCCATTGTTCCACAACTAATCGATTAGTAGACCCGCTGAATGAGGGTGGACGCTGCATCATGAAGGGTTCAACAAAATGTCAGTCCTTACATTTCTCGTTTGGAAGTCCTACATGATTCCTAGCATGAGAAAGTTGTGTGATCATGGATACAATATTTTTTATTCAAATTCCCATAACGTTTAGTTGCTCAAGGGGATAATCATTGCATTTCCCGTTGCATTCAGAATTTACAAGGTTCCTTCGGGTTCCAGCCATTGACTAAAACCAATAAGCATAGTGTGAGAAACACTAATCATAATTGTAAAACCCCATAATCATGAATAAAATTTCATGCTTTAGGTCTTTTCATATCTTATTCATGGACATTTATAAAACACTAAGATTTTGTCATATGCTTAGACATATTATTAGGGTTCTAACTAATGCTTTCACATCCTAGTTTCCAAAGGTTGACTATACCTTTCCTCAAATACCCACTGTAATGATCCATACATTACATATATTGTTATTACTTAAAAATTGAAGCACACTTATTAAAAAATATAACAAAACCATGAAACAATTGTATAGGTATATTTTCTTTAGAAACTAGGAAACATAAACAACTGGTTCATAAATCATCCACATCATTTTCCTTTTATTTTATCATATCTAGAGTCCCTTTTGGAATATCGTACTTCATACCCTTCTTCCTCACATGGGAAAAAACATACAAAAGGGTGAGCTCAAATTCTCAGTAAGGGTAAACAAAAGAAATATCAATCATATCATATTCATAAGAACATAACATTTTGAATATCATAACCTGCAAAAGAGATCATAAGTTCATAACATGGGATAAATCATAGTGGTGAAATGTAATCCCAATAATCATTACATAAAACATGAAAATTTGGGGCGTACACACATAATCATAGAAAATAATTTCTTAGTAGTCAAGACTCATTGCCAATACTATCTTAGCGGACAAAGTCCATTTCTGAACTGAATTCACTCCTCGTTTCAGTCCTATTTCATTTAACCGGATTAACCTGCCATTCCAGCCATGTCTATCTCATGAGATATAAATCATTACCCAATGCATTGGAGGAAGATATAGGTCCCACCCATCTCAAAATGATACCATTCTTATGTGTGCCACAAAATCGTAAATCATATATCATAGCATAACCCATGTAATAAAATTGGGATTCTTAAACATCATGACATCATAAATCATATAAGATAAAAAGACATCATAAAAACAACTCTATCATAATCAAATCAATGTAAAAATAGGTATAGAAACATAAACCTATATTATCATAGATGGAAATTAATTTTGATAAAACTCTTGAACTCCATTCTTGAGGAAAATTTTCTTTCTACTTCAAACACATTTTTCCTTTCTTAATATGTCATAAAATTTTAAACTAAAAGAAGTTAATTAAATATAAACATGATATCTTGTAAATAATTCTTCATGAAAATAATGTTAAAAAAATTCCATTCATGCCGTATAAGTTAATGAAATACATTCTTCTCGTACTTTGGCTGGAAAAATCAAAAAGCACCTCGTACTAAAAAGGTCAAAAGATTCCTTTCATATCTTTTATTAAAAACATACCAATGGGAAAAATTGGATATAAAAAATTTTAGGAGGATATAAATAATTCACATAATGTGGAAACATGGATGTGGATGATAAATATTTCCCATTAAATTATGATATATAAACAATCTCGGATAAAAATGATATTGAGAGCTTTTCCCTTACCTTAGGTCTGATATGCTCTGTATTTGTCCGAACCTCATGTATAATGTTTTAAATAATGCTATTGACTTATTCCAGAATCGTACTCATTGTTATGATATCATATGTGGTCATATTATTAGATTCTTATTAGTAATATTTCATTGCTACTTGTTATTCGGGTGTTTATTGCTTTTTGTTATTATGTGTGTTTTGTCGAATAAATTATTATTCTTCATTTTAGGTTATGGATACCTAATTTCCATAATGTTTTTAGTGGAATATATATCATATTTATTCATTCAATTCATTTATATAATCATTAATCATTGAAGATTATGTAGAATGAGTCGCATCACATCGTGTAGACTGTAGGCCGTACGTATGCACTAGCGATGATATCGTTCCCATGATCGTGAAATTGTATTGAAGTGTATGTATACTATTTCACAATAAATATCACTTCAAAATAATCATATATTTTAATTCCTTATACCATTATACCCATCCAATTAGGGTGGTGGTGGAAAACAGTTTACACTATGGCGTGGAGACGGCATTCCGTACGTACGCACGCGCGGTGATTTCATTTTCCGTAGGATGGATAGAAGGTGAAATAGGGTTGTTTCATATTTATAATAACATATCAGTATATGATCGATACTGATGTTATTACTTCATATTGAAACAACTAAATAAGAAGAAGTCGAAGAAAAAATAATGTTTAAAGAATCGGTAATGAACATTACCTCTTCTTTGAAGCGCCTCTTCTTAACCTCCTCTTAGGGAACTAAAGATGGTCTTTGAAGAAAACCACGAACTCTGGAATGTTTCTAGGGAAGTCGTGAAAAGAAATTTTCAGGGTTTGGTGAGCTTGAAGGCTCAATGTGGTGTGAGGAAGAGTGGGGGGAGGTTCCCTTTTATAATGGAGGAGAGGGGCACCTTAGAAAAACATAAAATATTATTTTAGTATAAAGTCATATTCGTTTTTTAATAGCTCAAAAATTATTTATTTAGAAGATAAGGTGGGGAGGGGTCTAAATAATATCAACCAATAGATTTTAGGCAAGTTTAGATTACTATTTTAACCTTATCTTTTATATTTAACTCTATGTTAAATAATTTAACTTGTATTGTGTCTTCTTGTTTTCTTACATTATATGGTTAGTAAACTTACAATAACAAGCCAAACGAACCCCAAGTTGTTAATTATCGATATATATAACCTTATCTAAGCCTTTTGTCCGAACGTTATATTTTTAGGAATAAAATAATAATTAATAATATAATATTTGTTTTAAAAACTATTTTAGGTCAATTTTGACACTATTTGGTAATAGATTTTTGTGAAAATCATAACAGCCAGAAATGTTCGAAAAAAATTAATTAAATAAATACTAATAAGTCATATTAACCTATAAAATTATTTTAAGTCATAAAAAGTCTCAAATTACAATTATTCGTGTATTTATAACATCAATTATGTTAATGTTTCATTAATAAGGTAATTACTACATCATCATTGTGTCATGAATAAATTAAATTATTTAAAGTCTAAAAAATTACAAATAAAATACCATTATGTAGGAAATATATTTAGATTTATGATTAATATTTATAGTATAATTTATCTTATTTTTAACCCTATATTAAAAATGTTTTATTTATTGAACTTTGATTTTAACTATTTTAACTCTTCTTTAAATAAAATAATAATAAATGTCATAATCTAATCAATGAAAACCTAAATGGTCAGATTTTATTCCTAAGGTTGTTTTTTGGTCGAATTAAATGTATCCAATAGAATTAGGACATGTGTTAGGGTGATAATAAAACCATTTTTACCCTTAATTACCCTATTTACTTTTTACCGTGGTAAATAAAATTAAGAAGTTACTATACACCAAAAATTATTTTTATCTTATTGAACCAAATATAACTTCTTGATATTAACTGTGTCTCTTGGATTTTCAAAATTCCACTGACAGAAGCGGTAAAATTTAGTTTTATGTAAATTTTCAAAAATCTCCTAGGAGGTAGGTAAAAGACGGTGAAAAGTTCAATAAAATTTTTATATATCTAAAATTATTATAAAATGACTCCAATGAATTAATTAGAACATATATAGGTATTATGTATCAATTTTGATCTAAAATAAATTTAAATAAAATAAATAAAAATTCAGTTTTTTAAATAGTAACCTAGTGTTTTCACTATTCATCAAAAATTGAAAGATTTGAGAAAAATACAAAAAATCCACCCTAGGATAAATTCTATTTTTTGAATCCAAAATTGAAGTCCATTATGATAGATAAATTTTTTAAAATTTCAAAAAGTGGGTATTACTATTCATAAAGACTAGTTTTAATAATATTTTAAAAGCATATCATTGATTATTGAAACTCGACATTGCGTACAACACAAGCTATCGAGGAAGGTCGCGAATGCGTGTAAAGAAATCCAAGCTAGTGTTGTGTGTAGTGAATGATTTTTTTGATGATGTATATAACATAAAAATAAAATATTTCTTATAAAAATATCGGGAGTTACAGAGGTTGAAGAATGACTCTTGTAGCATCTCGAAACCCAACGTCCATCAAAACACAATCCCAAAGCCTCCTGGAGACCTTTATACCATCCCTGACCCAGATAGGAATGAAGAAACTTGATTCTAGAGTCGTTAAGGAAACAATGGTCATCTAAAATGATTACCATAGAAGGGAGAAACAATAGAACCAAATAAAATCCAAGAGTTGAGGGTCGGAGCTAAGAGTTGAGGGGAGGAGCTGAGAGAGAAGGGGATGAAACCCTAGATGAATAGAGAAGACGAGGATAGAGAGCGCTCCCCACAGATGCATGAAGAGTGCTCCCCTTTTATTTTATAACTAGATATATTCTCTCTATGAATAGTATATTATGATTTTAATGATGTGTTATAATTATATGTGGATGTTAAAAACAATATCCATACCAGAATTGCAGTGGGAAATCATATCCATAGATTTCATCATTTGACTAACCAAAACATTTAAATACAATAATGATACTATGTTTTGAAGTTGATGACTATATAATTTTAGTTCACTTAATTTAAATCAGAGACGATTTATCTCTGGTTAATATTTCCATGATATATATTATCTATGTTTTAAGTAAACACGCGGTTGTAAATATTCTTAAACCTAATTGGGATATGCCAAATATGAACACATTATTGGAGGTGTTTATAGAATAATGTAGATATGAAGCTAGGTTTTATGAATACATATCATCATCGAAATGTTGGTTACTCTTAGATGACTATTAAAACCCTAGAGCATTTATTGAGATCATGTTATATAGAGAATAAAGGAGGATTAGATGCAGACCTTCCTCTTTTTGAGTTTTCGTAAAATAAATTATTTCCCGAGAGAATTTTGAAGATTGATTTAGAGTTCCAATAATTTCCTAGGATTCTAGTACATTAATATTACATATTTATCATGAATATTCATTACATCAGATAGAAACATGTTGGAAACCAATATAGATTAGTTCCATTAGAAATTTCGAACATAATTTTCTAATCTGGTGAAGTATCCTTACTGTTTAATTTTTTCCCCATTAAGTACTTTTCATAAAAAAACCATATATGAAACCATTATTAATAACTAGGGAAAGAGAAACATAATAAAGGTAGATCTAAAATTCTCCATAAGGGTGAAAAAGGATGATTCATAAGCATAACATGATCCCAATGATATTTGATCATGAGAATAACATTGGAAAACCATTACATTAATATCAATGATCGTAAACATGGGTGATGGAAAAAAGAGTGGAAATTAATAAGATATGAATCCTAAAAAAATCGATCATATTATCCATGATATCACAACATTAGATTAAACTAAGGAATTTATGTCTCACACATAAGTAGAGATTATCATTTATTATTAGACAAGGATAACTACCAAGAACATCACATCTGAAAAATTCAATTAGTGAACAAGGATTACTCTATAATATAGACATGTCTGACTGAGCATGGTTCAATTCATTCAATTACTATCATACAATACATGGATTATATCCCATTCAATCCATGTGTTACTGAACTATGACCAACACCCCATTATACCCATATTTAACTGAACATGTTTCACTCCCCATTAAATCGATTTATATTTCATTATATATATATCATTACCCTATGAATTGGGGTGAGATATAGGTCCCACCAATCATATATGAAAAAACATATTTATGTGTCCAAAAAGATCATAAAAATTCATCATACCACAACAAATTATATAAAATGGTTATCATAAAAATGTAAAGACTGGAAATTTCAAGGAAACTTTTTTCTTAAATTCTATGGAATTTTATAAGTCCACAGTTTCTGACAACACTTGATTCCGAGGCCTGGTGTGCCAGGAATCAATTTCTGGAGATTTGTTCGGGTACATTCAGTAAACATACATGCAAGTTTTCCTATCTTTTGAAACATTGCTCGTAGTTGAAAATTGAGGACACTGATGAACTCGCAGCACTGGTATTCGCTTAAGGGGACCTTTATCGCAGTTGAGTTTTGTCGTATGAGGTAGTTAAAATTTAGGGATTCATTAAAAATCAAATAAAATTGTTGTGTTACAATTTTTTTTAGTGGAGGTTATTTACTCCAAAATAAAGTGGGAGGTGGGGACCACACCCCACCTAAATTCCGATGGGAGAATATAACTAAGGGTTGTAGGGCCCACATGAGCCCCTAAATTATCATCTCCCCTCAACTCTCTAGAAACCCCCCATTTAACTCCCCTTTTTTTAATTGGAAACTCTTCCCTCCTCAATTGTGACTCTACCTTTTTTACTCTCTCCCATAAATTTTTCTAACATGTTTTCATTTATTGATCAATTGATGATTTGGCTTCTATTTTTTAATCTTTTTTAATTACATGGCAAGTTTATAATTATGGGGAAATCCTTACTTTAATATCATCTTGGAAAATATTTTGGTGGGGTAAAATTTGGTGATTAATAGGAGCATTATTCTTCCACTAAGAACATCATCCTCTCTCGGTGAAGAACACTCCACGACTCCTCCTATTTTCTTCTTCCATCGCATCAAGGGAGAAGACAACGCTCAAGAGAAGTGTCGCCTACGACAATGACTCTTCCTCCAACTTTGACGGGACAACACCTTTCTTCCATGACGCACATCTACCATGGATCGACGATGAGAAATGTCATTTTAAAGGTAGGGGGATATTTTATAATTTCATATATGTGATTTATACCCTTGAAAATGGGTGTTTATTTGTTGGGTGATTATTTAAACCACTAACGCGGTGGGTACGGGCTAACGAACAACACCCGACCCACCACCACCTAGTTCGTGTTGCGCGGAATGTTTGAAGATGGATGAATGGAATGGAAATGTTGATTTGAGGTCGTCGCATTGTAGAGAGGGACCCTAGGAGGTCGTAGGTGCAGACGAGAGCTTAATTGTACCACCAGAATGACTCCTGTGGCCAGCAGAACTTCGCGGCAGCATGGTTCACCAGCTACCGGAGGCGGTGTCGCCCCAGAACGCCACCAGAGAAAGACTGTTGAGGCACCATCCGCGGTGGTGGAGCGGATCCCATGCCATATGGGATTCTGGAAGGCAGGGCGGTGGTAGCGTGGCACCGCCATTATGGTGAACTGGGTGCCCCCCCCCCCCCGGTCAGCCAGCCCGACCGAGCCGCGACAGGCCACCAGGCCAGACCGCCTGCTTGCGGGACCAGCTACCTGCTACATTGGTCGGGCTGCCCTCGCATGGTCTGGGCCTCATCCACCGGGCCAGACCCAGTTCGGGCAGACCTAGGGCAGGTTGGGCTGGGTCGGACCAGGCCCAGACCCCCATATTCGGACCGTTTTCAGTTTTTCTCCCATAACATGAGATACAGACCTTCGATCGATGTACCTTCAGTTGTGTTGGACTCCTTGGTTCAAGGCAATCGTTTTAGTATATTAAACTCATGGTTTTGGCAAAGTTTGGGTATGTACGGGTTGGATTGAACCTGAAACCAACCGGGCCCTCGGAGCGGAAACACTTATAACTTATGGATCTGACGTCCGATTGACATGCCATCAACGACATTCGATTCCTTTAGAGGAGATGGATTTTTTGGAATACTATACATGATGTTTGTACATAGTTGGCGTACTATCAGGTTGGTTTTTCTTAGAAACACATGGGCCCCTAAAACGGAATATCTAATAACTCTCAGACCGGACGTCAATTTGATGAACCATTAGCGGCGTTGGTAATATCTTTGACAAATAGTCCCTTTGAATATACCCCATCGGTTTTAGGGTTATAGTTTAGTTACATATAGGTTGGTTCGTACACGAAACCAACCGGGCTCCTGGGATTAAAAGGCTAATAACTCACAGATCGGGCGTCCAATTGAGGGGTCATCTGTTGCGTTGAGACCCCTATGATGTGGCGGACCTTTGAGATACATCCACCTGAAACTCGTAGCACATGGAGTATTGACCAGTAGATCGTGGAGAAGATCCTTCATGAGATGAGCGTATAGAGTACGGAGACCTAGTAGCTGGCTAAAACCTGATGACTGCTTGTCCGATTTGATTCGGAGTGACTTGACTAGCATAGTGGGGAGCACTACTATGTGATGTCTCAGAACCATTGTGGAGGAGCGCTACTATGTGAGGCAGAAGACCCGCGATACTCGATAGGAGGAGTACCTCTGTAGGCTATTAGGGGGAGCGCTACTGTGTGAGGAGGCAGACCCATGGCGGGGAGCACTATAGTGTGAGACGGAAGACCCGCGGTACTCGAGAAGAGGAGTACGTCAATAGTTTAAGGTTAGTGAGTAGTAACTCAGAGTCACGACAGGACTACTGTGCTTGAGAGAGGAGTATTTCTCCAATAGCAATGTTTTTGACATCATTTAACAAAATCCTTGTCTGAGATGAGTCAGTGACCTTTGTGTTTTACTCATGATTGAGAAGGGTTACTTGATAACATAGGTATATATATGGGCATATACATAAGTAATGGTTATCCGTTGAAATCATATTTGTGGTTTTTCCTTGTTGAATTTTTTGAGAGATTTAGGGTCTCGAGGTCCCTACTATGTATCGTTATACACACCCATTCTCGGGCTACGCCCGCACCTCGTTGTGTTGGATGCCGACAACAAACAATGTTGAAGGAGGCCGAGAGTTCCATGACTGGACGGTACCCGGAGGTGGACCTCATGACGAGTCGGTACCTAGAGAAGACAGACAGACATGGAGCACTGAGGAGGCTATCTGTACCTAACCATCTGGTAGGATCTCTGGTGGACGATCCAGGTTCTTCTAGAGACCTTCCAACTGATTGTCTCTTAGTTGTAACTCTGTTTTCTTTTCCTTGTACCTTACAGTTGGGTTTGTATTTCCGGCCCCTTTACTTTTTAGCACTACTTTTGTATACAGTTTTTACTTAGTGTTTGCTTCCTCTTGTAATCTGGTTGTGTGTGTTTACGATTTATAAAGGAAACGCCTTCCTAGTAATTAGATTTACGCCTTTGGTGGTAGTCTCCAGCCCATGGCCTATGGAAGGCAGGCTTGGGGTTGTCACAGCATGGGCCCCGATGACGGGTCGGGAAAAATTGGTATCAGAGGATTCCAGTACTACCACAGAAATGAGGACTCTGATATTTTATTTCTGTGAAGAAATAGTGTTAAAGGAACTAAGTGTGGTTTTCAGTTTCGGGAGTCTAGGGTTGGTGCGGGCGGCCAACACATCCATACACTATGACTCTGACTTCTGATTTCTGACTCAATGCACAAAAACACTGATTGCGTGTGTGTTTTAAAAAGTTTTTTTTTAAAATTAGCTCAAACCTGGTCAGCTCACCAGGTATAGTCTTTGACCATGTGACACCTATTTCTTTCCGGATGCCTCCCCCAGGATGACTACCAAGGGCCCTAAGAGTTGTATGTACTGACATCCCATTGAGAAATGTGGACTCATTATAGGGCCCTCTTCTAGTTGAGGCACCAGCGGAGGCACCAACTGTACCACCACCCATTGGGCCACTGATGCCAGCATCCGTAGCAGTAGGTGATGCAGGCCACTTTAGCATGATGTACGAGTTCCAGTGCCAAAGGCCTCCCAAAATATGGGGAGAGACGGACCCATAGGCAGTTGATGATTGGATGGAGGCCGTGGAGAGAGTCATTAGGCTAGTAGGGACGCCAGCAGACTTCATGGTAATCCATTCTACTATCCTCCTTTTGGTAGCAGCAAACAGATGGTGGAGCCTGATGCTCTAGATGCATGATGAGGCGATGCTACTCTGGGCAGACTTCGAGAGCCTATTCCTAGTAGAGTTTGTCCCAACCACCCTTCAAGCGGTGCAGATATAGGAGCTACTGCATCTACAACGGGGTAGCATGACGGTGTCATAGTACTCAGTGAGTTTAACAGACCTCTCGCACTACTCTACTGATATGGTACGAGACCCATTCCTTAGGGTCCAAACCTTCAAGCATGGGCTCAAGCGAGAGATCGGAGCTTTAGTTATATCTCACAGCATCTCGACACAGACAAGGGTCTTAGAGTGGGCCCTCTTAGAGGAGAGTTTCCTTTCTGAGCAGTCCCCAACAGCACGTCCAACCACTAGCCTACATGAAGTAGAGTCTTCTGTAGCTGGTAGTAGACAGTTGATGCAGAGGTCCAAGAGGACCATACATACAGGTGTTCGATCATACGACCATGGAGCTCTTGAAGTAGATGGATATGAGAGAGACTAGATTCATGCATAGAGGCATTAGTCCATGATGTTCTTAGCTTTTTTGATTTCATTGTTTGTGGTTGCGTTGTGTCTCTGAACTTTGAGCTGTAGTAATAAATGACACGTTTCCATGTGACGTTTTCATTCCTTTAATTTTTTGTTCTATGAGGTTCCAGTAATGACTATTGACTTGACCCTCACATTCGATATTTCTACTTGAGGAGACCCATTAACCACACACTAATGTCGACAATGTGACTCATCCCTTGGAGGGAAAAGTAACGGTTGGATCTCTTGGTAGTATCATTGAGGCCTTATGACGACGTCCATGGCATGAATTAATATCATTCATGTCCGGATTGACTGTATTAGGAAAAGGATATGGTTCATCCAAGGGATGGGACTGGATTTCCATTTTCGGCAAAGGGGAAATCATAGAATCTCTCGTAGAACATAGGCGATGAAGGGTGTCATTGAATTTTAACAATTGGCTAGTCTAACACAGAGTTCATTGAGAAAACAGTTTACGGTTTACTCTAACCACAATAGTCTCAAGTGTGGATTCTTTCAGAAGGATATGAACCTGAGACAATGGAAATGTATTGAGTTCCTTTGTGGATAGAGATGGTGCAGCATATCTACAGTCGCTTACAGTCATTCATCCACTTCTTCAGTAGAGTAGGAAAGATTGATTACCGCCTTTCCCATCGACCTTAGTTGCACCGATTTCACGACATCTTCCGCGTATCACAGTTGAGGAGATGCGTGCACGACACGTACAACATCATCAACCATAGGGAGCTGGACATTGATGATGGGTCCACATCCACAGAGGTTCCAGAGGAGATCGAGGATCGACAAGAGCAGGTACTACATGGATGGTTGATTCCTCTGGTTCTCATTCGATGGCATCACAGTAACCTCCAAGAGAGCACATGGGAGAGGGAGGCTCAGATGCGTTCTCAGTACACATTTTGTTTTCCGAGTGTGGGTTGTAGCTTTAAAGGGATGTAAAACCCAGAGGTGGGGATAATGTAAAGACCTGTAAATTTCATTGAAAAGTTTTCCCTAAAATTGTTGGAATTTTACGAGTCCGTAGTTTTTGACGGCCCCTGCTTCTGAGGCTCGGTTTTTCTGGAATCATTTTCTAAACCATTTTTCATGTGCATTCAGTAAACATACGAGCAATTTTTTCTATCTATTGAACCGGTGGTTGGAATTGAAAACCGAGGATGCCGATGAACTCGCAACACCGATATTATCTTAAGGGGACCATTGCAGTTGTTTTGTTTTATCGTATGTGGTAGCTAAAATTTGGGTATTCATTAAGAATTAAATAAAATTATTGTGTTACAATTTTATTTTAAGTGGAAGTTAGTTACTCCAAAATGAAGTTGTTGGGGGGGCCCACACCCCACCTAACATCCCATGAGAGAATATAACTATGGGTGGTGGGGCCCATACGATCCCCTAACATATCACCTCCCTCAAACTCCCTTGAAACCCCCCATTTAACTCCATTTTTTAATTCACAACTTTCCCCTCCATAATTGTGAATCATCACCTCTTTCTCTCTCCCCCATAAATTTTGCCAACATGTTTTCATTTTTTGATCAATTAATGAACTGGCTTCTCTAATTTTTGAATCCTTTTTAATTACATGGAATGGTTGTAATTATGGGGAAAGCCTTACTTTAATATTGGCATGGAAAATATTTCAGTGGGGGAAACATTGGTGAATTAGAGGAGCTTAGTTCTTCCATGAAGAACATCGTCCTCTCTCGGCAAAGAATGCTCCACGAATTCCCCTATTTTTTTCTTCCTCCACGTCAAGGGAGATGACACCGATCGCGAGAAGTGTCGCCTACGACAAGGATTCCTCCTTCATCGATGACATGACGAAACTGTTCTTTCGCGACGCTTGTCTACCGTGGATCGACGACGTGCAATGTCATTTTCAAGGTAGGGGGATATTTTATAATTTCATATATATGATTTATACCCTCGAACATGGGCGTTTATTTGTTGGGTGATTATTTGAACCACTAACGCGGTGGGTACGGGCTAACCAACAAGCCCAGACCCACCGCCAACTTATTCGTGTTTGGAGGAATGTGTGTCAATGAATGAATGGAAGGGAAATGTTGATTTGAGGCCGTCACAGTGCAGATTGGGACATGAGGAGGAAGTAGGCACAGATGGGGGAAAAACAAACCACTGGAATGACTCCGGTGGCCCGTAAAACTGCACGGCATCACTAGTCGCCGGTGACCGGAGGTGGCGGCTCCCTACTGCGCCCCCGCTGGAATACCGTTGTGGCACCATCCGAGGCGGCGATGGAGCAGATCCCATGCCACATGGGATCTGGGAATGCAAGGGGGCAACAGCTTGGCGCCGCCATTACGGTGAACCACCACCCCCCCCCCCTCGGCCAGCCTGGCGGAGCCGCGGACGGCCACCAGGTCGGACTGATTGCTCAAGGGACAGGCCGCCCTCACGAGGGCTAGGCCGTACCCTACCAGGCCGGACCCAGATCCGGGTCGGTTCTACCATGTTCGGGCCGACCAAGGGCAGGTGGGGCCGGGCCCAGACCCCCCTATTCAGACCTTTTTCAGAAATTCTCCCATAACATGAGATATGAACCTCCGATTGATGCACAGTTAGTTACGTAGGAATATTTGGATCAAGACAGTCATTTTGGTATATTACACTCAAGGTTATGGTGATGTTTGGGTACAGACGGGTTGGTTCGAACCCGAAACCAACCGGGCCCATGTTTGGAAACTCTTATATCATAAGGATCGGACGTCCAATTGAAATTTCGTCAACTGTTTTGGATTTCATTCGAAGATATGGTTCATTTGGCATAATCAAATTGAGGTTTGGATGAAGCTGGAAAATGGTCGGGTTGGTTTATCTTAGATACAAACTGGACCCCTGGAACGGAAAAGCCAATAACTCTCAGACCGGACGTCTGTTTGACGAACCGTCAGCGAGGGTTGGTAATCTCAATGAGAAATGGTCCATTTGAGTATACCTCATGGGGTTTCCGGGTATATTTGATTTAGAGAAATGTTGGTTTTTACACAAAACTAACTGAGCTCCCGAGATTAAAAGGCAAATATCTCACAGACAGTGCGTCTGATTGACGCGCCGTCTGTTGTATTTAGACCCCTATGATTTTATGGGATTTTGAGACACTTCCACCTAAGACTCATGGGACATATAGTATCGACCAGTAGCTCCTAGAGCGGATCCTACCGGAGACGAGCGTAAGGAGTACGGAGACCTAGTAGCTGGCTGATACCTGATGACTGCTTGTCCGATTTGTTTCAGAGTGACTTGACATGCCTAGTGGGGAGAACTAATGTGTGAGGTGGTAGACCCATGGATGAGGAGTGATACTATGTGAGGTGGCAGACCCATGGTACACTATAAAAGGAGTAACTCTATTGGCTATTAGGGGGAGCGATACTATGTGAGGCGGCATACCTATGGCTGGGAGCGCTACTGTGTGAGGTGGTAGACCCGCAGTACTCGACAGGAGGAGTAGATCAGCAGTCTAAGGTTAGTTAGTAGCATCTCAAAGTCTCAATATGAATACCATGCTTGATAGAGGAGGATTTATAAAGAAGCTTTGATTTCCACATCATTTAACAAAATCATGGTTTAAGCTAAGTCAGCGACCTTTGCGTTTTCCTCATGACTGAGAAGGGTTACTTGATAACATAGTTATATGTATGTGAATACACCTATGTAATGGTTTTCCATTGAAATAATACTTTTTGGTTTATCTTTGTTAGATTTTGTGAGACCTTGAGGGTCTCGGGGTCCCTAATGAGTATAATTATACTCACTCTTGCACGGGCAATGCATGCACCTCGTTTTGTTGGATGCAGACGACAGACAGTTTTGACGGCGGCCGAGAGCACCAGGACTGGTCGGTACCCAGAGGTGGACCTCACGACGAGTCGGTACCCAGAGAAGACGGACGGATGTGGAGCGTTGTGGAGTCTATCTTTACCAACCCTTTAGGTAGGATCCATGGTGGACAATCCAAGATCTTCTAGACACCTTCCAACTGTTTGTATTTTAGGTGTACCTGTTTTGTATTTTACTTTTACCTTACATTTGGGCTTATATTTCCAGCCCCTTTACATTTCAGCACTACATTTTTATACAGTTTTTACTTAGTGTTTTCTTCCTCTTGTAATATGGTTATGTGAGTTTACAATTTATAAAGGCAACACGTTCCCTATATTGGGATTGACATTTTTGGTGCTAGTCACCAACCCCTGGCCTATTGACGGCAGGCTTGGGATAGTCACAACACGGGCCATGAGGATGGGTAATGAAAGAAATATATAATCATATGATAACATATAGTGATGATATAAGTTTAATAAAATGTTCATCATTTCATAACCCATGAAAATAATGGGGTTTCATAAAAAATTATTCATGGTGTAACCCATAGAAGACAAACATGTTTAATAACAAACTTATCACCCTAATCATGAACCATTCAACAAAATAATAAGAATGGTATCCTTGCTCTGAATCCCTATTAAAGAATAAATTATATCAATTTTTTTTATAATATGGATATGTATTTTTTAAATATCACATGGAACATTTCTTAATGAAAATAACCATTCATTGAATATAACTTTTTATAATATAATTTTTTTAAAATTCACTTTCACTGAATATAATGTTGAAATAATATAATGTAGGGATCAAAAATAATTTAAAATACTCCATGAGTTAAATATCACATTCACATTAAACCCCATTTTTGAAATATAAAATAGTTTGAAGTATTTACCTTTGAAAATTACTTTAAAAACATATATTGAAATTTTGAAAAGATATTTGAAAAACATTTTAACATAACTTTTCTTCATTAAATTATCCTCCTTGAAAATAAACTTTTTTTTATTATAATAGTTTTTTTGATATATTTTAAATCTTATTTTAATCATAAATCTTCTTTAAAACCACATTAATTAAAAATACTATTTAAACTACATAGGGAATTTTTTAAATTATTTTAATTTTTTTTCAAAAATATGATATTATTAACATCAGTTTTTAATAAAAATGTATTAAAATATCGTTTAAAAACATTTTAGAATACATTTATAGGTCAGGTGGTTTTGGAATTATAAAAATACATTAAAAAATTACATCATATTTTCATAAAAATATTATTAATTATATAATGTACCAAATAGTAGTAAAATGTTCCATTACATAATGATATCATGATTTAAAATAGGTGAAAAAATGTAATGTGAATTCATTAGATTTATATCATGATATTTTTTCAATGGATACATAATCATATGAATTCTTGATATATGGTTATTTTATAACATAAAATATTTACCTCATTAGTAACATTCATTCATTATCCCTTCAATGGAATAACATAAAATTGAATGTAACATAACATGAGAATAAATAAATTCATAATATTCTATAAAAAAAGGTCTATATATACCCCTTTAATGAATATTGGTGAATAAAATTATGTACATCATAGTGAATGAAAATTGAGACAAAACCTCATACCAATTAACTATCATTTGAACTATAATTCAATGAATGATAGATCATTTATTGGATATTTAAAATAAAAAATATATAATTATAAATTGTAAATTGTAAAATCTTGGAAATTATATACATTACACTAAATAATTCTTTTTTGAATGTGGCATGTGTCACAGAGATGTTAAAAGTTAGATGAAAACACTTTATTGCTTGAGTAACATTTAGATTGTAATCCCCATGAAAGAATAACATAAATAGAAAAAATAAATTTTATTCAATGATGCAGATTCAATATATATCCAATCATAGAGAATTATACACACAAAATAAATTAATGTAGAGTTGAATATTTCATAATTATCTCAAAAATACAAGTGAGACTACAAATACCTTTAACAAATGTATGGAATTTTATCATACTTGTTAAACCCTAATATTTAATAAATATAATATTATTATAAATAGGTTGAGTATAAAAAATTAATTATATCATAAAATATATTGTATTATAATAACATGTTATTTCCCACTTATTAACAATTATTTATTAAAGTATCATTCCAAGTAAAATCACATTGTTTTTCATATATGTTTTTTATTTTTTTGGTCCAATTAA
The DNA here is from genome assembly GCA_963277665.1 of Viscum album. Classification (NCBI taxonomy): domain Eukaryota; kingdom Viridiplantae; phylum Streptophyta; class Magnoliopsida; order Santalales; family Viscaceae; genus Viscum; species Viscum album. Next base: position 293,707,659 of record OY728165.1, read on the forward strand.
TTATATGACAATTTAATCATTATCATAATGTATACCATGATTTAAATATTATATAATTTTCTTATAATTATTTTTCAAAAATAATTAATATTCAGTTATATGAAATGAAATACACTTTTCATGGATATTGAAGGTCGTAAATATTCATGAATGATGTTTCCATTATTTTATGATATTGAAATAAATAAAAGAATATTATATAATAAAATATATTATTTTACTATAATTTTTATTAAACATATATCAAATATTTTTTTAAACCCATAATTAATAGATTCCATGTATATCATGAAAATATGACATCACATCGTGAGTTGGTAATCATTGACACAGACACACTAGACAATATCATATTCTCACAAAATATAATAAATGATGGTATGTTTGATATAATAATTCCAAAATAATAATATCATAATTTTTACCATATTTATCACATATAATCTATAAATCCATCATTATTTAATACATTTAAATGCGGTAATGGTAAAATTAACGACATCAATCATACACACAGACAATGACTTAATAACCAATATATTAGAATTATATGTGATTGTAGGATTTACCCCTAACATAACTATATATTAGTGTATGGTAAATTCATTAGGTTTCATATAAGAATGATATTTTAATAATTAAAGGGGATGGACAAGTGAATATTATTAAGATACTATTGTAACAACATTAACTCTTCTTCGAAAATCCACATTTGATTTTAACTAATTGCATTCCTATGATGGATTATTAAAAAACATTGTGTTTTATAATGGGGGGACATATTTTGGGATGTGAATAGATATTTTATTAATTTAACCAATAATATTTGATTGTGTGATCAAGAGATGAATGTGAGTTACCTTTTATAGTTGAAGAGTGGAATTTTTTTAAATACCCAATAGTAGTAATTATTTGGAGGTCAATAACACCTCATGTAGATCCTAACTTGATAATTAATTAATTGGAGGTATTATAGGGTATATCCACTCCTCAACCACTAAATTAATGATATTTTTTAAACATTTCATTCCATAACATTAAAGATTCTCATTTTTTACATTTTTGGGGTTACACTAGCCTAACTACATTTCAATTCATTCAAATATTTTCTTTTGAAGAATAAAATAGATCCATATGTAATAGATAATTTTATCCAACTAATTATAAATATGATATATATTTAATAATACATAAATCTAATTTTTTATGATTATTATTAAATGATGTCTGTGACATGTGCAAAAACACAACCTTAACTATAACCACATAGACCATGTTTTTAATAATTAACGGTTGACAGAATAATTATAATAGAAAAATTATTTCATGAATGGGGAAAATATTATATTTAAATTAATTTTAAAGTAACCAGGTTTAAAATTTTATTTTTTCTTACTTTTAAATAATTTTATATAATATAAATTCTCATACAACCCATTAAAGTTATTTTTGGTATTAATAATTTAAATTTAAATTACTAAAATTAATAAAAGTTTTTGAAATGAAATTTATACTTTTGGAACTATTATGTAATTTTATGTTACTATTAAATATAATATAATAAATATTTAATTAAAATTAATTTAATGTTACTATTTTATTGTAATATTTTTTAGTTATTTATTATTTAAATAATTACTACATTATCTTTTCCTATGAATTAATTGTAATGTTTTAATAAATAAGAAATTGAAAAAAAATAGAATGATAAAAATAACTCATTTATATTTAATATTGATATGTATAACCCAAAATATGTTTTTTATTTCCCTTGGTACTCTAGATATTATAACTAAGAGATGTATTATTTTGTATTTTTCATTACTTAACTTATTATATGGATTATAATCCAAGGAAAGTGGAATATAATTGTCACATTTCGAAGATTCTGATAGAATATATCCAAATAAAATCATATAACTATATTATGTTAATAATTTAGTCCATTTTTACTATTATCATTCAATATTTACACCTAATAAGCCCATTATTTACTATAATAACTGTTCATAATTTTTAATGAATTCAGTATTTATTTGTGTCAAAAATTAATATGAAATTAATAGATAATATAAGTCATGATAATATCAAATGTAAAAGCAATTTTTAAATTTTCTATTTATATAATTTATAATTTTAAATTAAAAAACAATTGTTCTAATGTGAAGAGAATAAGGGTTTTAAAAATAAAATCAAATTTTTGGAATATTTATATATTAAAATTCAAATTGAAATTCATAACAATTGTTTAAATAAAATATATTTATTTAAAATTGAAGTAATTTATGATTATTTACATTTAAATATATAAGATATGAATGTAAATTATTTATATGAAATGGGAGTTTTCAATTAAAATTCAGTAGTTTTCAATATTCATTTAAAAGGAAACCTTTTAGAAAAATAAAAAAGAACTTAAACCTAAACATAAATTGACATTATGATTTAAAAATAATGAAATTTTTTTAAAATATATTTTATAATTGTGTCAAAAATTATTTTTATTTGTTTTAATAAAAATACATAATTTTTTATGTTAAGACTATAATATTTTCGAATCATATAATGACATTACAGAAAATAAATTACATATATTCCAATATAAATGATTTAAATAAAATCATTATAAAAATATATAGATTATTTATTATCATTTACATCATTATGTTTAATGGATAAGTTTCAATGGTTTTTTTAAGTATGTATATTTATAATATATTGTGGTTTTGTTAGAATTTAGTGTTGTATTTAACTCATACCAACTAGTGGTTCCTGTTGAAAAAAAATATTAGTGTCCCATGTGGTTCATGATTATCATATATTTATAGACTATCAATTTCTTCATTATAGTACATGATAAACATGATATTTTAATTAACATAAAATATCTAGAAGATTAAATTCAATTGATAAAAAATTAAATATCATAGTGTTACATGCACTCTATGGAAATATGTATAGAACTATGTAATTATAGAATGATAATGGAGAATAAAATATATTGGGAATTTAAAAACATTAGGAAACGGTAGATATTGTTATATCCATTCAAAAACATCTGATGGTAGCTGAGAGCAGAAAATTGTGTCATACATACAATCATATGGTCAATTAGGAATGTGAAGATAGTGAGTATCTTTTACTATGAATTTTCCATTGACAAATATCATTGGATTAAAAAATAAATGAAAACTGATCCCTATGTATATTGGTATCAATCAAATACTTTATTGATTAATTACTTTATCATATCACTTAGCACACCCTTGAAACATCTCTTTGGTTCATAATGTGTCCCATTTATCTCTTGTATTCTAGTACATATCTGATCATTAACATTTACTAAACTCTGAATTTTAGAAAATATAATGACCATTCTTGTGAAAAATATGGTACAAACCATGAATCACATTGATTAGTTTCTATAGATTATGGTTACCCAACATCATAAAGGTCATTGGAAGAATTACAAATTTGAAAAATAAACATGGGATACGAAAAATGTGATGTTAATCATTATAAAAAAATTATATAATAGTTTGATAATATATCAATGAATAATTATTTTTGATGGTGTAAGAGTTTAACAACAAAATATTTTATATTTATTATGATTGATATAGAATGAAAAGTATTTTATAGCATTCTTATAATGGAACGATGACTATATATAAACATAGATATATAATAGAATTTAACAAACACACTACTATTTCAGATATAAATATTTATAAAATCATTATAAAAAAATATATATTTTTCTATTAACAAATATTTATTGAATAATTGAAAATTAATATTTAAAAAATTGTCAGTGCAAATTTTCTATTCTGTAAATATATTTTTTTATACTAAAATGGTTCTCATGAAGTGTAATCATTAGACAATTATAAATAATTAATACCACATTAATAAAATTAAATTTAGGAAATGAATTAAAAAAATTAATCTATCTTCCAGTATTGCGATAGGTTGATTTTTTAGGATTTTTATAAGAGGATATACTTTTTAGTTAATAGTGATAAATAACAATTTTTAAATAGTTAAAAATTACATTCAAGTAAATTCATGATTAATTATTTTTTTTAATTATTTAACTTTATAATATTTAAATTATAAAAAATTTAATTATTTATATAAGAATATTTATTAATAAGGTTTTCTATATAAGATAATTTTGGGCATCAAAAAACATTTTTTAAGAGAACTATATTTTTTGTGTTGAATGTGTTTTTAGCGTAATAATTTTGTTTAATATTAGTTAATTATTATATAATAAAATATAGAGATATTTTTTTATAAAAAATATTTTATCATTAATTTTATTGTTTTTAAAGACCAAAAAAATATAATGAAATTATCTATTATGATTAAAATTTAAATTTTAAGACACGATTTCATTAAAGTTATCACATATAATTACAATTAATTCATCCATGTATTGAAATTTATTTTATTAAAATGAATTTGATATTTTGAATCATAATAATTAATATTATTTAATTACATAAAATATAATTTTAGTTTATAGTGAATAATAAAAAATATTAATTTTTTTTTCACAGTTAAGAATAAAATAGGTTTACTAGGATGGTTAAACATTGAGATAAGGGAATGATGGAGACCAAAAATTTCAAATTTATTAATTTGTGAAGTTGTATCATATTTTTTTTATTGAAATATATTATAAATTGTCAATTTTATCCAATTACCTATAAATGTGACCATAAATCATTGGAATATTTCAATTAATTTCATGTGTGTCACTCCCATCATTTTTAAGGGGAACCTATTCTACTCCAATATTTACACCGTTTCACCCATCTATATTAAAAAATACCAAGTAATAAAAATTATTATAATTATAAACATTATATTATAAATTATTTTCATCTTTTAGGTCATATTTATCATGGTTAGATAAGTAAAAAAAATAAACATTCACATTGATGTCCTATAGAACATCAGTATGGTCAATATATTATATTTATTCATATACATCAAATAATAATATTATATCCATATAAACAATAATAATATTATATTATAAATATAGTGATATGTTATTATTTTCCTTTCATAACCATGTGACACATATTATTAATCGAATGTTAGATGAATGAATCACTCATGTGAACATGGAGACTACTTCATCTATATAGGGAGAAAACTCATTTTCCACCAGAATCATCCAATGATGGTTATTTAGGTATATATAAGGATTATATATGATATTAATGAGATAATAATAATTACAAATATATAAAGTAGTATTTACCATTCATTATTTCTATTTATCAATAAATGAAACCATTACTCTTTGACATGTACAAACAACCATCACCATGTAATGATGCAATTCATTTTTAAAAAACACATTATATGAATTTTTTTTAAAAATTATATATTGAATATATGTTATATTTATATTATAATATAATGTTTTATATGATGTATCCATGATAAATATTAAATCACTATAACAAGTGAACCAAAAATATACATGAAAAATAAAGCAAACAACACCCAAAATAGTGGGCATAAAGAAATATTGTTAATGAACATTTGATAAAATGATATAAGTAAATAGTTTATGGAAATATTATTATGATAAGGATTATTTATTATATTATAATAAATCTAAAATTATTATATTAATTGTTAGAGATATTATAAGACATGAATTAAATGTGGTATGTTTTTTATGTTACAATCTTATTTTTTTCATCATTGTTAAAACATAAATTTTCTGATGAAGAAATTGTATGACCATTGTCTCCAAAAAAAAAATTCATTTCGATTCAATTATTTTTTTTTGGTTGATATACAGTTCCTTTTATTTACTATAATTTCTGTACACATAAGACAAAAATAATATTTTTAGGGATAACTAATCATGTTTTTAAATTATTTTTTAAAGAATTTATTTTTGTCCATATTTTCTTTAAAAATATTTCAAGATTGATTTAAAAATTATACAGTTATTTTCTAAATTCATTATTATTGGTATTTTTTAAAATTTATATATTTTATTAATGAAATATATAAATCTTTTATTGAACCATGTACTTCAATATATTTTCTATGTGATTTTAAAAATTATTTCTAGAAGGTACTTAAATTGAAATTGTTTTATTAATAATATGGTAAATTTTAATTATATGTAACAGGTGAGATTTTTATAGATCATGCATTCAGTGGACCACATAGTGATGGGAGATCCTATAATAATTTATATGTGGGTGCCCTAGATAACTCCAGGTGATATAGATACATATTATAAGATCGGTGGGCCTAGATAACTCTAAGTGATCCTTTTACAGCTTTGACATTGGGTAACCTAGATGGAACCCAGAGATCCTACTATATCATATACATATGGAGATACATATAGTTCCAGGTGAGAATGTTAATGTTTAAAGGTTTTGTGGGCTTATGATTTCCCTCTATTGAGTTTGTTAAAGATGTTGAACATATGTTCATTACACATTTATTAGATAAATTTATAGATGCTGGTCATATGATTAGTTCAATTTAAATTGTTTTTAAATCTTAAATGAATAATATGATCTAATACACCAAAAAGTGATTAAAATGCTAACTATGAGTTTTTCAAAATTTTCATTATGAAAAATGTGTACTTTTTTATCCTATGGAAATTTTTTTCATATTCCCAATGAAAATTGAATATAAAGGTAAATCATTTATCATTTTTCATGTTTTTACTAAACTAATAGTTTCATTTATTTATATATTCTATACTAAGATTGTTTTATCATCCATTGTTTTTTAATAAAATTTAATTTGTTTAAGTTGGGTTAGTGAGAGTAATATTTCAAGTTGTAAATCATGGATATTTTCCATGAAATTAATTCTTGATTTGTTTTCAATGTATTATATTACATGAAAATGGATAAAGATTGTACATTTAGACATTTTATTTTTTGGTTTTGTTATGTATGTGTTATGGGATAATTATTTAAAACTTTAAATATAAAAATATCCTCAATGTTTTTGAATGTCTATTTATGAAAAAAAACACAATTAAATATAATTTTTTATTATAATTCATTATATTTTATATTAAAAGAATGTTATGGACATCGTTATAAGTTATGATAGTGTTAATAGAATTCCATTAGAATATTTTTCTTTGTGGATAAGTTGAAATGATGTAGTACTTTATGATTTTCATGTTTCTATGTCTAATTTACTTTTTCTTAGAATGTGTTTCCCTAGAGGAAACAATAATAATTTAATAAAATGGAACCAAGAAGAAATAATACATCCAAATCTCCATCCCGAGATAGTATTAATTCAATCAAAGAAATTTGATACAGTGATGGATTAGTCAAAATAGGCTATAAATGTTTCTAGGGCCCATGAAAAGGATTAAACAAATATTCAACATAGAATAATGATGATAGTGGAACATTTTATGAGACAACCTCCAACATTTTTCAGTGTATCATCTTACCTAGTGGTGTAATCATGATATATCAATAACATGGTGATGATATTCTATTTCGTGGAATGTTCGGAACAAAAAAATGTTATCCATGAAATCTATAATTTTGATGGAGAAAACGATCAATTGTGGTATTTGATTAAGAATACTATACACAAATATGAACTCAATTCCCTAGAAGGGGAAATAAATGGACAGATTCCTTGAAAAATATTTCACCAATGTTGTTTGGATTAGGATATGGAAAGTATAGATGGTATTGAATAAAAAATATAGAGATTTTTGGGCTTCATATAACAAAAATATCACATCATTTTCCAATTATGTGAAAAATTTTTTGATAAAAAGAATGTAATAATAATAATGTATTCATTATATTTTATCCAAATATAAAAATATCTTTCTCATATCAATAATTTATAAGTAATAAAAATGTGTTTTTTTTGGGTGAGAAAGATGAAATATTGTTTTCTGAACCACACGTTCCCTGTGATTACAAGAGTAAGAAATGACCATGGTGGTAAAAAATAGATAAGTGACAAACATATAATTCTAGTGGTAATCCAAAAAAATATTCCATGTTTGGTAAAATAAATATTTAGGTACAATATATCTATATATGGATAGTGTTACTAGTGTGGTTTGTCAAGTCTCACAGTTCGTGACTGTAAAGAGAAGAGATATGAATAATCCAACAGTGGTCTAATAGATATCTAGTTGAATGTATGATTCATGAGCTTCAATGAGTTGGGACATTATGAAAATATGTTTCAAAATAAACATACTCTCCTGGGAAATCATATTGATAAGAACTAAAAAAGTTATCACAAAATAGTTTGCGACATATATAATTTATGTTAGGCAATATAGTGAAGTGTTGATTGATCTAGGAGATCAATATCTTTCAATTGATGATCATACATCAAATGTAAAAGGAATCCTTATTTTTTTGTTTAGAATAATTAAATTTCCATTAAATATATTTATTTAGTTTCTGTAGATGTCTGAGGTAATGTTTTAAAAGTTATTTTTTGAATAATGGCATTACATTTTATTGACATAAGACGAGTGGTATTTGTAACCTCAAAGGTTATATATCTATAGAATGACTTATATTAAAATTTGAATATTTCTTTTTAATAGTATCTATTTTTTTGAATTCATCACATGATTTTTTTGAATAATCATTATATGTTGAAACAATTTTTCGTTTTAGTTAATATCTAATGGTATGAGGAATATTGGGCTATCCTTATAATAATTATGTAATTTGTCAGAAGTTGATACTAATTTTTTATTCATGAAAATTAATAATTAAAAAACATTTCATTTAAAAAAAAGATAAGAATATTGGGGATGATAATTAATATTGGAATTATATCCAATATTTATGTATATTTATTTATTATTTCAGTAAAGACAATTAAGAAATCCATCAAAAATAGAAAAAGGATCATCAAATAAAATTTTATCCTATTACAAATTGTTATGAAGATATAAATGAACATTTACACAAATATTTAGCTTTTGTGTTTCTCTTGATTATATTTTTATTATCAATGTTCTCTATCACCCTTTGTTAGTCCATGGAATTTAGGTTTCTACACCAAACCCATCTTTTAATTTTCCACCAATGTCCACCGTATATAGAATCCTAGTTATTCATGTCTTCTAATGACCTTTATGTTTCCCACATTTCCTTTTATGGGAATTATTATGGACCCTAATTATGATATGGGTTTTAATAAATAAATTTTAGATATTTTAATTATATAAAAACCAATTTCAATTTCGAGGTAGAAATCCATTTTAAGGTGGGTAGGATGTAATATCCTAATATTTTATGAAATATCTTTTCAATAAAATTAACTTAAAGTACATAATAGATTTAATTATACAAAATAGATTGATTATATTTTATTATAAACAAAAAAATTATCTTTTGTTCTAAACAACACCATGTTTTGAAAATGATACATTCAACAATGAGGGAATTAAATAACATGTGTCACACAAGAGATATAGTTATGCCAAAAAAACATTATACTATTAATAGGATTAATTAATAAGATAGTTAACACAATGATATTGGAATGGATGTAATGAATTTGATTAAATAAATAATGAAATTATTTATTACTCATATTAAAAATTTTATTCTTTGGTTACCCATTAATTAGAAATGACAATAAAGGCCAATTGAATATAATTGATGTGTTTTCATGAAAGGAAATTTTAATGACAGTAATGGAATTGTATGCTAATAAATTGAATAAATATATATTGTTAAAATATATCCATGAATGAGGTAACACTCTTAAAAGAAAATTCGTAAAAGAAAATTTATGTTTTCTTTCATTATGAATCGTATTCAAGTATTCATATTTTTTTATTTTATAATAACCTAAGTATCCAAAAATATTAATTTTTTTATTTTATGGTTTTCAACAAGACCTACTATCACATTTAGATTTTGTTTAGATGTATTTATCATTTTTATTTTGGTTTTCTATTGGTTCCTTAGATTTCAAGAATGTTCTTTTAGAGAAATGGAATTATCAATCATCAAATCAGGTGGAGGAATTTTGGATAATGGTTAATATAATATTTGAACTAGCATAAGAGAGAAAATGTTCCCTAGATAGTGGGAATGTCTAGGCCACATAACTTGCCACATGTGTGTATGAATAACCGTGCACCCAAGTCAGTGTGTTTGTCTGGGTTGCACTGTCCACCACACATGCCTGAGTCCCTCCCCTAGAAACCATTATGCCTCATTCCTCCATGGATTAATAGGGACATGTATTCTCTGTATGGTCTTCAAAACCATGCTTCTTCCCCATGTTGGATTTCCAGCCATATGCGCCTCTTCTACTCCATCTTTGAACCCACAGATTCAATCGTTGTTTTTATTTGGACATGGGTCGTTAAAGCGTAATCATGTATGTTTGTTCTCCTCTAATATCAGAAATCTTCGTGGTTCTTCTTTCATTCCTATTTTGGTTCTTATGTCTCTAGTGGATGGGTCGACTTAATAAGGATTCAATATTGATATTTTCAGTTAAGTATATATTTTTGATGAATGATATTGCCTTTATATTTTCTCTCTATGGTGTATTTGTTATTTTCCTGTGTATTTCTGGTTTTCTAGTGTATTTCGGATATTTCAAATATTAAGGCAGGTGATTCCATGTTATAGAATTATTAGATGTTCTTGGTATTCTTTATTTCTTCTTAAATCTGTTCTATGGATTTTTTTTCTTGTATGAATTGTTATTCCAATGTGATTGTAGGTAATAATGGTTGAAAAGTACATTTATAAATTAAAGTGTTTTATTTTATTATTTGTGTGAAGATAAGAACTTTTGTATATGTAATAGTGGTTTTAAATTGAATTTTTATTGAAAATTGTGGTTTGGATTGGGTGTTTTCAGGATTAGATATGTGTTTGTGAATGTATTGGATCTTTTATATGTGTTCTATATTGTATTTTAGTAAAAAAGTTATATTTTCATGTGACATTACAAATTTATATTGAGAACAAAGAGAATTATAATTTTTTGGTAGAATAAGACTAGTTCCTTGGTCAGATTAGTGGGGCGAGGCCTGGTTTTTTATAAATGGATTGATTCAACTATACTAACTAATTAATAATTATTATTGGGGACAACAATTACATTTTATGTACTCAAAACTAGTGGATACTTAATAAGGACACTATCAGTCATTGATTCAATGCCATATTAGTAAGATATAAGGATCCCTGGGCCACACTTTTACTAGTCCCATTAGGGATTAACTATGGTGCTCCATTGATGTTGTGCCAATATTTAGCATATGATGTTTCCTTTTTCATTTTAACAAAAAATAATGATTTTCATGAAGATATTACTATTAAATATTTTTCTTAAGAATGGTTCCAAATTTCATTCATAACTCTTGATTGTGGATTTTTCTTATACATTTTTTGTATAGAATCATTCTCATGGATGGTATATTAGTGGGAATTGGATGACACCTTACATACACCATCATGTGTATGTTGATATTGTAATGTTTGACATAGGTAAGTGAACGAGTTTCCATGGTGGTAATGGTGGATATGATTTCCTGTGGTTCAACTTCTTATATATGATGGTGGATGTGGCATGAGAGTGATGATACACTTATTTCATAGAGGTTGGGTTTTTTAGTTGGTTCCCCTAGTAGATTTTTATTATTTGTTATCTATTTAATGTTTTAAAATTTTTATGATGGATGGTTGATAGCTATTTAAATTATTCTTATGTAATAATTTTTTAATCATATTTAATGTTTTGGGTTCATTCTCATAGTTGAGATCATTCCCAAATGTAATGTTTGATAACCGAGAACTAGTTTCCAACTAGCGGGGATGAGGAATGCCCCTTTGTCCATGCCACGGTTTGGTTCGGGTTTAAAGATATATTGAATCCAAGGAAATTTCATGAAAAAATTGTATCTGATGTTGAAATCACCATATATTTGGGTCATGATATTTGGGAATAGTTTTCATAAATAGAATATAAGATTTACATTGCATGTGATTTTGGTTATGGGTGGGGTGCCTAGCCAACATGCCCCATTATGGATCATGAGTCAACATGGGATAATGAGACTTGGTATGATTTATCTTCAAGGAGAGGCAGAAAAGGAGTCAAAATTTCATTTAAAATGGTTGGAGATGAAGTGGTTTTCGTTTGTTATTGTGATGGATATGGTTTTCATTGTAAATATGGAGGCGTTTTGAAAATATTATTTATGGGGAATAGTGTAAAATTTTATGTTGATGGTTTCATTGTGTTTATCAGTTGATGTAGAATGATGTCTCCCCAGAGACTTCTTTTGAAACCATGGGATGACGCCAAAAAGAGTTCTCCACCACAGGTTTATAAGAGATTAGTTGATTTAGTGGTTCCGAATGTCCATGCCTATGGTCAGGGAGTGTTCGTTGGCCATGCAAGGGTAAGGGAAACTAAACTAGGTATGGTAATGGAAACATATCGTGTGTTCATCAAGATAAGGCCTTTTTTTCTTATGTGGTAACATATATATCCTAGAAAAATAGGATTTTATTGAGAACGTTGATATGATTTCTAGGATCCGTGACAACCTTGAGGCAATCATTGTAAAATGTAATTTATCTTTTTTAGATGGTTCTTATATGATGTGGTTGGATATAGTGGTTTATTCTAGGAAGCATAAGCAAAGGGGTTAAAATAAATCAAAGAACAAGTTAAATGAGTATTAATTTTCTGTGAATTTGGATATTTCCAAGATAGTAGAGTTTTTGGATCTTTACCATGTGACCAAAACATGATAGAGTATTCCACCAACATTCCATAGTTGGTTTGATACTAAAAATTGTTAGATTCTAAGGATTATATCAAGGATAAATGGTTTGAAATGGGATAGAGACTGTATATATCATATTTGATGAATTAATGTTAAAGATGAACACATATGAGGAGGGAATTAATCATGATTTAATTGTATAAAATAAGGGAAATGTATTGTATGGTTTCTCTAGACCAATTTTATAAGGTGTTTAATATAGAGGGAGTTCGCATTAAATGAATAGATATAACTATGAGAATGATATTAGGGTAGTTAGTATCACTTCCAATTTTTCCCATCATTATTCTTCTGTGGGTTTAGATGTCAAAAATGTTCTATTGCATTATAGTTGGATGGAGGGGTATATGAATAAAATATATTTAGCTCAAATTAGGCATCACATTAGTTTGTAATGCTGGGAAACATATAAAAGTTTTGTAGAGATACAAGACCACATCTGGGTGGTGTAGAATCGATACATTCCAAGGCAATATAATCCTGGTTAGACCCATCCAGGAAAGAAAGATTTCGATTTTGAAGTCGTAGTGGTTTGGATGGATCTTCATCTCGGAATAGATAGATTAAGGAAGATGAATAGGTTAGTTTTCTTCTTTGCATTATGTAATGATGTGGCATATTCATGCTATGAATTAAGAACAAATGAAATTAAAAAGATTATCACAAAATTTCTAGGTATTATTATAACTGTAACTTTAATATATGATGTTCAACCTGAAACAAGTTCCCCTATTTTATTATTTTCATCATGTCTTGTAGGTGTGTTGAAATTTATAACTAGGGTAATTATGTACCAAAAGGATCCAGTGACAGCAGTTGGAAAAAATTTTGATAGAGGTTTCAATTTCATATCATCGGATGTCACCATGTGAGGGGTTGATCTAGAATTGGATTTCACAGATTTAGAAATGGAATTCATTGATATGATCCTCATTATTTATTGGAAGGATTCCTTCCAAGAACAAATTTCTTTTTCTATATGTGAGTGTGTTTTGTGGCACTATATGGATTTACCCTTGTTTTTTATGGTGAATGGGATCACTGACCATGACATGATATATCTCCACGTATTAATCTGGGTTGCCTTAATTTCTATGTAATGTCTATCATATTGGGGGACAATAATAGAGGTTTTGAGGGTGGATTACCTCTTATTGTTGATGAGTTCCTATTTTTTCAATATTACAAGTCAGGTTTTCCTATAGTGTAGAATTTGTAGTTCACCATCAATTTGGAATTAGTGGCACAACATATATCTCTCCCCATTTATCCTATGGTCCATATGTAGTTTAGGGAACTATAGATAAGGCTAAACAATTAGGAATACAAAATATTCATTATCTTGAGTGTCTCACAAATGGATACCCATGTCCTATATTCTATGAAGGCTGATGGATTTCACAAGTTATGTATAGATTATTAGAAGATAAATAGGGAAAAAATTAGGATCAAATACACCTTTCCTCATAATGATATATTTTCTTATTAGATCAGGGGGAATGTATTTCATCAAGATAGATTTGTGTTCTAGGTATCACAAGGTTAGAGTAAAAGAAGCATGTATTCCAAAAATATATTTCCAATGAAGGGATGAAATTTTTTATAATTTTTTCTTTTAATTCGGGTTGAAAATTTTCCAATAATTTTCATTATCGTGAAAAGAATTTTCTATAAATACCTTGATTTATTCATTGTGATATTCATGTAAGACATCTCAGCCTACTATAGTCCTGAGGAATATAAATAGATACATCAGAGTATTATTCTGGGAACTCTTCATGATCATAAACTCTATGATATGATCTATGTGTTCTAGTTTTTCATAATGAATGTAATATTTCATGGTAATATGATATCAGAATAATTGGTATAAAGGACACCAAGAAGATTAGTGGGGATATTTTATAGCAGAAACAAATTATTGACTTCTAAATAAATATATTTATATTCCTATAAGGGAACTAATGTTGGTTTTTTGGAATTTTTATATGTATGCTTTGACAATGATTCTGTTTACCTATAAAGGTTTAATTTTTGATTTGGGCCTAAAATATTCATCATCCTTAAAAGAACTTATGTTCCGGTAGAAAAAAACTCATTTTTTGATCATTGAATAATATAGAAAGAGATATATCATCTAAATTGTTGCTTCTAGTATGGTTTTTAGGCATATTCTCATACAATATGAGGAGGAGGTTACATATGGTTCTCCCCATTTTGACCATAAAAAATAATTACCCAACCCACAACAAGGATTTAGTAGAAGTAATTTATTCCATAAAGGAATGGTTTCATTATCTCTTCTTGGTGATATAAGTGGTTTTATCGATTCATAAGAGCTTGACATATATTTATTCAATAAAAGTCATAAATTTGAGGAACTGTCATTGGGACAAGTTCCTTCATTGGTTTAATTTTGACATAGTTTATAACTCAGGTTATGATAATCTATTAGTAGATGCATTGAAAAAGTAAATTAATATTCAAGTAGTTAAATATTTTAGTGACTAGAGGACACTGATGGGTTTTTTTATGTAGATTAATACAATGACCAGGGTGCATAGTGTAGTTTTTTTCATTGCTTCTTTTTAGATGAAACCCTCAGTAATGGAGATGATTCAGAAAAAGAAGTTGGGATATGACTTGTGGAAGTGGTCTAGGAACTCTTTTAATGGTTGTGTTGATCCAAATAAATGGCCTTTATCATCAACTGGGGTTATCTACATCAAGGGATGTTTGTAGTTGTTTTTGTCTCTTCAGAAGGTGGTGATGTAGGATATCCCCCACTTATAGTAGACCTTCTCTCCAAGGACAACAATGTTTTTTATGGTGTGTGTTGTCATATATGGTGTTCGGGAAAGAAATGGGATGTAGATGGAATTATATATCAATGTTTTACATTTTATATGATTAATGGGGAGAACTAAATGAACTAAATTTTACATAATCCCCTACCCATTACAACTTCTATGTGGGATGAGGTCAACACTCACTTCATTACTGTAATTCATCGAATAACACTAGGGATGAGTTATATATTTAAATTTATTGAACATATGAAAAAAATCATCACATTTCATCCCAATAAAGGATTTATCTAAGGGGGAAAAGTTGTGTAGATAATACATTCAATTGACTATGAGGAATTATGATGTACCATCATCTATCATTTTAGAAAGAGACACACATTTTACCTCTTGAGTTTGGAATGGGATTCTTGGGGAAATGGTGTCACTATCAAGTTGATCACGAAATTACATCCTTAAATGATTTGTCATTAGTAGTGGGAGTTGAAAACATATTAAACAAATAATTTCATAGACCATGCACTATCCATGAAAGCATCAAAATAAGTCACATAGAAAATTTTCATATGGACTATTCATGAATTATCCTTCCTTACAATCTAACCATGTACTTCATGTACACCGTTAAATTTTACCCCTAATATATAAATAGCATGAAATAACCCATGGGATAACACTATAAAATAGAGTTTTAGAAAAAAATATCAAAATATCTTATGAATTACTATTTAAAAAATATAAAAAAATTATAATCTTGTCTAATTTTAGTAGCATCATGTTGAAAATGAATCTGAGATGGCCATGAAGTCTCTCAAAACCCAAAATCGACCTCTAGTGACCCTATGTCCTTTAAAATAATTATCGTTAAATATTTACCATAATTTGATACAATTTTATTATAATAAATATTAATTAATTGAATAATGTAACATATTTCATATCTCTATATGGTTCAATGTTAATTCCTGATCTCAAATGGATTCTAACAAGTTATATGTGTCTCAAAAAATAACAATTGGAGAAATTAAGGCCCAAAGATTAATTAAACTACATCATGGTTTCCAAAACTAAAAACTACAATGTGGTCTTCATAAGTAGGATGATGAAGGAATGAAAATATATAGTCATAATAAGAGAAGTGCAATTAATAAATTATAAAAATGATGAAAATAGAAAATATATACTATTTCATAGAAAAAAAATCTAAAATCATTATATAAGTATTATAGTTAATATGTTTAAAAAACATTACATAGATGATACTCAACAAAATTGAATATGGTTAGTGAACCCCAGAGACTAACGTAAGAATCAACATGTTATCACGATGTCACATTCATAAATTAATATTCACCACTTATAATAAATTATAATTAAAATAAAACCATAAATACATAACCATTAACTATATATAATCATGAAGAGTATATAAGACCAACTTTATGTATTTATAATGCAATCCCACAACTAGTTGGATGAGACCACAAGCCCATATCATTCATTTTATAAGTGAAATAAAACTCGTTTGATTGAAATAAGATACTAAAAAACAATTTTCCAATACATATGTGTGATTTTGAATAAATAACATAACCATTAACCAGTTTTTCTAATGAATTTTAATTTCAATAATTCCCATACAATTTTCATAATTTTTATTCAAAAAAAGGTATTGAATGATGGTTTTAGAAATCCTTTCACAATTTACCAAATTAATTTTATCTGTGGAGGGTCTATAAAAGGTAGACAATAATTATAGATATAGTGGAAAATAAAATTAAATAACAATCATTCTTAGTTATTAATTTATTTTACATGAATGTTATTTTCATCCTATGAAATCATGTGACTCAAAAAAATTATATAAAAAATAACATCATAACATATGATAAAATATATAGGGAGGATCATAGAGACAAATGGGATGATACTGGTGTGTATATGTGAACCAACTTATAGAATGATTTATAGGTCTACAACTTCTTACATTAATCTATTTGAAATATGATCAAGAGAGACACACACCATTGGAAACCAAAAATCATCTAAGGGACCCAAGCTGTTAGGACCACTCAACTAGAAAATCATTCATCCCTCTAATTCCAAATTAGGTGCTTAGAGTTCATTAAGGAATATCTCAAGATGGTGTAAAAATATCCAATCATAAATCAATCTTGTAAATAAAATAAGACCCATGAAAATATACGACAACAATAATATACATGTCTCCTTTCACACTCATATCAACAAGGATCCCCCTTCCCACGTGTTTAAATATAAAAAAAACATCCACCCTTCCAAATATGTATAAAACAATAATAAAAAAGAAAAAATGTCTAAATAATGATGTTACCAGTAGAAATAAGTTACATTTCCAATTATCTTCCAAAATCGTCTTTATTTAATAAATTAGTATGACAATTGTTTAGAAAACCACTTTCAAACGCCATTTTTTTAAAAAAAGTAACCTAATTGAAAAATTAATTTTACAGAAAATACAATAAAATCTAAGTACATCATTAATATATTCTGTAAATCAAACACACATCACATTAATAATATTAAAAACTCATAAAAAAGAAACTAACTATTTAAAAATTCAAATTTATCCAAAACAACAAGAAAAAACCAATTCATATAAATAAAAACATCACTCAAAATTTATAAAAAACCTAGGATTCATGAAATAAAAATTATTACAATGTTTTAATAGATTTCAAAAATTTACCCAATATGCTAATGGAAAAAAGAAAAAACATGTAAAACTTTAAAAAGTAAAACCAAAAGAATGAAAACAACACTATTTTTATATATATGTATTTTTGATGTACCGTGTATTCAATGTTCTTTCAAATAATCATAATGTATCGTGAAGAACTAATCCCATTTTGTTTTACCAGGTCACCATAAACATATACCACTAGAATATGTCTCACGAAAAGTCTCACATAACAAAAAATCCAAAATTTCCCATTAGAGAAAGTCACACTGAGAATCATATATATATATATATATATAATTTAATTAGTTATTCATTGAAATTTTTAATCTCTATTTAATTTTTTTCCATATATTTTACATGTTTATATTATTTATTATTCATCATATGAATAGGCTTTGCATTAAATTATTAAAAAATATGTTAAAACCATTATCTTTTATATAAAATATTATATTAGGGTGTCATAGAGTTAGTGAGTGGTTTATCAAACCATGTAGTCTAGCTTTTAGGGTGAATTGTTAGGTTGTGAATGGGGCCCATAGTTGTAGATTGGTTTTTACAAACATTTTTACAATTCGAGCATTGATCCTAGCATATTAATAAATATCAATTTAAATTTTTACCACTCTATCATTTCCTTTACATTGACCCCATCTCACCCCTTTCCACCTATCAAACATTATGATATCCCTCATCCCATTTTTATCATATATGATCTTTTTTATTATCTAAATCCATATCACCCAACCTATTTAATGTGTCATTATGTTAAGGTAGGTTTTTTCATCCCCTATCACTATCTTTATATTATTTTTCCACATTTATCTTTCTTTATCACATGATCTCACTACAAGTGTAAGCTTAGTTGTTTTTTGTTCCTATTTTCTAGAGCCATGACATTCATTGGGTATTTTTCTTATTTGGGATTCTTCATGGTATTATGACAATCCACTAAATCAATTTAATTATAGAGAAATTTTAGTTATAGAATGCAAATAGATTCATTTATTTTTTCTAGTTTACAGATATTCAATTATATTACAATACATTACATATATTTCATATTTTTATTATTGATTCAAAATTTTATTATTATGTGTATTAATTGAATAATTAAATGTAAAATTGGATTTAAAATCTTTATTCATGTTAAGGAAAAGAGTTTCTCATTTTTATATATTTTTAAATATTAATTTTATGCCACCATGTATACTAGTGGTGCTTAAAATCATGTAATACATATTAATGAGGTATAAAAAAATTCATTAAGGAATACCTTGGAATTTATTTGTGGATTTCCATAGATAATAATATATTTCCATGATGTATTTCATATATATAAATATATATAGATATTAATGTGGATAAAAACATGTTAATATATGTACATGCATACAAATATGGGTTTATATAAAAATATACCCCAAATTAATGTCCCAGGATAACTATTTTTTAATCACGGGTCATTAAGCTGTGTTTTTATATCAAATTATATTTTGAAATAAATTTCAAAATAATATTTTTATGGTAAATTATAATGTCTCATTTTCTGATAATATATTTAATTTTATTTATTATAAATTTTTCATTAATTTAAAAATATCTTCTAATGTTGTAAACAGTTTTATATTATATACCTTAATTGTATTGTTAATATTTTCATTTCATTTGAGGAATGATATAGTTTTTCAAGTAATGTATTAATTGATAAATGAAATGGTTTACAATGAGTTTTTTTAAAACAGGGTTTCACAGGGGAAACCCATGTACCTAGGAGGTATGATTATGACATGTATACTTAAAACAATTATATACTCTCTAGAGTAAAAATTAAAACAAGAAAAATACGTAATAAAACTCCATGTGAATAAGGAAAAAAAGGGAGAACTGCAATATGCCTTTGGAAAAATTACAAATCATCTATTAGAGGTGAAAATATTATTATCTCCACTACTGAAAAAAATCTCTATAAAAAATCATCTATGTCACAAAATATAGAAGAGGAATGACCAAATATATTACATTTGTATTAATCCAAATCCAAATAACATTTTATCTGGAAAAATGAAAAATATGAGAATAATTTCTAATGGAAATAAAAACCAATAAAAATGAATTTTTATCGATAAAAAGAAAAGTAAAAGTTTCAGAAGAAAAAAGTATTATAGGTCAAAATAAAATAACAATTAAAAATATAATACCATAAAAACACCATTAAACATATGATAATTTATACAAAAAAGAACTATAAAATTATGAATGAATTTTAACTAGGTATGATACCAATTTGGATTCATATTCTGTTTACAAAATCTTTAATGGTTCCAAAAAGGAAATAATGGTGATAATTCATTAGATCTATTATAGATGATCATTTAGGTTTCCCCGGATTCCAACACCAAAAAATAAAATATAGACTCCTTTTTATTTATGTGACACCACTATGTTCAATTCAAAATAAGGCATGGCCACTACCTCCCAACATTGAGCCTTGTTACCACCTCTCTTCCCAGAATATCCCACCCTTAGCAGTCACTAATATGGTTAAATCAATTATCTCTATTGACTACAATGAAAATAAATATTTTATATTAATAGAATAAAAAATACTTCTGTAGAAATAATAGTGATGAGTTTAACCAACACTAAACCAATAATATCCAGAATGAATTATTTGAAAAGAAAATAATATATCATATCATTATTAACTAACTGAAGAGATATGGGAACCATTTTAAAAATTTGTTTGGTGTAATCATTAACAAACTATTTACTGAATGAATATACTAGAATTCTAACAAATAAAAAACATTAATAACTTCAGGTTATTCAAATTAAATGTATCGTTTCATAAAATACTCCCAATATATTTCTTCAGGTTGTTAGGTATTGATTATGGTATTCCACCATTCCATAGTAACAAACTGAGTTTTTTGAGTATTATTTTCATTAAATATTCATTATATCGATTAATTTTACCATATTAAACAACAAACTGAAATGTAAAAAAAATTATATAAATACTTTTCTGATAATTTATGGTCAATAAATACTCAAGAAAGTAATTTTTTTATTAACTATTTATTAATTTTAATCCTGATTAAAAAAACATTATGTTTTTACAATGTAATTTTCCTAAAAATAAGAAAGTCTACCCATTTTCATTTAAATATTAATTGAAAAAATGAAAAATATTATATTTTAATTTTTTCAAATGAGAATAAATTTTTAATTTATTATTTAAAAACATTATTAGGGTTATTTTTTATATTTTTTCAAAATAAAACATTTTCATATGAATTTTGAAAAACACCTATTTTTATTATAATGTTAAATTTATAAAATTATTATAATAAAATAGTGTCTAAATTATTTTTTACAATATTCTTTTAAATAAAATTAAAAACATCATTTAAAAAAATATTTTGAATTTATGAAACAATTAATAATGATATAGATAATTGATTAATATATTACTAAAGAAATTTTTACTTTTGGGATAATAAAAATCAGTTATCATCACATGTAATAATTTAATAAAATAAATATTAATAAATTAAGATAATTATTTCACTATTATATAATAAATACAATATAATTTATATTAATATAATTATGATAATAAATGTTAATGTTAATGATTATGATAATGTAAAATGTTTTATTTAAAATTAATTATTTTTATAATGATGTCAAATTTGTTATCATATTAGTTAAATTAGAATTTTTGATATAATAAATTTGTCATTTTATTAAGAAACAAATTCCCAAATGAAGATATTTATTTTACAACTCATTAAGTTGGTAATCAAATACATATAATATAATGAAAAAAACTAGTGAAAATTAATTTTTTCAACAAAATCATTTTTCTATGTATTAGAGGGTATAAATTTTAAGATGATTTTTAATATTGAAAAATATAATAATATTTTATGGGGAATAAATTTAGATTCATAAAACCAAAAATTATATGTATGGGATAACATATATTTTTATGAAATCATAAATTACTTTGGTGGAATCATGTTTCCCCAGTTAAATATAAAATTATAAATTAAAAAATCTATGAATAAATTACATCAAACCCTGATAAAACATTGTACTAAATAGGTGGAATTTGATTTATAAACCATATATCACACTAATATATAATAATTATCACTTTCATTATAATTAATACTTGAAAACTAATATTACATTTATGAAAAATAATGAGTGCTCACAAATGTTCCTTTTCATCGCATCTAAAAGGGGACCAATTCTACCCTATCAATGTTACAAATACGCTTCAAAATATTCATGAACCCATAACCAATATTTCAATCAAATAATTACCTTAAACATATTAAAACCCAATCTAATCATAAGTTATCCTTACCCAGTCATTTTCAATGATAATTTAAATATAATGTTCTTGGACACAACATGAGTATTACTCAATCCATATCAATTTTAAACAATTTATCAGATTAATGCCTATAAAAACCACAATAATAGCTAGAAATAAGTATAATTTATATAATCAAACGTTAATATAAAAAATTTATTAACAATTATTAGTTAATTTTATCAAATACTAAAAAAACTAACCCCGATTGTTAATTTGTACGGACTACTTCCTCCACAAAGAGAATTCCTCCATTTCCCATCACAATAAATATATATTGATTATAGCGATGGAAATGAAGAATAAATTTGAAAAATATAATATCATTAGTAGTATTGTAAGAAACATTATCATCCATCTTTATTCAATAACTTTTTTTATGAAATGAAATTATTAATCATGCGTTGGGCATACTATAATCGTTGAAAAATATTCTTTCTCATTTATCATATTGTTCATTATTATTTATTAAAATCTATTAATATTTGTTTTAAATATTATAAATATATATATATATTCTAATTTTAATTATGTATAAATGATATTATTTTATAAAACAACATCAATAATAATAATCATCAATTAATTATGTTATTTTCATGTTAGGGTTTGGTCTGACCACTAAAATAAATGTTTTTAAAAAATAATATATTTACCGAGAGATTGAATAAGAATACATATATTGTTATATTGTTATGTGATAATTATCACTCTATTATGGGTTTTAAATGTTTCTATTAATTATTTACCATAATATTCAAATAGTATATCCAATCTCCGAAATTACAAATACCGGACGACACTGATTCCAACTCATGAAAGATATTTATTTAAATTTTTGAATGAGTTATGAAATTTATTAATAAATATACCCTATATTTTATTATAAGATAAATGATTTATTAATTGTGAACATACTATCTTGAATTGGTTATCAAAATCAATATCCAAATTTATCCACAAAATAAAAAATTTTACTAACACCAGATGGTAAATATATTGTAACTCAAAAAGGCATTCATAATATATAATCATAAAATATTTATATAGATGATAATGAAAATTAATATGAGAATAAAATATAATATAATGGTAATAATGATTGTTTTATTAGAGGATACATAACATATGACTAATAGGGGAGGTAAGGTAAATATTTATTGCCTCATTTATAATATCATAAGTAATATTTAATGTTATACACCTTGTTTTATTTGGAATTATTTGAATACATTACCATTAATATTTTTTGATCATGACCCCTTATTTATTCAATATATTAATGGTTTAACATTAATTAAAACCCTTAATTGGAATTCAACATAAATGATATTCATGTTGTAACAAGTTTACATGAACAAATTCATTTACTATAAGTCATAAATTCACTACCTCATTATAATATCATAGTCCCACTAGTTTACTTCCATTTCTGTTTCCAAATGTTCATTTATATTTCGTCTATGGGATGTTAGTTCATTAAATTTCTATCAACTTACTCTAAGGAATAACTTCTAAAATAAATAATTTTCATTGGTAAAAATAGATAACATTTATAAAAATATATCGTTCTCTTATATGACACTACATTCTATAAAACTCATTATTTCCTCTATTTTTTGAGAATTAAATATACATAAATCACTGTGACTCCATTAAAAATCATCACAAACATT
Source organism: Viscum album (assembly GCA_963277665.1). Classification (NCBI taxonomy): domain Eukaryota; kingdom Viridiplantae; phylum Streptophyta; class Magnoliopsida; order Santalales; family Viscaceae; genus Viscum; species Viscum album. The sequence goes on from OY728165.1 coordinate 293,732,095, forward strand.
TAAATGGTATTTTTTCCCACATATATTTCATGGGTTCTCTTTTAATATGTTTCAAAATATTAAATGGTTTTATATACCATGGATATACTAATTTTCTTCCACTATAGGTGTTCTATATTCCACAGTTATGATTTTGCGTTATTCAATTATTTTATATTTCATTATATAAATATTTTTAAAATATCTGAAAGAAATTATTTTCACACTTGTTTGTTATTACATGTTATAAAACAATAGTTAATTTTCCCCATAAATCATTTTTTTAATAATGAAATAAATTTATTTATAGAATATTTTGTAAAGTAAATATTTATCATATTATTGGATCTTTAATCCAATAATTCTTGATTCTTAAGTGTCAATTATTTTCCTATAATTCAATCAGATTTATAAAAAAATTAATTAAAAATTATTATTTTTATAAAATGATTAATGTAAAACTCAATTATTTGTTAAATGTACTTTTAAATTAGAAATATATACTTCAAAATCATTTTACAATTGAGAATTGTTAATACCCTATATGTTAATTGATCTACCACTATCTGCTTCATTCATAATCATCTTTAGTTTATAATAAATATTTATCATTCATTTTATTTATTCTATAAATATACTATTTTGGATTTTTTTTAAATGAATGGTGTTCACATTATTACCCAAATAACTATTGATAGGTGAATTTTTTTGTAATACATATATCGTTTAACTACAATGTGTAAATTATATTTGTTATCTTATTAAAATGTATTTTACTATAGAGTTACATAAAATTATAGTATTTACATTAATATTGCCTGGGATTATGATGAATTGATAATTTACTATCATTTTGGATCAATCAATATAAGTGAGGAATTATTTTTATGTGAAATCATTTGAAAATGTATTAATTTTTTTTACTTTAATGGGTTTTTTCTAATATGAATAATGACTGATTTTTTGTGTAACTAATATTTATGGTTATGTTTGATGGGGTATTATATAACCATCCAATAAATTATATTAATTTGATATATAATGGTAATTTTAGACATATAATTAATTTGTTTGATCACATAAATGTTAGAATAAATTTTTAATTGGAATTTTTTTGAATGGGCTAAATCAGTTTCATCACATAATAATTGGTATAATGATTACTCTCCTAGGATTCAATGATTATTATGGTTGTTTTATATCACAAAATTTTTATAATTAAATTATAAATTTATTTTTTCGACATATTTTCATAATATTATAAATTCCATGTTTCACATATTTTTTATGATCCTGTGCAATTTTATGTTATTTCATACCTTATGCCATAATTTTTTATCTATGAATTTTTAGGAACAACATTTTTAAGTATCATTATTATTTAGGTTTTATAATATAATTTCCATACTGTTTCATTTATTGTTATTACTTATGTTGATGCTTACTGGGAATCTTCACCCACCCATTTATTATGTTTCCATTTCACTAGGTAATCACGAAAATTTGTATATATGATGTGTTTTAAAGAAAGTATTTTCTATGAAATTTGTGGTAGATGATGAAGACAATGTTCTTTTATGAAATTTTCATATATTTTGGGAAAATTATTAGTTGAAAATTATGGTTTTAAATAGTAAAAATTATTCATAATTATATAAAATTGTAAATTTATATCACCGTTGGAAAGAATTATTATGAAATATTTTTCTATAGTCACATAATTGAGATGGAAACATTTATGGGTCATCTTTTTATATATATTACAATGGTTAAATGACTTTTGGTATTATGATTTATCATTGGAGGATAATTTAAGATTTATAAATTTTATCAATAATGAAATATTGTGTTTGAACAAAATAACAATGCTCTAAATTAGAAAACAGGACATAAGAGAAAATTTTCAATATATTATGTTTCTTAGTAATATTATTTAATAATATATGTTAGATAAATATGGATACGTATAAGGAATATTTTTAGATATAAGATAAAAACTCTATGTTTTGTTGAAGTAAATATTATGTTATTATCAAAGAAATTAAATCCACGTCTAGATACTGAGAAACGGATGTTGTTGTTGAATGAAATAATATACCAAAAATGTCCTTGAAAAACTCTATTTTGGTATCAAATCATTATTCTATAAATTTCATGAAGAGTGGTACTAAGAATAAAATCCTTTCCATAAATGTCTATTGGATACGATTTTTCTAATAACATTTTCCATATAACCCATTGTGAATGATGTTTAATGTTATGTGATTAAGTAATGAAATGTGGTATAAACCAAGATAAATATACATAGATTGAATCGTGACTTATTTATATAAAACATAAATTTAATATAATATCATGTACGTGTAAGAAATTATTATTTTGAATATTATAGGTAATTATTTTAGAATTATTTTTTTATATTTCCCATCCTTTTTTATTAAATAATTTTTGTTTTTGTAATATTTTAAGACGGAAAGAAACTAATTATCATTTGGTTAGATGTCAAATTAAGAAATTTTTTCCAAGATTTACCTAAGAGGATTAGAAATTATTTGATAAACAATATGATTATGTCAACCCCACAATCAAGAGTCAATATAAATAATGTGAATATAGTTGAATTAAAAAGATATCCAATTAAGTTACTATCAGATAACCATTTAACTCTAAGTGAATAAATTATGATTCCACGAATGTCTAATTAAATACATAAAAAAATTGGGACATTCAAAAATTCAAATGTCTCATTTGAATTGAGAAATGTTTAATTTATTTTAATGGTTGGAATATAGAATCCAATTCTAAAAAAACTGAGGTATTGTTTAGAAATTTTGAAATAGAAAATGATTTTTTCTTGTAATTCCATTAACTTTATAATGTTTTTAAATTGTAAAACATGGGTATAATCCAAGTAATTACCTAATTCAATGAGATAACTCGTATAACATGAACTATCAACATCAGTGAACAAGGAATGATTATTAATTTTCATTTATGAATGTGGGGTTTGAAAATGATCTAGAATTACGAACTATAATCACCCAATAAAGATGTATGGGTATTGAATTTTAATCTTGTTCAAGCTATTCTTGTATACATAAAAATGATTCAAAAAACCCTTAAGTTACAAAATCACTGAATATATATTTAATTATTGAATTAACATACAAGTTTTATTGTTATTTCATTCCATGTGCATAACTACTATCAAATATATGTTTATATGAATGTACATCCAATAAAATCTTATTATTCCTCACAAACTTAATCTTGATATTAAATTAGGATTAGGATGTATATAATGACGTATAGGCCAGGAATATTTTCAAATATAAGAAAATTTAATCTAAATATAAATACATGACCTATTATTAATTATGTTTTGACTATAAAATCGCAATGAAAAATTACCACATTATATTGAAGTATTTATTAAAAATGGATAAAGAAAACTCAAAATATGTTATATTCTTATTATAAATAATAAGATTAGTTCACTTGGAATACCACTGATAATGAGTGTGAGAAGTCATTATAAATAAAATGAAGATTCAACTATATTTTTTAGACACCCCTAACAATTTATTTATTCCATAAAAATGAAATTTTAATGACATAATAGATTCATGTGTTGGAAAATATAACACAATAAAATTTTAGAATATATTTTCACTAAAATAATCATTACAGTAATAGATAATTTTTGAATTAAAATTAATTTAAAATGAAATGATTAAATATATATATATATATATATTATTTATAAAATTTTAAAACAATTATAGTATTAGTTAAAAAAAACATATTCTATTAATTTATAAAAATATATGATATTTGGTAAGAAACTGTTAATGTTCTAAAATAGAATTATTAATAAAAGAAATTATTTTATTATATATTACATTTTTATATAAATTTTACAATTTCAAACATTATAATAATAATCTAATTTAAATATATTAAATTTATATATTTTTAATTTATAAGTTATCATAGGGTTCTATTTTTAGGTATTTTTAAATAAATTGAATTTAATTGAATCCCGAAAGAATTGTGACTTTTCTAATATAATAACATTTAAAAAATTATAGTAATTTAATTATATGTTATCATTTTTGAATAGTTTTTATATAAATATATTTTAAATAAATAATTTAAAATTTATATGATGAAATTTAAAACTTTTTTTTAATGTTTTAATAACATAATCAATTCATTACTAAAGGAATTGTATTCAACCGTTATTTAAAAAAATTAGTTTTCATCACATGAAAATATTAAATCTAACAAAGGTTGTTCTTATTCAATATAAATAATTCATTATAATATAATATTACAAATATATTTTTTATACATTAAATTATGATTACATATATTAAGGTCAATGACATTGATAATTATGGACGTGTCATACTCAATATATCGTTTTATTAACTTATTTAACTTTTTATCTTGTAAATTAATTAATTTTATTCTATATAATGAATTTTATATTGATTTCACACATAGATATATTATTATATTATCACTAATTTATTTTTATTCAGTTACTTTTATAAATAAAAATACATAATTGTGAATTGGTTTTTTTCAAAAATTATGTTTTCATTTTCATTAATTTTTTTAATTAAAGAAGAATTTTCGTATTATTTAGAAATTACATTTGATTTTTTAGTGCCAAAATTTTGATTCATCAAAATATGGTAGTTGGGGTCATCTAATATTTTTAGTAAATCAATAAATACTTTGTATAAACTAGTTTCCATTTTAATGAAATTTAAAAATTAAAATTAATTGAATAAATCTAAAGAAATATTTTTCAAACATTTGTAAATTTTAGTTTTAGAGGAATTTTAAAACTTATAAGACCATATACTGCAATATTTATCACATTTGGATCCATTTATCCCTGAATAGTGTCATTACAATATTGAAAAATCAGTAATATTCAAAAAAGTTAAATCTTCGTCACATATAAAAGGGGATCCGTTACAACCTATATATTTTATACATCCCAATTGATATTTCATTAAAACAATGCCCAAGAATTATCAAATATAATTTCATTTCAATTCTTAAATCCTATGGCCACATTAAGGTATCCAAATCAATTCATCTATATAGATTCTTTCAATAGAATAACCAAGAACCCAATGTGAATATTACTTAATTATTACCTTATTATTTTTATAATTTATTATTAAAACATATCCTAAAATAGTAACATAATGACCTCAGTAAAAATATATTTCGATAATATATTATATTAATATAAAACCATTTCTTATTCATAAAAGTCAACTTATAAAAATAAAATATCATCAATAATTTTTTTTAATGACTGATTCTTCCACAATGATACACCTACTACTTTTCACCCCCATATAGGATGAATGATTAGAAGGATGGAGTGGCAAAATAAATTATATATATATAATATATTTATGAATAAAAATAGAAATAATAAAAACACATTATTTACCTATCTATTTTTGGGTAACTAAAATTTTAACCATGAATTGTGTGGGATATCTCTTACATGAATTAATGAATCTCATTTTTCAATTATTTTTTATTATTCGTAAAAATAAAGTAAAATAACAATAAAAAGAAAAATAATATATCATTAATATAATTATTATTCTATAATAATTATGTATTTTTTAAATAATCCACATTTATAATCGAAACACTAAATTAACTAAAATATTATAAATTTTTGATTTTTCTAGACATAAACATTACAAATGAATTAATATTCCATTATAGATAAAGTTTTCAACATCAACACAAAAATTACTATAAAATAATAATATAATAATGATTGATTTATTATTAAATAATAGTTATAACATTTATTTATTCTATTATTAAAATATAATCTTTAATCTCCAAACTCATTGAAATAAAAAAAATTATATAAATGGTGAATCAATCATTCAACAGAAAAAATATGTCGGTAAGATGGGTAGGGTTTTATCATGTAGAATATAATTCATTGAGACAAATTTATTATTATACACCGTGTTTGAATTATAATGGTTCATATACTACCCATTAAATAAGTTTTTATCATGATCCCGTTATTATTTTTTTATTTAATGTTCCATTTTAAATAATATCTTTCAGTGGGTATCCAAATAAATGTTATTCAAGGTATATTAGATTTCTAGACAAAAATTATTTCACATTGATTCATAAATTATCTATCTTTTAATGATATCCTATGCAATATTTTATTGATAAATTTCATTTAAAATTTTAATTTTTATTCATATTCAAGGAAGATATTTTGTTTCCTTATTATCATCGTTCAGATAAATTACCTTTTCAAATTGATGGTTGACATCAGTGAGAATAACTCATATTTTTTATAAAAATATATTCTCTTACACATCCATATTTTTAATATAATTATTGTCTCCCTCTATTTTTAGAACGTCAGTTATTGATAAGCTCGTGTGATCCTCGTATATCTCCGCACATCTTTTGGAAGGGATATTTTGATATCCTATATCTGAGATTGGTTTTTAATGAAATTTATATAATATATTAATCATTTTTAAATATTAGGGATATATTTCAATTCCACCACTCTATATTTTATCTATATGGACATTAATTCATAGTTCAGATTCCATTATTAAATTTTTTATAAAATAACCTTTCTATGAGATCTCCATATATTTATTTACAAAATAATAAAAAATCTATTTAAAAAAATAAGATACTTTTATTTGTATACATTCTTTTTATTTTTTTGGAAAAAAATAACATTTTTAATCATTTTCACAATAATATATTGAAAATCAATTGTAACATCATTGCAATGTCTTATAATTTTTTATAATTTAATTTTCAATTATTATTTTTCTGTTATCCATAGGGGGGTTTATTGAAAAGAGTCATATCAAAAATTATTTTAATGTAAGAGACAACTATTATTGTAAAAGTATTATCAATTTTGACTTCATTGTTTAACATTGATTTTAGAAATTATGATTATTAAAAATCAATAAGGGAAATGTTATGTCACATGCTTTTTATTCCCTTGTCATATATGATGTGTAACTATTGTTTTTTATTTATTTCCTTTCTTATATTAATATTATTTTTTCATTCAATGGATTGAAGGGAGTTTACTTAGTAACTCATAAATTGATTTATTGTGGATGTGTTATCTAACCCATATACCCCTTATTGGTTTTTTGTAAATATTATGTGGTGTCATAATTAAAATATATTAACCTAAAAGTGTAACGTAATATCATTTGATTCACATTTTTTTCAATGGGTTTATCATAATAATACAACTTTTTATATTTTAGAATTAATCTATTAAAATCAATAATCCTTTTATGTGATACCATATTGAAATAGTATGAATATCATTATCAATGTATATATTCATTTTAATATGATGAATGATTGATTTTACATAGTTCACATATGTAATTATGATGATGTGGGGGAGGGGGCTATATCTGAATTCAATAAGTTGTATTAACTAAATATCTCATATGATTTTTAGGAGTGGTCATAATGAGTTTGGTAACATAGGTGTGGGCCTAAACTGTCATCTCAAATTTATATTTGAGTAACTAATGATATTTCTTACATATCCTGGGGTATAATTAGTAATCCCAAAAAATTATATTCTATTATATATTTATTTTTATCAAATTATTTTCCCTTGTTAATATAACATTTTAAGATCCTATTCTTTTTATTTTATATTATATTTGATTATAAAAAATATTCTTTATTTTTACACATTGTTATTTTATTAAATTCATTAATACATGACTTATATTCGTATATTATAGGGATATAACACTATTATATATAATATTAATACCCATATAATCATCTTATTTTCACTTATTGTGTTTGTCTGTTATATATATTGTTTACCCTTAAAAATAATTTGGGATCACAAATTTCTTATGTTTCAATTTCACCATGTTATGATTTAAATTGATACATAATATATATATCTATAATATTATATCTTTTGATTAATTATTTGTTGATTCTAAAGACATGGATTGTAATTCACTATTACATATCAGTGATGTATGATTTTTCCTTTTTTGGTTTACTTTTTCATCCATAGTGGTATACTAGAAATGAATATGGAGAGTACTGATAATAGTGTTTTTATGGATTTATTGGAATGGAATCATAAAAACTACAGTTACTGCTATTTTTTGGGCACCAAAAAACATTATAATTTATGTACCCATTGTGTAATTGGTGGTGTGAATAATCCATGAACTTAATACACATCATGAATGGAATAAAATCTTTGTAATAAGTATACACTTTGTAATCTAAAAAACTTGTTTTTAATAATATGTAGATGGGGTTTTATGAGTATAATTTCATGGATATTTACATTAATTATTAGAAAAATTATAATTCATAACTATCATGAGTGGGGTTTTTATATGTAATATTGGATGAAATTTGATTTCATACTTTATTATCAATTCTTCATCATGACAAAGAATCTTATGTGGATGTTTCTAGGGACATCCAAACCTTTTAGAGCATTTCATTCATTAATTGATCAATTTTTATTTTGTGGTACATTTATCAAAAAAATCATTCTTATTGGTTATAATTTTTTTGGTTGTTTCTTTTAGTATTGATAAGGAATATTGATCAGATAGCAATTTATCTTTATCATTTTTAATGTCTTAGTGTGAATTGATTTTGGGAGTTTGTTCTCTTCGTTTCCTATCAACATTGTCCATGAGAGTTCTGTTTTCTATCATATTGATGTATTTTTTCATATAAATAGGTTTAATTTGATGAATTTAATTTTTTTGATAAATTAATTTGGTTAAATAATTTATTTAAAGATTTAAATGTTTTTAAATAACTTCATGAAAACAGAAATTATTTAAAAATGGTTTTTCAATTTGATAATATATTTTCTTGATTTGGAAATTTTATTTCAAACATTAAATAATATTGTATTGGATTCTATATTGTTTTTTGAGAATGTGTGAATGGTTTTGATAATGTGTAGAAAAATTCTAAATTGGGCTCTACTTGTGTGTTAGGATATAGAAACATATAGTAATTTTGTGTGTTTCACCACTAAGAGGAAACCTTTTCGTTATTGACTGGTAGTAATTTATTTCTTTTAGAAAAAATGAATCCATGTTTTTTATTTGAGTTCCTTTTGCGCATTTTTAGTATATTATTGAGCCAAATATTTGTGTTTCATTGGAATTTTTCATTTATAATTATTTATTGTAAGATTAATTTTACATATTTCATAGCCACTCACATTTATTTTTAAATGAAGTTTTATCACATAGATTTGTATGATTGGTTGATATGTGATTTTTTACATGTTTACCTCTTTATGAATGGATATAATTTCCTATTTTTATCACTTATAAATTTAATATTTTTTGATAGATAATATTAAATGATGTATAATAACCAAGTGAATAAAAAGGGAAAATGGATTAAAAATTGTTTTCATATTTGAAATTTATTATTATTACAGTTTCATTTTAAGAGATTGGTTTTTTTCATTATTGATACTAGATCTGGAATAGAAACATAGGTGGTATCATACTAGGATATGGTTCACACTCTCTATGATCCTTTAAGAGTTTGAAGACATTTTTATTAGGATTCAAATGATGATAAGATCATATTTTAGATTGCTTGATTTAAATGTTTTTATTAATTTTGGTTTGGTAAGTCTGAATGAGACTATCAGCCACGTGGAGTTATGAATTAAATTATAATTTGATAGTTTGGATTATATTTTATACATTGTGGTATCGTGGATGATTCTTCTTTATATTTATTATTAAGGTATTGTTTTTATTATATTCATGATGGGTTTTCATTATGTAGTTTTACCCATATCATGTGATAGGATAGTTCTGTTGTATTTTCATGTTGTATTGGGTTGGGTTATTTGAATTTGGTATCAATGGGATTCTCATATTGGTGATTTTAGTAGTTTTGGAGGTTTTTTTTGTATTTTTTTAGTTGGGGATAAGAATGTTGTAATTCAGATAATATGTGTTGAAAATGGACCTAGCCATATCACTTCCACATTTGAAACGGAGTTACCATGGCTTTTGAGGGATTATTACATGGTTTGAAACATGGAGTTTGAGGTCATTTGAATAAACTATATAAGATGTTTATTTAAATTTCACCAATAATTTTAAGGTTAGTTAATTTATTGTATCTTTAAATTATTAATTTTTTAAATAATTGCTATCAATACCAAATGTCGGTCCTTTGATATTGGAATATTTTCTTGGCTGGTTTAGGTTCATTCATTGGTTATGTCGTACATCTGAGAAGAGATCTTCAAAACATATGAGATGATGTTGTGAGATAAGTTCTGAAGCCACGATTTCTGATACACACAAAAATGGTGGAAACTTTTCTTTCATTATTTATACATTTGGGATGGGGGGACATGGAAACCAATGAAATGTAGTGGATCATTGAATATAATTTACTAAGAAGCATCCATCCATCTTCCCTTGTGAAAAAGTACCCTAGGTATACGGAGAGTGGATTGAGTGGATAATAGTGCTATTATAAATCCTAATGACTCATGTGAAATATAATGTTTTTTCAATGTATATGTTCGAGGGACCAAGAATATGATGAAATAACGAATTTTTGCATGTTATTTTACATGAGGATCTAAAAAAAATTCTTACAGAAAATAATAAACAAGTAGTTCTATCTTCATACAATTTGTGAAGTGACGACCAAATAGGTTATGAACAAAGAGCAGGGGGAGTCTACCATTCTGGAGTATTTTGTATGTTTTGTTCAGTTCTTTAATCTAGTACTACATATTGCTACAAATGATTCCCTAAAATATCAATGGATTGATTTTCTATAGAATCTTAATATTTGAAAAATTTGGATTCTATTATGTATTCCAGCCAATTATTGTGTAGATGAAAGGTATTTTTTAGATGAGTAAGACATTGTTGGGAATATAGGTTTGTGTGGAGATTCACTCGGTTCTGTTATCCAATAGGTTGTATCTAATGGTAATAAAATGAAGCATATGTGTGATTGTGTTTCCTTAGGATAAACCATATGGGATAAAAAATCATTTTAGTTGGATTTATACTACCAAATGGTAATTCTATTTCATACAAAGCCTAGAATTATGGAGGATATGAGGAATTGTAATTTATATGGATGATCTGTCCATGTATAGTGTATTTTTAAGAAGTTATATCAGTGATAGTGTTGGATCATATATCACCAAGTATTCAAAGGTTTTCAAGACGCTTCAAATGGTGGTGTAAAAAATCATCAAGAAAGGGGAGATGTTCATGTTTAAAAGATAGAATGATGTTATGGAGTGGATATAATTTAGAGGAATCGAATACTTGTCTGGGTATTATTATAGATATGATGTTCATTTCGCCTTCAATGGTTATATACATTTTTATAAAATTTCTGATCATTAATTTATATCATTAATGTTATTTGATATGTTGTCCATAACATTGTTACATATATTTTTCTTATTGGGAATTTCCATGCATTTGGGAAAGTGGTCTAAACAGGGAATCATTTGTCTAACCAATGAGGTCATGATAAACAAATTTGGGGGGGGGGGAGTGGGAATTATCAGTACATTATCATGAAATAATTGACTTAATTATCTGAAAGGATAATGTGATTATATTTTTGTATGATATAAATTGGTATCACTGCCAGGTTTATATACTATCTACTAATATAGTCACTCATGTTTTTGAGGATTGTTGGGGATGATTGGGAAGAGATGGGAATACAATTATTTTTATTAATTAACTTATTCAATTGTTTGGAAATGTTCCATGATTTTGTTTACTAATGATGGGGTCGTCAAATTTAAGAAAGAATCTATACATTCTCTGGGGACATTATAGATTTTTTCTCTAGTATACCACCACTAAGAGAGGTTTAGCTTACTATATACTATCTTCCTAGTACAATTGTTTTTCTTTTTTGACTTTCTAAATAGAAACATAAAAGTTTTTCGTTCAAAATGTACAATTCTAGGACCTATATAATAAAGGATTTATTGTTCCAAGAGATCCACCATAGTCATTTCCCAATCGATTTTCTAAAATGGGAGATGATATACTTATAATTTTTAGGGATTATCAAATGTTAAATGGGGTGATTATAAATTTTTTATCACTTTACAATGATTGATGAAACAATGGATTATCTTAGAGGCTATAATTTAGTTTATAAGTTTGAGTAGAAGTCAAGGTGTCACCGTTTTAGTGTATTAAAAGAATATATAACTAAGTCCCCATTTAATAGTCAATATGAATTTTTCAAATTTTTTGAAATCCCATTAAGTCTCTTTAATGCTCCAACAATGTTTATGGATTAGATGAAATGAGTTTTTTTAGTTTACTGATAATTTTTTTTGTTGTGTACATTGATGATATAATATGTAACTCCAAGTTAGATGATGGTAATGTTGAATATTTGAATATTACTCTTAGAATATTGAAATATTATATTATATTTGATATTATTTCCAAGTACAAATTTGGGATCATTGAGGTTATTTATTATGGTAAAGTGATAATTCAGAGTGGATCCTCAGATTATACAGAATGGTTATAGGTTTATTCATTATTGATGTTACCAACATGTGTTTTGGGTCTGAAACATATTTGGTTTGGGTTGTCAATATTATGAATTGTCTAAGAATTATACAAGAATGACTCTTTGATGACATCATTGACCTAAAAGGATATAAATTATTAATGGAACTAAAATTGCTAGAGATATTTTTAAGGATATGAAGATTAGGTTGAATTTAGAAATTGATTATATTCTATTTGGAAAGTGGATAGGTGTATATTTTTTCTACAATGCTTATGGAACATATTTGGAATGTTTCTTTCTATAGGGGAAATAGGTTGTATATTATAGAACATTCTAGATATTTCTTTAGGATATGAACTATTCTATCCATGATCTTGTGTTCCAAAATTGTTATTCTTTTAATCAAAAAGTTGTTTCAATATCTCTGCGGGGAAGGGATTATGGTATATTATGAGAATAATTGCAAAATAAATATTTTTGCACAGATGGGTCTGAATTTTTCATAGAGAAAAATGGTGGACTGCCTTGATACTTTTGATTTTGATATTTCATATTACCTATGGAAGATATTTGTGGTTATCGATCCACTGAGAATAAAATAACTAACACAAGATATGAAATAATCGGTTCTGTAGTGACCTAGGATGAGTTTTTTTTCTGAGATGTGCTTGGTAGTGAAACAGGTAGGTGTACAAGTGTTCTAAGAGACAATTATATCTGAATCATTTTTTGATGAGAGAGTTTAGCTTTAGTAAGTCGAAGACAATAACTGATAATTATTTAGTGAAATAATTTATTGTGAGATAACCTTAGTTGAATGGTCTGGATCTTCAAGTTGTGCTTTGTTATTCAACAGGAGTGTTTTTATTAATTTTTCCTTGAGACTTGATTTTTTGGAAAGTGGTAGTTATTCTTTTTGATCATCAAACTACATGGATACAAAGATGTATCTCAAAATGAGGCATCTGTATTGGTGGAAAGCAATGAAATGGTCAGTGGTATATTTTTATTTTTTTTCCATAGTTTATTAATCATTAATGCGGTGAAAAAAATATTTTCTTGATTTTTGAAATCATTTACTATTAATGTATTGAAGTGGGATGATATTTCCATGGATTTCATAATTGGTTTTCTAAATAATCCTTTTGTGAAGGATGCAATATTGGTGACCATTTATCGACTCATTAAATTATTTCATTTCCATCCTATTCAAGATGTGATGAGTGTAGAACATTGTTGGGATTTATGTGTCCATGATATTGTGAGACCTCATGATGTTCTATATATTGTTGTTTGTTACAAGGATCTAAGATTCACATTGATGATCTGGAAGGATTTTCAAGAGGCGATGGGTTAGAAAATTAAATTTATCATAGCTTATCATCCATAGAAGGATGAAAATATATATAAGGCTATTTAGGAACTTGGGGATATTCTCTGGTCTTTTGTGCTTAATTTTGGTGGAACATGGGAGTAGAATTTGCCATTGGATATTTTTACTATAATAATATTTATCAATATTCTATAAATGTGTGTCCAATTGGGGATTTTTATTAAAATACATATAATTATACCCTGTTCTATACATTGTTTCGGGAGAAGACCTAGGATGGACAAACTATTCTTCAAGAGATGACAGAGATGGTGCAGTTGTTTATCAGTTTTTTGGTCAATTCATAATGACATCTTAAATATTTATATAATATATTTGTCTACAACTATATTTTGAGGTTGTTGATATGTTCCTTCTCAGTGATTCCCCATTATTGAGACCTAGTTGGTTTGGTTACTAAGGTATGTCATCCCTTTAATTTGTGATCCATGTTGAGATCATTGGATAACTATGTATGGTGGATTACATGTTTCATTTTACACATATCAAGAACTCTATACAATATCTTATTAATATTTCCTAGTTGATGAGGTACATAACAGATTCACCCTATGTAATCATATGAGAGGATATTGATCTCGGTCCTAATACATGTTTTTTTGGGCTGCATGTTAGGACTATGGATTTCCAGGATAAGATACATTTCACTTAGAAGGTCATTATGGTTTTGGTACTACGGAAATATATTCATGATAATAATTAGATATGAGAACATGATTTTTTTATGTAGAAGTAATGACCTTCTATTTTTAATCCAATATCTAGAGGGATTTATTGGGGAAGAAAGTGTTCATGGTGGGGATATTTTGACACACTATTACCATTATTTCTTGTTTTTTTACATTCTATTTTTTATTCTTATTTTATGTTTGTGGTATAATATAATGGAATAGCGGCGATACAAATAATTGTGATGTCAGATATTTGTTGTAATTTTCAACACAAAAGCCTACAGTTTATCCCACTCACTTTCTACATACACACCATGTACATAATAGAAATGTTGCGTAATGGATGCTGGGATGAATTAGTAAACTGGATACACAAAATGAAAATATTGCATGATGTGTAAAAGGTAAAATACATGAATGGGGGTAAATAGTTTTAAATAATTGGAAATTGGTTTTTTGTCATATATGTGCTACTAAAATTACATGATATGTAAATATTTTACACTCCATGAAACCGTTGGGAGTTTGGTCTTTAGGGATCCTCTTAAATTAAATTTCCTATCATCATTTGGAAGATCTTAACCCTCTAATTTTACTATAATCTTCCATGATTATTTTTGGAGAACAATAATTCTTCCAAATTGTTTCATTCAATGATTGATCATTTTCATAGTTATAGTTCATTTCATTGGGTATTATTTCCATCTAGTTATTCTGTTTTTAATTTCAAATGTGTTTTGGATGAAAATATGTCATTTGATGGTGTTTTTATCAATCATTGTCATATTCTTATTGCTCCTTTTTTGGGAGGTCATTCTCTTGGATTCAAATCATCGTTGTTGAATGAAACATGATTTTATATCATGTTGATGTTGTTGTTCCAATAAAAGGATTAATTTCATTAACTTCATGTTTTTTTGTTAAATCCATTTGGGATGTTCATTTATTTGAAGTGGTAAAAGTTATAAAATGACTTCATGGGAAGTAAAATGATTTAAAAAATAATTTTTCTTTGAAAATTTATTTACATGATATAAAACTTGGTTTCTAATCTGTGAATATGATTGTGTTGGATTTTAATTTTTATTTCAATTGTGATCATGGTTCAAAATTAATATTGGAAAATTACATGATAGGAACCATAGGTGTGGTGAGATAGAGAGACATGTACCCATAGTGTTTGGTGTACCAGTATAAGAAAATATTTTTGTATTAAATTATAGGACTCAATATATTTTAGTTCCAATATATTCATGGTTTGGAATTTGAGTTATGAGGGGAAATTTGGCCCATAGGCTTGAGCACATTATGTGATGTTAATTTTCATTTTTCTTTTTTCATTGATGGTAATTTGTTACATGATTATTTTATATCATGGATTGTTACACATCTTTATTTGTCTGATAGGTTGTATCATGATGCTTCTCATTATTGATTGATTCATGGATACGAGTTTACCTATTTACCTATTCATTTAGGGATATTTTTTATTATTTTTATCAATTCTATATGTAATAATTATTGTTTGAAAATATGAATTCCATTATGAAAACCAATTGAAAATACATGGAATATTATTATTTTACATTAAATTCACCTTAACCATATGCCTCTATGATTCCTTGTACATTTATATGGAAACCTATATTCTCTATAAATGCATATTGATATCTCCCTAAAATTAAGTGTTTAAGAAAAATATATAATTAAATATAATGAATAACTAATTATAATGATAAAAACTCTAGACCATTTATGGTAATTCAAGGTAGATCTTGGAGAAATTTTGGTCACACACTCCACCATACCCACCACTTGAGTTCTAAAAAACAATATCCTTTCAACCATTGACCACAAAATAGAAAGAGGAATATGAAAAAATATTATAATAATACAACATAGTTTAACACGATATGTCCCCTAAGATAGCCCTTCAAAAACATCAATAGACGTTTATAATCACCAATAGATCGTGAAATGTTCTATAGTGTATTAAATCATAATATCCTTAAAATTCCCTTCCTAAAACAAAAATAATAATTTATATTTGAGGAGGCCAATAATCATCAAAACAAAAAAATAATGAATATGGGTGACAAACTGCACTATCACCATGTTACTATCATATCACCACTATGAAATGAAATCACCCACTTCCCAAAGCTATATGATGCCATGTTATCTAAAATCAATGGACATAAAACATGCATAGTAAATGAAAATTACATACCCATTAGGGTTAGTATATAATTTTTTATCCAATAACCAATTGGAATCCACCATTTTTCCAAATATTTAAATTTATAAAAGAAATAGATTATTATAGTTTCACAATAAAGTAAAATAATATATTTTTCCAGAAATTTTTACTTTTTAGAAAAATTTTCATAATCTATGTTTCATTATAATCATTATTTTAAAATTATAAAAATGAAACAATGTCCAAATTTTTAATTAAAAAATACATTGTTTTAGTGATAGTTTTTTTACAAAATCTCATAATTCTAAGAATAGAACAAAGAAAATGAATATACATTAGTACGAAAAAATTTAGGATAAAATAATGAAATAAAGAATGGATAAATAAAATCTATCTCAATAATTAATTACCAATAATTCTCAAATTCAATCAAAAAATAAATAAAGAAAGTTATTTACTAAATAATAAACATAGAAATTATAATATAATATACTAATATTTAGAAAAAAACGAGGAATGACATGACAATGCTTGATGATTATATATGAAACTAATCTAGAAATTTTTATGGTCCTCCAACTTGTTCATTTAATCTTAATAAAGTAACATCCTCAAATACATCCTTCATAGAAAGAAAACAATCAACTAAGGAGGTGGGTAGTAATCATGACATATTTAAATCATCTGAAAACCATATATCATAAGTTAACATATCACAACATTCATAACCATCAGTCCTCTAACAGAACCATAAATAATGAGGCCCGTAGTCATAAGTATATACCTAAGGAAAACTAAATTTATTTTACAACACAAATACATAGTTATATACAATAGAAAATAACATTGATTGAAGAAGGTGTAACTGGAAACCAATGGATTACATTTATTATAATTTTTTAAATCAGTATCTTTTTCTTAATTAGTAGGATTTTTATTTTGAAACAACATTTAAAAAAAACAAAAGTGAAAAAACTCAAGGGAATATAAATGCAACTACAAAGGGAAATTACATTCAATAAAATGATGATACCATAAATTTATATGAATAAAACAAAAATCCCCTTTATAACATGTAAAACAAATAAATAAAGAATCACCATATTTTAAAACTATTATTGTCCCTTGAAATACCTAATATATAATATAATATAAAAAATCAATTGTTGGAATTTTATCGAACAAATATAATTCATTAATATCATTTTGGCTAAAAAATTAAATAGAGATGAGATTTCTGAAGATTATTTCAATGGGAAACTAAAGGAAAAAATGGAAATCATTGGATGAAAAAAACCATAATAATATATACCTCATTATTATTTTTCAAAAAAATGAATAAAATTAAATCAATAATAATCTCTAAAATAATAAAGATTAGGATTGAAACACCTACCTCAATCAATGTAACCATATATCCATCAGTGAATAACTATAGAATAGGTGACAAGAGAAATATCAATACCAATAGAATCAAAACCCCTAATTATTTATTTTCATTACCAATCATTTCTCAACATTTTATTTATATATGTATATTAAATTTTTATACTATGTTACAGGAAATATACATTAATATTTTTGATTTATATTTATTTCAAATGTAGAATGGTTTTTTCATTGTTAGTTTGGACCTTGCGAAAAGTATACATTTTTTCTATAATACAATTGCTGATTTTCACAGAGTCATTATTTCGTTTTCCTAGTGACGAATCAAAATTGTGTTGGTGTCTTGGAATGTCCAGTATGGTGCACACAGTTATTGGATAATTCGGCCAAAAATGCGGCCAAACCATACACAATATACAATTTAATAAAAATGATGAATTTAGTTGCTAACCTCGCCATTAATTTTTCCTAAAATCATACCACTATAACTTATCTCCCCCTCTCAGGTGACATTTCTTTCCTTCTACACTCTGGTGTTCCCTTTCTTCCCCTTATATTATGGATCATTGACACATCCTATGATTTCTAGTGGGATATCCATTGGTTGATTTTAGACCATATCCATGTCCCAATTATCCTTTTTTATCCGATAAATATATCTCTCATTTTCACTCCAAATAAGTCAAATCGTAGCAATTGATTTGTCTATTTACCTTATGGCAGGATTTTAATATGGTATGTTAATACATAAGACTCTACAATTTATTATAAGGATCCACTAATACTCCTGAGGTGGATTTGGGGCACAATTATTGAATGTAATGAGTTATAAGTATATATTCCACGTTAATGGATCCTCAAATTAATAACTATTTATTTCTTATTTATATATTTATATTTTTGATTCCCCTCAATTGTGTTATGTGTGTTTGTTGACTATATTTTGGGAAACTTTAATTTGATTTTCAATTTTATGTGATTAAATATATATATTTTTATTTCATAAAAAAATTCAACTAAGTTTTTCGATAATAATTCACTGTATTGGTTATGAAATCATTGGTTGGATATTAAAGAAAATATTGCAAATTTTTTGAATTATCAAATCTATTTGGGGAGTGGATGGAGTCATGTATTCTTGTTTACGTCCTTGGTGTACCCCATATATATATCTGGATACATATACGAATATATATATATATAAGTATAGATATGTTTGTAAAATTTAATAGGAATAGACTTCCTTACACTTGTGTTCATACATCTTTTTTGGTTTATAATGAAGCTATCGAAATTGAATTATAAATTGAATTATTTTAGATAAATTATAAAATCATGGTTTTATTTTCTTACAATTTCTTATATCTTTTATTAATGTTTTTTGTTTAATTAAATGTGTTCCATAAATGAAGTAATATATGATTATAAATATAATGTGTATTTGAAATAATTCCCCATGATTTGTGGATTGAAATGGTTTCAAAAGGCATATACTAATTATTATATTAAATGGATTTCAATGACATTATATAAAAGGTGTCACTATATTTGAATCAAATTTACCTAGATTAGATGGATAGAATATATAATATTCTTATAGGTATTCTCTCCAAATCCAATAATAAATTTTATAAAAATATTTATTGATCGCATGCGATGGATTTTGTTCCATCTACGATATTTCATGGTCCTACCTACCAGCTTCTACATGAGAATATTATTTATGTGTCTGATCACGTAGAGTATGGGTATCCGAGGATGATCATAAATATTATTCATTTCCACAAGATATCTCCATGGTATGCACACCTATATATTTCTTATATTTTGGTGGTTTATTAGGTGCTTCCCTATTAATATAGTGTATATCTCATTTTATGAAATATAAATTATTTTCTTCATTCCTTTTATTCCATTATTTATATTACTAATGATAACCATATAAAATGGGTTGTTTTATAAAATTCATATAATTTTTTTAAATTAAAACTATTTAATATGATGACATAATTTTTCAGAAATTGTTATTATCATTAAAATAAAAAATAAATAATATTTTTAACTAATGTTGACTAGTTAATGGACTTCATTCTAAAAATTATTTTTCATAAATATTATTTTTTAAAAATTAGAGTGAGGGTGTATTTTTCAGTAAAGGCCATTCATAATACTTTTCACCTGGTTCCCTACATTGAATTTTTTTGGTTATAAATATATTATATCTATGAATAAATTTATTCCATAATTTAAAAAATCTCAAAATGATTAGTATTTCATTTTTATGTGTTAATCCTTTCTTTCATTTAGAGGTTATTTGTTTTATATATTTTAATTTAGTTTCATTAATCACATAGACTGAAATAGATTATTATGAATTTATTCTCATTATTAGGTGATGCATTCTATATGTTTGGAATAGTAAAAATATATCATGGGTGGAATCTATGGTGTTAGTTGGAGATGAGATAAATAATTTTTTTATTTTAGATTATTTTTTTTATGGATCATTTAAAATCACAAAATGTGGACATAAAACATATAGAGTAGTCATTACCATTTTTTATTATTTCAGAACACTAAATGCAAGGTATAAATATTCTAAAATTATGAAATATGATTCATGTAAATATTATTATAAGAATGTGGGGATTAGAGACACCATTGTGTTATGTCATAGGAATTATACGTTGTCTAATAAAGGGACGACTCTGATTAGTTTATAAGTGGGAACCAGTGTGCACTGTCATCCAATATCTCCGCACATCTGTGTCGAAGTGGATGTCTCTAAAACTCTAGTTGACTAGCTTTGGATCTTAGTTGGAGATGAGTTACGATGGAAGAAACCTGTTGTGTTTGAATCATGGATGCATTACTGGTCGATTGGCCTTCTTCTTGTCCATTTGTCTTTTTTTCTTTCCAGTGAGGAAGACAAACTCTTCAAGGGGCGAGGTCTATTCGGACTAGCTAGGGTCACCCTTCCGGTACTAAAGATGGTCACTGTCACAGTCTAGTACCTTCTGTTTATGCACCCCAGGGGATGTGGTCGCTTTCTAGATGGCTTTAATGGATACTCAGTTAAATCAAAATGTTTTGGAGGTCATTAATTGCCTGAAAAGGGATTTGGGCGTCCCATGTGCACTGGTTGTTTCTGGAGAGGATTTTGGAACCAGCATGATTGTAGGTATGGTCGAGGAAGAGGTTATACAAGAGCAGAGGGAGGTGCACCAGGATGTTGGAAAAGATGTTTTTAAGGGTATGAAGCTGGATTCTCTTGATACAGTGAGGGTGAATGAAGAAGATGTAGAGGATATATCCATGGGGGAGAATCATCTTAGTCTAGTCTTAGGCGATATGCATTTGTAATACATGGGATGTGGCTTCGAACATCCAACTGGATATGATTTTCCTATACAGGCCTTGCAGATCAAACCTTCTTATGCTGAGAAGGTTAAATCCGGATGGTGTTTTTATAATTCTCAAAAATGGTTTTCAGTGCTGGGTGAAGTGGAGGGCCATGATCTTTAGGATGCCAATATTATGGAGGCTGTCCTTGGTGGTTATCCTTTAATGGGTGAGGAGGCAAGCCAACTGAGTTCGGATTCAACGTCGGACTCCCCTACTGATCCAAAGGAAGTTGGCATTGAAGAGGAATTTTTTAGAGCCTCTTCAAGGAAGGGAAAGAACACCATTACAGTTTCAGAAGGCTTTATCCAACATTCTAGGAGGTCGCGACAACAGAATGACTACTCTAACATACCAAGACCACCGGTATCTAGGTCCTCTAGTAATGTCAAACACTATTAGAAGGTGTGAAAAGGTGCCGACATGAAGTTGGGGGTTGCATATTCTAAGGAGTCTGGATCTCAGGTTGGGAGAGATCAGGAGTTGGCTATAATTGGGGGTGCTGACCTCCGAATCGTGGTTGAGGCCACATCTCCTCAAGGGGAGGCAGAAGCGCTGACTAAGGGCCAGCTAGGGTTGTCTTCTTAAGTTTGAGGAGGTGCGACAGGCGGAGGCTGCACTTCCTCCGAGGCAGCATCCTGAGGTGGACATTCAACCTGACCCTTAGAGTCAAATTGAATCGATGCTACATTACATGGACCTTCTTTTGCACTCAATTGATGAAATGGTGGATCATGTTCTGGATATTAAAGCACTTAAGGAAGTGTCCAAACAAATTACATAAATATTTCTACGTGTGGAAACTACAAAGGGGCTGGGTAAATGGATTGATAGGCAGAACTGTATTTTGAAGAGAGGATTCAACATGGGGAAAATCTAGATGGAGGAATACATTCAATCTTGGGACAACTTGGCTAATCATTATGAAGACATCCTGTAATAGGTAATTTTATTGTTCTAGAATGATATGTGGAAATTATTTCCGACGAATTTTTTTATGAAATAAATTACATTGTATTCAATATGATTAAATCAAATACAATTATATTATAATGAAAATAAGGTTTATAAAATTGAAAATGTTTTTTGTACATTTTATTTGAAATAAAAAACTGTATTTAATGTGAATCATTAATATTGAAAAATTTATGTTTTTGATTTCAAATTTTATAAATTTGGGGTTTTGAATTTTTTTTGGATTTTTTTATATTCATGACATGTTAACGTGATACAATCAATTGTATTGATTTACCTGGGAATTTTATTTTAGATAAGGGTGATTTTATATATAAATGTAATATATTAGGGATTTTAAACTCAATATTATTCAATGTGTGCTTATCAAGATGTCCACCAATATTGTATTGTAAGGATGTTCATCTAAATTTAGAGATATATTTGATCATGTTTGTGAGGGATATGTTTCTATTGTATTATATTTCTATTTCCTAATTTTTTATTGTGTAATACAATGATTTGGGTTCCACTCAAGCATTATTTAATTTATAGTTATACTGGAGTATTGGATGAGGTTGTTATTAGGGAGACATGATCCAATATCATTAGTCATGATGGAAAACATGGGGGTGATTCTGGTAACAAGGATACATTAAAACCCAATTCAGATTATAGACAAACTAATGTTGTTTTGATATTGTTTGTTCACTATGATTAAATTCCAAGGCAATTATTTCTTATGATTACACTTCCCTTCTTCGTAGATTTAAATTAATAACCAATTATATTAAATGAGGTGGTCTCAGGACTTGATCAACAGTTCCTTTTATTTCATTAGGGGGTGACTATAGAGGTTTTTCTACTCAATGTTTTGGAATCAATAGAGTGTTATTAAGGATATATATTCTTTTATAGACCACATTATCTATTATTATTTGCAGAATAAATATTCACCACTATGTGTTCATGGATTCACCTTTAATTGGGAAGTTGTTTTTATCCTTTTGATTGAATGATTTAGATTACAGTTCCTAGTAATTGTTATATAATTTCATGATATTGATAAATTACCATTATTTAATTTTTCATAAGTTGTGGGGAGAGATATATATTGGCGTTAATATCTTTATTTCATTATTATTATATAATTGTGAGTTGTTAATTTGTTATTTAGAGATTCATATAATTTTGTAATTTATATCATGTGAGTTTGGGTTATTTTTATTTTATGAATCCTCAGATATTCTAGTGTGGTTTTGGTTTTCCATTCGATTGTTCTAAATCTTGAGGTAAATCTATAGTCTTAAGGGATTTCCTGGATCATAAATTTTTATAGTATGTATAATTATCAACCCTTAGACGATATATAGAAAAAAATATTTATAAATTTATACATATTTATGTTCTCTCTTGATTTACGGTAACAATACATAAATATATTGTAATTTCATAAATGTATGGTAATGGATTGGAAAAAGTACTAAAAATTATAGAAGAATAATGGATCTATTTCTATAATATTATAGTCGTTTTTCACATCGATGAAATATGGATTCCAAAATTATAAAATGATATAGTTCTCCTATCATGGTATGTTTAGTATGGGGGAATGCTAATTCAATTATTTGGAAAACCATGTAGAGACCCCATGTACATTGTCTATATTATTAAATACAATTAATTTTAATATTTTATCATCAATCATATTTTCCTAAAATTAGACCACTACCACAAGTCATTCCCTCTCAAACAATATAGCTAGACATCATCCTCTCATACATGCATCTTATCGCCCCTCTCTATTGGATCACCTTATACCCCATTAATTCATTGATACATATCTTCAAGGTAGTGTTTCTTTTATTCAGTCACCCTCGTCACATAATTACTCATCTCTTACAATCTCAATTGCTGCACATTATGGAGTGAAATTATTTTTGTGTTCTTTTAACTGAAATTTCGTACTAATCAATTTTAATTATGTAATTCAATATCCTATGGCTCTTCATGGTATTTAGAAGTTCCATGGAATAATTTATGGTGGATTTAGACACATGTTATAGAAATTCGGGATTCATAGTTATTATCAAACCATAATCAATTCTTATTTTTTAGAATCAGTTATTGAAATTATTTTATTATATTGTTTTTATACACAATTATATTCGTATGTGAGTATATTAAATATTTAATGAGAAAATTGTATTTTATTTGGGCTTCCTATAAATGAAAATAGATTCCCTGAATTTTAAATTTGTTCAATATGTTTTTTATTATGAATTACTATTGTTTTCAAAATCATTAAAAGTCACTAATATAGATAAGGAAAAATTAATTAAGGAATCCCTCAGTATTGATGGGTGATTTGATATGTGTTTTTTTGGTGATTTCCAAAAATATTATAATATATATATTTGTATATTTATATCCCCAATATATTCATTTTCATACATACATATATTATTTCATGTATATATTTATATATAAAAATTCACTGGATGTTTCTACATTAAACATGTTTCATTAAGATGCAATTGTTCTTCAAAAAGGCATTAAAATAAAACTCAAATGTTATTTTATATGGAAAATTATAAAGGCTCAGTTTGTATGACATACCTTGAAATCTATGTTTCTAATGGGTTTTTAATTCAACTAATGATAATTTATGATGTAATTATTTATCGATTATATGCCTTATTGATCTTTTAATAATATACCTTATAGTATATTATAATTTATATTGTTTTAAATGGGATTATTTAAATAAGTTTAGAATGTGGAACCCTGAGTACCTTGATTTAATTACTATAAAATGTATAATATGAATATATATATATATATATATATATATATATTTAACATCTAGACTATGTATAATACGATGACACTATCTGACCATTTATGACATGGGTTTTTTGACCTATGTGTATGCATCATTTTTCTTCATACCATGACATTCCAGAAAAACATATTTAATTGGTTATTCATTGAAAATATATGAATAATTGGATGAAATGACATATAATTAGTTTCTATAGGAGACACACATAGTTATTAGTCTTATATTCTTATTATATTTTGATGAATTGTTAGTTAATTCAATATATTTTCTTTTATTTCAATTCTTCTCATGTCTAATTTATTACATTTCACTGTTGTTGTTAACAAATATAAATTTATAGGAAAATAATTTATTAAAGTTTCTGTTTTTCAAAAATGGTTCAAATACGAGTTATAAAATGGGGGTTAAAAATGGTGGTGTTATTTAACTAATTTTATTTGAAGTGATAGTTTTATTTTTAATTAAATGGATGAATAAATTTTAAAATTTTAGATGATTTGATATTTACATTTATTATAAAATAGAAAATTTATTTTCATCTAATATTTACAAACTAACTTGAGAGTGGATCATTTGTTAATGTTTGATATTTTTATAAATTGAGTGGTGTCCTATAATTTTTTTTTACACATGATAAGATAATATATATTTTTGAGGTTCGAGATCAGTTTTTATTCTCCCATAAAGAAATTATAATTTCAATTTTTATGATATCTATTGAATTCCAAAGGATAAATTTGGAGAATTTTATTCTCAATATATTTCTAACACCCACAAAATGAACAATTAAAATGAGATTTTTCATTATTGAGTTTAAAATTATATATATATATATATATGAAGTGTATTTATGGATCAATGGAAATATTTCTATGGAGGGGGTTGGAGTTGAGATTTCATACATCACATTATTATTATTTTTGTGATTTAATTTATTATTATTTCTATATTCATTTTTCTCTGCTCGAGAATAAGACAGTAATATAACTAATTTTCATTTTCAATTTAAACTATAATAAAACTATTTTATTCAAAAAAATCTTCCCCAATTACTATATTTATTTAATATGATGCTTCTGACAACTCTAGGGGATCGGTAATTCACTATAAGTATGTAAGCAGCCCATTTTGGAATCTAATGGGGGATGACATAGGTTGGTTCACGTGATATAAAATAAAATAATTGTGGTGTTGTATCCGTAGATACTGCTATTATATGAGAATATAGAAAAATGAATAAAATCATGTGATAGAGAAAAAAGGGAAGAACGACCCTTGTCCCTCAATCATGATTATGCACCTCGAAGGAGTAACCATATAATTTATAAATAGAAGGTCAGAGTGAGGGAGTAATATTTGGGAGAGGATACTCATGGGTTCGCTTTTATGTGGGGATTATGGCAACTAATAACAAAATTTATAAAAAGGAGTAAAACACGAAATTTATATGTTTAAGAAGGATATATAGATCACTCAGATGTTTTAACAAACCATGTAGTAATTCTGTGATTGTCTACAAGAAATAACATCGAGGTCATAGAGGTTTCGCTATATGGATTATAAAATCATTCATGATACCATGAAGCCCTGTAAAAGTATTAAAGATTCTTATAATAAACAATAAACAACATAAAATATTTGGGAACAATATAAGGTATCATATATAACATAAATGAATATTTTTGATTTCTTATAAATTTTATGGAATAATTTTGTTTAGAATTTGGCTGAAGAACCTTTCTTAAGTCATGGTGTAGAGAGATTTTATAGTGGCAGTGACATGGGCTAATTCAAATAGGCAGGGTGATGAAATATTCTTCATATATAATATATGTATTATAGTAAATGTATATATTGGTTTATTTTAATTTTTATGTTATTCATTTATTTAGTTTTATTATATTATATTGAGAGGATTGAAACTAAAATTTTCTGGATTATAATTTTTATTGTTAATGAAAAACAAATATATTCGAGATAAATCATGCAATAAATAATTATCATTTGGGATATTTTTTCAATAGCTACTAAAAGTTAATTAATTACAAGGTCATTGAATTGGATAAGGTCACTCATGATGTATTTCACTTTGTTCAATTGAATGCTTTAGTTTATCATCATAAACATAAATTTAAAATTTAAAAAGAATAACATTATCAGGATATGAATATTTAGAAACTGTGCTTCTTGGAAAAATGGTTATCCAAGAGTATAAAACATTCATTTTGGAGTTACATTATTGGGGTAAAAAGAACTATTATAAAAAAATTATATTCCTTTTTTCAATCATTTTATAGATATATTGTTTTGCTATTGGGTTATTTTTTACTCAGATTGAGAATGAATGGATGGATGATGGTATGAGTATCATAGAAAAAATCCATTCTATGTGTTGTATAAAAAAATACATAACATTGTTTAAGAAGATAAAATAGTAAAATAAATAAGATAAAAAAATTAAACTATAAAATATAGTGTCATATTTAGAATAAATTTGAATAATAACTCTAATATTAAGGACCAAATTTATGATATTTAAAAAAAATTATGATAAATCTTATTTATAATATTTAATTATTATAACTATTTACAATGATATTTTCTCACATATAGAGAGACAAAAAATATCATTACATATTTGTAATATATATATATATATATATAATAACCAAAATTATACAGACTCTAACTAGTACTAGATTAATATCTACTAGATATTCTCAATGAATAATAGACATTAAGAATAGTACATAAAATATAATAAAATATAGGTCATATAGAATATTTATAAGTTTTCCAAAAATTTATATCATTATAATGATATGATTCAACTTTATATTATAATTTATCAAGGATTGTAAAACTCCCATTTTGGTGTTCCGCATTGTAAACTTCTTAGTCACATTTCCAATATATATTTTTCAAATAAATCAATGTAACCATATCGATATATCATTATAGATCATCATAAAATGTATGATGGATTCTTCACAAATTATTTACATTGAGAAAAACTTTACTAATAATACAATTTAATAATGTATAATATGGATATGTTTTTAAAAAACTAATATAATATCCATAATAAATAATAGAAATTTAACAACACTTCAGCTTAAATAAATTTATGAAAATAGATAACATTCATACATTATGAAACAAAAGACATTGATTACATCAATAAATAAGATATTCCAACTGCATAAATATTTATTTGATAAATCAATAGTGTCGTACAAAAACAAATACATAAAAAACTCATTTTCAAGATAAAATATACAAATATGAAACATATACATAGTACTTATTTAATTTTTATAAAGGTGGTGAGATCTATATAAATATAAATATTAATTCATGAAATATCAAAATGAAAATTGACACCACAATTAGAGAACTATTATTTAATTATTTAATAACATGAAATGGTTTATAAAAATTTACATCCAAGATAACATTCTAGGTGGACACTCTACCATACAAGTTTATTTTCATTTAAAAATTCACATGTACCATATGGGTCTCAGAATATACAAATATCATCCGTGTTTTAAATAATGTTAGTGAAACATAGGTCATAATATCTCTCATTGAATCTAATGTTTTTATAAATTCAAATATTTCACTGGTATCTTGGTAGGATAATGTTTTTATATAATAAAATTATATTACAATTATTTCAATAATATATGCATATTTATCTATATCTTTATAAAATATAATAGGCCATCAATGTTCTTATATAATAGTAATTTTCTTAATATTTTTTCAAAATCAAATATGGTATGTGATTATTCAATATCTCAAAATTTTTATAAATATATATGATGAAAAATTATTACACTAACTACCCAAATAACATCATCCTTCTCTTGGAATACCCTTGTGGAGTAACAAATACATTGTTTACAGTAGGATAAAAAATGTAATGGAACGCATTATCATGGTAAAAATTAATAGTAAAGTGATATATATAATATACAACAATGTTTATAAAAAACATTATTTCATAGGGTTACTTTTGGACCTTGAATCCCCTAAGTTGAAAATTGTGGGTTTCCCCAAACTGGATCCCATATAATTTATTTAGCATTTCTATTGAACATTTGTGGTCTATAATGATCAGTGTTAATTTGATATAATATACCCAAAATGATATAAAAAAGCCAAATCCAGTCAACATCAATGGGTCCTTGTTTCTATAAGAAGGATTTCTCATTTTAAAATAAAAATTCTATTATGATGTACCTAGAGAAGTGATTTATGAAACAATAACAAAATCATAATAGGTTTAGAAAATTTATACCTAAACTATTCATCATCGTGATATAATCAGATAATATTAATATACAATCTGGGTTGAAATGTTAAATTATATGTAGAATGATTAAATTTGTAAATGTTTCAAATGTTTAACTCATAAAAAAATAACCAAATCAAAATAAATAAACAGTAATGGTCCTAAAGTATTTTTATCCACCACCCTCAAAAAAATTCACTGGTCTAAATATATTAATATTTATAAGATCAAATTATCCACTATTAATTATCAAATATTTCAAAATTGAATTATTCAGATAATACATATTTAAATAGTATTAGGGAAAATATCTAAATTATATGTCTAATGTGACAATTTGAAGATATATTTAGTAAGATTTAATCATAATAGTAAAAGTTTTAATGTTAGTCAACAAATAATCCATGTATATATTGTACTAAACACTATTCATACCTAAAATTCAATAAAAAATCATTAATATATAATTTTCACCTAATATTGTTAGTAACTAATGAAAAAACCATCTTATCAAAATGGGATAATGTAATAAATTTGAAAAATATGTCTTCAAAAAACATGGTTGACCTGGATCATAGGTGCTATCAAAAAATTCATAAAATATTTTGCAATTACTAAGATAATTATCTTATTAATATTTTATAACTTCCCATTAATTTTTTTAGTTTATTTTTTCTATAAATTTTTTCCTCACTATTAGTATTTAATAAAAACTATCTACAATTAAAAAAATATAAAGTATTATTATACTTCTGGTCTATAAATGTCATGAAACTTATATTAATGATCACTTAAATAATATTTAATAATTATATATATGTGGTTGAGTATCATTCTTAATATGTCTTCCTTAGATCCTGTAACGCCCGACCCTGCTCACCCATGAACCAATGGCCAGAACTGTCACCACATGACCTCAATCGTGTATCCTTATATTCTAGAGGATGCCGAATAGTAGTGAGGGTCTATGGATATTCAGTGTGAATTATATACCCTAATATAAGAGTTCAATAATAGACATTGGAAATAAATAGCGGATGCAGTCTAATAAATTATAATGTAGTGGAATGTAGATTTTGTAAATATTGTAAAAAACAAATGCCCAATGCAAATTATACAGAAGATGCATGAATGACATGCTAATGGTACAAACATGGAAAATAGAGAACAAAACATCATGATTTACATTAAAATAAAGATATAAATAAACAATGACTCAAATCCCAAAGGATAGTCTCCTTGAGCATCCTGAGCATTCACTCGGTCCACTTCTCCTATCTCCCATGTAAATGAAAATAGTAAAACTTGCAACCAAATAGAATCTACTTGGGTACCCCAGTGCAAGGGCAGCCTGAGTAGGGTGTGGGATATAAATTAGAGTAGACTAGGTCCACTAGTGTCTTCCCAATATCAATACATTCCATATATAATTTAAAAAGTGTGAAATAATGCATACTTAATATATGTAGTACCATGTAACTATATACCCAAGTACCTGCTTCAGCTCTCACCTGGTTCTTGAACCTCCATTATGCATTTTTAATGTATAAACCATAACAATCACACATTCATTTTCAATAATAATTTATCAAAACATCGTTAAATTTAATAATTATCATGATCCAACTTAAACTGGACATCCCCCATATATGTCACTCACCACAGATGTTTCTAAAGACCATCTAAGTAAACAATGAAATGACTGAATCCAAGCTTCTGTTCTTGCATGGACAATGCGTCATAAGATATTCAATTTAATCATTCATATAATTTGTCCAAGCCCATACACTAAAAATAGTGACATACTCCTCAGTCCGTCAACTAATAGTAATTTCTCCAATTCATTAATTTTTCTGAACCCCTTCTCATATTTATTTCACAAATCATAATATCTCAACATTTTTCATTAAAAAATTAATTAATTTCATGTATGAAAAATTATACCCATAGTATAGTGTCAATTAATCATTGTAGAACATCATGTCTAGAACCCTCGTGAGTATTTGGAGCATTAGTCCTTATCTCACAACCAATGAGTATTTTGAGCAACAGTCCCTATTCCATGAAATAATATTTTAAAGAAAAATCAGTATAGAACGCCATGTCTAGCACTCAAAGAGTATTTATAGCATCGGTACCTGTCTCACAACTCATTTATCAATCAATCATAAATATTTATCATCAGGGTAAAGATCTATGTCTAACACCACCAAAAACATCCATTAGTTAATTCATAAATTAAATAATCCAATCTATTAATTAATTCAACAACTAATTAAGAACATAAATACCTGTCAAATAATTATACTAAAAATTAAGCATTAAACATATATATTGTTAATAATTAATTATCAATTAATTATCCCAAGTAATTATCATGTCTATACATGTCCACTAAAAGAATATTTCGTCCCGAACATTAACAATTAATATGCACGTCCTAAACATCAAAAGTCAAACATTATGAACAAGTCCCACATATTTAGTGACTATCTCACATAGAATATCATATTTTTAAACAACTCCATCCTAATAAAATTAAGTAATGATAAAATAAACATGAAACCCATGGTATTATTGGCCAGTAATAATATCAATCAATCAATTCATAATCATAAATTAATGCATAAAAATTAATTAATTAAAAAATAAAATAATTAAATAATATATCTTCAATCTGTTCTACAATGAATTAATCATTTTCCAATTATCTTGTAATAATTAATTAATCCATTAATTATTACCATTTTCTGATATATATTCCTAACAAGTCAAAATAATAAAATTCTCAATATTTAGTAAATGCCATAATTTTTCCAACTCAATACTTCATAATTATTTCAAAAATTAATTACCCCATTACCCATCCTTCACCATTCAAATAATTTACCTATTTAATCATATTACTATAGCCAAATAAGAAATACATGCGTAAAACCAACACATGATGAAATCATCATTTACCTTACGTGGGTGGAATAATTTAATAACATTAAAAGTGTCTTGCATCGAAATATCTTATATCAACACCAGTAAGAGGACATATGAAATGCCAAACCACATCAAGAATCATATGACATTACCACTAAAATGAATTTTTTCTTTAATAATAATTTCTAGAAAACGTAATTGTTCCCCAATCAATGAAACTCATATTATAAATTTATTTAATGAAGATATGAATTTTTATTAATGTGATAGAGATTAGGGAGCCTGCCATGGGGTAGAACAATTTTAATTCTACTACACATTATGTACTTGGCGGATACTAGTCCACAACTAGTCTATAGTATCACACACCCAAAATATCATATATATATATATGTGAAGGTTGTATACATCGATAAAAAATTCAATATATTAAATTGGCACCCATAATCAAATCATTAATGATCAATACACCTATAACATGATACCAGTTACTCATAAAAAATTAACATACCTAAATTTAACCAGTGAAAAACCAAATCGTGGGTTTAGAAGCATACCAAACCAATGAACTAATTGAA
Source organism: Viscum album (assembly GCA_963277665.1). NCBI lineage: Eukaryota > Viridiplantae > Streptophyta > Magnoliopsida > Santalales > Viscaceae > Viscum > Viscum album. The sequence goes on from OY728165.1 coordinate 293,765,370, forward strand.
AATCAGGCCCATCTACCTCACCAATAGTGTCAGATACCATAATATTTACCTAAAGGTCCCTTAACAACATTTTATTACCCTAATATTATAAAAACTCAATAACTGGATAAAACAATACATATGGTTTCATCCAAATAAAAAAAGCAATGAAACATCATCGAATCACCAAAGCGATGAATGAGACCATGAGGGAATGTATTACAATGAATAATAGGACCTAAACAAAGTATAATCTTTGAAGAAAATGTGGCGGATTGTGAACCTAGAATGGGGGTGGGGTCGTGCCAAGGGGGTCGAATGCTACAAGAGCACTACCTAGGTGTCGAGCTGATGTAGGGAGGGTCACATGGGGGTTGCGTATTGTTAGAGGTTCAGAGGAGGAGGTTCATGTGGATGAGTCTAGATATGCTTTTACATCAATTATGGAGGTGGAGAAACAATGGTTCACTCCCCCTTCAGGTCATTCCTCCCCATTTTATTTTCTTATTTTTCTTTTTTCCCCTTAATATTAATCTATTTAATTGAATGTAATAATTAAAATAATAATACTCATTTTATTATTATTATTATACAAATTAAAATGATATCTAATATGTGAAAAACTATCCATTTAATTAAAAACACATCTTCATTTATTATTCTCTTCATAAAAATTTCTTAATTAACTATGAAAATCACAATTGATCATTAAATTATTTTAACATTTTCCAAACTAAATAACAAAAATAATAATAAAATTATCATTATTATTCGTAAAAAATTAATTTATTTAAAATTAAACATCCAATTTATTACAATAATAAAAATATGATAAAAACATCAACCCATAACCCGGTATTTAAGTGTAATAATAATAATAATAATAATTACATTCATAAAAATAAATAATAATAATATGATTATTATTATTTTTGAAACCTTTGATACACACAACACCGCTATTTAATAACAATGCATCATTAAATCTAAAACTCCTCATTTAATTAAATGTTTCTCTGAAAAGCTCAAAAGTAACATTAAGTTATCATTAATGAAACATTCATTTTAAAATAGATTAAAACCCCAATGAATTAAAATATTTTATGAAAATAATAATAATAATAATAATAATAACAATATTATTATTAGCACATCCATCTCTTTTATAATAAAAAGTTCTTTAATAATTCAGAAACACTTAAATTATTTAAAAGGATCTTCGATAAACATAGAATACACATTAATTTCATCGAACATCATTTAAATAAATTTTTATCATTCATTTAATTAAACAACCACAATAATAATAATAATAATAACTTCATTAATTCTATTATTAAAATTGCCTTTTAATTAATCACAATCTCTAATATAATCTTTTTTATTTAAATTTAATAATTAATTAAACAAGGTAAACTACACTAGTTGGACATGAACCATGCAATGCTTGTACATATCCATTATAGTGGACTTTTCCAGATCCGGTGCTCCAGAGACTCATCGGGACTCCCGCTGAAATTATAGTGTAATTACATAAGTCCACAAAAAAACTTTTTTATTTCAATGACTCAGAATAAAAATCTGGATCATGGGTTAAAAAACTAACACTTTGATAAATAGAAAAAAATTAAAAAACATTATATTTTTATCCCGATTCAAAAACTCAAGTCATTAAAATATACCCACCTTCATAACTTTCCATCCTTGAGACGCCATCGGGAAACACTACTAAAACAACTGACATACCAAGGTCATTTAATTATGTTAGAACTGATGTGTTGTGTCCCCAATTCCAAACAAACCTTTAACCCTTTACAAGCCTAATGACTATTCCTTAAAAAATAGATTTAATACCCACTTTATAGAATTAACATAGAAACATAGCTTATATCTTAATCCATTATAGGGACCTCGTCTATGAAAACGGTTGAATCTCTGTCACCCATAAGAACATGTTGCGCATGATTCCCTCGAATGACGTTGTAGACCCAAAACCCACATTCTCTGTTTAACTTACGAAATTACGTTAAAAAAATCCATAACCATACACATTTATATCGTAGTCCAAACCCGACTTATGGTGAAATTATAATTTCATCCCATCACAAGGATTTTTAAAAAAACTATGCCCAACACAAATAAAGGGTATCCACAAGAAACCACAAATCCCACGTACAACCTAGATAATAACCACATATCAATACAAACCACATTTTAAAATCTAGTGCGGCGTATGACTACCACTATCGTAGTGTCTCAATGATGAGGTCAAGACAGGGTATATGCTCTTCATATTCAAGAAATATCACTAAGAGAAAACCCTGGAAATTAAGATGATCGTTCTAATTACTACTGGAAAACACTGTTTTAAAACTATGCAATCTTCTGCCGAAAAAATTATCGAAAATGATGTGACACTACCTAAATTATGATTGTCCATGAAATCAAAATAAATGATCAGCCGCTCACCAATGCGCTATTTCAGAATACATAATTCATATGTGTGCATTCCTTGAACCATGATCTCCACATCAAACATTTTGAATAAAAGTCATAGCATAAAACTATTGACGTTCCATAAAACGAGAGTACCAAGAAGTCCCTATGAGAAGTGGGATGATCTTATTAGTAGACTAGAACATTCTACAGGGTACTACCTAAAATATATTCCCCCATTATGAAATATAACAATCGAACCTCCCTCTTGGTCATAGAAAACAAAAAATGAAAAGTTTCAAAGGACCCCTTTTTGAATTTATCCATTTTATTTAATTCATATCAACCTTTTAAAATTTCAATTAATTTAAACAAACACACAAGTACTTTTTCATAACAAGTCACTAGATTTTCCAAAAAAAAACTCCCAACGAAAAAATAGGAATGCTATCAAAAAAAATCCCCTTTAATCATTTCACATACATGTTTATTCAAATATAAATCGTAAATTTATTATATAAATTCCTTTTACCAAAAAGGAGACCTCTGTGGGTCCCTTTTATTAGATATTGGTTCTTCAAAAAGCTACCCAACAACTATTCATTTCAATCAAAACATAACATTTTAACTTTTATAAACATTTTCAAATATACTATGGTTATATAAGGTTCATACACATGGGAGAAAATCTAACAATCGATAAGGTGCCCGTACATATAATTTATGGCATTTCTCACCCATTTATCACAATAAAAATTCATTTAACATTTTAACTTTTGCAGCCATTTCACACATCAAAACATCTCTAGCATGTTATAAAAAGTAGTAACACTACAACATGCTATAAGAAAAAATCATGAAAAAACAACAAAACATGCTAATAACTGAGGCAATATTACATATAATCACTCGATCCTAATAAATATATCCCCGGAACATGCTATTGACAAAGGCATGCTAAAGAAGATCAAAGCATGGCGTTGCACCCAAGGAACAAAATCCAAATTTGCAAGAATCCTACTATAGAAACTACATGGAATATTATATTCACAGAATGAAATTATCTATGTGCCTAATTTTATGCATGTAATACAACTTACTTTATATATCAGGAGAAGGTAATTTTTTTCCGAATTTTCATATTCAACAAGTAGGAGAAAATACACCAGTCACTAATGGTGAAATCAAATAAACAATAATAGTGAACATCATGAACAATAATCCAAACCCTGGACACATGGTCATTTCTTGTACATGGGGTGATCAGTCCCAAGCATGAATATTAACCAAAATGAAGACAAATTCCATGTCTCTTGTCTACAACCCATAAAAAGAAAAAGAAAAATGGAAAGGAATCCTTAGATTAAACTTGGTATTGTCCCGACCTGGCTCACCCATGAATCGTTGGCTAGACCAGCTACCACCTAATCCCAATTAAATCTCCCAATACACCAGAAGCTACTGACCAATGGAGAGGGTCTATGGATAGTTATTGGGGGGACTCTAACCTTATATCAGAGTTCAATAAATGACTTTGTCAATAATTATCAGAAGCAGTCTAATAAATGATAATGAATTGAACGGTTGATTTTTTAAATCTTGTACAAAACAAACGGACAAGTCCAATTATACAGTAGATACATTCATGAAATTCTAATGGTACAAAATAGAAAATAGTGAACAAAAAAATGATTTACATTCCAGTAGAAAAATAAATAAACAATGAATCAAAGCCCTGAGCGTGGTATCCTCAATCTTCTCCAGCTATCGTTTGGTCCTCTACTATTATCTCCCATATAAATTCAAACAACACAACCTGCAACCAAATAGAATCTACTTAGTTTCTCTAGTGAAATGGAGGGCCGAGTTGGGTGTGAGATATAAATCATAGTAGGTCGGGACTAATATTGTCTACCCCAAATTTAGAAATTCAGTAAATATTTTAAACAGTGTGAATTAAAGCATAATTAATGTATGCTGTAAAATGTATCTATATACCCAAGTTCCTTCTTTAGATCTCTGCTGATATTTGATCCTGAATTTTAAATATTTAATGTTTACATAAAAATCATCAAACATTAATTTTCATATATAATTTTTTTAAACCACATTAAATTACATAATTCTTAAGATCAGACCAAATCCCAACATCCCTTGTATATGTCACTCACCATAGATGTCTCTAAAGGCAATCTATGTAAACACATAAATGACTATATGCAAGCTTGTGTTTTGGCATGGATAACATGTCATAAGATATTCAATTTAATCATTCATATACTATTTCTGAGCCCGTCTACTAAAAATAGTGATTCTCTCATAGGTTCGTCAACTAACAGTGATTCACCTCATTCATTAAAAAATATAAAACCCTTCCCATAATCAATTCACACATCATTATGTCTCAATGGTTTTCATTCACCAATTAATTCAATTCATTTATAACCAATTGGAACCACAGTCTAATGTCAATTATGGGTATAAACGATCATTTATAGCACCCTCGTGAGTATTGAGAGTGTTAGTTATTGTCTCACAACTTATGGGTATTTGGAGAATCAGTAACTATCCTATAAAAATCATTTTCATGAATGTTGGGGATAAAACACCATGTCTTTCACCCCATGAGTATTTGGAGCATCAGTCCCTATCTCACATCTAATTTATCAATCATAGATATATATTTATCATTGGGGTAGATCCCTAGGTCTAACAGCCCCAAAAACATCCTTACTGAATTCATAATTTAATTAATTCAATCCGTTAGTTAATTCGACAACTAATTAAAAGCATAAATATCTCATAAAATAATTAAAAAAACAATTAACCATTAAATATCGCAACAGTTAATAATTAATTATCAATTAATTATTCTCAATTAATTATATCATGTCATTAACATGTCTGAATCCATACACTGAAAATGTGTTTCATCTAGGACTATAACAATTAACATGAATGTCTTAAACATCACCAATTAAAATATTCTAAACAAGGATGGAATATTTAGTAACCATCTCACATAGAATACCAAATTTTTAAACAACTCCATAATAAACATCTTAATGTATAGAAAAATAAACAATCAAGAAAATGTATTATTGGCCAACGATCATAACAATCATTCAATTCAAAATCTTAAATTAATACTTTCAAATTAGTTAATTAACTAATTAATAAATTAAATCATATCTCCTTAACCAATTAATCAATAAATTAACCATTTACCAATTATTATATAATAATTTATCAATCCATTAATTTCTAAAAATATCCAATTAATATTCTGATCATGTCAAAATATTGACCATTCTCAATATTCAGTAAATGCCACAATTTTTCCAACTCATTTCATGATAATTAATTCTTCAATTAATTACCATATTACCCATCCTTCCCCATTTAAATCGTTTAACTCTTTAATTATATAATAATAAAAAATCAGAAATAAATTCTTTAAAACCAACACATGACCAATTTCTCATTTATCTTATGTGAGAGGATTCATTTAATAAAAATAAATGTTTCATGCATCGACATATCGTATATGAGAACCAAGATGAAGACATATGAAATGCCAAACCACAGTAACCATGATATGACATTACCACTAACCAGTAGTATATCTTAAATTAGTATTTCAAAAAACCTATGAAATCCATAATCAAGGAAACTCACTGTCCCAATTTATTTAAAGAAGAAATAATTCTTAAATAATGTTATAGGGATTCGGGACCTTACCTCGGTGTGGTGCCATTTTAATTCTGTAACTCGTTATTAAACATGGACACAATCATTCCACAACTGGTCCGTATTCGCATTCACGCACACCATATTATATATATATATGTTCGTTTTGTATTAATTGAACTACAAAATAATATATATTAAAACTAGTACCCATAATCAATGTAGTAATGATCAACACACCTCTAACCTGATAACATGGACTCATTAAAAATTAACATACCTTTATTTAACTGGTGAATAATGAAAAGGTGGGTTTAGAATATTACACGAAAAAAATAGATTCAATGAAAATCAAACTTATCCACCTCACCCTTACTGACGGATGTTGGAACATTGACCTACGAGTCCCTAAAAAAAATTTTCATACCCAAAAATTAGAAAAAAGAACAACCAGATAAAACTGAACCCTAGGGTTTTGGCTAACACCAAATCGAGAACCACAAAATCAGTGGATCACCAACGTGATGGATTAGACAATGAGAGAGGGTATTATGTTGAAAAATAATTCCTAAAACAAGAATAAATTTTTGAAGAATAATCCAGGGGTGGTGAACATGGAATGGGGGGGGGGGGGGCGCACCAAAAGCATCACGTGTTATAGGATCTCAGCCCTTGTGCCACGTTGCTGTAGGGAGGGAAAACTTGGGGTTGTATGCTACTGGATGTCCCAATAAAAAGGGTTTTCTATAGGAGGTTGGATTTGATTTTGTGTCGTGCATGAAAATGGATATTCAGGGGGGCCACACCACCTGTAGGTCACACCTCCGTTTTTTTATTTTCTTTTTTTTTCAACACATAAAATTATTCCATTTAATTTTATGTAATTATTAAAATAATAATACTCATATTATTATTATTATTATCTACATTAAACACACATCTAATAAGTGAAAACTCCCCATTTAATAAAAAACACTTCTTCATTTATTATTATATTAATAAACGTTTCGTAATTAATTATGATACTCTTTATTGATCATTACATCCATTTTACCATTATTTATCTAAATAACCAAAAATATAATAAGAACATCATTATTATTAATATTTCAACAAATATTTATTTAAAACTCAACCCCCCTCCCAATTAATTAAAATATCAATAATATGATATATTTTCCAACACATAACTCCTAATTTATTTTCTATAATATGAATGATTATTACATCCATAAAACTAAAATAATAATGATATCATTATTATTATTATTTTTCATTTTATAAGACAAACAAGTCTATTTAATAACAATTCTTCAATAAATCTAAAACCCCTCATTTATTTAACCATTCTTTGAGAAGCTCAAAATCCACATTAAATTCCTATAAATGATGTACTCTATTAACATGAAATTAAAATATCAAAGCATAAAAATAATTTATGACACTATATTAATAATAATAGAATTATTATTGTTATCATATTTCACCATTTAAGAATAAATAGACATTTCATAATTATGAAATGCTTCATTTAATTAAAATAGTTCTTCGAAAAACTCAATATCCAAATAAATTCCTACTATCGTCGGTTAATTAATTCTTTATCCTTCATTTAATTAAAGAACCACAAAAATAATAATAAAAATTGTTACTATTGTTAAAAAATTATTTTAATTAATCACAATATCTCATATAATCTTTTTTAATTAAATTAAATTATTTATTTAACTTGGTAAAATGCACGGGTTGGACCGCAACTATGTGATTCCCATACAGATCCATTAAAGTGGACTTTTCCAGATCTGGTGCTCCATAGAATCATCGGGACTCCCGATAAAATTATTGTGTAATTACGCAAGTCCAAAAACTACACCTTTAGGTGTTCCAACACTCTAAATAAAATTTTGGAGCTCGGTTTAAAAAAATGACCCGTTGATAAACCGAAAAAACTAGAGAACCTTTATATTTTAACCCGATTAAAAAACATGGGACATTACAGATCCATTTAGAAAAGTTTTCCCAATAAAGAATATAATTCTATATATAATATCCATTCATTGATCCATGATCTATACATTATCATGTTTTAAACATTATATTCATAAAATAAAATCATCCCAATAATATCATATATTAATATTGGTTACTTATAATAACTTATCATTACATAAATCATCATATTAATTAACCTTATAAGAGTTTCACTTTGAGGAAATATTGTTGATAATATATATATATATATATTAAATAAAATTTAACATTATAAAAAAATCAATGCCTGTTTTAATAACCCAAACAAATAGAATTATATGTTCCAATATTATAATTCCAACCATTCAAAAGATACAAAAACCCATTTCATATACATTGGTAGAATCATATTAAACAAAAAATATACTTCTGTTTTATCATTCTAAAATGGGTTGAAAAATCCCATTTTTCAAGAGAGATAATATGTTCCTAGTTAATTGATATATTTTACCTAAATCATTTTTACCATTTTTATAGTACTCATGAGTGGACTCCATTCAATAATAATTATAGGAACTAATTTATATAAATTTTAATCAACCATTTTGTTCAATAATTATACCACATTATAAATATAATCCAATGTAGGATAACACTAAATCATTTATTTTCATTTCTATCATCTATCCCTGATATTCACATTATGAACTTTATAGGAATAAATTTTTATAATTTAAAATACACCCTAAAATAATCATTAAAAAAATAATTTTTTGATCATATTATTTAAGTATGGATTTCATAATTAAATGAACTATTAAATTATGTAATTTGATATGTAAAAACATTTTAGAATCATAATAATGAAAAGAAGTATTAATATTTTTTAAAGAAATAATGTTTTGGTGCATGTGGTTATTATTTTGTAGACCACTATTTTAAACACTAGTTTAGTAGAATGATAAAAAACATTTTCAATAAATTGAGATATTTCATAGTCTATAACGAAATTCCGTTTTTTCTTAATGGTCTATGCATGATGAATGAAATATTTCTATACAGTTCAACAAGGATGGCCACTGTGGTTCCTTTTTCTATATTATAGTTCTTATTCAACAATGTCTCGGTGATTTAAAGAAAGATTCTATAATTTTAGGTAAAGGAACCATGGCAATTTTTTATATTCCATACATATTTTCTTATAAATATTTTAATATTATGACATGTAGAATACAGAAACATTATTTCTGGGAGAATGATAAATATTATATTTCTATCACACAACCTTAATTGTAAACCTAAAATAAAACATTTTTTTAATCAAATTATCATTTAATATAATTTATTCATCCCTAAAACATTATTTGTTACCGCAAATAGGCTTTTTGGTTTATAGTTATACACTTAACAATTAGAAGAAAACAAAAACCCCAATACAAAAGTCACATGGTTTTTATAAATAGATCAAAAAATATTTTTTAATATATAAAATGGGTTAACCAATCCAATGAACACGAAAATAGTGATCTCAGAGGTCAAAAAATATGAAGTCAAAGGAAATACCCATGGACATTGTTAATAAATTCCAATAGAAGTGATCACAAAATAGAATAAAGAAATAGAACCTCTTCTAACCTGACTTCCTACGAAAGTGCATCCTCATCAATGTTGGCCACCCATTTGATGGGACACATAGAGCACCCCTGTATTTTTTCTATATATCATCTTCAGAACATGTAACTCAAATTCCATGGTGGATCAACATCCCAATATAGATCCTATACCAATACCTCAGTGTCTGATTCCACCACTGATAACCCTAAGGAAAATATCATTCAAAGGATGACACTGGGGTGTTACGCTCTCACATCTACATCTAAACAACCTCTCACCCCATTTAATCTACTAAATTCCATACAAACAGAACTACACGAATCCTTTAAATGACAAAATCGATGCATTTGACCATTCATATATGAGCCATCGACATTTATTTTTAGGATATTCACTATTGGACACCATTTACAGGAACATCCCTAGGAACCTGACAGAGCAACTAGTGTGTTAATGAAATTGAATATTAATGTAACGTATTGTCCACCCTTAACTAAAAAACACATATCACACCTGAGGTCCCTCATCGATACTTGGAGATATGAAATTGGAAGCCTCAAACACATTCTTGATTTTTTCTTGCCTCCCATATGGGCTAAAATATTGGGATAACAATGATTATAGTGAACTTGGATTCCATTCCACGACCTTATGCTCATAGAAAACAACTATAAATGAAATAATTTAGGGACTTGGATTCAATATTAAAACGACCCCATGTACCCATAGATGAATAGAGACTAACATCACACTAACTCTTAAAAACAGTTGGAATGCTGATTCTGATTGTGGGTTGACACATAGTAATAACTAGTATTCAAATCCACGTCTTTTGAATATTATCTTCCTTCAAAATACATTGGTTCCCCTGCATCCATATCGAGAAACTCATCTTACTAGGAACCTCTCGGAAGCATAACTAAGTGTCCTATTCATAATTGAGACCATCATACTAAGTTATTCCATGATAATCTGACCCATTATAACAACTACAACAATATCCAGTAATGAAACACTAGTTATCTTCTTCATTGAAGGTGATCTCTTGGAAAATTTATAACTGATCTGTGTCCAAAATAGCTACAAGTATACTCAGAAAACAACTAGCCTCTTTTACTGACATGTCAGGAACTGGATAGACTAGGAATAACAACTTTTCACTGATCCAATTATATCCCCATAAATTAACATCCAATTTACCTACCACCCATCAAGTAGCATCCTGATGAACCTCTAAATGAACCAACACACATTTTGAAATCATAGAGACATTCTGTGTATCGTAGCCCTTCCAATTTTTCTAAAAAAATTTTTTATAACTTTTTACCAATGTGATTCCCCAATGATAAAATCCCATGCCATTTGTGCATTTATATACTGCATGGTATTAGTCATATCCCGTAGACTAATGCCTGCGTCCTCAATCATTTTCTCCCAACGATTCCAAGATGACCAATTATACCTGCCTATGGAATTGGAATCCCAAATAAACATGTTCATAATATTCTCAAACATATGAATAATCCTTTAAATGGTGTGATGTTTGATAATATATGAATTTTAATAAATTCAAAAACATTTATTATCCAAAAGACATGGCCCCCAACGTACATAAACCTATTTTTCTATCTAAGGGTCCTTCTTACCATTCTGTTAATGAGATCATTTGTAGAATAAATTATTAACCTGACGATAAATAATAATATCCCAAAGGTAATATTTCAGAAACTGCTTATTCTCAACTCCCAGAATATCTTTCATATCTCTAGCCCAATGATTTGGCCAGATCTTTGGTATAAAAACAATTCTCTTTAATGGATTGATCTACTGATCACATAGATTTCCATAAACCTCCATTACATACATAAGGATATGAAGAAAATACCTCCTTCCATTCATGAATTTATGAATATCATTATAAATCATGTGACAAGAAAGAGACCATCCAAATATTGGGATTGGTATGGAAGAAGACTCCTTTCACCTATTCATATGTGTATGGTCTTCCATAACTTCTCATGTGTGATATCAAATATGGTGGGGTTCCCTTTTTCAAACACCCCACAGACATTTAAACAAACATTTTCTAATATGTTATATGGAATGATTAAGAGGAGAATAAAATTGTAATAAGAGATTACTAAATAACTCTTGAAACCCAAGTTTCCTCATAAACCTAATAACAATGATCCTTTGCAGTTTGTTATAAGATTTATCCTTGTCGACCTGAATAATAATGTTTTTCCCTAACAATATTTTATTAATATCTATTAACAATTCCATATCAATTCCAGTTGATCCTCAGACACCATTACATCTAGTAAACCCATGTCATTCATGAGAAATAGACTTTGGGATCATCCTATTCAATCTCATTAAAGGAAGGGTGGTCAAGATCTTGTATGATACATTACAATAAAAGATGTAACTATAATTATTAATTAAGTATGGGGTGTTTATTTTTAGTAAAACGTTCACTTGAGATGAGAAAAAACTCTTATCTATAGGTCATCCTTGAAAAAAGTCTTGTATAGCCTCAATCACATGAATCCCAATGAAATCCCAATCTACTACATAAAAAGCTCATGGGAACCCATCTGGACTAAGAGAACTATCTATGTATATATTATGAATTATTGTCTAAATCCCTTCTCAAGATTTAGAAATCATTAATTTATGATTATCTTCATCTTATATCCTTCTAGAAATAGTCCACATAAAAAATCATACTCCATTGAAAAAAAATATTCGAAATATTCTCCCGTAGATCACCAGCTATCATAGAATAAAAGATCTTCAGAGCCAGCCAACCTGCGTAATTCACATTAGATGAGAATGATCACTCCTCAGGTATGATATTGATTTTTAAATCATTTCTCTCTTTTAGACAAGAATAAAAATATTAATTTTTATGAACGCCCTTGATAAGCCATCAGACCCATGAATTTGTTTTATTTTATTTTAATCATATGTAACCTCTCATCTAGAAATTTATGCTTTTCAGAAAGAATCATTAGAACACCAGTATCCCATATCTACTGATGATCATCCTCCATCCTATAAATGTACACAAATTTCAATTCAATATAATTGTCCTCAATTAGATTTATAATAAATAATTGGTATATATCTAATTTAATATACCTTAAATGACTAGATAGGCGGATCCATATCATCCAATATTCCTCTTGTTCCCGCAAATACTTCCTCATTTAAAAAAACATACATGCAATGGAAATTTGAAAATGAAAAGAAAAAAAAATTATCCTTACTACCTTGATAAATTTCTTCCAGGATTGGAACATGATCAGATAAGTCTCATTGTAAGTGTGAAGTAGAAGTTCATGAGAAGGATTCTAACAATTTGAAGTTGCAAAAAGAATCTATCTAGTCTACTCCAACTGTGTCTAAAACCTATGTGATTTTTGAACCATGTGTACCTACAATAGCTAAATCACATGTCCAAGAGACCCCTACTAGAAATGTTGTTTTTGAAATAAATCATACCATTGTTAAAGATCTCAGAACCGCCTATCCTATCAGAGATGTCAACAATGGTATTAATGTCCCCACTGAAGAACTGAGGTAAACTAACCGTATTAGAAAAGTCAATAAACTATTAAATATACTTTCATTCATACTCATCAGTTATGCAATATTTGAATGAGATAGGTATTTCATTACCTTGAATAAAAATCATCATAGTGATACAATGACTCGTAGCATGGATCATATGCACCTGAAGTTACCTTTTCAAACTAATCCCAATGTTTTTAATCATATGGTTAATATAAAATTAAAAACCTAACACATATTCTTCATGGAAACATTAATGTTTCTAGAAACTTTCATAGTCTCCATAATAAAATCCACTGAAGCACTCAACCTCTTTGATTTAGAAGCCATGAAAGCGCACTATTCATGCACTCCTATATCTCGGGTATTCTATACAATTAATGAATTCATTAATGTAGAGGGTTATTGTCCCTACAACCATAAAAACATGATCTCAAGACAAACATGATTTGATAATAGTCCTCCATTACATTTCATATATTATAAAATGTATAAATAATTATTCTTCCAACTCATTGAATAATTGAATTTATAAAACCAATTTTAAAATTCATCAATATTATACCCATATCATGATCATTATTTTTATGAAATAAAAATGATAATAAATATGGGGGAAATTTTTGAATGATAAATATACCATCCGATAAGCTCAAAATGTCATGGTATATAAGACCATGAGAAGAAATTAACTACAAGATGATTACATTCACAAAGCCATTGTCAATGAATTATTAGAAAATAGTAAGAAATAATTATTTGGTAAAATTGATGAATAAATGGAAATATTAATGAGGGTTATCTTAGATAATCTCATGTAAATTAATTCTAAATATATCCATAAATAAGATAAAAAATATGTGATATGAGATTTATAATTAAATTCATGATATTATTTGAAGAATGGGTAATTGAAATATATGTTAAATTCATGAATGATAGTCTATCCATATTGTTGATAATGGAAGATATATTAAGTATATGTATCGTTTTCATAAAACAAATTTCGATTTAGTGATTTTTTTACATAATTTCTTAGATGTTTAGTGAAATTGTTTATGTGATGTGAGAATATATATTTCAGGCTTATTTTTATAGTCATTAAACATATAGGGGGTTGATCCTAGTATGAAATAAAATTAATAAGAGGTAGTCATATAATGTTTTTGATTAAATGGAACATCACTGCGTTAATTTTTCAATGATGTTTCCCAATGTGGGTAACATAAATATAAATTACTTATATCATTCTTTAATGATTTTTAAATTCTATATTAAATATGGGGGAATGATTATTTTTGAAATATCATGAAATTTGATAACTAGAAAGGATCATTTTAAAATCTTATATCTGACACACCCAGTGGGTTTATTCCCCATATTATACCAAAATGTTGTATAATACAATCATAAAAATTAGTTATGATCGTATTGTATTAAGGAAACATAAATATATAACCAAAAATTCTTTATTTTAAATATTCTATTGATATAATAATAATGTATACTGGTTTAAAATTATTTATTCAATGAATTTTTAATTAATTACATTTTCAATTATGCGAAATTATAATGAATAATATAGTAGTTGTTTGTAAAATGATTATAATGGAAATTTAATTGATATTTATAGAATAGTTTAGAAGTATATAATTTAATTGGATGTAATTTAAATTTATAAATTTTATAATTCTCTATATGTTTATGACTGAATACATTCATGCACTCATTAATGATATTTTATTCATTTTTATCTTAAGAGTTGGGATTGGAATATCTTATAGTCATACACTGTCCTTGATAATATATATTATTTCCATTATTATCATGGATGACAATGTCACTTGATGTTTTTGTACATGGGTGGGTCCATTTCACTTTTCTATAATAGGTAAATCATGTAACATTAAGAAA
The DNA here is from genome assembly GCA_963277665.1 of Viscum album. Lineage (NCBI taxonomy): Eukaryota > Viridiplantae > Streptophyta > Magnoliopsida > Santalales > Viscaceae > Viscum > Viscum album. The sequence goes on from OY728165.1 coordinate 293,780,550, forward strand.
CACAAAACAATGTGGGATCTAATTACCTTCAATTAGATATATAGGAACCCCTTTTACAAACATGATGAGGACTTCCTAAATACTCATCACCATCTGGTTTGTTATTAAATTATATGTTTATTTCCTATATGGTTTTTAAATATAAATATTCATTATATTATTAAAATATGCAATGTAACATAAAAATTGATATTTATTGATATTTACATTTGTTCTGTCTCAATACTCAATTGGAATAGGTTTATCCACAAACATAATGGTTTTTAGGAATTATTGATTGATGAATCAAAAATCTATAATAGCGTCATTTGGTATAGAATAATTCCATCATAATGTGTATAATGATTATGAACTCATATCCTCATGACCAATGTGAGTTCAAATTAATTACTTCATGATAACATGGGTGAATGTCTTCCATTAAATATCACATACAATGGTACATCTATAGTCACAAGTATAGGAATTGATGTGTGTTTTCTTGTCCATGAAAAAAATATTGTTAAACATTTGAATTATTAATATCAATAAAGTTTTGTGATTTTTACATAATTCATATAATTTCACAACCAACCAATAAACTACAATATTTTCGGCAAAACAAAAATTATAAACATAATGTGAATCATTCAACAACATAAAATAGAATTATACAAAATCTCATTATATATTTTAATGGAAACATGTCCAGAAATTTTATGATGAATTAATGGGTGGTTTATTTATTCATAGGGATCGCTAGTGATCTCTTAAACAAATCCATGGGATAATCTGGGGCATCATATAATTTTACAATGTGAATACATACCGGTAGGAATAAATTTGTCTAGATGGATATTATTGAACTTCCTCCCACCTATGGGATTTAATATTAGTTGGTCAATATTTTTTCAAGGAGTGCCACGTAATCAACAATATTATAGATTAAAAAAGAATAGGAATTACTTAACACATTTAATTACATCCCACAACCTCATAAAATTATGTTTATAATTATACCAGTAAAGCAATTTATTTCAAACAACCATTTCCAAAGCATCTCTTGGGAAAGAGATAATTCCACTCATTATTTTCATTCGGGGATGATATTATTAGATTCCAAATTCTACATAGGTATCCGCCAAGAGTAAACCAAAAATTTTATTTCCAGTAACCACCATTAACAATAATTTTTATTTACTCATACCCCTTGGGAATATTTTTAATATGAAATAATCAAGAATCGATGCATGGTAAAAACATATAGTACTCTGCCCGTGCAATGCACGACACTATAAAATAATAATTATCATTAACTATATATTACTATTTATAAAACACAATAGTATATATTAATATTGAATATATGTGAATACAAAATGAGATACATAATTAGGAATAAAAGTTATATAAATTGAGAAACAAAATTCAAATACCGAGCAGCCTTCTGTATAAAATTAACAAAAATGAAACCAACAGTGAAACAAAATGAAAATTAAAAAATAATATATTTAAATTATAAATATATTCATAGAAACAAAGTATAAAATTATAATTTTCATGGGATTATTCAATTTTGTTTTGAAATCATCTTTCAATGAAATAGTTTGGTTCTAATTAATTTAAAAAAATGTAATGTCATTGTACTCAATGCATTGAAACAATATTTTTCGTGTTACTAGAAATTCAATATTGTAGTAAAAAGAAAAAATCCATATTTTTTTAAATAGAAGAAATTTCATATGAATGTAAGTAGATATTTTTGAAATAAGCTGAAGGGTACTAAATATATTATGAAATTGATATGTGATACTACTTATTAGGTAAATAATCAGCCATGGGTACTCAGGATTCTCTATGAAAATAACAGATGAGATTGAGAAGATGTTAGAGTGAGTATTTGTAGAAATCATGAGTTAGTTCATTTTGGTTTCTTTGAAGGAAAATATAGTTTGGAGTTCATATTTTTAACCTATCATCATCGTAAATAAATTTCACATTATGATTAAAATATTATAACTCATCCTTTATTTAAATGAATACATTTTATTTCTTATATATATGAATCAAAATTCATAAAATATGAAATAGATTCCTACAATAAAAAAATGTAATCCAAAAACTATAAATGGTAATTTGTAAAATAAATCTAATTGAGAATAATAAAATGTAATAGAAAAAACCAATTTCAAGGATAAAACCTTACATTGCATAATATTTTTATGATCCATGTACATAAATTTTTTTGAAATAAATTCTTGGTGAAGTTAATTTTGATGCAAATGTGAAATACATATAGAAAACTAAAAAACTAATAAAATCTATTGAATCAAAATATGGGTAACCTAAAATGTATGTTTATGTGAATAATAAAAAAACACTATTTCTTTCAATCCAATAAAATGATTCCTCAATTTAAAAAAAAATAAATTACCTTAACATATAAATTAAATCATCTAAAATAGATAACATGGTGATTTAGCAGCATTAGAAATCAAACATTCAGTGAATGAATCATCTTAATATTTCCCATATGTATCCCTCAAGTATCTCTGCATGATATCTCTTGAGATTCTCCCTCATCTCTCTGTGAAGTTAATTTTATCTACACTATGATGCCCAGTCTTTAGTAGGCCTGAAAGGCATAGAACCTCCAAATTCAGTGCACCTGTCAACAAATCGAAGTGGGATGTAATAAAATGCATACATTGTACTCTGATTATGTTTCTAAAATATATGTATTATAACATCTATAATTTTTGTATATATTACTAAAAAAATACACTCATTATTCAAATGCATTCATTCTATTTCCTATATATATGAATCAAAATTCATAAAATATGAAATAGATTCCTACAATAAACAAATTTAATCCAAAAATTATAAATGATAATTTTTAAAATAAATATAATTGATAATATGAAACTATAATAGAAAAACCCAATTTCAAGGATAAAACATTACATTGCATAATATTTTAATGATCCATGTACATAAAAAAATTTGAAATAAAATCTGGCTGAACTTATTTTTGTTGTGGATGCGAAATACAAATGGAAAACTAAAAAATATTAAAATATATTGAAATAAAAGATGGGTAAACTCAAATGTTTGTTTATGTGAATAATAAATAACTCTATTTCTTATAATAAAATAAAATTATTCCTCGATTTAAAAAAGAAATTTACTTTACATATAAATTACAAACATTTGAAACAGATAACCTGATAATTTAGTAGCATTAGAAATCAAGCATTCAGTGAATGGATCACCTTAATTGCACCCATATGTAGCCCTTATATATCTTCATGAGCTCTTTGAGATTCTCCCTCATCTCCCAATGAAGTTCATTTGATCTATTCTAGGATGCCAAGTCTTTAGCTTGCCTAAAAGGCATAGAACCTCCAAATTCAATGCACCAGTCGACAAATGGGAGGGATGTGATCATGGGGTGAGATATGGGGAGAAAAAAAGAGAACAAATTTTATGATAATTTTATCAAGTCACGAACGTGCAATATTATTAACATACCAGCCTCTCTAGGATATAGTTTAAAGCTAAGGGTTGTAATCATTGAGAAATATTAAACAAAATATAAAACATTAAAATTGATAATCTATATTCACATTAAAATAATAGGGAAACAGTCTAATAGGAAACACATTTCTCATTGAAATTAAATGAAATGGAACATTATTATACAAAATATAATATAATTCGTAATGGTGGATGAAAATTTCATTATACATGGAATTAATCACCTTTATTAAAATCAGCAATCAATAGTAACTACAATATTCATGACATAAAAATAAATATATTGTCCAATGAATTAATTAACTTAGGAATACCTAAACTGAAACTCGATTTGTAGTGGTGGAATAAAGTGTGAACCCTGAAAAAACAAATATATGATTAAATGTTGGATTCAAATTAAGTATGTTCATTAAGAGGTGAGTTCATGTTGGGATCTGTAAATGATTGACACAGATCTATGATACTGAATTTTTTAACTTAAAACAATAACATATACAAATTATGTATGTTCATTACCTCCTTGAAAACTTTATATGGACAGCAGTATGGTTCACACGTCTCAAGAAGATGACCATTTGTTCTACCATAAAACCCAGCATTATTCCCCGGCATTGGTGTGATATTATGTTCTTTCTTGGGATTACCTAAGAATTTCAATGCTGATGTTTCCATGCAAGTCAATGTTATCAAGGAAACAGGATGTCTCGAATTTCACTTTGGGAGATTTGAAAAGATAATCGTTGGGGATGAAGAGTGAGAGCTTGTACTCTGTCCCTTCAAAAATAGTGTCTTTTCTTCCAAGGATCGTCCCCTTCCAGTATAATATGTTTTCCCCCTTAGGGAAAGTAGATATCCGAGACTCCCAGCTCATCATCAGGTCCATCAACTCCAACTTCAGCCTGCATCGGAAAACTTACAGATTTATAAAAGTCAAACCATTGTTCCTTTTTTCTTTTTACAGGATTGATTTATACCTTTTGTGCAAGGAATGTGATTCGAGCGTCTTCGCCATAGCACACTCCTAGGCACCGTGTGCCATTGAAGTCCCCACTGGCATGTTGGATTCATTGTTGATGTATTTTATTCGATTTATTTCTTCCCCGACGATTCTTGAAACAAATCGAGAAAGGGAGGATATTAAAATTTTGCAGTCTCACTCAAAAAGGAGGAAGATGGGCAGCAAATGAGTGAGAGAGGGAGAGTACCTTCAATATGAATGAGATAAAAACGTATATATTAATAAATTTTCTATTACTGAATTGAATATTTGTCCCAAATGACAAATTGGAAGAACAAATATATTTTAATGACATAAGATAAAATCATAAGAAAATAGAAATACAAAAAATTTAACAAAAGATATTAAATAACTAAATCTATGAGACAAATGTTTTTTTCATTGTATATGATGAAGAGTGATGAGATTAATAAAAAGATAATATGAATGCTAAACGAAAATTACTTTCATGCAGCATTCTTTTCATGAGTATAAGGGAATGAAATGTCATTAAATGGGAAAATTCCACCCAGAAAACCATCCATAAACTTGAAAAACCAAATGTAGAACATAACACCCTATTTTTAACGACGTCTACCATGTGTAACGGAAATGAACCAATATTCATTAAGACGTCCAGTCTCAAAAACATCAACCATGTTTCTATTCCATAATGAATAATGTCCATCATAATGATAAAACATCAAGCAACAGAAACTGATAAAAAAATCTTTCATGAAAATCGTCCATCATGTCATGAAAACTATCCATCATGAAAAGCATGCTGCATGAAAATCATCCATCATGTAAATAATATAATCAACCAGTAGATAATTCACATTGAAATGTCCTCCATGATAAATTCCAAAAAAATATATAGAACACTATTTATTGCACTTATGTTTTGAAATAAAATGAATGAAAGCCAAGGAAAAAATCAATAAATTTTGATTAACAAGATAATAGAGTAGAAAATATCAGTCAGCGTTTTCATTTTTCTTGTTCAAATCTTCCCTCAGTCGCCTTTCTTGTTTAGTATAATTAGTTATTCATTTTCAATTTCAATCACAATAAATATAATGTTGGAAATTAAATAAAAACAGAAAGATAAATCAAAGATATGAATGTGGGTGTAATAATAAAAATGAGAAATGTGAAAATAAATGAAAAGACAAAATATTCATTTTCTCTAATTATTACTTATATACACATCAATGTGGAAAATAGGATAATAATCATGAATAGAATCTGTGAACCTATATGGAATAAATGTTGGACCTGTTTGAAAAAAATTTGAACAGATTAGAAAAAAATGAACATGCTAACCCTCTTATAATAAAAATAAAAAAACTCATCATAAAAAATTGAAATAACTTAATCCATGGGAGTTTCATCCTCTCATGGAAGCTTGTTTCCAACCAACCGCATTAATAGTTTACATTTATGTCGTGTAAAGGATGTTTCAAAGAGGGAAAATGATGTGAAACATGTATAAACAAAAAAGTATAAATCTTCAGTGAATCATATAACTTCTTACATACTCATCAAAAAGGAAAATAGGAGAATAATCATGAGAAGAATCTGCGTACCTCTATGGAATAAAATATGGATCAGTTTTGCAAAAAAAGAACAAATTGAGATGCACCATGTGTGAGAAGAAGTGGACGTGACTTTAGATGAAATTGAAAACAAACAACAGCAGACCTAATAGGATACAATAGAGAAGAGTAGTCATTTTTTTCTTTCAGTAAATGTAATATCATACAACCAAATAATGTTTTGGATATTCACATGTATAACAAGTAACCAAAACCTCCACCATTTTCCTATTACATAATGAGTAACGTCCATCATACTGATAAAATATCAAGAAACAAAAACTGATAAAATACATATTTCATGAAAACAGTCTAGCATGTCATGAAAACTGTCTAGCATGAAAAGCATGCTGCATGAAAATCGTCAAGCATGTAAAATTTATAATCAACTTGTAGATAACTCAAACTAAAATGTCCTCCATGAGAAATTCCAAATAAAAAAATATACAGAACACTATTTATGGAACCTATGATTTGAAATAAAATGAATGAAATTAAACAATCTGCATTAAAAATATACCGCACCCCCATGGCCAACCTCTTCCACTAGTAGCCCCTTCCCCCTGAACTCATCCTCCCCTCCCGTCCCATGGAACCTGCTCAACCCCTCCCCCATACCATCATCCTCCCCTCCCCTCCCCTCCCCTCCCCTCCAACCTGCCAAACCCCCCTCCCCTTTCCCTCATCCTCCCCTCCCCCCCCCCTCCCCCATCCACAACCTCTTCCCCCAGCGGCCCCCTCCCCCCTGCCATTATCCTCCGCTCCTCTCCCCTCCAACCTGTCTAGCCCCCTCCCCTCGCCTCCCCTCCCCTCCCCTCCCCCCTCCCCAACCTCTTCCCCCAGTATCCCCCTCCCCCTTTCCCTCATCCTCCCCTCCCCACCACTCCAACCTGTCCACCCCTCCCCTCCCATCACCTCCCCTTCCCACTATCAAAAATATTATCCAACCCTTTCCTCCCCCCTCCTCGTCCCCCTTCCCCCTCCCTCCCCGACCTAGTATTCTGTGCTAAATTGTCACCTATAAAACAGAACATTTTGAGCAGAATAAAATGTTGGATGTAAGGTTAGTTTCATTAATTGAACTAAAAAATAACAAAAAATGAACCTAACATAGGAATTGAACTGAAACAGAACACAACATGGACTCAACACAAAAACTGAATTGAAACAGAGTAGAAAACAGACCCAAAAAAATTCCTAAGGTCTTGTTATGTGTTAGTAGTCCTACAAGGTCATAAATATATGTGCATTAATTAAATTTAGCACAATGTACGGAACTATTTATAAGTTGTTACCTTTTAATAACAATAACACAATGCCATACCTTCTTTAAAATATGAAATATTCATAAGATAATATCACCAATAACCTCAATGGATTGGTTTTTGTAGTAAAAAATTCAAGTCTATGATAGCCAATCTTCATTTGTTGTGTAATGTAAATCATATAAACCATCCAATGAGCCAATAAAAACGTAATGCATAACATTAAATAAGCATGTACATTGAATATCTGTATAGAGTTCCTTGAAATACACCCCACCCCAAGTTTCTATTGAACCTAAACACAAAAGTTAAAATTAGAGAATGCTAATATTAATGGATAATTAAACATCATTCACTATAAATGATCAAAAAACATCTAAATAAAAAACACCAAATATTTTAGAATTCTACAAAAATCGATTCACTGCTCAATTAAATAAGAAAATATCCTCTACTTAAATAAATTCATCCACTTAACTAAAAACAATCTAAAATATCAATTATTGTTTACACTATAAACAAATCATAGAAAGAAGAGAGTAAATCTAAAAGGCACAAACAGTTCATATAAATCCCCAAAATATCCTAGTGTTTAAATATTAGCACAGAGTCATTCCATGCTCCCAAACTGAAATCAGACAACAATTAAGGAAAATTTATTAAGCAGCTGTGGAACCAGATTGGTTAATCATTTGAAGAACACACCATCAATTAGTTTATTCAATTATATTTTCCCACAAACAGCCTTCATTAATTAGAAAATATAATATAAGGTAAATGTTAATGTAAAATAATTAATGATAAATTACATATCTTCAATCAATTTCAACTCTTTTCAATAATTCATTTTAAATGGGTTGTTATAAATTTATATTGCTGATTGGATCTTTGTAGTAAAAAACATGGCATGTTACCAAATACCCACAACATAAGCAACATGGATCATAATTCAAAGGCGGAGATAAATATATGCAATACCTTTACTACTGAAATAGCTTCTACAGCACCTGCCGCTCCATGATGGTGGAAATTAATTAACCTTGTAAAATTATCTTTTAGTTGCAAACATGAAACATGGATTAGAAAACATACTTTAAAGAAAAAAAGGGTCGCAAGTGGATCAGAATGCACTTAAATTATGTGGAATACACACAAATTTGATAACCATAGAACTATCATCTTACCCCAGTATTCTAGACAAAGAATTCAATTAGATATTCATATTTTATCAGGTTGAAAGACATCGAATTTATATGCAATGTTCTATTTCCAAAGCATAGAGTTGTGCATTTAATCAGCCTTGCAACCACCTATGTTAAATGCTAGTTACAACATAGTGGACATCAATGAACATAAATATTTTCAATCAATAGTTATAAGTAGAGTAGGTTTCGAAATGATGGGATGGAGAGGTATACATGCATGGAAATCAGCAGGATCACTGTATTGAAGATGAACACATTTAGAAGTAGTAAGACTACCTACACCTGAAATCTGCTTCTGCATACATAGAATTACACACATAAATGGATGTGGAAAATTAAAATGAATTTGGCGGGACATGCATAACATAATGAAATAATAATGAGAAATCTAGAATGATGGGTGTAAAGGTGACACATTACATTTTGGAAAAAATAACACATTAAGTAAAATCTAAAAACATATAATTAAATTTCATATAGAATTTAATATATTTACTAAAAGTATATAATTAAGGTCATGTAATGATATTATATAAAATGAAGGAATGATAATAAACTACATATATAACAAGAGTTAAAACAATTCTATTTGTAATATGTTACAATGATATAACCTAGAAAAAATGAAATTGTATATAATTGAATAGAAAATGAAATAAAAAACCCAAATAATATGAGAAAAAAGTGTTGCAAATAATAATAGTGATAAAACCAAACAACAATTGAAACAAATATACATAAAAAAGAACTTGATACCTAGGGTTAAAGCACTATATTATAGCCCACAAATTTCTTGATCATATTTCAGCCTGCAAATTTCAGTTTAATCGAGAGGCAGGTTGAGAAATAGAAGTTTATGTAGTAATGTGTGATTAAACATAAGAGATGTAGTGTCATAATGTTTGAAAAACTCATATGAAACTGGATATAATATATCTTGGATATAACTAAAAAAACCTATAAATTTATAAGTATTCACTTGTTGAAACAAATATACATAAAAAGGTACTTGATACCTTGGGTTGAAGCACTATTTTATAGCCCGCAAATTGGTTGAGCATATTTTATCCTGCAAAATCCAGTTTAATCGAGAGACTGGTTTATTAATATAATATATGTAGTAATGCGTGAATTAAAATATGAGATGTAGTGTCATAATGTTTGAAAAACTGATATGAGACTTGATGTACTATATCGTGGAGAGAAATAAAAAAAAATCCCAAAAATTGTGAGTACGCACCTGTTGTGAAGCACAATATTCCATTATAGCCTCTGAATTTCATATGAATTGAGATAAATTAAAAAACTAAAAGGAGAGGAAAATTCTACAAATAGGCTACAAATAAGATAATACCATGTTGAATGAGACGATAGGGAAAATGTAGATAGGTTGATGAGATTTGTGTAAGCCATAGGAAGATAGATGCAGAAACTGTCAGAGCTGTCATGGGCCATAGAGTTCAAAGGAGACGATTATTACTGGGAACCCTAGGTGGTACATATCGAGGATCCGAAGGCATACTACACAGAGCCGGAGTAGCCAGAGGCGGATGAGGACAAGGAGGAGCCCAAAGTGGAGCAGTCAATGGTAGAGAAACCGGAATAGAAGGATCTGGAGGTGGATTAGTTTTTCACAAATGAGTTCAGAGGAAAAGGAATTGGGGATGCATAGGTGAAGATGTTGCTATAGAGGGGAGTTGAGGAGTGGAAGGGAGTTGAGGTGCCGAAGGAAGAGGAGTCAGAGGTGGAGCACACTGAGATGGAGTATAGTGAGGTGGCGGTGGGACTGGAGAGGATTGTCGGGAATGGGAGCGAGATAGAGGAGTCGGGTAGTGGAGTTGAGAGGAAACCCTAGAAGAACTAGAAGGAAATCCCGATTGGGGGCAGCAGAGCTCAAATTTGTTTGTGGTTGGTGGTAAAATTGGAGGGTTTTTGGTGACGTGGAAGCATTGTAAGGTGACACATTATCTTAGTGGAAGCCTAATTTAGTATAGATAGAAGACTAGATAGTATATTAGTGCCACAAACATTCTAATTGAGCATAAAAATTTCATTGATCATTTAGATGTCTCATATAACCATTACCTAAAAAATGTAATACATTAATATATTGTCAATAAAAAAATTCTTATTCAATATCTAGATTCTATATAAGATTATTTTTCACATTTCTCAATTATCATAAATGAAAAATTGGTGGACTATTTCCACACTTATAACAGATAAGTATTCAATCATATTATTTAAATAGTATAGAATGCAAATATTCTAGATCAAACTCTCAAACAAATATAAACATTATTTTCCAAAAACATTTGATATTTATTTTAATATTCTAACCATCAATAAATAAAATTGTAAAAATACAACATATATTACTTTATAAGATCATCAAAATAGTTCAATGATAAATAATGAGAACATCAATAGTAATTCTCCCATTCATATGTATCATGAACAGGAGTATATGAATGCTCTAATTGATGGAGTTAATATTTTCTACAATCTAGTTATAGATAGGTTTAAATTTACATCATAATCAAACATAATGGCATTAAGATATTCCAATGAAAAATATAAGACATTTATTAGATCAAAGGCACTTCATGTAATAGAATATCACAAATATATTAATGAATACATTTATTGTTTGAATTATATTCATATTAATTTCTTCAAAATTAGGTAGTAAATTTTGTTATCCACTCTTAAATACTATCATAGGTTTACTTTGGTTTTTTATAGGATTTGGATATATATTCCTACTTCAACTAACAAAAGAAAACATCTCCCCATCATATTATCCATTTAGATGATGGAATATATATTGCATAAAATTATAGAGGAAAAGCATCATATACTAATGAGGAATTGAAATTTGAAATATTTATATACTACCTTCCAATTTGGGATTCATAGAATATTATGGTAATTAGCTTATGGTAGGCCCATATATGTATCAATGATATAGATATTTTCTGTAATATTTTAAATGATGAATAAAAATATGACCATTATATAGTGGAAATGAAATATCATCAACATATAATGAATTTATTAAAGAATATTATTACACTAATTATCCTCAATAATTCGGTCCACATACCCTAGTAGTGACATGGGGGCCACCTAGTCATACTCATACAACTAGTTGTTATCACAAACAACATTCAACCAGTACCAATAATTGAATAATTCATAAAGGATGGTATCAATTAGAAAAAAATTTACCCAAGAATAGGATGATATAAATGTCCATATAGATGATAGTGTTTTAGAGACTATACAATAAAAATCAGTAGAATACTAGAGATCCATATAATTAATATAAAATAGAAGAGTTTATATATTGTAATGAAATCCTTCCCATGATATCATAGATATGAATTACATTAAACACCCCCTAAATGACCACACTATGAATTCTCTCAAATTTGATATCTCATATAGATAAGGACCTTATCCCCTTGTCAATGTAAAATAATATATAACTTTACTTTATATTTAAACGAAAACAACATTAATTTCCCCTTTATCAACTGATATTAGTCCACCTTGGTTTATATAATAATTCATACTAATACCTAACTAAGTGGTGGAAACCCCCTTTGAAAATACAGATACCTACATTGATACACTAAATTATAAATTGGAATATATAATATCCATGTTATGTTTTGGCCCATTACTACTACTAATTTAGATATTTTAGGGCTCATTTTGAAAGAATACATATATTATCTTTGTATTAGTGTTTTCAAATAAAATTGTTATTTCAAGGTAAATTACATTCCTTTTAACGGTTATAATATCTCTATCATATTTATAATATAAAATTTTCTCCAAAGAGTGTTTTTCATCTTCCTTAGAGTCATGGACCCCCAAATATCAAAAGTATCATGAAAATAATCACAATTAGTACCTTGGAAGTTTGAGGATTCTCACTTAAATAGTCGAAAATTATTATTTTTATGTGGGAATATTAATGTGGGGACATCCCAAATAATGAGGTTTATGTTCCACTTAAACATTTCTTCATCAAATTATTATTCCACAAATCATGAATCCAAAACACCATTGAGAAATATTTATCAATTTAATTATAAATCAATCTATATAAGGTGTGGATAAAACCTCTTGTATGTGAAAAAATTCCGTGCAACTAATAAATCTATAGTGGTGACATATTACACCAAATTCGTGTTTTTCAACTCGACCACATGCATAACAAGGCACACAATATAAAATAATGAATTTTAAGTGGATGAGTATGTATTCCAAAAAAATCATGCCTTAATAGGAATAATTAATTTAACTCGTATCATTCATCATTAGTAATTATCTCATTTACCAAATCTAAATTATATGGGTATTTAATTGTGGAATTTTCAATTTAACTGAGACCCTCATGGATTGGGTTATTATTATACTTTGTCCATTAAATGAGTTTATTTTAAAAAATGGTAATTAATGAGTGTTAGATATCCATACATTTCCACCTAATGTGATACATACATTAACCAATAAGAGAATTTATAGTAAATACTATTAAGGATGCACTATTTTCCACAATCTATGAATCACTAATTGAGGAATTCATATGTATTGATATTTAACATTTGATGGATAAAAATAAAAATTAATCACTCAGAAGATTATCGGAAAGATATATTTAAATTATTCTTTTGATGGATATTTGAAGGGAGAAAAACTCCCACATGAGTAATAAACTGATGAAGAAATATTCTCAATGGCCTTAAATGATTAAGTGGATGTAATTATCCCCAATATAATGAATAATATCACATTTGATATTAATTCATTGTGTCATATTATGGATATATCAACTCAACAGTGGATCATGAAGAGTGTGTGCATACATTCTGTTATAAAAATTTAAAAAAATTGTATCCCCATGTTTCCAGTTGCACTTTCATAATTCAAATAAATGAATGAAAATTGTATATAAGTTATTATATCCCAATCAATTCATATGGTGGTTAATACACATTATATTTAGGATAAATTTATCCTTTATATATATGATTTTATAAAATTGATGAGTCCCAATATGGATATAATTCATGGACCATCACCAGTTAGTATAATTCATTGATAGTTGTATGCTCCACCTCACAAATAACAGTGATACCCTTAGAGTGAGCTTATCCTGCAATTGGATGTGATTCTCATCCCACAAAAATTTCAATTTTTATAGTGTTTTAGTTCAAACTAGTGGATTAAAGTGATTATAATTTCCCCTATGGAATTTTCTTTATCACCACCATAAATTTACTCAGATACAAAAAAACTGATAACGTATAATAGACCTCAGAAAATCAACAATATGAGCATCCTCACATAATTACCAATCATTCAAAAATATCATAAGTGGTTGTTGACTGCATAAAATCTACTAATACCTAAACATAATCAATATATTAGAAACATGACAATATTCAACTATAATAGAATCAAAATCTTGAATTAGTTGGTGCAACCCCGTTAACAAAATATTTTCAATCTCACTTTTTCACTACATATATATCTACAAATTGGGTGAAAACATGACTGAGATTTTGTTCTTCTGTGGATCTATGATTGGGATACTAGAACAATATGAAGCATAAAAATTTATTTATTATATGAATACACTATATGGTCCAAAATTTACATGGTAAAATTATATTCAAGCTAGTTATATTGTAAATTAAAAACAAAGGTGTATAAAATTTATCTATATATGTTGTTTTAAACAAATGATGTATATATCATTTCTATGAAAACTATAAATAATGTCCTTGTAAGAGTGATGATAATTATTTAGGTATGGAATGGATTTACCAATTCCCTGAATTTTCATCTCCCGTAGGAACACCTACAAGAAATACGAATATATATATTATTTTTTGAGTTGAAGATACCACACATTATATTAAATTATCCCGATATGTTTTCGGAATGTAAGTTATCAGGACACTGTTTAGATGAAAACACATAGAATAATCCTGATAAATAACAACAATTCTTTTAAAACAAATGATGGAATATTTTTAAAGTCGATACAATGACTATCATGCACAATCATGTAATAAAACTGATTCTAACCATAGTAGCAATAGTAAATTCATCTATAATTATAATAAGGGATAGGTAACGTTGGATTATATGAAAGGAGGAAAAATATTAATTTTGAAGTTATTAGTTTCTAGGATACATCATTGCAAAATTGGTGAACGATATTCCCTATATTTCAATATTATGGAGGTGTAATGAATTTTTTTTGATAATTATCTAAACTATATAATGCAACAGAAAATGTTTGTCATTGGATCATGGATTAAATAAAATTCAATTTTATACATAATAATATAGTTTATTCAAGGAATGAAAAATAGGAAATCTGTGTAGAAAAAGTGACAAGTATTCTTTCTACGTAGTTTAAAATAGAGGAAGAATCGAATTAATTCCAAATTGTGTATGTAATTATATTTTATGATTAGATGGCTTGCAAATTAGTCAACTAATTTCATGATATTATTTGGAATATGTAAATATTCTAGGTGAAGTTCTGTCACCAATAATATAATCTGATTCAACTTCATCAATGTGATTTTTCATTGAAGGATAACATAGTAAAAAAATGACGATTAAATTAATAACTATTCTAATAGATTCTCAAATAGGTACAAACTCTCCAACACATCCTAACCCCTATATTGGGAGAATATGAAATGCCCCACTAAATAGAACCCATGTTTTTTGAGGAGTCATCATATGACTTAATCAACATTTTATACATGAAGTATGTCTTGTTATGAATTGATTCAACTTCAATTTTATCCTGATAACCAATAATGGGGATTGTGAAAAAGTGGCTCTAATGTCCATAATATTGAGGGAATACACAGTTTATATGGAACAAGGAATTCAATAAGCTTCGCCACTAATGGTATATATGCCACTAAAATGAGAAAAAATGAAATTATATTGTCGTAGTTAGTAAATAAATCCACTCAAAAACCATCCAATTCATAATAATACCATATTATATAAGAGGATCGATTGGCTGATTCACTAGGACCAGTTATCATAATCATTTGTAGAAAGATCTATTTGTCCTTTCTGATGAATGATAATATATGTATTAGTTTGATTTGATATTTATGATTATTTCTTGTCCATGTATTTCCCAAAAAGATTTTTTTAACATCATTTATTAGGGTTTTTCTTATTTTAAACAATGGTCACTCAATCTTTTAATTTTGAATTAAGAGATTTTTTTCCAGGAAAATTACCTAAAGTATGGGTATATAAATTTTCTATATTAATTGATTCATGATATAAGTGTTAAGAGTTCTTATGGGTATGTCAACTAGTGTTCCATGATGACTCATGGATTTTATAAGATTTTATGCATAGTCTGTTTGATTGAGACTTTCACATCATGAACAACTATGATTCCATGAATCCTTTTCTGAGATGATTCTCTGAACATGTAGATGGTGTGAAAAGTGTACATTATTTTAAAATGGTTCATGTCATGAAATGATTAACATTTTCATATTTAAAAATTATGTTAAAATTTATTTATGTATCTTCAACATCAATAAATTTATGTCTTGAAAGGGGTTCACATGAGGAATGTTTTTCAACTAGTGGGTTTAGCATCACTTCACATTTGATTTGATTTTCATTTGTTTCGTAGCCACATCTCTCAAACACTACAGTGACACTACTTGAATATTTTTGATTCCTTCACTATCATTCATCTCAGTATAGTGTTTAATATATAGTGAGTTATTTCACTTTTTCCCCTTTCTTAATCAATCTGTCATTATATCAGTGTTATATCCTAACATCAATGGTATCATGATTTGATCTTGATTGTTATTTGATCTATTGTTTTCATGATAAATCATTTAATTTATTATTTTATAGATTTGTCTATTAAGGTTCTATCATTGGTAATCATATAAAGGTAGGTGGTCAAGAAAAATATTTATAGTCCATTTTTTTCTTTTAGTATAATGGTATATGATCACAATGACATAATGTTTGTGTCCAATTAGGTGATAATGGGTGATGATGATAATGTGTTCGATCAAATCATTGAATCCATTTGGATCTAATAGTGTGGATATGAATATTTTTTCCACTCATTGGGTTTTCGTAATCTTGAACCATAATCAACTAGCTTATGGCTTGATACATGTAATAACATGACATTATACCTTATGTGGCTTCTTGTAAAAGGGTCACATTGAAATGTTTTTGATTTCTTTTTTGAAATGACTTGTGATTCTTCATATTATATTGTTCTGTAAAATTAAATGATATTAGATTATGACATATCTTGATGAATGAAAGGGTAATTCAAATAGAAAGGAAATTTGATTAATTGGACTTTGTTTCCTATGATATAATGTTATTATATTATTAATATTTTTCAATGTCTTGTTTCCTATGATGAAATACATAAATATAGGGATTGGGTAGGTTATTCTGTAATTCTTATCGAACATGTCCAGGATAAATTGTAATTCTAATTGGTTTTGGACTGGTTATAATGTAGTTCATATAGTGGTTGTCCCAGTTATGATTTATTACATATATTTAATTTCTCGATTATACTAAAATACTTATACAGATGTATTTTCCATATTTTAGGTTCAAATTACAATATAGTGTGATTTTTTATGTTATGTGTTTTTCATAAGGACTTTTGGCCAAATTTGGAACTATGAAGCTACATTGTTAAGGATATTTCATCATAGTGTTGATGTAAGTTAAAATATATCATATTATTTGATTAATTAATACCTGGGTTTTCTTCTTTATTTTATTATCATACCATCATACATGTTTCATATAGAAATTGTGGTGATGATATACTATTTTCTACTCACAAATTATTGTGGGGACCATTTTGTATGAACGAAGAAAAAATTTATGTAGGTTTGGAAAAGTGTAAATGAGCTTATGCTGATTATTTCTTGGTGGATTATTTGGATGGTGGAGATGAGACTAACATTGGGATAGGGACCGTGTCATTTTTTCATTGGTTAGTTTATTTATCCATTCATATGTTTTTAACTTAGTTTTATAAATATCTACCTTTCGTCCTATAAATGAATTAATCATTGTATTACTGGATTGATCAGTTTACATGACTATTTTAGAAATCTATATTTTTTGTAATGTATTCTACATATCTGTTACACCAATATTTTATTCTTCTATGATTATTTCCGTATATCTAAGGGTATAGTATTTCAACTATTTTATTCACACTGCATGTTTCTTTGAAATCCTCTATTATATAAAGCATCATGTGTGAGTTTTAATGACCAAACCAGTTTTGAAATGTGAGAGAGTGTCAGATCATGAGTCATTACAATGTGATATCAAAGAGTTTTATTTTACTTTTGTATTTAATTAATATTTGGGAACAGTTCAATTGATATTATGATCATTTTGGACCAGGTAATGATCCTCTAAAATGGAGTTTATTACCCATGTATGGAAGAAATTTGTGTACCTAGGTATGGTATTATTTTTCATGTTGTTATCATATTATATATGATATTAGTTCACATATGTTGATTGAAATATTTAGTGATGTTATTGTTCATGGGTTTTATACATCTGTCCTAGTATGGAACAAGATGAGTATGCATAAATCATCATAGGAATATCGGGATGTGTATTGGATCCATTGTCAATGATAGGAACTTATTTATTGCATGTTAAATAATTTATGATATGAACTATTAAATATGTTCCCTATTATATCTGTAGAAAATGGAAATGAATGACCTTTTATAACATTCCAATTATCTAGTTAAGAAATGTTTATAGAGACCAAATGCTAATCTTTCATTCTTTTTTCATCTATTGAGGTTGACCATTGATGTTATTTATGGTTCTACAGATTTCTTTTGTTTTATAGAGTATATTCATCCTCATCACCTTTGAATTGACCACTATGTGGTTTTAAACTATCCTGATCCAAATGAATCTGAAAAAATGATTCATGTAGCTCATGAATATCATATTGATATTCATATTCGTGATATCTACCGAATGGACATTTAATTCCTGGAAATGGATACTTTTTGGGGCATACATTTGATGTTTTAGTTGACAAGATTGTTTTACTAACAACATCTACCAATATTCACTAGTGTGGGTGGCTATTAGTTAGTCAAGTTCTAGATCGAGATAGAGATGATGATATTTGGGCGACTCATAAAACCCATAGAGAAGTATGTAAATCATTCTACTAACATTCTTCGTGGACCATTTAATTAATGAGACAATCTTGATCAAGGTGGGTATCAAGAAGAGTTATCAGTGAATCACAAGGATGAGTAATTTATAACACAACTCCATCCTAAGGAATTAAGGTATAATAAGGATCATTGTTCAATATATCTGAAAAAGAGGTAATGTTAGTGATGTACTATGTTTTATGTTTAACTGATTGTAGTTATTTTCTCCACCATTTTCATATGTTCATAATTCTAGGATAATGTATTTTTATTATGAGTTTCTCTATGAGATTAGGTCAAATGTTAATCTCATTCAGTTGAGTTTAATTTAAGTGGTGATGAATCAGGCTCTCACATTAAAAGTTAATATAACATATTCCCTCAGTATGGGATTTTGACTTCTAATTTGGAAAACATAAATATTTTTTTCATTTGTAAAAATCATTCTATAAGAATTCTCTCCTACAAAACATCAGGAATATGAAATGGGGAAGTGTTCATCCATATCGAGAATAAGTTATATTATAGTGTTATCAGTGGAGAATTATTGTCCAAAAGAGTACGTAGATTCTTTCTCATACATGGGTGTTTCATGGTTGTAGCAGGCTATGAAACCTTTGTAGGTTTTGTATGGGAAGACAATAGTAATGTAGTGGAAGGGGATCAAGATATGTACATGATTCTAGGAAGGACTCTCCTACCCCTAGCTAATTGGAATCTGTTGTTCAACTAGATGATCAATATGACACATGGCACATGGTACCTAAGTGTAGGTGTAATAGTACCCTCTAGAGAGAGTAGTATTTGGTAGTAAAAATACAAACTAGGGTAGAGGGGCATGTCTACTTCCCATATTGTATTCTAATCTGACTATATTGTATGAATGTACTTATTTTGGGGATTTGTTTTAGCAATTATATATGAATTTTATTTAATATGGTCCTCACAAATTTTAACACCCCGAACTGAGATCCACAAGGCAGTTCCATGAGCCATCTCACAACATGAAATCAAGCATGACTCTCCATATACTAGAGGTTGTCGAAAAGAAACTAGTGTCTGCTAAGACAATCATTGGGAGACTATACCCTAATTTTTTAGAGTAAAAAAATCATAAATAATTAAAAAACACAAAATCATATATATTACCATAAAGATTACCATTTCACAAGATAACCAAACATAAAAACAATACACTACAGAAAGGGAAAACTTTCTATGCTAATATATGTTTCAATTGTCCATAATGTCATCTAAAATAAAGGTACTACATTTCCCCATGCGGGTTCTGAACCATATGTGATTCCCTCCTCCAATATAACTCCCTAATTAGTCACCAATCCTAAGGCCATTTCCCATATACAATCCTAAAATAATTTACTATATTTGGGTAGTAATCTGGAAGTCGGTATAGGGGTTGAGTACAACATAGTATGCCACCACCAACTGGGTCTAAAACAATTCCAATAATAATATAGTGTATGTAGTCTTATATGAAAAGTATAATAAATAAATAAATAATTATCACATTAACATTTATAGTTATCTAACTACATTAACTCCTGGGTTCCCAAGGATACCTAACCTCAATACTGACTTCGTCTCATACTAGATCCAGAAGAGGTACCAAGGTTATACCATATATTAAAACATGCTTCATGACAATGCTTGAATTATTCAAGGCTAAATGACATCTCATTATAAATTTCCCAAAAATTAATTATCTAATATGGAATCCCTTTATTCTCATGATTACTTCCCCTAATTAATCACTTATTTCAACAATTCTCTAGTAACTCAACTGGTCAATATAAAAAGACCAATTCATGAAAATCTATTTATAAAGGATGATATAAGTTTCAAATTCAAGAATATACATATAAAATACACAAATACAAGAATTAGTATTATAAAACATACCTTCATTCATTGATGTATGTTTTTAATGGAAATTCAAAATATTTTTGCAGCATAATGATGTTGATATATGTTCTGGATCAAAATACCTAATCCAAAATCATGAACAAAGACATCAGTGTCTCATAAATCAAGATCTATAACATTAATACAATATCTAAATCTCACCAAATTGTGTTATATCCTAGAAAAATAGGATATATTCCATGATAAGATAATGTAATGGTAGAAGAAAGAATTAGAGAATCATAGGGACAAAATCAACAGACTGGGAAAGAAGAGATCTTCAATTCATTCATTGATCTCAATGAGCAATGTTCGTATTGACTTGGAATCACTATGTGTCTATGGGAGAACTATCCATTACCCTTAAGAGTTTAAAATAAAGGCATAGGTCCTTATAAAAAGTGAAATAGGTTAGTAATGTTTTAAAATGAGTGAGATCCAAAAAATCAGGATTTCACTGCTAGCCCGCGCACAGTTTAGTTACACGGATTGGAAAACCATACATTAATTGTGCATTAGAAACTGCTTCAAGGGGGAATATAACAAAACTACCTCACACAACCTCTCTAACTGTGCATTGACAAGCCAATGATACTGCCTAAAAATATCATAGATTCTCCTATGTTGATGCTCGTTTTGTACAAACCCTATGCCAAACATTCAGATCCTATTCTCAAATAATTTCATATACTTCACCCAAACACAACTCAGGAAATAACATCCTTCAAATTTACTTACGTAAAACAAATAATAACCATAAGTATTTCATGGGATAGCACCAAAAAGGTTGATATCATATAATGTCCCCAACTTATAATACCCAATTCTCAACCTGCTCATCCTAGCCTCTCTAAGATTCCAAGCCAACAATATTGGGCCATTGAGCCCTCCCAACAACATCACTTTACCATTATTTTTCTATTATGTGTCCATGTTTCCATAACACACAAACTATCAGCATAGTGTTTCCTCGCAACACATTCTCACTGCAATCCAAACCACCAATCATATGCTCATTAAATGATGCATCTGTCTCAAAAAAACATAATCCACATCGATCACATGACAAGGTTCAGAATGATACTACTAAATTTGTGACACATGGTGAAATACGTGAATAGATATGTATCACTATAGAATATCCAATCATTCCTCCATCACACCAATTCTATCATTTATCTCAAAAGTCCAACAAACCAGTGTGCCAACACGCCGTCCCCCATATCTTGTTGTGATGCCTGATGGAATACACTATCATCCTTTGTAAGCATTATGGTTCATCTTCGTCTATTAGAATTTGAATTATTTTTACTGTTTGATTTTTCCATACATTCCATAATCAAAAATACATTCTCTGGTGTCTCCTATAAGAGACTTGTCCCCAACAACTATAACTCCCCAGCCTCCATCCAACAAAGAGGTGATATGTATGGCCTACCGTAGAGATCCTCAAATAGATCCATCTATATAGTTTCATGTTAAATATATTTATAGGAAACCTCAACTAAATCCACGTTAATTTCCCACAATCCACTGAATTCAATCATAGAAGATCAATTTCATATCCTAATTTATAAATATAATATGTTCAATCTATTTGTTTGTTTGTGGGAGGAAATCTATACTCAAAATAAATTTGAGCCATGATCATTCAAGAATCCATACTATAAGAGTTAATTAAATAATGAATTGTGATATGAAACTATCGTTTGTGTCACTTTAGGCAGATGAAATATCTCTTAAACATATAGTTCTAATAACTATTCTATAGTAATGGATTACCATATAGTAATGAAATGAAATACCTTAATCAATTGATCCACAATAACCCAAACTGTTTCATTATTCCCTATAATCTTAGAATGACCCACCACAAAGTCCATAGTCATGTCATACCACTTCCATTAAGGAATATGAAAGTGTTGTAGTAATCCTCTATGTCGTTGATGCTCTACGTGCACCTATCCAGAGGTGATTCTTCTTGTTAGAATACCTGATATATCCTTTTTCATTTGTGGCCACCAAAAATATAATCATAGATCATGGTAAAATTTCAAAAATCTAGGATTTACTATCCACATCATGGAAATAAATTCTTTCATGAACCACTCCTGCATTCTCGTAGGTACCATAACACGTCTCTTTACATAGATGATATAATCACAATTTATCAACCATTTCAATGATGTATCCTTACAATTAATTAATTCCATCAAGGATAATAACTTTATATCTTCATAATGCATATCCATATTCTGTCTCAAATGACTAGAATCCATTGCAACTGAAACATTAGCCATCTACTCCAAACATTCCTGAAACACCACACGAATTTCTTCCAGTAAGTTCATCGTCATCAATATTGACATGAAAATTGAACAATATATGTTTGAAATTATCTAATAAATGCATCATGCACACCATTTCCCTTCCTGGGAGTATATTTAAATTCAAAATAAAATTACTTCTTATAATCAACCCATCTCCATAGATGAAGATTTAAATCACCCAATAAAAATATTTACTTCATGCTCTTTTGACCTATATAGTATATAATGTATTCTCTAAAATGATATTTTTTTGAGCAAATAATATCATGAAACCCTACTACCAACTCGAGGTCATGTGTGAGGTAATTATTTCCATGAGGGTTCAACTAACGAGACCCATACACCTCATCATGATCTATCTACATCATCACAACTCCATATCTAATCCCAGAAGAATCATAATTAAATGTATACTTCTCTCTTGACTGAGGAAGGATCTAAATTGGTGATGATGTTATGTTCTTCTTGAACACCATAAAATATCTTTCACAAACCTATGACCACTGAAAAATTATTAACTTTTTCTTAAAACCCAAAAGAGGAACTATTAATGGGAAATGGCTTCGATGACTGTCTTGGAATATCCAGCTAATAGAAAAATGCATCAGATTTCAAAAACAATGAGGGGATAACCACAAGAAATAACTGATTGATCCTTCTATAGTTCCAATGGCACACCTTCTTCCAAGTTGATGTTCCAAAAGAAGAGGATCTAGTCAATGCCAAACTAAACATTAGATAGCTTGTGGTATATATAATGCTCTCTTAGTGTACCTATGATGATTTCTTGATATTGGTAATGATTATCCTGAGTCTTGGATTACACCAAGATGTCTTCCACAAACACTACAAAGAAATGATCTAGATATAGATGAATGAACATATTCATCAAATCCATAAACATTTCTGGAGCATTATTCAACCTAAACAAAATTAAAAAATACTCACAAAGGACATTCCGTCTTCTGAAATTAGTCCTCAGTATTTCAGATGTTTTTACTCTCATTGATGATATCTTGATCTCAAATCGATCCTAGAGAACAACCAATCTCCCTCCAATTGGAAAAAAGTGTTCATTAATATGTGGAAGAGGATATCATTTTATCACATTCATTTTGTTCAACTTCATGTAATCATAATATAAGTGTAAAGTCTTGTCATCATTCATTTCAAACAAAATAGGTGATCCACAAGGCAACATAATTGATGAGATAAATAAAATATCCTTTAACTGAATACTAACCTCTTGAATCCATGTTGGTAGAATTATGTATGGTGAAGTGAATACTAGATCACCCCAACCAGTAGCTAAATAGTGAATTCACCATCTCTCTCAGGTGGTCTCCATGATAATTCTTCAAGAAAGTCATAATGAAACATTTCCACTACTGGTGGAAATATAACTTTCCTAACACCATCATCATTAAACACAAGACTAGAAAATGTGGCTATGATCTCTCCCAGTTGCTAAGTAATTCGACTGACTCCACCTGCCTTGATATCCATATATTTATGATGAATATACTAGTCATCCTTAGTATACTCAAAGATCACTCTCATATGGTAAAATACGACGTGGGATCATTATGTCACTATCCAGTCCATACTCATAATTGGGTTAATTCACATCATTTCAAGAACATATAAATCCACTAGATACTAATATTCCAAAATATTTAGCAAACATCCCTTTAATTGAAATATATCCCTCAACCACACTCCCAAAAATGTATCTATTGTCATTACCTTGCTCACAAACACAACTATGAGGATCAATAAACTATCATGTATTGCTGATAAAATTGAATGGGAGGAACCAGTATCAAACAATGATTTTTATAATATAGAAGATACATGAATAATACATATCACCTTGATAATAAAACCTCTCTATCCATATTGGAAGGTTGTTCTATATGTAGCTATGTTTCCCCTATTCCCTTTGAAGACGTGTGAACCACTTAGTAGCACCGCTCTACTGATGTGGGCACTCATTACCAGAAGAACCACATCCACATCCAATACCACCATGGATAGTAGAACTCCAACTAAAAGCATGATATGGTGTAGAATATCTACTTATCATATTCCCACCTTTCACATGTTCTCATTCAGTACATGTATTTCACTGTGACTGGCAAGAATTTCTATTGATTTCTCTTTCATGACACAAGATCGGCACTCTACTGGTGGTCAGGAACAATTTTGACGATATTGTCCTGGACTACCTCACTGATGGATGATAACTGAAATAAGTTATCGTCTAAAATACCATCATGGTTCTGTAAACTTCTTCCTACTAACATGGATATAGTTGTCATAATAGTGAATCCTGATCTCAAATGTCGCACCTCATAATCGTATAGTAACAACAACTTGTCCAGTATTAGAAACCACCTTTAGGTTCCCTTCATCTATGAGAAACTAATAATTAACATTGGTAAAGATCTTCTACCTAATGATATTCACCCGATACGTAATCTCACACTTAATCCCATTCGGAAAACATTTATCTATAGCTTCCTAATCTCTTGGTAATGTTGGATCAATGCAGTGTACATGTGTGTAGTGTCTGACATAGTGCATCCCCAACATTCCCCCCTATATCAAAATCATGGAATCCACACATTTATCTTCTTTGTATTTATGGGAATAAAAGAGTTCCACGTATCTCCCAATGATTTCCATCCATAACATAATGTTAGGATATCCTGTTCAGAACTGAATCTCCCACTAGAGCTTTATTGATCCTTATAGCATATATGCAGGCAACAAGACCCCATTAATATACCGACTCTCATAAAGGACATGTATGGTCTCTATGTATGAAATATTGAATTCAGCTCCATCAATTCCACCCGTGTTAGTATATTTCAGAGGGTGCTGCAACTAAAAAACCCTAGTCAACATAGACACATCCTTCATAAATCACCCTAGGTTACATTACCTGAAATGAATAATGTGATATTTTTTCTCCCAAATCATCTCCACCTCAACATTATGTGTCATAATCGGTGACTCATGTTCCCTATTTGAAAAAAAATTCCTTGACACACCACTCCATTATATTGTTAACAATCATTTTGGATGTATACTCTTTAAAAATCCCAACAAATGTCTTAGGCATCAATAAAAATACTTATAACATTTATTCACTTTGAAATAATAACAAAAAGAATATACTCCCAACATCACCACACAGTCAAACTAAGCCGATATCACTACACATAACCATCCAAAACAAAGGTTTTGGTAAACAAGGTTAAACACACTCTCAAAATATTTTTACTTATTTAGACTCACAATTATTCTATTAGAAAACATTTTTACAAATTTTTTCAATTCTTGTTTGCCTCCGTTTTTCATTTTAATCACACGACTAGGAAAATAGTTCACTTTCATCAACATTCCCATAACCCATTTTTGTGTGTGTGCCTACAATTATTCCTTTTATGATAACCATGATTACATATAATGTTTCATGCAGACATGAATCTTAATCTATATGGGACACACATGAATACTAATACATTCTTATAAAAAATAATCACATCACACCATAACTGTGTCAACCGAGGTGAAATAATATTCAAATATAATAGGAATCAATAATAACAGCAATCCCACCATTAGTACTCATGTTTTCCCCTATAAAAAGGTTTAAAAATCTCATGCCTGAGCTCATTAGAAATCCATGAATATTCTTATAATCAGGTCAACAATACTAAAATTAGTATGAAAAAATAAGTGTAACAAAAGCTAGATCCTATAATACAACTTTATAACATCACAACCAAGGTGTCAATCAATTGTGGCCTAAGCCGATTCACCACAAGATATAAGGAACCCTCCATAAAACATTACACAATCATGAATTAAATGAACAATTTACATTGAAGATATTTTTTAGGATTAGAGTTTTAGAGAGTTAGGCCATAACTATTACATCTCAAAAATTATAACTTAGACACATATATTTAGTTTTTTTTTTGAACAAATAAAAACTCTTGAAAAAAACATTCATGTCCAGTTCCGGGTTTTAGATAACCTGAATTTCCCTTGATCCCATCCTTGTCCCTATTCATCTTTATGTCCTCTAAAAAACATTTTGAATCTTTGGATGAGCATAAAAATCATAAACAGGGTTATAAAACAATGAAATAAAACATTAGTTCATCAATAAATAACTAACATAAGATCTTTAACATAGCTCGTGAAATAATAAGATTTACATAATAAGCACAATTTATAAAGGTAACTTGTGGCATCCATATCATACATACATTGTAGCTATCATAGCTACGTTGGGAGCTACATTCAGAATTCCCATAATAGTATATTACATAAATCTCTTAGAAGAAACACTCATGTATACCTTCATCACGTTACCCAATGCATTATAGAGCTATCTCGATCTCACCCTCCCTAGGATTATTAGGGAACCACCTGTATACGTAATCAATTCCCAAGGACCATAATATAATCATAACACATAACATAATCATAAATGAAAGATAACATTCCCAAATTGAAATAACAATATATATATTCAAGATAATGAACATGATATTGAAATAATAAATCCAAAAACCATTTTTAATATCAATATATGTAAAAGAGTATATGATAATTTTTGTCATTAAAAAGAATTACGACTTTTTAAGGAAGCTAATTATCAAATAATACTCACAGCGGTGAAAAGGTCATTGTCCCCATGTACATTAAAAACAAACAATCTTTTTTACGTTTCGTAAAATTCCTTATAGAAAAAGATTCCCAATGAATGAAATTAAATTTCAAATGTGTTTATACATCATATAAAATAATGTCATGTATAAAACAATATATGCATCAATGAAAGAAGATTTAGACGAAGTCCCTTACAAATATCATTTTTAAAATAAAATTGATTGATAGTGTGTATTTAATATATCCACACATAAATAAAGTATAAACACATAATAAGATATAAAAAATCATTTCACAGATAATCATAGAACAACATAAACAATAAATAGAAGATCAACCCACCGAACGGAAATTTGTTTAAGATGTTCCCTTACATTGTATCCGACTTGACCCGTTTGTTCTTTAATCACTTGAACAATAAAATAAAGTAAATTTATACTGTCTTAAGAACCCTTTTCATGTTTATTATTCATTTTATATCACATATTACTATGTTATAAACATTATGTAATCATTTAATTTAATAACAGTTTTTTGTCGTTATTTTGTACTTGGGTAAAAAATGAAGGTCTTATATTTACAAGTTGTCCATGTGGTCCAAATTAAATTATCTCCCAAATGATATTCAGAATTTAGATTTCATAAATATCATTTATATCAAGTATATATTTGTATTTATTATAGTACATAACTTTTGGAGATAGAAATAAAATAAACCGTTCATGGAGACAATATGTTGTACGTACGCATGAACATTACGTTCATTTCTTTTTCATATTTTTATAGAATGAAAACATATTGATAAATATGTTTATTATAGTTCCATTATAATATAAAATATATTTTCATTAACATTATTTTTTATATGTTCCATGTATGGCATTAACGATTCATATCACTTTGAGGGGGCGGTAGTCCGCACTTCCTCAAATTAAATTATCGTGTTTACACATAATGGAAATCATAACAGTATACTATAAATTGAAAATACAAAATCATAAAGACATAAGAATAATATATATCATATATATAAATTTTTCCATCATTATTTAAACCATGAGAGGTGGTAATAGATAATTGAAAAATCATCGTTTTGTGAGGCGTTAGTTTTTCATCCACAGAAACAGTATGTTCTTTACCCATTAGATGGAGGTGTGTGTATGTGTAGTTTGAATACATCATATAAAAACATTCTAGTGTATTTATGATAATATTTTTGTTATAAAATAATGTGATAAAAATATTTTAGAGTTTGGAGATGTAGAATAAAACAAAACAACTAAAGAGAAGACATTACCTTTAAATCGGGTAACTCCTTTTGGTTTGAACAACAATGGATTGTTCAATTCCCTTCCATCTATGTTAAGTATTCTAATGTATTAGAGTGATGCATGGATATTAATTGAGTATATGTTGGACGATCCAAGGGGCTTTACATGTGTGAGTAAGGGGTTAGAGGTGAGGGAATTTTATAAGGGGGAGGAGGGGCTCCTTAAAAAATTTTGAAAATATTATATAATTACATAATGATTTTCCGTTTATAAATGTCGAAAAATTATTAATTTTGAATATAAGATGACTCATGGTCAAAAAAAATCATCCAATTAGAATTGTAATGTTTTTGGATATTATTTTAATCTTTATATTCTTATTTATTTAAATATTTTATTAATGAGGTTAACACTACATCAATATTGGGTCATATATAATTTAATTTATTTGATTTCTAAAATTTATAAAACAAATACCATGATATAGGAAATCCTTTTAGATTTATAGATAATATTTATTTTCCAAATGATAACTTATATAACCCTATGTAAAATATAAATTTACTAATAGATATTTGTTTATGTCATTTTTTTTACTTTAAGTTAATTAAAATAAGGTATCATTATCACACTTATGTGGCTCCATGAGGTCCAAAAATCGACACAATAATGACCATGGTCGGATTTTTTTCAACCAATAGGATTAAAAGAAATGTTAGGGTAATTTTATATTACTATAGTAACATTTTTTACCCTTATTTACTAGATTTACCCTTTCACCATAGTAAATAAAATATTTACTGAAGTAAAAATTCACAATGTATAAAAATAAAAGTTACCTATTTACACAATTTGGAACTCCTAAATCCGTTAATGGAATCCATTTTTTCTAATATAAAACATATAAGTGGGAAAAAATAATTTATAATTAATTGATGTTGTCAAAACAAAATGTGTGTTTTGAGAAATAATGAATATTAAAAGATTGACACTTTTTATGTCCTATTTCAAAGTGAAATTAATTGAAATGAACAAAATTGGATTAAATAGTAGAAATATAATCTTATTACACTATAAAACCAATTAAAAAGATAGTCTATCCATATAATTATATTATATTATAAGGCGGTCTTGAATTAAAATACAATATTTTCACTATTCAATAAAAATGAACATTATCAAAAAAATAGAAAAATCCCATCCAAATTATAATTTGATGTCCAGATTCTAAAGAATAATATTTTTTTGTCAAATATAACATATAAAAGTCACAAAAACTAGATTTAAAAAGGGATCTTCATCAAATGGTGGTAAATCAACCTTTTAAAGAATATTAGAGTATTTGTGGTTAAAATTGGATTCATTCAAATTTTAAGCATCTAAATTTTATTGGATAAATGTAAAAACATATAACAAAAATGTATAAACATATTTTAGTTAGTTTTTTTCATTCCCAACAATAAAATGCCTAGTCATTAATTACCATTTAAAATAATCATATTATATTATTATTATGCAACACAATATTTCAATGAAACCTGTTGTTACGTATCGGGTATGCCATCGAACAATGAAACCCCTTTAAGGTAAAATAAATATTTAATCCAGAAACAATTAATTATAAATAACATGAGTTATTTAATTATTTACCTAATATGTTACATCCTTCCCCCTTTTTGAAATTGCATCCTCTCAATTTTATTCTCTTATCAAATAAATGGGGGTATTTATCCCCCATAGATCTTCAGATTCCCATGTTGCTTCTTCAAAGATATGGTTTTTTCACAAAAACATTACCTGGTAAATTACCTTATTATATAATAATTTCTCTCTTTGATCAAGAATTTGAACTGGTTATTTCTCATAAGAGATATTCTCTTCCAACTGAACTATCTCTAAACATTATACATGTGATTGATCTGGCATATACATTCAATACATTGAAACATGAAAAACATTGTGTACATGGGGAAACAATAAAGGTAAAGCCACTTTGTGAGAAACTGATCCAACATTCTCTATGATTTCATAAGGTCCAATGAACCTTGGACTCAACATTACCTTCTTACCAAAACACATCAAACTTTTCCATGGAGAAACTTTGAGAAAGACATGATCACCAACCTCAATATAATAATCCTTCCTCCAGTTATCCCCATAATGTTTATGTCTACTCTTCGTTGTTCTAAGCTGCTTCTCAATCAACTAAACTTTTTTCTTCCATATCTTCTAGAAATTCTAGTCAAGTATCCTTCCTTTCACCTACTTCATCCCAAAATCTGGAGTTCGACACCACTTACCATATAATTCCTCAAATGGATCCATCTATATATTAGAATGAAAACTATTATTATATGAAAATTCAACCAATAAAATATTGTGGTCCCAAAATCCTTGGTAATCTAGTGAACAACAATATACCATATCCTCTGAGTTCTAAAATTTTTATTCTAACTTCTCATCTGATTGAGGTTGAAAAGCTGTAATAAAATTTAATTTAGTACCCAATGAACTCTAAAGGCCTTTCAAAATTCTTGAAGAAATCATGTGATCATGATCAGATACAATGGAGAGGGGAACACCATTCAACCTAAATATAACTTTAACATACAACATAGAATGTTGATCTAGAGACCATGTATCTCGTATATGAAGGAAATGATCAGATTTAGTCTATCAATCAACAATAACCCAGATTGCATTATTACCTCGAGATGACTTTTGTAATCCCATAATGAAGTCCATGGATATATTTTCCCTTTTTACTCTAGCACCGATAATGACTGATGCATCCCTTTTGGTATCTTTTTCTCTTAATTAACCTTTTGACATGTCAAAAACATCATAGTATAGTCGGAAGTATCAATTTTTAACTCCATCTCACCAGTAATACTCCGGAAGATCTCTATACCTCTTAGTACTACCTGGAAGAACAGAAAACAGGTCGCTATGAGCTTCACATAACAAAAAATTATTCAACTATGAATCACAAGGCACACATTATAATTTCCCAAACCACACAACACAATCATTGTCATCATTAAATTCATGAAGCATAACCTTCTGAACCAACTCTACCTTTTTCTGCAACTCACTCTATTCCTTCTGCTCATTCTTTATTCTATCTGATAGAGATGGTTTAACTGACACCTGAACCAAAATAAATAAATTTACTGCACCAACATCTTCTATGCCAAATTTCAAAAAATTAGAAACCAAAGGATCTTGTTCCAAATGTATCATGGTTAATGAATTATTACATTTTCAACTCAAAGCATAAGCCACTTTATTCAATTTACTCAGATGGTAAATGATCGTACAATCATAATCCTTGATTAATTCCAACTATCTCCTATGTCTGACATTCAATTCTTTCTGGGTAAATAGATACATCAGACTTTTGTGATCAGTATATTTTTCACATTTTACTTCATAAAAATGAAGCCTTAAATTTTTTAAATAAAAAACAACATTTGCTAATTCGAAATCATGTGTATGGTAATTTTGCTCATTAGGTTTCAACTGAAGTTAAGGATAAGCAATAACTTGATCATTCTGTATAAGGACACATCCAAGTCCTTTAAACTATGCCTCACTGTAAATAAAAAACTCATCATTTTTTGAAAGTACAAAAAAAATTTGATCATTCATCAATCATCATTTCAATTCCAGAAAGCAATCATCACATTCTTCTGTCCAAACAAACATAACACCTTTTCGAGTAAAAATATTCATTGGACTAGATATCCTTGAAAATATTTCGATAAACCTCTAGTAATAACCTTACAAACTAATAAAAATAAGGACCACAATTATATTTGTTGGTGTTGGCCATTTTTCAACAACTTTTGTTTTAGCAGGATCAATTGTTTTTCAATTTTTATGAAATAAAGTGACCAAGGAATTAAATTTTTCATAACCAAAACTCACACATTCTGAATTTCCCAAATATTTTCTTTTGTCTTAACATTTTAAAGACAACCCTTAAATGAAATTCTTGATTCTATTTACTTTTATAATAAACAAAAATATATTCAATGAACACAACCACAAACTTATCTATACACTCATAGAAAATTATATTAATAAGATCCATGAGTATAGAAGGTGAATTGGTTAAACCAAAATGCAAAAAAACAAATTCATAATGTCTATATCTATTACGAACCAATGTCCTTAAATTTTATGCTTTATTTACTTTCCACTAACAGTACCCTGTCATCAAATCAATCATTGAAAAATTATGAGCTCCCTAGATCTTATCAAACCAATCATTGATATGAGTCAAATGATTCTTTTTCATAACAATGACGTTATTAAATTCTCTACAATCAATGAAAATTTTAATATAACTGTATTATTTTTTAATACATAATAATGTAGCACTCCATGGTGATGTTCTAGGTCAAATGAAACTTTTATCTAATAACTCTTGAAATTTCTTCTTTATCTCTAAATGATTAACTTGAGCCATTCTATAAGGGGATTTTGAAATTGTCTTAGCATCATGAAATAAGAATAGAGTTCATTAAACTTCCCAATGAGTTTTAATACAAGGAAATTCATCATAAAAAACATCAAGGTACTCATTTACCAATGGAAAATCATTAATCTGATCTATTCCTATGTTTTCAACAATATGTGCGTGGTAATATTCATTTCCATCCTTTAATAGTTTCTCATCTACTGATATGTAATCAATTGTAAGGTTTTATTCTTGTACACAAAATAAAAATCTTTTGGAAAAGAAACCTCCTTAGCTTGGTAGTCAATCTTTGCACGATAAACAGAATACCAATCCGTACCCAAAATAACAAAAAACTATACTAGTGAAAAAAATAAGGTTTGTTGGAAAATTATTTTTTCACACAAGGAATAGAAAGATCATATAATTTCTTTTTTGTTCATATTTTCCTCCATGTGTTTTTACCAAATGTTCTAGACTCATATCTTGAGATGGAATCCCCAATTTACAAGAAAACATCCCAGAAATGAACAAATGTGTATACCTTGAATCAAACAACACATTAGAATAATCTAAAAAAACAAACATTGTACCTAACACTACTTCATTTTATGCCCCAACATCTACTGATGTTTTTGAAAATGACATCACCACCCCATTCTGCATGTAGTCTGGTTTCTTTCCCTCAGTTGAGTTCTTCATTAGACAATCATTTTCACAATGACTCATTTCATTACACTTATAAAATTTTACTGATTGTAAAGAATATTTTTTATTACCATAGATTAATCATTTACAGTGCAATTATGAGCTTTATGTACCATTTTTCCACATCTATAGCACATACTAGAATTCAATAGACATGCCCCAACATGATTTTTAACACAATTTTCACAAATTATAAACTTAAGTTTCATACCATCATAATTATTTGAAGAGTTTTTCCCTTTTTTCTGCCACATGGACCTCTTATTCTATTTTTTTCAAAGAACGCATCATCATAGGAAAAATCCATTTCCACCTTTTATGCACATTGAACATGTTTTTCATATCTTTTGAACTCTAGTGAAGCTGAAGCCCTTCGATACATCGGATTTAATCCCAAGTAAAAATGGTTGATTTTTATATCAAAATATCGTATGAAATTTGAAGAATACCTTGTCGGTCAAGTGAATTTTTCTTCATAAGAAACCACTGAGTCACCCTCCTTTCTCAATTCTAGGAGTTGAATTTCTATAATAAGATGAACCACCTTTGGAAAATAATTCTCAAGAAACATAATGTTGTATTCATCCAAATCAAGAACGTCAATCTACTCAGTATCCCTAATATTTTTCACAATCCACCATGACTAATCAGCTTTACCTTCAAAATAGTAGACAACATGACTAGAATTTTGATTTTCTGAACACCCCATAATATCCAAAATCTTCTCTAGTGCTTCAATCCACCATTCTACAAGCATATGGTCAGATGATCCTATGAATGATGGAGGATGTTGCCCCATGAAATGATCCACTAAAAACATGTTCTTCCGTGGTTGATCTGGCTGATCTCGTGCATTGATACCACCACCATTTATAGCACGAGTCAACTAGGCCATTAGTGAAACAAACGGTTCAGTTACAATTCTTACCATCTCAAGTTGCTTATTTGGATGGTTTTCTTCTTCCAGATGTCATCCCAATATATCCACCCTATTTCTTCTATGGAAAACCATTCTGAACACAAAAATATCTTCGGTGAAGCAACATTGTATTCTGAAAATTCAATATCACTTCAATTATTCAATAAATTAATTTATGGACATTAATTTTACAATATCCTAACTTTTAACGTAATATAAACTAACCTCTTATGCAAACTATAATGACCCGACTTTAGAACAATAAACAATATTAAATTAAATGAATAATTCACATTGAATATATTTACATGTTTTTAGTTTTAGAGAGTTAAGACACAACTATTACATCTCAAAAATTACATTGTAGAAACTTCTACTCAGTTTACATTTTCTTCATAAATTAAAAACTCGTGAAAAAATATTCATGTCCAGTTTCATGTTTGAGACTGCATGACTTTCCATTAATCCATTCCTCGACGTTATTCAACTTTATGTCTTATGAAAAACATTTCAAAACATGGGATGAGCATAAAAATCAAAGTAATAGTTATAAAACAATGAAATAAAAAATTAGTTAATCAATACATACATAACACAAACTATTTTACATACCTCATGAAATCATAAAATTTACAAAGTAAACACAAATCATAAAGGTAACTTGTGGTATCCATACCATACAAACATTGTAGATATCACAACTATTTAGAGAATTACATTTGGAATACTCATCACAGTATATTCCCTAAATCGCATTGGAGAAACATTCACATGTACTACCGCCACGTTACCAAATTCATTTGAGAGCTATCTTGGGCTCACCCACCCTAGTTTTATCATGGAATCACATGTATACATAATCCATTCCCAAGGACTATAATATAATCATAACACATAACATAAGCATAATGGAAAGATAACATTCCCAAATTTCAATAACAATATATCATTCGAAGATATTGAACATGTTATTGAAATAATAAAGTCAAAAACCATTTTCAATATGAAAATACGTAAAAGAGTATATGGTATTTATTTTTCTTTCAAAAAAATTACATCTTGTTATGGAATCCCAAGATCAAATAATACTAGCGGCGGTGAAAAGGTCATTGTTAGCAAGTACATTAAAAAAACATTATTTCCGCCTTTTAGTAAAATTCCACGTAGAAAAATATTCCCTTTTAATGAAATGATAAGTAAAAGGTGTTTATACAGCTTATTATAAAATGTCTTGTATAAATCAATACATGCCCTAATGAATGGAGATTGAGGCAAAGTCCCTTACAAAGTTCATTTTGTAATTAAAAAAGATCGATTAAATGTATTCAATATAAGCACACATAACTATAGTATAAATACATCATATGATATCAAAATTAGTTTCTCACATAATCAATGAATGACAAAAACCAAAAAGTAAACATCAAACCAAAGAAATGAACTTGAGGTAAGAAGTTCCCTTACATCGTGTCCAACATGAACCATTTGTTCCTTAATCTCCTAAATAATAAACTGAAGTTAATTTCTATTTGTTGAAGAACATTTTTCAAGTTTATTATTCCTTTTTATATCACATATTACCATGTTATAAACATTATGTAATCATTTGTGTTAACAACGGTCAATTTGTCGATACTTGGAACTTGAGTCAAAAATGAACTTCTTATAATTACAAGTTGTTCATGTAGTCAAAATTACATTATCTTCAAAATGATATTCATGATTTAGATATCATATATATCATTTATATCCAGTATATATATGTATTTATAATAGTACATAAAATTTGGAGATAAGAAATGAAAAGCATCATTCATGGAGATGATATGTCGTATGTACGCATGAACGTACCATCAATTTCTATTTCATATTTTAATGGAATGAAAACAGTATTATAAATAGTTATATTATAATTAAAGTATAATATAAAATATAATTTCATTAAATTTATCCTCTATACATTCCTTGGTAGGCATTAACGAGTCATATCACTTTGATAGGGCGGTAGTCCGCACTTTCACAAATGAAATTATAGTGTTTACCAAAAATGGAAACCATAAGAGTATTATATAAATGGAAAATACATAATCATAAAGAAAACATAAACATAATATATATCATATATATATATATAGTTCCATCATAATGTCCACCGTGATAGGTGGTAGAATATAATTGAACAATCATCATTTCGTGGGGCGTCAGTTTCTCATCCATAAAAATAGTATGTTTGTTACCCATTAGATGTAGGTGTGTGTAAGTTTAGTTGAAATTATTATCATAACAACATCCTAGTATATTTAGGTTTCTGGTGTTACTATAAAATAATAGAATAAAAATATTTTCTGGGGTTGGAGAAGTAAAATAAAACAAGAGAACTTAAGAGAAGACATTACCTTTAAATCGGGTAACTTCCTTTGGTTTGAACCAAAATGGTTTTTTGAAGTGGTTTATGCCTATGGAAAGGATTCTCGGAGGAGGATAGGGATGTAGGGAGATTAATTGGTTAGAGGATGGATGATCCTAGATTCTTGAGAGGTGTTGGTAATGGGTTATAGATGAGGGATTTTTTTAAGGGGGAGGAGGGACTCTTTATGAAAGTGTGAAAATATTATTTTATTACATAATGATTTTCGGTTTATAAATATCCCAATCTTATTTAAGTATAACATTAGATTCTTAATTGTCGAAATAAAATTATCCAATTATAATTGGATAGGTTTATAATAATACTTTAATTTTTATAATCTTATTTATTTAAATTTTTTATTAATGAGGTAAACACTACGTCATTATCATGTCATATATAATTTAATTTATTTGATGTCTAAAAATTATAAGATAAATACTATGATGTAGGCAATTTATTTATTTTTCACAATAATATTTATAGACAAAAATATATCTTTAATAATTCTATGTAAAAATCTATTTACTAAAATATATTTGTTAATGTCATTTTTGTCTCTACATTATGTTAATAAAAATAAAGTGCCATTATCACTCATAAGTGGCTCCATGAGATCCCAAAATCCACTGAAAAATGCCCATATTCAGAAGTGTATCAACTAATAATATTAGTAAACATGATAGTGAAATTTTATATCATTATAGTAATATTATTTTACACTTATTTACAAAATTTACCCTTTAACCACGGTAAATAAAATATTTACTGAAGTAAATATTAATAATGTCTAAAAATAAATGTTACCAATTTACACAACATGGACCACCTGATACCAAATATGGAATCCATTTTCCATATTTAAAACATAGAAGTGGCAGAAATTAATTTAAAATTAGTTCCGGCTGTCAAAATAAAAGGCGAGTTTTTGAGAAATAATAACAATCATAAGATTTACACTTATTTATGCCCAATTTCAGGGTGAAATTAATTCCAATAACAAAAATTGGATTAAATGGTAAATATATAATCTAATTAAACATTAATACCAATTAAAAATTAATATAACGATATAAATAAATTAGATTAAAATGATGTTTTGAATTAAAATACTGTATTTTCACTATTAATTAAAAGATGAACTTTATCAGAAAAATACCAAAATTTCATCAAAATTATATTTTGATGTCCCAATTCTAAAGAATTATATTTTATTGTCATATTTTACATATAAAAGTGACAAAAATTATATTTAAAAATGGTTTTCCATCAAAAGGCTATAAATCGACCATTTAAGGAATATTAGAGTATTTGGGCATAAAATTGGATTCATTCACATTTTAAGACTCCAAACTTTATTGGATATATGTAAACACACTTAACAAACATGTATAACAATATTTTAGTTAATTATGTTCATTCCCAACAATACAACATCTAGTCGTTAACTACTATTTGAAAAAAATAGTATTATATTATTATTGTACAATGTAAGATTTCAAATAAACCCGTTGTTACGTATCGGGTACGCCATCGAACATACCAAAATTTTTAAGGAAGAATTAATATTTAATTAACAAAATATTTATTAAAAAGAAAATTAATTATTT
This sequence comes from Viscum album, assembly GCA_963277665.1. NCBI lineage: Eukaryota > Viridiplantae > Streptophyta > Magnoliopsida > Santalales > Viscaceae > Viscum > Viscum album. The sequence goes on from OY728165.1 coordinate 293,819,730, forward strand.
CTTTATTTACCTGGGATGTTACACTTGAACTCAATCGTACCTCCTCGTACGCTAGTGTCTGCTGACTATGATTGAGGGGATAGTATGTCATAAATGGGTGGACTATAACCACATTTATTAGATTAAAACACCAGAAGAAAAAAATATACAAATGGGAATTCATATATATATAACCAGAAAAATACACATTTCAGTAGATAAAAAAACTAGAAAACAATTAACTATTGAAAGGGAAAACATGTTATGCCAATATAAGTGTTAATTTCATATAATGAAACTAAAAATAAAGAAACTATGACGCCCTAGGAGGGTTTTAAACCATATTTGGTTCCCTCATCCATGCATAATCCCAAATAAATCCCATATCCCGAAGCCTTTCCTCTTATGTAGTCCTGCATTAATATAATCTATTCTGCTACATATTAGGCATCCATAATTGGGTGTGAGTGCAACTCCGTACCCCACAAACAACTTTTTCTAATAAAATTATAGTCAAAATATAGTGTATATATTTCTATAAAAAGTAAAATGCGTAAATAAATGGTTATTGTGTTATGATTTTTTATCTAAATTCATTAAAACAAGGGTTCCCAAGGATACATGTTCCTAAAAACCATCTTCATCTCCAACCCATTACGAAAGTGTTCCCTAGTTAATACCATATCTTAATACCTTTTCCATGCTGATGTTTGAAGTATTCAGGGTTCTATGATATCTCAATACCTTATTTGAGTTATATTGAAGATGAATAATCTCTTGTGAGGCAATAACTTGGGATAACATTGTTTCCATTCACAAATTTCACATTTATATGCCACATTTCAAATATTACCAATATCAAAAATGTATGAAAGATCACCATGTTAATAGTCTTACTCCTTAAAATAATTACCATTTTTCCCATTCTATTTATTCATATGTATAATAACCATGTAACCATGTATACTTATCAATTTAAAATTACCATGTTCCCATTATCTTCACTCAAATGCACAGTTACCTTGTTATCATTTTTACATCCTAATTTAGAATGAAAATGTTACCATTATTTATCACATAATTAATTTACCAATTAATTTACCACCCAAATCCCATTACTAATACCAAAATTAGTTAAACACATTAATTCCATTAGGTAAATAAATAATAAACTAAATTCTTCATATCATTAATTATTTCATAAATTAATTTATAAATATCAAATATAATATTCCGTAATTAATATTCCATAAATAATTATCACATTATAATACGTACATTCTATAAATAATCTCATGATTAATCATCTAGATCATATTTTTAAAGGTACATAAATAATCCCTAATTAATTATATCAACTTCACCATTTCAATATCTCATATCTATTCCCACAATTAATTATCTACTTTAAAACTCCTACCTATTAAAATAAATTCTCCCAAATTAGTTATCTAATAGGGCATCAATTTAGTATCATGATAAATTCCCCAATTAGTGAATAGTTATTACAGTGCGTCTATAGCTGAATTGGTCAATCTATTTAAACTAATTAAAGAATATAAATTTCTAAAAGATACTAGAAATTATGAAATATTTCATATACATATTAATTCCTTGAATATGGGAAATAGATTTAGACCACATACCTTGATTTGTTGATGGATTTTTTTTTGTATTGGAAATTATGAAAATTTGAGTAGCATAATGATGTTCATAAATGTTCTTGATCAAAAACCATAAACAAAAATCAGGATCAGAGACAATATTTTCCCATAAATCTAGATCTATATCAAAATTACTAGATCATGATCTAACCACATAAATTTAGATCAAATAAAAAAAGAATATTTTTTGACAAATTTATTAAATAATGATAAAATAAATAATATGTGACGCATCCGGATGAAATTCACGTACTGGGAGATGAGAGGACATTCAATTTGGGTTGTTAATAATGAATAAAAGTGTTTGTTTGGCCATGGAATCTCTCCTGGTCGATGGGAGAATGTTACAATACCCTTAAGAGAGGGAAATCCATTGTTAGGACCTCATAATAGGTTAATTATGTCATTAAACGTTGAAAAAGAGTGAGATCCACATTATTAGCATCTCAATGGTGGACCCCACACAGTTTAGTCTCATAATTAGACAAAAAACTCCCTAACCATGTGTTGGACATTGCTTTAAGGGCGAACATCACATGGCTATATCAGATGGCCTCTAAAACTTTGTATTTACCATACAGAAGTTATTACCTCAAACAACTAGATAGTGCATGATTTCTCTTATGAATCTACACAGTTTGTACAAACCATGAAAAAGCCTTTCCAACCTATTTTCACCATGTTTTTCGTATACATATCCCAAAAACACCACAATCCATAACTCCCAAAACAGGCACATAAGTAAACAAAATGTAACTAAAATCACAACGGAAATAAATCCTTTTATTTTTGTGATCTTACAGAAATACTCTTATTTATTTTACTAATGATATTACTTTTAATGCTCTCCAGTAATACCTTTCATTATTAATTAATCATATATATTGTTTAATGACCTTATCTAAATATCCCAACATATGAATTTACATATCTTGGAAACACTATTCATTTAAACAATTTCTATTTTTAACGTACGGTTTTCAAACTGTATGTAACAGCCAGACCCAAATTCCACCAAACTTGTGCTCCGAGTGACTGGGTTACATGGATTCATGCTCTCATCCCTCTATTCTAGAAGCTTCTGACTTTTAGAGAGGGCCTATGAGGTGATAATGGGGAGACTATTTCCACATATCGGATTATGAGAATAGTGGATATAGATATGAATCATAAACAATATCAAGTAAATGGTGGGAAGAAGCAGTAAACAAATTGAATAGAACAAACATCAATCATAAATGAATTGTTGTAAAATCCTAAACAACTATGAAATGAAATACAATACTCATCACCCAATAAGGCGACCATACAAATTCAAGTACAAAATAATGGGAAATTAAAATTATAGGGTTTTTCTACATTCTCTAAGCCTACCAATGTACCTGATCACTAGACACTGTACAAACGCACCAGCTTGATCCGTAGAACAACTAATGTATCTCTTCTCGGTCATCCAACATTGGGCCTTCTCCCATTAGACTAGGAAAGACATGATCAACATGAAAAATGACCTAATTTTTATGCATACGCCGATGTGCATGTTATGGGCTGAGAAGAAATATTAGTATGTCAGCATGACGAACAACCTCGAACTATGCTGATAAAAGTGTCTGAAAAAAATAATTTTCTAAGCGTAAATAAAACAAAACTGAAAAGGAATTTAAATCCAACATGATCCCTTAAACGAACCTAGGGTCTAAAATTATTTTCTACTTGGAATGATCTACCATAGATGTCCCTAAACATATATGTACAAATTTATAGACCCATATATATACATAGATACATATATATATATATATATATTCATTATTATGTGAATAAATAACATGAGAACCAAAATGAAATCAATCATCCGGTCCATAATCCCCATCAAATGGACATCATGTGAAAGGGAATTGATATGGACGTCATTCCACTCATGTCATGTACCATTATGAAGATAATTGGGTATGTAATCCCAATTAACAGATTATTTCACTATCCAATTAAATAAAAGTCTATATGGATGGTACATCACAATTGAAGGATACTCGTCATGCTCTGGGTTCATAAGTACTCAATTGCATTCACTAAAGGAAGTATTCAGTCTACCTTAGTTCATTCCTATAAAGTAATATATGAGGGAGTCATTTTAGACACCTCAAGAGATGCTATGATATAACACTTGAGTCATGTAACTTGTCTTGAAGATCACTATCATTCCGATCATATATCAACCAGCATGTAAACCCATCCACAAAATTGCTACAATTGGAATCCATGTATCAATCAAGGTGTAGAAGTAATCCAACCTCTAATACCATCAAAGGCATTCCTACAATTGGAATACAAGATTATCTTACCGAACATGCTTTATCACACACTGATACCATCCGAGGAATTAATTAACTGGATCCCTGTTTTACTCATGGTATAACTATAATCATCTATTCAGCCCATTTAAGGAATCCCCAAATTGGATCCAAGTTTCTCTCATAGATTATGCACAAGAAACCATAGAGGACACCAATGGAATCCATGAACCAGATCAATGGGTAAATCAAGGATTAATCAAACCACTAATGAGACTGTACAAGTCATACATAAACATATCCTAGTATCACTTAGGGTGGTAACACCACCCCACAAATACGATTTGAGTAATTTTCCAACCAGATTCATGTGTCACTTATGGTAATATAAATAACCATTGAGTTCACCCAAAAAATACGTGAATTGGATATAGGTGTCACTCCAGTTTTAATTTTTTCCCACTTTGGGATATAAATCAACAACCTAATGATCCCATCCATATAATTCCAATAACAGGAATCCATGTATCACTCCGAGTGAGACAACATGTAAGGCTCAATAGATATATGCTAGGAATGACCATTAAACACAAAAAATATTATATCAAAAAATATATATATGATTAGTATAAATATCCTTTTACAAAGTAATACATTTGGGTATAGAAAAAATATCAAAAATAACATATTTTAGACACCCGATCACAAGAAATAACTTCTGATTATCCCAATAAGAAATAAGGATCCTAGATAGAACCAATGAGCATAAAAAATAGAAATAGTTCTATCATAAGGCTTAATAGACACCAACCAAGAAGCACCATTGGTATCCATTAATTAATCATCAATAACCATGTTTTTATTTAAAAAACCACTGAGGTCTACCGGAATTCCAAACCCAACCCTCCATCCACAACCCCACAACTTACATATTCAGCACAAGTTCTTCATGTCACAAAAACAATATCTACAACCAAAACCGATGTAACAACTAAGGGTCAGTCAATCAACGAGTACCCATTGGGTCCGTAAATTCAAAAACTAAGAGGTATCTTACACATGATCCCCAGTTAATTAAGAGTGAATGCATCATACATGAGATCCTTAGATATAATGGAAAGGGATGAATCTTTCATGGGATCTTCGAACAATAAAAATGATGGAATCCTATAGGGGATCCACAAAATTAGATATATGTAGAAAGGTCCTACAAATGACTCCCAATATCAATATATAAGAAATGGAATCCCTTAAGAGATTCATAGAGTTATCTGGTCTCATGACCTCACAGACCAGAAGGGAAAATCTCACAAGGGGAATGTACTTAAAATATATATATCCATGGAGAAAATTCATAGTTTTTCTTAGATCAATGGTATATACTAGGTTGGTTCAAACATCCTAATGATCACTAAAACATAGTCTGTCCCTCAGGTGATGATTGTGTTCGATATCCAGAGGGAGAACAATCCATTTAGATAAAATCCACAAACACCTCTTAGGAGTCAGAAGAATTCTACATGAGATTCACCATGATGATCAATGTAGAAAATTACTCATAATAGACTACTCTCAGTCCTAATTTTGACATTAGTGAAAGAAAAAAAAACTTGAAATCGTAAGGAAGGGTCATTACACAGTGTGTCCCCAGGGGTACACAGTGACTAATCTCATAGCCCCACATGGGCATGTACCTCCATCGGCTGGATGTGTACCATCCCCATGTACACGCCATAGGAACAGGTACATGGTATGTACCTGACATGCTGTACATGATGATGTACCTCAACCGACATAGAAATTAACCAGGACAAGAATATAAGTCTATACAGTGTGTCAATAATCAGGGGTCTCATTGTGTTCTCCACACGACCATGTACCCCTACATGGGTAGACATGCCCGATTACTTGGCTAGACAACCGAGTACCTATTCATGGTATGTTTACCTGATACATGAGGTGTACCCATTGAAACACAAATCTCTGTGAATGGGAAGAACATATTCCTAGTCAATAAAGGCTATACTCTATGTAACATGGTTTTCCCGAATGAGAAACCCTCATATTTCCAATAACACACAATTAAATCCATTAATAAAAATATCGGGCATCAAGGGAACATTATCAAAAATAATAGAGTATTATATTAAGAAAAAAACTAATTTAAAGGGGTATTGTGGAAAATCATATAAACATCATACCTTTGGGTGAAAACTAATGAATCATGGGACTATTTGATGGTCCATGGTCACCGCATGTCAGTCTAGCACATCATGGGCTTTCTAGAGGTAACTATATTCCCTTCCCTCTCAGTTATTTTCACGCATCCCCTTTTATCTCTTAGGTCTTTAAGATGGATGATCTTTTGGAGGAATACACTATAAGGAGAAATGAAGAATAATAATATAAAAATAAAATAAATAAATAAAAATTAAATAGAAGATATTAGGGCTCGAGCTGGGCCTGATGCCAACTTTGAGTTTATGCCCTGCCTCGTAAAAACTACCAATTCTGGAATCAATGCACCTTGAGGAATCATAATCCTATGCTTTAATAAATTTTATTACAAGGAAAGCCTTCAGGAATAAATTAAATTTTAATTTAATAACCATTTAATATTAACTATTTTACCATAATTTAAATGGATCAGATTTCTTCCAAACTCATATCCTATTGTAAAGACCCTACTCCAAGGCCAATTATGTTGGAAAGAAAAATTATCAATTGAAAAATATTAGGGGAAAATTCCATTTTACCCATCACCAGAATGTTTAAGAAAAAAAATAAAATTTATGCTCAAAATTTATTACCATAAAATCATCGGATCATACAAACACCCCAATGTAAAAATGTGCACCCCCATGATGCCCAATGAATGGACATGAAACCTTTCTCTCAACTTGAGAATCTTCCCAAAAATGATTTCTAGTCTATCCAACAACAAGTCTTATAGCATCATAAACCATCTCATACATGTAATAATTTTATCCATGGTCTATATGGTGCTCCCCATCATAGGGATTCAATTATTATCCTCTCCAAACTAAACTACAACCTCGAAAGAACGTTTAAAATGACGATTTCCATTATATTGATTACCTTACACTTCTCCCCAAGTGGAACCTCAACATGTTCCCTCCCACAATAAGGACGGATCATTAAAGATAAAAGATAGATTAGGGAATGGAAAATTCTCTCTCAGCATACTTAAGATGAATCAAGTTAGAGCACAATCATCTCTAATAGGAGTACCCTAATATTCTATAGAAAACTTCATGAATAGTTCCCTATGAGCCATAGACACACATCCTATAAATAGCTAACGAAGATTCACTCATAGGCCAACCATCTCATAGTAACCCACAATTCATGATGCCACCTATACCATAGAGGGACATTCTAGACAACTCTCAAGATCCAATACCATTTAATTTCATGAAACTTTGCTACTTTTCTTACACCCGGACACTTACCTATCGAAATTCAACTGATATAATTCCCAACCATAATGTACCATTATCACTAAACTCATAATTCAATGAGTTGTCTATATTAATGCTAAAATGACAATACTATATGAAAAAATAGTTTTATAACCTAGAATATCCATTGGAACTCTTTAATACTGGGCACCTCAACCATGCCATGATTTAATCCATGTCTGCCCACCACATGGATTTGTTCCAGTAATGACTATATTCATATTCTCTAGACACATTATCAATAGATGAAATACTAGTTGAACAACCTAGGAACATGAATAGTCATGTCCATCAAATCCAGTCTGAGAAAACAAGCACCCAATGTTCTTCATCAAAAGAAATATGTACCAGCATGACTAGAATGAAGAACATGTGCACCAACATGCATAAATCACAAAATGCTCCTAAAACCAAGATCAATTCCAAAAACTGAATCTAAAAACACATTCTGACATTGAATGTAGGATTCCAATGATCAAAACAGAGGTCCACCTACAATGGTACAAGTCAAACTAAGGGTTTATAGGTCTCCCACCAAGCCTTATTGAAACAACCTACAATTTGGTCTCAAGGTCCCGCCGGTTAGGCCAAAAGATACAAAATCCCATATGAAGGAACATATAACACTTAAAACAAGTTTACTAGTCATATTGGAGTATCCTCTGGATGCATTTCTCCATATAGGTGACAACACCAACAAAAAAGAAATAATTAACTGACACTCATTTGTTGTCCGTACAGGGAAATAATCATGGAGTTCTTGTTGAATGGAAAAAACCTGGTATATATCAGAATCATACTAAATAATCCTCTTTGATAACCATATACATTAAAAATAGAACCCAACAAGGGTTTGAATGCAAATGTATCACGTACCACATTGACAATCAAGGTAACTGCACCTCATGTTTATGAGGACTAAGTCATCGGTTGCACAATAAAATAGATCAATGTAGATCTAGATAACCAACGATAAAAGTGAAATATATATGTATTTTGTCCCAGAAGAACTCAGTATTCTATAAAATCACATACTATCAGGCTTATATGACATGAATCCATCATGGAGAATATAATTCTTGAGATGCCTCATGCCTTTTCCAGCCTAGAAAAAAAAATCCTTCACTGACCTATTTCCATTGAAAAATAGCCTTAGATCCATATTAAATCATAAAATCCCCCAAAATAATTATCTTTCATGGTGAAATAATATAAAACTGTATTACTGAAGAATAGAATAAAAATACCATACACTGGTAACTATGACTTCCTTCTAAAACATGTGTTCTCGATGTGCCCGTCCGATTTCCATCATAGGTTTCATCACATTCCTAATACTAATATATACAATATCACTTATATTAACGACCATGAAAAGAAACCCACAATCCCACATTTTATGGACCTAACCTGGATTCCACTAAACTATTTCTCCAAGCCATGGGGTTACAAGGCCACATGCATGCCTCCCTATACACCAAAGGCTTCTTACTAGTACTGAGGGACTATGTGGTGTGTGTGGGGAGAAATTTACCTTATAAAAGTGTAATAAACCATCATAAATAGATATGTATTATACAGAGGAAAAAGTAAAAATGGTGTGAATGTAATAAACAAACTGAATATAAAAAACTGTAACAATAAATGATATTATGAAAAATCCTGAACAGAAATAAAATATAATAATGAACTTGTCACCCACTTTGCAGACCATATACATACATGTAAAAAAGATACTAATTGTAAAATTAAAAGTCTCTTCTAGAATCTCTGAGCCATCCTTCATAGTCAATATCCAGACAATATCAATCTACACCTGTGTGATTAGTATAACCACTCGAGCTGCTATGGTCGACCATGAAGCACTAGTCTTCAACCCTATCCACCATAAAAAACATTGTAAATCGGAAAAGAAACATATAGTCTACTCGTACAATGAGGATCACGTGAAGGGGTGAGATTGAATATCTATAGGGAATCCAAACAAGAAACCTAAAACTGTGATACTAAAAGTGTATGAAAAAACAACATGCTCAAACTAAATGAAACACAACCAAAAATGAATGTAAAACAAACATCAGACCACAATCAATACTACTGTCTATAATCCCTATCAAATGGGAATGATCCATCCTGGATTTCCATAACCATAAAACAACACATTTATCATCCCTTGCCTAAATATATATACAGTGATATGAATATTCATTGGTATGTGAATCAATAACATTAAACCACAATAGTAGTTAGTCCTCATCTCCATAATCCCAATAAAATAGAAATCTTGGGAAAGGGAATTGAGGTGGACGTCGTGCCACTCAAGTCATGTACCATTAATTCAATCTATGATTTCGTAATACCAATTTACATATACATGCTTCATATGACACTAGATATGTCTTTCAATAATGTATGTCACCATATCAGGATACCTATCATTCCCAACGTTCACATGTACATTCTAGTATTCAATAAGGTAATGATTATGTATCCTGAATGTCAATCCTAAAACGAAATTTCCATTGTATTACGTTCAAAAATCTCATGAGAAGCCATGCTACATCCCGCATGTCCTATAAATAATCAGAATGAGAACCCTAATTCCAATAATACATCAACAAGACTATGATCCCATCCCACGCATTCCTATAATAGGAATCTGACAATCACTAATGTAATAGAAGTCACCAGCCCTATAAGACCATCCAAGGAATTCATACAATAGGAATACGTGTAATTCTCAGACCACAAAGGTTATCACCCACTTAGACCATTAAAAGAATCCCACTACTAGATAGTTGTATCACTCAAGGTATAACTATAATCATCTAGTCATCCTATTAAAGGAATCCCATAATTGGAACCCTGATTCACTCAAGGATTATGCACAATCCACTATTGAGTATGTCCCTCGAATCCCTCTACTGGATCCAGGAGTCACTCAAGGAATAATAGTTATCAATACACTAAGCATATCATGGAATACGTATGTAGGATCCATGATTCACTCAAATATTAATTAAACCTCACTTGTTTCTCTGCAATAATTCCTTCATCCTGATCCAAGTATCAATCAGGTCAGATTCACCAACCCACTGTGCTTATTCAAGGCATTTGTCATCTAGATTCATGTTTCATTTAGGTTAACATAACTTTTCATTGATTATATCCCTAACACCCATAAACTACATATAGGTAATTTTCAATGTTTAATTATCATCCCACTCAGTGATATAAATCAGCAGCCAACTAAGCCCATCCAAAAAATTCCTACAACAGAATCAAAGTATTGCTCATGGTGAAACATTACATAAGGATCCATAGTCAGATTCTAGTAATCAAATTTTAATATTACAAAAATTATATATATAAATATATACAAATATATTATTTTGCTCCTTATCCAATTCCTTGGTAGTACCTTTGGGTATACATAAAAAACTAGATTTAAAGCCAAAATATCAAATGGTAAAATCAATCGTTTTTACTTAGGATTAAAGCTAAAATATCGAATGGCTTTAGCTTCTCCTGTGTTTAAAAGTTATGAAAATCTTGTTTGATATGCTGAGAAGGTGGAAATGGAGTTTGTCGATGATCAAGTGTTCTATAACAACCAACAGAAGAAGAGACCGAGGTGGCAGGTGAAAAGTAAGAATTTTTCAAAAAAGTCTGATGGTAAGAAAACTAAGTTTCTAGTTTGTGATAAATGTGGCAAAAGGCATGTTGGGGAATGTCTTCAAAATTCTGGAAAGTGCTACCGATGTGGTAAGATGGGACATAAGGCTCGTGATTGCACTAAAAAAGATCAAGGTGAAGGTAAGACCAAATTTGATTTACAGTTAGTGAAATGATTTAAGTGCAATGAGATGGGTCACTATGCAAACGAGTGTCCGACAAAGAGCTTGAGTGATGGGAAGCAGTTAGACAACAAGCAAAAAGGGGTGGTGAAATCCTTTGCAACTACTTCAGCAGATGTCGGTCCATCCAATGACGTTGTATTAGGTACATTGTTTTTTTCATATTATGCCAGTGTGTTGTTTGATTCGGGGTCTACACAATCTTTCATCTCTGAAAAATTTTCTAGTATAATGGTAATACCATCTCAAAAAATGACTCCTAAACTTGTGGTAAAAAAACCTGGGGGAAATGTTGAGGCAAAAATAATTTATAATAATCTTCTTATCCTTATCTGTGGAAATAACCGACTTGCAAACCTTATTATTCAACCTCTAGTAGAGTTTGATGTTATCCTGGGTATATATTGGCTCTCTATTTACCATGCTAATATTGACTATAGAGATAAAGAAGTTTCTTTTCAGAAATACTTTCAGTTTTTGTACAATAATGAACTGTTACTGTTGATAACTTATCAAGAGGCCAAGAAACTTGTAAAAGATGGAAATGAATGCTACCTTGCACACATCATTGAATATAAAGGAACTGTTCAGATTAATGATGTTCTTGTGGTAAATGAGTATCCTGATGTTTTTCCTGATGAGTTTCCTAGAATAATACCAGATCGGGAAGTTGAGTTTACTGTTGACTTAGTTCCTGATGTTAAGCCAATTTCAAAACCCCCTTATCGAATGGCTCAAATTTAACTTTTAGAGTTAAAGAATCAATTACAGGAGTTATTAGATAAATGTTTCATTCGACCTAGCACATCACCATGGGGTGCTCCTATTTTATTTGTTAAAAAGAAAGATGGTTCAATGAGACTTTGCATTGATTATAGAGCCTTGAATAACATCACTGTTAATAACAAATATCTTTTGCCTCATATCGATGATTTGTTTGATCAGCTCCAGGGAGCTCAGTATTTTTCAAAGATTGAATTGAGATCGGGGTACCATCAGCTGAAGGTAAAGGAAGTAGTTGTTCCGAAGACTGTGTTTCGTACAAGATATGGCCATTATGAATTTGTAGTAATGCCTTTGGTGATAACCAATGCACCTGCTGTATTCATGGACCTAATGAATAGAATTTTCCATGAGTTCTTGGATAAGTTTGTGGTGGTTTTCATTGATGATATTTTCGTGTTTTCTAGAAGTAAAGAAGATCATGAAAGACATTTAAGGGTCATTTCGAAAACCTTGAAAGAAAAGAAATTTTATGAGAAATTCAGCAAGTGTGAGTTTTGGTTGCAACAAATTTCTTTCCATGGTCACATTGTTTCTAAAGATGGGATAACTGTTGATCCTGCAAAAACAAAAGTTGTGGAAGACTGGCCAAGACCCACAAATGTAACTGAGATTCGTAGCTTCCTTGGTTTGGTAGGCTATTACCGAAGGTTTGTTATAAATTTTTCACGGTTATCTAGTCCAATGACTAAGCTAACTCCGAAGGGTGTTAAGTTTATCTGGACATAAGAATGTGATGATTGTTTTCAGGAATTGAAAAGAAGATTGGTGAATGCTCCAGTTTTGGCACTACATTCCAGGAATGGTGCGTTTGTTATATACAATGATACTTCATTGAAAGGACATGGTTGTGTCCTAATGCAGAATGATCAGGTAATTTCTTATGCTTCATGACAGTTGAAAACTCATGAGGTAAATTACCCTACACATGATTTTGAATTAGCAGCTGTTGTTTTTTCATTAAAAATTTAGAGGAATCATTTGTATGGAGTAAAGTGTGAAATATATACCGATCAGAAAAGTTTAAAGTATATATTCACTCATAAAGAGTTAAACATGAGACAGAGCAGATGGATGGAATTAATCAAGGATTATGATTGTACAATTCATTGCCATCCGGGAAAAGAAAATAAAGTGGCTGATGATTTGAGTTGAAAAAGTAATGCTTCATTAGCAATTTTGCATTTGGAACGTGATCCTTTGGTTAAGGATTTGATGAACTTTGGTATTGAAGTTGTTTGTGCAAGAAGTTATTCTGTTTTGTTTCAGGTATTAGTAAGATCATCTCTATCAGATAGAATCAATCAAGCACAGAAGTAAGACAGTGAGTTGCAGAAAAAGGTAGAGCTGGGTCACAAAGGTAAGTTTCCAGAATTCAACATTGATAATGATTGCGTTTTGAGATTTGGGAAGAGATTGTGTGTGCCTTGTGATTCACAGTTGAAGAGAGAGTTGTTATGTGAAGCTCATAGTTCTCCGTTTTGAGTTCATCCTGGAAGTACTAAGATGTACAGAGATCTGCGGGAGTATTACTGGTGGGATGGAATGAAAAGAGATACTGCTGATTTTACTATGAAGTGTTTGACATGTCAACAGGTTAAAGCAGAGCGGCAGTTACTGAAAGGGATGATTCAGCCTTTACCAGTGCCAAAGTGGAAATGGGAGAATATATCCATGGAATTTGTTGGGGGATTACCGAAAACATCTCCAGGTAATAATGAAATCTGAGTTATTGTTGATCGCTTGACTAAATCAGCTCATTTTCTTGCTATACAAGATACTTTTTCCCTAGATCAACATTCCTGTTTGTATCATAAAGAGATAGTCATGTTACATGGAGTTCATATCTCCATTGTATCTGATCGTGATCCCAGGTTCACTTCTAACTTTTGGAAAGGCCTTCAAAAGTCGTTGGGTACTGAATTAAATTTTAGTAAAACATTTCATCCTCAATCAGATGGGCAGTCAGAACGAACAATTCATACCTTGGAGGATATTCTATGAGCTTGTTCGATGGATTATCAGGGAAGTTGGGACCAACATCTTTTTTTGGTTTAATTTTCATATAATAACAGTTTTCATTCTAGTATACAGATGGAACCATTTCAGGAATTATATGGGAAGCGGTGTCGAACTCCAGCTTTCTGGGATGAAGTGGGTGAAAGGAAGTTGATGGGACAAGAATTGGTAGATGAGTTGGAAGAAAAAGTTCAGCTGATACAGAATCACATGAGAACAGCTCAGAGTAGGCAGAAGAGTTATGCAAACAACAGGAGGAAGGATCTCTCTTTTGAGGTAGGTGATCATGTTTTTCTCAAAGTCTCACCATGGAAAAGTGTGATGCGATTTGGTAAGAATGGAAATATGAGTCCAAGGTTCATTAGACCATATGTAATTCTGGAGAGAGTTGGATCAGTTTCTTACCGAGTGGCTTTACCTCCGATTTTATCTCAGGTACACAATGCTTTTCATGTTTCGATGTTGAGAAAGTTTATGCCAGATCCATCTCATGTTTTGAGTTCAGAGGTAGTTCAGTTTGAAGAGAATCTATCTTATGAGGAACAACTGTTCCAGATTCTGGACCATAGGGAGCACGTGTTACGGAATTAGGTGATTCTTCAGGTAATCATTTTTTGGAAAAACCACATGATGGAAGAGGCAACATGGGAATCTGAAAATGCAATGAGGGATAAGTACCCCCATTTATTTGATAAGTAAATAAATTGTGGGGACACAATTTTCTAAAGGGGATAAGGATGTAACATCACAAGTAAGTAATGAATAATATATATTTTTATCTTTTTCTATTAATGATTAAGATAGTGTTTTAGAGGCTTAAAATGAAAATAAATACAATATTAAGCATGGAATACACTAATATTCTTAAAAGATTGTTTTACTGCATTTTGATGGAAAACACATTTTAAATCAAACATTTGAAAATTTTAAATTCTATATTTGTCAAAATAAACATATTCAGTATGATTGGGACATTGAAATTTACATTGGATAAATTTTTGGTATTTTTCTGACAATGTTCATTTTTTTAATGAATAGTGAAAAATACTGCATTTTACATCAAAACTTCTTTTTCATTTAATTTAATTATATGGTTAGATTATATTGTTAATTGATCTTAAAGGGTAATATGAATATAGTTTTACCATTTAATCCAATGGTGGTCATTATGATTAATTTCACTTTGAAATTGGTCATAAACTAATGCCAAACTTTTCGTAGACATTGTTTCAAAATTCCGGCTATTTGTTTTGACAACGGGAATTATTTTTAAATCAATTATTTCAATTTATGTGTTTGTAATTTGGTAAAATGGATTAAATATTTGGAATTATAAGGTTGAAATTATGTAATTAAGATTCTTTTGTTTTTGGACATTATGAATAGTAACGACGGTAATTATCTTTAATTATCTTGATTAATGAGTAATCAGGTAGTTAAGGATAATAAAATAATATCATAATAATACAAAATGACACCAAAATGTGTCCTAAGGATACTGGTTGTCTCATGGCCGACCATGGGATCCCTTGTTCCAAACTTGGGGGCCCCATGAAATCCCTTTTGTGAGAAAGTGACTTTTTATCTTTTTATTTTTTAAAGAATGTAAAATGTAACAAAGAATGTATCACCTAAGTAAAACATTTTTAATATTGTCTAAATAAATGATATTATAGACTATAAATAGTCATAGGAAAGTTAAAACGATTTTATACATTATTGTGTTTTTTTCTATAATTTTTAGACATTAAATAAATTAAATTATTTATGACATCATAATGATGAAGTGATGACCTCATTATTTGACGATTTAAATAAAATTGATAGATAATGTAAAATCTAAGACCTATACATGTCCAAAACCTATTAGGTAGGTATATTTTGAACCCTTATCACCATATCCTCGAATTATATCAATGTGGGACCTTTAAAATCCGAAACCCATTTGAATATAAAGTAACATTTCTTTACTTTCCAAGAGTGCCCCTCCTCTCCTCTTATAAAAGGCCCCCACCTCTACCTCCTTACCCACACTCCCAAAGCCATTGGCTCAGCCAAACCCTGCTCATTCTGTCTATCCACTTCCCTCTATTACTACTTGAATACTCACATGGGGCAGAATACTTCCCATGGAAGTCTTTGAGCTCAAACCAAAGGGAGTTACTCGATTTTAAGGTAATGTATTCACTTGAGTCCTTTTGATTTATTTTGCTTCTCCAACCCCCTAAACTATTTTTATTCATTTCTTTTGTAAAAAATCCAGTATCTTAAATATACTAGGATGTTGTTATGAGAAGTATTCGAGCTACACTTACACACACCTACATCTAATGGTAAAAGAACATACTGTTTCCGTGGATGGTGAATTTCTGCCTCCTGAAACGATGATTGTTCAACATTCTTTTAACACCTTCAAAGGTGGCCATTAAGATGACACTATATTTATATATGATATATAATATGTTTATTTTTTCCTTAATCTTATGTATTTTTCAATTTGGGAATACCTTTATGGTTCCCATTATGGGTAAACGCGATATCTTCATTTAAGGAAGTGCGGACTACCGCCCCCTCAAAATGATTTGAATCGTTAAATACCATATGTGGGATGTATAAAGGATGAAGTTATGATATTATATATGATATTACACTGGAAATATAATATAACTTTAAATCATTATTATCCCATTCTATAAAATACGAAATAGAAATGAAAGTAGCGTTCATGCGTACGTACGGCTTACCGTCTCTATGAACGGTGCATTTCATTTCTTACCTCTAAATGATTATGTAACATTATAAATTCATGCATGTACTAGATATATATGAAATATATGATATCTACATAATGAATACCATTCTGGATATAATGGATACATGATCAACTTGTAATTATAAAGGGCTTATTTTTTACTCAAGTACCAATGATCGTTAAAACGACCGTTATTAACATAAATAATCACATAGTGTTCATGACATGGAAATAAGTGATATAAAATGAATAATGAACTTGAAAAAGGTTCTTAAGAAAGTATAAATTAACTCAATTTTATTATTTAGGACATTAAAGGACGATCGAGTCAAGTCAGACCCGAGGTATGGCACTTCATCTCAATCTCCATTCATTGAGGCATATTTTGTTTTATACACAACCTTATTTTATATAGTGTTTAAACACCTTTTACTTTTACGTTTATTAAAAAGGAATATTTTTTATACGATGTGTTTACTAAATGACAAAAGGGAATGTTTTTGTCTTACATATGCATCGTCAATGACTTCTCTACTACTGTGACCATTATTTGAGTTTCGACTTCCTCTACAAGACATACCTTCTTTTTAAAAGAAAAATAAATACCATGTTTTACTTTTCTTTTATTTTGGTATGGAAAAAGGTTTTCATAATATTTTTATATCAATGTGTTGTATTGATATCTTGTGACTGAAAGGTGGTAATGTTATGTTTCCTTTATGAATGTTTTATGTGATACGATTATGTTGAGGTTCATGGGCATTATTATGAAGACGGGTGGTTCCGTGATAAACTAAGGGCAGGTGAGCCCGATATAGCTCTCCAATTCATTGGGTAACGTGAATGAGTGAAATTTTAAGGTTTCTCCGAAGAGATTTAGGGAATATACTGTGATGGGTATTCCAAACGTAACCAAGAGGGTTACTCCCTATGTAAGAATGTTATGAATGCCTCAAGTTTCCTTTATGTCTTATGAATTCTATGATTTATTCATGATTTTATGATGTATGATAAAGTGCTTATGTTTTATGGGTAAAGTATGATTTCATTCTTAAGTATATATGAACTCATGTTTCCTTTCCATATTTTTTTTATATAACCCATACTGAGCTTTTTATGCTCATCCCAAGTCTTTTTTGAAATGTTTTTCATAGTTCAAGGGAAAGGTACACTATATGATGATAGTGTCAAGGAAGTTTTAAGAAAGAATACATGTTTTATTTTAAATATGTTCCTTTGATGGGAAAAAATGAATACTATCTTTATGCAACCACTTTGTTTAAACGTGGAATGTAATGCAAGTTTTATGATCTAATTCTCTAAAACTGTAAACCTGAAAAAATCATCAATGTGTAATATTGTAATAACTCATGATTAAGTAAGGTTTAAGGTTGGGGCCTTATAGTTGGTATCAGAGGTCGGTTTAGATAACTTTAGGTGTCAGAATTCTATTAAATGATTACCCAAAAATATTTTTTTTTGATATGATATAGCATTTTAAGATTACCATGTTGCTTCATCTAAGAAATGTTTGTTCAGAATGGTTTTCCGCGGAGGAAATAAAGAAGCAATTCTAGGAAGGCATAAAGAAGGAAATAACCTTCCGAATCAGCATCCTGAGATGGTAGGAATTGGAACTGAATAGTTTGTTGTAGTAATGGCGCAGTTGACTCAAGTGATAAATGGTGGTGGTATCCATGCACGAGATCAGCCAGATCAACCGCAGAGGGACATGTCAGTGGTGGAACATTTCATGAGGAAACATCCCCCATCATTTAGAGGATCATCTGACCATGTGTTAGCTGGAGGGTGGATTAAAGAACTGGAGAAGATTTTCGATGTCATGGGGTGATCAGACAATCAAATGGTTAGTCTTTCTATTTACCGTTTGGAGGGTGAGGCAGATCAGTGGTGGTCAGTGGTTAAAAATATCAGGGACGCTGATGAGATTGATGCTCTTAACTGGGATGAATTCAAAGGTATGTTTCTTGAGAAGTATTTTCCTATGGTCGTTCTACTTACGTTGGAAAAGCAATTCATGGAATTGAGGGAAGATGAAGACTCAGTGGCTTCTTATGAATAAAGGTTCACTCGATTGGCAAGGTATGCTCTAAATTTTATCCGAGACCTTGATAGTAAAATCAATCGTTTTTACTCAGGATTAAAGCCAAAATATGGAAGGGCATTAGCTTCTAGTGAGTTTAAAAGTTGTGAAAATCTTGTTCGATATGCTGAGAAGGTTGAAATGGAGTTTTCCGATGATCAAGTGTTCTATAACAACCAACAAAAGAATAGACCGAGGTGGAAGGAGAAAGGTAAGAATTCTTCAAAAATCCAGATGGTAAG